>BSBM01000049.1:7347500-8030000 GCA_027924585.1 Larix kaempferi | reverse complement strand
GATATGGATGATTCAATCGAAGCAATGCAGAGGCCCATCTCAGAAAACCAAAACAAAACAACATTTTTCTATGCAGGGGGGGTTTGTTCATTCGGTCGCCGGATCGAATCACATGCTCGGAGGAACTCACCCATTTTTTCCGCAAAGGCGGACATATTCGATCAACTCTTCCGCAAAGGCATAAATATTGTTTCGCTTAAGTTACGTAAAATCGCCCGCAGGCTTGAAAAATTCGCTTATCTTTTCCACAAAAGCGGATAAAACTCGGCTAAATTTTTCGCTTTACACTTTCGCGCCTGTCCACGGCGGGAAAACTTGAAATCTATTTCCGCAAAGGCAGGCAAACTTGAATTCTCTTTCCGCGGATGAACCTTTCCTTCTTCTCTGATGAATTGTTTCGCTTAAGTTACGTAAAATCGCCCGCAGGCTCGAAAAAATTCGCTTATCTTTTCCACAAAAGCAGATAAAACTCGGCTAAATTCCCGCTTTACGCTTTCACGCTCTCCACGGCAGGAAAACTTGAATTCTCTTTCCGCAAAGGCGGGCAAGTCCATGTATATTTTCTACAACGTCGAAAACATTTGGCTAAATTTCCCGCCTTACGCTTTCGCGCCTGTCCACGGCAGGCAAACTTGGGTTCTCTTTTTGCAAAGGTGGGAAAGCCCGCGTATCTTTTCCGCAACGGCGGGAAAGTCCACGTATCTTTCCTGCAATGACAGAATCGTTTGGATGTAGATTCCTTGCCCTTCCATTTCATGTTTTGGCAAAGGCGGGCAAGTTCGCGTATCTTTTCTGCAACGACGGGCAAGTGCGCCTATATTTTCCGCAACAACGGGCAAGTCTGGAGGTTTTCTGGATGTGAACATGCAATATGTGCAGGCCTACTTTATAGGAGAGCACGATGATAGGTTTGTGTCTCTCTGGTTGAGCATCAACGTGGATAACAAAAGACCTCAAAGCTAGATCAAGCTGACAGAGGGAACTTGGCAAAACCAAGAAAAACCCAGAGAAGACTAAATCGACGGCCGGTTCGCGAGCAGTTGATCCAACAGACCGAGAGCAACCTCCACGTGGCAGGATTCCATTCGCTCCATGAGCGAGGAATCTAGTCGACGTGGAGATTATGGACCTCCGTGGTGAAATTCCTACGGCGTAAATATTCAATTGCACTGATGTTGGTACTCTTGACTATTTGAAATGCATTGGTAAAATAAACATCATTTTAAAAAATCTACACTAGATCGGTGAGATGTAGCATATGTGAGGCACTAAATACGATGCTTCTCGAGATTGCCAATGCATTGTTTTATAGTTCTCACAAAATGTAAATAGGCACCATAAATTGTGCCTCGATACATATGAAGTGCATCGACAAAACTTTTAAAATACATATTTCCCTAGTAAGCAGTGCATTGTTAAAAAATTAAAACCACCATTGGCGGTGCTCTTAGGTATTTCAAGTGCATTATAATAAGAATTTTTTTATTTTATGACTTTGTTAGTGCACAATGTAAAGAAGCACCATGGCTTATCGATATGTTTAGGAAATGTACCAATGTTCTATTAACAATGTCTCATTACTAATATGCACACCACACACAATGCAATTTTTTATAGTGAGCACTATAGGCGTTGCATTTATTTGTTTTTGAGTGCACTGGTTTGTTTAACACAATATTTTTGAGGAAAATTTTACATACACACACACACATTGTGTGCATGTGCATGCCTGAAAATTGTTTATGAATTAGAGGCAATGATGACGATAATGACCAGGGGTGGTAGGTGCGGGAGGGGTCATTTATGATCCTGGAGGTAAAATTTATTTTAGTATGCGTGGGGATTAGGAAGGAGAACAAACAATCAAGTAGAATGAGCGGATCTCCTCCACGGGGTTGAAACAATGGTCTCCCTGCATATAGATCAACATACCATCCTCAGAGACTCCAAGATTGTAATACAAAAAATGATAAACATCCAAAGAAGTCATGATAAGCATATGGACAAAATACAAAAATGAATTGTATCAACCATTAGTGACATCTCTCGGATTTAGTTCTATCACATCCTAAGGCACAATAATGTGGAGGCTGATACCATGGCTAACTAAGGAGCAAGGTTGAAAGAAGGGCTTATTGTTTTGAACCATGATCCTCCATACACCAAATGGTCCTCATGTTTTTGACCTTCAACTTCCTAATGGGGACGTGCAAGCAAAGCTCCCCTCTCCTTATGTGGACAAGTGGATTCCACCATAGTTTGAGCTTTAAATATCGCTCTCAGACTTATCCTCATATTAATGAAGGTTGGTGTGGTGGTAATATGGAAGCATGCGAAGTAATGCCGAATTCTCGAGGCTTTTGTTCGAACGATCCGTTTCAGGTAGATGGTACTATAATTCATTTGGTGGTGTTGGGTATTGAAGCTCTCACTTGCAACGATGGAGCTCTCGTTGCTGGTCTGTGAACTCTTCCCTGGTCTATCACAACTTGCTGGAGGATGAATATGGAGAACATGGTGAAGGAGCTCTGGAAGATCAAGAAGAACGCCCGCAATGCTTTCGAAGTTTCTAAAGCCGCTCTGGAGGAGAGCAGACTAATCGGTTTGGATATTAACCGGATGGAGTTGTGAATGGAGGATGTGCAATCCAACGTCCGCGTCCAAGTGGGTGAGCTCGAGGAACTGCAGAAGGATGTTAAAGGCATGAAATACTATCAACATGACAACTTCGAAGGTCTCAAACATTTTCCTTTTTATCTGAAAGGGCAGTTATTTGATGCCTTGCAAAATGGAAATGACAGGATTGAGGCTCGCCTGGCTCAGCTAGAAGAGTCCTTGAGTGACCTGAGGGATAATTTTGGGAAGCACTCTAAACCATCGGACCCAGGAAACCAACGTGAAGATAGTTATCTGATGGAAGATGACTCGTAGACCCATGAAGGAATCCCACCCGCTTAATTCCAGGAATGTTAATGCATACTATTTGTTTTGTTTTGTTAAATGTTTTTTTGTGCTTATATATGTAACCAGTATGCTAGGATTTACTTGACAAAAGAAAGTATATATGAACAGTTAGGAAGAACAATGCCCATGGAAAAAAAGCTAAAATTTTCAATGTTGGACTACACATTATACAGGTTATGGTATACCCTACCAGGAAAGGAATTTTGTAACTTATCCTCTGTTTAATACAATCTATTTCAAATTTCTGTAAAAAAAAATGATGACGGTAGTGACATCAAGAGGAGTAAGAGAAGATTGACCCGTACAAAATTGCACGGAGGTGAGAGGCTCAAGAGAGGGGGAGATATATGTATCCTCACCCTAGTACAACACAAACTCATCTATTTTTTCGAAATGTTGGCCTTGAGAAGGATACATCCCTCAAGGGAGACATGCACTTCTTGATGTAGTTGATCCATCACTGGGATCATGATAGGTAGGCATTCAATGTTGGTCTTGATTTGTTTTACCAACCAAAAGAGGAGGATATTTATTTTATTACAAATATATCTATGAGGGAGGGGGATTTGTTCTAGTTCCTAGATCTATCACTCGATGTTGCACTCAAGAGAGTCAATCGAGATATGTTCAGAGACATTCTAGTGTGAAGATCGTTGACCCTAATGACTTTCATGTTGTTGGTGGCCAATTTAATTTGCATGCATTTGAGACAAAGGAGGTTATATGCCTATTGATTTTGGTCATGACATTGAAACTCTCTACCTCTGATTGGTGGCACCATTTACATGTCAAGATTGATTAGGTGTTTAGCCATTTTCTGAAACATTTTTGTTTTTCTCTAGATCATTGTCTTGTTTTTTATTGGAGGTCATTTTTCCCATTTGCAATAGAGCTATTTAATTTATTTTTTGAAACATTTTTGGTAACTCGATTTGCATTCCCTTGCCTCCCTTCAAGGTCGATGACTAATGTGTGTATGCATATGTGGGGGAAGATGTTTCCCAAGGGGGGCTAGTTAGAGTCACTATGTAGGTTGGTTTTTCAAATGTTTTGGATTTGTTGGGTCGTGAGGATGATTCCATATTTGATATTGCAGAGTAATTATATGCGGGGATGGACTAGAGAGGATGTGAAAACATCATATTTACTCAAGCCAAGCTAGTAGATGAAAAAGGTAAAAATATCATTATATTTTCTATTTGCATTTTTTGTCCTATTTAATGCACATGTAATGTATTGTAACTATTTGTTCAAATTGTTTAATTATTGTTGTCCACTATTTCACAAATATTGGCACACATGTTGAGAAAATGTCTCCTCCACAAGATGAAGAGATGGTAGAGGTCAAGGAGGATTAACAACCTCAAGTACAAAGACCCAACATGCAAAGAGGCTAGATCAGAGATACTATACAAAGGTGATGTATCACATATGTGCCCTGATGGTTAGGATCAAAGTGATACCCATTGATGTTCAAGAGATCGTAGAGGTACTTGAGCTCTCAGAGATACAATCATCGCTTCCTCATGACATGCCGTTATCAATTTGTCATGTTATTGATGCAACCTAGTCGATAGGATGAGGGATCATGCTCAATCCACTTCATCTTCGAAGTATGTTAATCCACATCCACCTCCATCCTCTCATCCTTCACCAAATAGATACCATCCCCTTGTCCTCCACTAGATGGACCGCAATCCCCTCTTCCTCCATTACGAACCACCATCCTCTCATCCTTCATTTGATCAAGCACTAGACTGACTGTATTCCCTTCATCCTCCACCAAATGGACCACCATCCCCTCATCCTTCACCCAACTAAGCAATTAACTAACCACCATCTCCTTATTAACTACCAAACTGACCACCATACCCTCATCCACTACCAGACCAACCACTAACCCATCATCTTCCACTAGATGGACCACCATCCCCTCATCCTTCACTCGACTAAGCATTAGACCAACCGCCATCTTCTCATTCACAACTAGACTTACCATGATCCTCTCATTCTCCATTGGATATACTACCTACATGACATAATCAACCTCTACTAGATAGACCACCATCCCCAACTAAGCACCAGGGTGATATAGATGTTGGGGAAGAGATATGTGAGATGTTGCTTTCTGCATTCTTACCTAGTGGAGCTATTGATGTATTTGTTGCTAGTGGTAGAGGCCTTGATACCTTTGGATCTAGTGGTACACCTACCAATCCATGACATGTATATTGATAGTTGTGATTGCTATTTGACATGTGTATTGACATATATATATATATATATTTGACATACTTGCGTGATTTCAGTATGATTTCCATGTATATATTTTATGTGTTCTCATATCATGTTGATATTATTAAGTGTATGTTAATGATTTATATTTTTTAATGATTAATATGAAAAAGACACCTTTACCTTTGAATAAAAACTGTAATATAAACAACAATGCAAATAAACTCAATGGATTGGGTTAATTGAACTTTTTTCGTTGATTGGCATAAATATTTCTTAATTAATGGTGTATACAATGTTAATCGATTGATAATAATTACATAAATAAGTGGTCTCATATTTGACTTAATGGCATGATGATGAACATTATGAATCTCAACATTAAAATATCTACATAACTTAAAGATTTCAAGTATGTGTTAGTTCCTTTAACAATTTCTAGAAGTATTGAATATTGATCACTTATGATTATATTTCAAGCAATTATAATCTTGTGGGCTAAGTCGTGTTTTGTAAATAATATTTTGATATTATGAAACCTTGATACATAGAGTAGTGAGACATTTTGTTCATGGTACATGGACATATTTTTTAAAATTGATTTGGTATGTTTTATAAAATTTAATACTCTTACCATAGCTATTTCACATCTTGATGTTGAATTCTTTCAAATAGTTTATCATGTCTCAAGACCTTGTTAGTGAGTTAAGTAAGCCTTCTCATTATGTTAGACATCTTGTTTATCAACAATTGAATAATCTTAATTAGTATCTATTTTAGCTAACTACAACATTAATTTACAATTTGGTTAAAATTTTAAACAATGATATTAATATTTTAATTGAGAACCAAGTGATTTAACAACACAATAAATTCAAAATGCAAGACAATTTCCATTTAATTGAAATTCATTGGATTTGTATGAGTTTAATTACAATAATATTATATCAATATAGATATTATAATATAATAATTACAATGTTGTAATTGTATTAGCCTATGGTCTTAAAAATAAAATAGTTTGATAAACAAATTAAATTTTCTTAAATATTGCAGAACAGCTATGAAATTAGTTTTCAAATTAAAAATTTAAATATATTTTGTCTCAATTTACTTGGAAAAGTTTGAAATAAAAAAAATTAAATTATACGATGTAGTGAAATAGGTATAACAACTATAGATCATGTCATAACATTTTGTGGATTGAACAATGTCATGTGTGCAATAATCATAAGGAAAAATGATGCACATGGGTTTGTGTCAAACAAATAATTAAAATATATATGTTCATGGAAAATATATTATATTTAAATATATAATACAAAAAATTGTAATGATATAGTTTAATATTGATGATAAATATATATCAAAATCACTTTTTGTGATTGTATTATTTGATTTACTTTTAACATGGTGGTTGTAAATGGTTCTTAATTTTTCATTTCTAACATCATAAAGTGAATAAAAAACATAGTTGATCAATTATATATAATAATAATAATAGAATTACACACCCACAATATAATGTTGAAATAAAACATGTACATGTTACTTTTCGTTGCCATCATCCAACTTTATCTTCCTTGGCATTATAACATTGTCATTCTTAAAAAGAGTTTCATCTCAGGTCATTTCTTAGTATGAACCATCAATCCATATCCAATACATCTCAATTAAAAAACACTTGGTTGTAGTGTTTTGGGAAAACATAATTTTTCTTATTTTTATCCCACATCCTTCTAGAATTGAGACATATTAGCACACTATCGCAATTTTCCTCTACATCAATTTGGTCAAAGGTATCCCACCACTTGCATCTAAAAATAACACATTGGAATGAGGAAAAGTCCATTTTCATTATCTCTTGTATCTTTCCTATGTAACTTAACTTCCCCTTTACTAGGTTCTTATCACAGTGGCTAGCATGACTAAATTGGTCAAACTCAACCTTGACTCCATAATATTGTGTGGTATGTCCATTATCAACATCCTCAACGTAAAAATGATGTCCATATGCCCACATAGATGGGAACAAATGCACTTGTAAAAATGTGAACAAGGACAATGTCATAGTCTAATAGCCTAAGCATTAATAAAAACATAATACATGTTATAATTCGAACATGCAATATAAATGAACCAATGTATTCAAAGATATCATTATAGAGTTGTTGCATCCGATCCATATGCTTATCACACCCTCTTCATTGCATGAGTAATGACTTGACATGGCATATTTCTCTCTAATTTGGTCAACCACCCAACCCAATTATTAAATAGATTTTTGGCATATTTTATTTTAAATGATAAAGAAAAGGCATACTTGTACCGTTCAACAATTTGAACTCTTTCTTGTTACTATTCCATTTCCTTCTTTTCTCTTACTACAACACGACCCATGGTTGCATTGCCTTTGTCATAAAGAACGTAATTATTTATGACATCAATTTTTGAATATATTGATGTATGCATGAATTCAAAATGAAAAGTATGAGGTATAATATGAAATCAAGTATAGTGTCCTCATCATTGTAGCTAGGCACAAAATGCCCCCCTACCAACAAGAGTTTTAAAAAAACACATAAATTTAAGAATCAATTTCCTATAGGGATCCATTGCTATAATCTATAATTACTACCTTGTAATTATTACTTTTCGAATTACGTGTTCTTAATATTTTATTTTCAAGTAAAACAGTTACACATGTAACACTAACCACTTATAGTCTCTAGTCCTTTTCCCACACCTATCTAGTGCCCTCATGCTCTTTCCACTTTCTACAAAAGATGTTTATCTACACATAAGGTGGCAAATTTTTTTATCTTGATTATTAACATGGACCAAAATCAATCCTTAACACTTGAACGCTTACATTTACTGAACAAGTCGTTGCATAATTAAACATAATTCAACTCAAACAATGGCATTGGTTGATAGAAACTAGACTAAACACTTTTTTAGAGATCACGGTACAATAAGACATAACATTACTTATCCTTCAAAACTCAAGTTCTAGGTTTATAACATAGCCCTTCTTACAGTGTCCTGCCAATACTACAAGAATGCAACATTAGCCATAAACAATTGCTATATTAAAATGAAATGTGTCCCCACACATATCCTAATAAGATCAAAACATGACCCGCTTACAATGCTAGCCATGGCAGGCTTGACACTTCACCCTTATTAGGTCAAAACTCTTACCTATCCACATACTTAAGTACAATGCGACTTAGGTGCTTAAGCAACTCTCTTGAACTAGCTATAATTTAACAACACCTCATAACAAAATTCCACAATATTGGTGGTGCTAGCGGCCAATTGTAACTCGTCATCAACCCCTCCTTCTATTTACACTTTAAGTATCACCCTATAATAATTTTTTATTCTTTACCAACTCAACAATACTTCCCAAGGACTATAAGTAGAACGCGTCACTAGTTCTTGTTCATATCACCAAACTACAAGGACTTTAGAACTCGTCAACTTCCTCAAAAGTTGATCTCATGGTAACTCACAAGCTGTTATTTCTACACATAATGAGGCATTCTTTATGCTTACAACTTCCAAGGGTTGGTATTCTCGATGATATTAACCAAGTCACTCGCACAACAAGGTTCATTAGTAATGGTTTAAGTTATACTATTAGATTAACAATGATATGCATAATGTAAGTATCTTTTACATATGCCTGTAACAAGTATATCACTTAAGGTCGTGGCTATAGGTTAGGGAGGTAAATACGACTTTGCTACCTACCCTTGGGTACTACGTCGTACCTACCACTTAATTAGCTGTCGGATCTTGCCTTAATCCTCTTAACAAATAATCGCTTCTCTCGAAATAAATATCTTTATGAAAAAAAAAACAAAAACAAGAATATATTTTATCATTATTTTATTTATTTATTATTATTATATATATAAATATAAAAATTAAATAATAGGAAAATTAAAAAAAGAAAAGAGATTTTTATTATTTTATTTAGTTAGATTTTTTTATTTTTATTTTTTTGGAATATAATTCTTGAGGAAATTCCCAGGCACTTCAAGGATGGTACCCAGTGTACCCAGTGTAAAGCCAACGATGCTTAACTTCGAAGTACTTTGTCCTAAGGAAATTGAAGAGAGTTGAACCCATGAACCTCTCCTACATCAAGGGAGAGATCTCATGTCTGAATCATGACCACTTGAACTAACTCTCAGAGCTAATATATATATATATATATGAAGTAATTCACTAATCATAGGTTTAATTTTTTATTATTTAATATGTAAATTGAACCCTTCATTAGGGCCACACACCTTCACCTTCTCTCCACCATGTAATAGAATGGGGGATGAAGGCATGGTGGAGGGGGGGAAGTTAAGGGATAACAAAACCATCCCTTGGCCTCCACTCATTTCATTTTACACCTTTGTTATCCTTGCAAATCAACTTTGAATTTGGGGTTACGAGTCTAGCATTTCAAGTTATGGTCCATCACCATGGTCACCCCCACACCTTCTATTTCAGTAATGCATTCCTCTTTGCTCGCAAGGATCATATTCATACACCAAAAATGAATCATGGATTCTCACAACTTAGGTATAACACTCATTTATTTATTATTTATTGTTATTGCTTAAGTGCAAAAAAAATTGTAATGGGATTCGATCCTCAGGGCTCGAAAACCCTCGCCTGTGTCCCCTCTCTTCTCCAATTCTTCTTCTTCTTTTTGTTTTTAAATTTTGAAATGGGGGGTTGACCCTATGAGCTTGAGCTTGAGACCCTCGGGACCAACCTCGATTTCCATGGCTTGCGATTGTGGTGGCCTGTGTGACCAAAGCCAAGCCTTATGGGCTTAGCGATGGCTTCATAGCCCACAACTCTATGACCATGGCCATGGGCAACCCACACCCATTTTTAAAATTTAATTAATTAATTAATTTTATATATATTTATATATATATATATTGATTATATTATTTTGAATAGAAACCATAAATGAATTTGAAACTTTTTTGCAAGCCCAAGTTCTTTTTTGTCTATATAAATATATTTACATATTCATGTTTTATTCACTAACCCTTCTACTCCTATTTGTCTTTTCTTTATGTAGATAGCAAGGGTTTATTATCATGATCGCAACAATGGATTTTTGTCAAAATAATAAAGGATCCTTGTTACCCCAGTCATGGAGGATACATACTTATAATTTAATTTTTTAAGGAAACCCTTCTAATAGGCCTTTTTGTTGTTATTGTAGTAATTTAAATTTTAAAGCAACTTCTCTCCTAAGCTTGTAGATCTATTTTCTTTCAGGAAACCTTTCCAATTTTCCTTCTCAATAAAATTTGCATTTCATAAATTTATATATTCAATAAATGGGTTTTATTTGATCCTTTGTATTTTGTTCTATATACTCTTTTCAATATTTTTAAGATTCATACAAATTCTTATGACACCGGAGTTTGAACTAAATCTATGATACCAATTGTAACTCCCATGTTAATATGGGCATTCATAACTAATTTAATCTAATTATAACTCAAATCTTTTTATAATATCATTCTAAATATCAAAATCTGTATGGTTAACAGTTAATAAATTTGAAACTATAATTTTGCCTAAAGTAAAATTGTCAATTTTATTGTAATACCCAGTCCTAATATGGGTGTTTATAACTAATTTAATCTAATTATAACTCAATTTTTTTTTAACATCATTCTATATTTCAAAATCTGCATAGGTAACAATTAATTTGAAACTATATTTTTGTTTTAGGTACGATTCCAAGTAACAATTTGATTTTAGCATAATCTATAGTGCAGATAATCTATAATGAAAATTGTAACTAAATTGAAACAAGAGCCACGAGGTGGCAATGTCCCCGACAAAAGCATATGATCGGGGACATAACCTTTAATGATTTTACAATGGATATAAAAAAACCCAAGAAATGTAATAACATATATGGAGTGTCTTAAATATGCAAAACTGTTTGAGCATTGGCAATGTTAAAAATATGAGCATAAAGTATTTAAAGTGGGGAAAATATAGATATTCTATACATGGACGTAATGTTGAAGCCAGAGATGTAGTTGGTAGTATCTTTGACTTGTGAAGCCACATTGTCATGGCTACTACATAAGGAAGTAATTTGTATTGCTTGCAAGGAAACAATAACCATGAACCAGACAACCTTCCATACAACAAAGTCGTTGAATGTGGGATAATGTTGTGGCAGGATCTTAAATGTGTTACTAGGAATTTGAAGGACAATTTCATTGCATATATATTTTATATTATGAACAAGGAAATGTATACAGGAAATTTCACTCTATAATGAAAAGATATTTTACATGTTCAAAGATTTTGTTAATCGCAAGTTACGTAAAGAGGGTAGATGACAGGATTAGAGTGTCCATCAAAGAAGCAGAGATAGATTGCCCTGTGCAATTGAAAATTGTAATTTATCATTTTTTAGATGCGGCCAATTTCAGTAGCAACCCCAGTTGAGTAAATACTTTACTATAGATGATAGAACATGTAGCAAGTAATTTGTCTCGTGTATTCCTACTTTTTATGAATGTTGTTGCCTTTATTTAGAGGCCAACGTTCCAAAATTCAAAAGAAAAATGTGGCTTTAGTTTTCAGAATGTTGTATTAGGTAGCAGTTTTCTGCATTGCAAGTTAGTGTCATTCATGTTCCTTTTTTCATTAGTTTTAGTCCTTGTTGTAGCAAAACAAATTAGCTTGGATCATTTCATCAGTACATGATTCATGTTAGCTGTTGCAAACATCTGAAGGGATCTAAAGGACAAAAGAGCAATCTAACAAATAGGTTTATGAAATGAACTATTACACTAACCACAGTTCCAGTAGCTTAGATTGATCCATGTTAGGCATTTAGAGATCATTATCAGAAGCTCAAGGTTTAGGAGCAATCCAACAAAGAATTAGGAACAATGCAACAAATAGGTTTATCAAATGAACTGCTACACTAACCATAGTTCCAGCAGCTTAGATTCATCCATGTCAGGCATATAGACATCATTATCAGAAGCTTAGGCATAAAGAATTAGGAGCAATTCAACAAATAGATTTATCAACTGGAGTGCTATAGTAACTACAGTTCCAGCAGCTTAGATTCATTCATGTCAGGAATATAGACATCATTATCAGAAGCTCAAATTTGTTATAAGTGAAATCTTTAGGCATAAGTGACATCACTTATGGCATTTTAGGCATATAGAAATACATTTTCTTCTTGAGATGCTTTGGAGCTGTGTCAATAATATAGCTTACCATAAATCTAAGTAGAGTTAGGTGGAGGATGTAAGGCTTAGAGTGAGTTATAAGATAGGAAACAACTACAATAGATACAACACAAATGGATTTCTATACCATAAACTAATAGTAGAAGAAATATAAATAAAATGTACAGGGTGTCGGACAGTGTCTTTAATAATTGATCCTATTGTGCATATAAAAAGATATGAAAGTGGAAGATGAAGAGTGATAGATTGTACAGTGAAACATTGATTACAAAGTTTTAATACTGAATATTAATTGAGAAGGAAATAAAATTTCATGTAAATTGGTACCTGTATAGACAACTGTAACATACAAAATATTTTATGGAGGACCCTTCATTGCTTCAATAGGGGTTGTATCAGTCCCAATAGTAGCACATGATGAGAAGCCATGAACTTTACCTCCCACTACTGTTAATTCTTTAGTGGTTTCCATGTTGGACCTCTTTCCTTTTTGCTTGACATTGTCAACATCAAAACCATAACCATGTTGGAATTAGCATAAAATCTAAGAATTTTTACTCAAACTTCATAATCAATCAATCAATCCATTGTGCCCATATCAAACCATGAAATGTAAAATATATGCAAAGATACAGAGACAAATATTGGTAGTTCTCTCCAACATACATATTAAATACATATTCTTCCCTCTTATATTTAAAATTTCATCCACTTACAATATCAACCCAATGTTAATAAGGAATATAAATAAACTATACAGGGTGTCGGACATTGTTTTCAATAATTTATTTCTACTATGCATATAAAAATATATGGAAGCAAAAGATGAAGAGTGGCAACTTCTACAATGAAACATTGATTAGAATAGTTTTAATACTGAATATTAATTGAGAAGGAAATGAAATTTCATGTAAATTGGTATCTGTATAGACAACTGTAACATACAAAATATGTTTTGGAGGACTCTTCGTTGCTTCAATAGGGGTTGTATCAGTCCTAACACTAGCACATGATGGGAAGCGATGAACTTTACCTCCCCCTATTGTTAATTCTTTAGTGGTTTCGATGTTGGATCTCTTTCCTTTTTGCTTGACATTGTCAACATCGAAATCATAAGCATGTTGGAATTAGCATAAAATCTATGAATTTTTACTCAAACTTTATAATCAATCAATCAATTCATTGCGCCCATATCAAATCATGAAATGAATGAAATCTAAAATACATGTAGAGATACAGAGACAAATTTTAATAGTTCTCTCCAACATACATATTAAATACAATCCTTTCCATTTAAAAGTTTATCCACTTACAATATCAACTCAATGTTAATAAGGAGCTTGATGTTGAGGATCCTTTTAAGACTATTTGGATGGCATATGAGGTCATCCAGTCTATTTCTTTATCTATTATTCCTATTTGTTAATTGTATATGTTTTCATTGTTTTTATGCATATTTTTCTTCTTGGCTTAGGAATTCATGCCACATTGGAGTACAAGAAGTATTGTCAAATTATAATCTTGAGTTGAATTGACGTAGCCTACTCAACAAGCAAAACTGGGAATACGATAAAATACATAGATAGATATAGAGATATATATTCAGTAGATCTCTCCAACTTATATATTAAGTAAATATTCTGTCCTCTTCTATTTAAAAGTTCATCCTCTTACAATATTAACTCAATGTTAATAAGGAGCCTAATGCTGGAGATTTTTTGAAGACCATTTGGCAGGCATATGATACCAGCTAGTATATTTATTTATCTATGATTCCCATTTGTTAATTGTGTATGTTTTCATTGTTTTGTTGCCATATTCGCCTTCTTGACTTGGGAATTGATGCCATATTGGTGTACAATAGGTATTTTCAAATGATAATCTTGAGTTGAATTGAAGTAGCGTGCCCAACAAGTAAACTGGGAATACCATCAAGAGACCTGTAAAATTTCATCGTCTTCTTTTGATGATGAACACTTTGTAGAAGAAAAATGAAAAAGAGACAACTCATGGAATTGTTGAGATATATATGGCTTACAATCTTTTGTATTCACTTTTATAAAAAAAGGGAGAATAAAATATTATTGAACATTGGAAAGGATAATTGGGCTGTGGGATTAAAAGGTTACATCTTATTGTCCATACATGATTCCGATGAAGACCCTCAGAGATTGTAGAACTAGAATAGATCCGTGTTAATCTGGAATCTGTTAAACTCAAGGAGGGATTAAAACTGCTCAAGTGCTAAGATGGTTCTGTGCTCTTTCTTTTTAAGCATCCACTGTCTTTTTACTTTTTTTTTTGACATTAAACATGCGATGTTAATTTTTTTTCATCTTATTTTATTAACATTACACAAAGAGAAAATTCTTCCACCTTGGGCTATTAGAGTATCTTACTTCTATCAGTAACAATACAGACTTCAACAATGCCATAGAAGATTAAATATTTAATAGGTTTGCTACAACCCTGACATGGGCAGGTAGAGGAATGACTATTCTTTTATAATGATGTCATTTTATGTATTCTTTGAAAGCAAAACATTTGCATTTGTCCCAGTAATATAAGCATCACTTTTCTAAAGTATAATAATAAAAATAACAATTGAGTCATCCTTTAGAGGCATATTTTACAAATGACAGAAAATGCCACTATATCCACTTAAAAAAACCATTTCATCGAATATTTGTTGAAAAATCAATAAAAGCCAAATCCAATAAGCATTGCATTTCAATAATGTTTAGTAGCAATTTTTTTTTAATATCATTTCAATCCAGCTTATTTTTTCCTCATTTTGGAGCTTCATGAAAAATCTAGCATGCCACTGCAGCTGTCTCAGAATTGTACACCATTATAAGATAACTACCATAAGCACAATTGCTTGACGTCACAACAAAAAACTAAACTTCTAGAGAAATTCACCATGACCTTCCTAACTCTTTAATGCATTCCCCTCTATAGACAACAAGAATCATGAAGAGATAACTGTCAATATCCCAATGTATGACTTAAAAAAAAAACCAACCAATAAGATCAAAATGTATCTATCATATCTAGCATACTAGAAAAGCACTAGAAGAATTATTGTACCCTGTTATAGATTTACGTGGAGGGATCACCGCACATAATTGAAAAGCAACCAAAACATTAAAAAAATACCTGTGATATTGAGCTCTCTGAATATGAGAAATGTACAAGTATTACATAGGCAGTGATACATGATTTTAACATTCAAAACCATTCAAATCAATCTACTGCTCCTAAAAATTTATCATTACCAAGTCAGGCAATTTAAGTTTCAAAACATGGCTATCCTCTAGCTTCTCCGATTGGAAATGTTCCAATAAAATTTCTCTGTGCAATGCTTACAGTCGTATGTTCGCAGAAACATGAATTATCAGTACTTTTATCAGCACTGGACATTTTCATTGTCAGGGCCCTGAATAACAAACCCACTTTGCATATGCTTATGCTTTATGCGTCTAGTTGCCTACATCTTCTGCTTATAATAAACTCATATCTTGCAAAATGGTACATAGACATCTATTGTTATTTCTCATGTTTTGCTTGGAACCTTTCTGACGTGATCCCTTTGTGTGATCATTTTACCGTGGAAAGTTATTCCCTCATAATCCAATTCTTGTTTGTGAAAGATTCCAGATGCCTTAATATTGATTGAAGTTGGTAATGCTTCACTGAGATCAACCTCAACACAGACCCTGCCTGTAGTGTCAATGGCAGTCTCTTCTACTTTTAGAACCTTTTCAACTGTAGAGCAGATTTTGATTATTGGTGCTTTATCAGAAAACATCAAAGGAAGGTTTATAAGTCTGAGCCATATTGGGGTTTTTAATCAACCAGGGTTTCGGGTATCAAAATCAGGTGACCATGTCTTGAGGCTGAATCCTGTCAGTCCCATGAACCAGGGGCCATTCTCCAAAACAAACTCGCAATCAATCTTAGAAAAGAACTCAAACTTAAAAAAATCCTGTCCAATATCCTTCAGTAACCAAGTACTATTCAGCTAAAATGTCAGTTTTGTTTAGTTCATTTTGAAAGTTCTTTGAGAGTTGGTGTTTTTAGAGCAAACCTACCTATCAAGGACTTATCACTGAATACAAAACCATCAACCAGCTCATATTTATGCATATGCTTGGAAGCTGGCTTTGCGATATCATTATTTGTTTTCTCAATATTGCAATCATCTGTTCCAGTCTGCGCATCTTCATTTTGCTTGGGCAGTGTGTGAGCAGCAGCCTTTTTGTTCTGTAATTGAAGTGCTGCAGAACCTTTAAAGTTTTCAAATGTTGGCAAACTTCTAGACTGAGTTCTGAGTGATGGGCCATCCCCATCTGCATCCCTGTGGGGGACTATGGGAGTGGAGCTTCCAGGTATATCCATAGAGAAATGGGTTGAGTTAGAGAGATTGATCAATAACAGAAATGAGTTCTGGCTCAAGGAAGATTCTCCACTTTCTTTTTCAATGGATATCCCGCACTAAGGCTAGAATTACAATTGAAATAGAGTAGTGGCAGTTCTCTCTAAACAAGGAGTGGAATTAGATGTCTTGCACTAAGATTAATCAGAATACAGTTATTGTAACTGTTCATCAATATTTTTTATTAACCATCAAATACTTGCAGACATGCAACTAGTGTAGATGCTAGAGAAAATATATTTGACTATGATAAAATATATTTTTAAAGAAAACCAGAAATGCAAGTCATCTCTCAGTTCAATTGCATTAGACATTTTTTCAAAATGATACAGGAAAAAGCAAAATTTTCCTTGAAAATCTAGCAAAACAACAAATAACTTGTTTCATGATGGAGTAAATGTCTCTTTGCAAAGCTTTACAATATATCATTTAAGGAAAAGAAAAGGATTATGGAAATAAAAGGAAGACGAGAGCATGAAGTATTTTGAAAATATATTGTTACCCACTTGTAATGCAATCCATTCAAATAGTTAATTTACAGACCATACCATTGTCATGACGAGTTTAATAATAAGAACCACAAATGATTTATTAATGCTTCGCAGGATTTTCCAAATTTAGAAAACATGTGACAGGCCTTGGGCATGACAAGTATTAAACGGAATACAACTTGCAATGTGAGAGTGCTTAAACAAGCACATGACAGCATCTATATACCTAATTATCTCCAAGGAAATATACAAAATCTGCACTGCATGTTATGCAAAATACTCGACAGTAAATGCTGAGAAAGAAATCATATGAAAGCCAAGGAAACTAATATTATGAATTGATTGCCTCTACCTATCGTTGCATTGAATACGAAGAATGGGCTCTGTTAATTTAAATTATTCAGCATGGAATTTGATGCCTATGTTGCAATGTGACCAGCAACCTGTTTTTCATACAAAGCGTGAGAGCCAGGCTCAACTACATGCCTTGACTCGAGGTTCAATTCCTTCTCTATCTTCTAAAAGATCATTAATTCAATCTATGTCCCGTTCTAATAAAATTGTATCAAGGATGACATTGGCAGACTGTAACAAAAACAATGACAACTTAATATTAGAAAAAATTCACAATCCAAATTTGGGTTCAAATAAATTGAGATCGACAGAAATCTCGGACCAAAGGATTCATGGGAAATTATCAATCCCCATAGAATGGGAGCCTGAGTCTGTATCAATTTATTGCATGTTGAAAAATAAATTGCAAAACACATAAAATGAAGTAACAGACATGCAACATAAATTGCATTGCCATTTTGCAAATGAAATGATTCCAACCTAATTATATTTGACAAAAGAAGCAATGACATCAACGCACTTCAGAATCACTGGCATATACACTGCTGGCCAAAAAAATAGAAGCAAATGTGACTATTATTTAAAAAGTGCAAGAGAATTTGTATTGTTTTTTTCAAAAAAAAGTCCAATTTAAGTAACAGGTACTGTGTATTTGAACATAAAGCATTGAAAAGCGATTGTTCTTGTGATTATCTGACTTGAAATTTTATGTGCCACTGCATTTTCAATGTTAGAAACAATATAAACCATGTTTCAGCACATGGAAATAATGAGAACAATTACAACATTTTTATCGAAACGACAAAGGCACTAAAGCAAACATGATTTGGAAAGCAACTCTACACAAACGAAGTGTGTTGCAAGACTATTCAACTTCAAAGCAGAAGACAAGAGAGCATAAACCAGACCAGCTGATCAGAATCAAGTGCAAAGACTGTAGCCAACTATCACACACATGAACGAAATATTGACATTTCAAATGTTGGAAAGCCATGTATCCATTAATACTTGTAAACTATGAATAACATTACAAAAGCTTATAGGTGGATTATTTTCAAGTATCCAAAAAGGAAACATCAGTTGCTGAAGCATAAAAACTGTGTATGTATTTTAGTTTTGAATGACTATGGCCTTGCAATTACAAACGAAAAAGATAATGACATTTGCAAAAATGCTATGAAGCTATTGTGACGGATGTAGTAAACAAGATTCAAAAAGTGAAGAATATATATAAGTGTTTTTGGTTTGTTTGTGTTTTCAACAAGCAGTGCAAAAAAGATGAACATCATTCACATTTGTAGGAGTTCTGTGCATTTATTGATATCTATGCTTAGGAGAGGACATCGAGTTTCATAGAATATATTTTTATACAATACCAAAAAATATAACTCAGAATGTAAAACTTTTGCAAAATATATCAGTGCAGCAATCAAATGCTTGGAAAGCATATAATATGAAAGATCAGAATTGTAATCTTAAGACAAGTATGTACGCCTGGAGAAGGATTCAAATAAAGTTTTGTTTATGTATATATATTTATAGGTTTTTATCAAAATCATGACAACATAGTTTGTCAATATATCAGATGCATAGACTGTTGTTGTATATATATTGGTAGAAAACCATGGCAGTCGACCATGCTACGTCTATAATTACATTGATTACATCAAAAAAACAAAATTTCAATAAAGTTTTTTCTTTTCTTTATATGCTAGCTATTGCGAATGTGCATAAGTATTTTCCAAAATTGGATATGTTCTTTGCAAAATATCAGTTGAAGTCATCATGGTCAGTGTAGTGGCAAGGGTACTGAAGTTTGCTTCCTGTACATTGAAGAAAAGGAAAATATTAACATCAAAAGCAATTGATAATTGAAAGTAAAACATATTGTTACAAAAAATTAAAAGGTGAAGAGTGATGGCAATGAGTGGAAAGACTGAGAACCAGTAGAGAAGGAAAGTAAGAACATAAGTATTATGCAGAAGACGAAGATGTTGATTGGTGTAGAAGACAAAGATTTGCGATTGGTTTTTGCAAGAGACAGGTGCATTGCAAAAGGGTTAAATTACATTTGGTTGTGTATATTCTAGTATCATTTGTGAATTTCTTGGAAAGATCTTCCTTGTACCCTGGGTCTTTCTAAGCAAGACTTACAACTTTACTGTGAATTTAGACCATATTCACAGCCTTGTTAGATCCCAAACAGTTTCTTTTCATTGAATGAATAAAAGGAACTGCTCCAATTCCTCTAAAGGGGCAAGGAGGTATACAAAATCTTTCCTAATCCTTTTACTTCAAGTCAATTATGGCATTCACATTATTTTTGTATTTTTATGATATAGCCCAGGAGGCTGGTTCAGACATGAAGGTTGGCAGAGGGGCTACTTTCAATGCCCCTCATTTTCAAAGTCAGGTTCAGTGGCCCAGAGGTATGGGAATTTTGCAGAAAGTTTTTTTTGGTAAGTAGAAGGCAGTCCCCCTCTAGGTGTCATATATTCAATAAATAGATCACCTGCAAAGAAAAATCAGATTGTATGTATTTTTAGTCAGGCATGTATAGTCAATCTATATGTATGGATGCTGTAAATACAAAGGTCTGTCTGGAAGCAGAAATGCCTATGCCTTTTGGTATGGTCCAGGATTTAACTCCTTGCACCTTCTCTATATTGATACAAAATAATATTTTATATTTGTTCAAAGAAAAAAAATGTTTAAGCGCGCAAGGAGAATTACAGTGAGTAGACTGCGTCGATACAATTCAAGTCCATGCAGGCTACAAGGGCTACAATAACTCGATAAAAGCAATAAACATGCAAGTTCTGAATGCGATTTTCAACTAGTAGTTTGCACAACCTTCCCAGAGGGTTTGACGGGGTTTAACATGTGAATTTGAAGCTAAAGTCTGACCACATTCATGAATATGTTAAATCTATGTATAATTCTTGCTATCACTGTGACTAAATCGAGAGAAATTAGTATAAATGCTCGAAGAGATTACATCGTAATAAAAAGCTATTCCGTTGACGGTTAGAAGAGATGCATAATTTGAACTCTAAAAATTGTGCCTCTGAATCAAAGCATTTGAGAGAAAAGGTAAAAGGTTTAGATCACAAACACAATTGCATTATTAGATAAGTTGTATTCTAGAACATGATTAAATAAACTGTATGCTAATAAAGTGAATACATGTTAACTTTATCCTATCATCACATAATGCAAACACTATAGCTATTGATCATTGATATCAAAAAAAATTAATATTTGAAGTAATGGAAAGTTACACATAGCAAGGGCGGGCAAACTATCAACAACAATTAAGAAAGGTTATTGCTTTATTGTTTCAAGTATTCAAAAAACTATGGTTGTGAGTCAGTCATGAAATCTAGTATGTAGTTTATTTAATCATGGTCCAAGTTTGAAGATCAAATTGCAATGTTTTTATAAAAAAATTTGCAGTTTTTTGTTTAAGTCATTTGAAAGTGAACATATTTTTTTTTCAAACAAGATCTGTACAGAGACAAGGTATGAAATACAAAGTGGCATAGTTGAAAAGGTTGTGTTTTTTTTTTTTTTCAGATTAACACTTGCTTGTGCATACCTTGTGTCTAGAGTTTTTTGCAGTTGATTATTCTGTTGTTCATTGCAAGAGTGAAAAGGCCTTGTTGGTTGAATTTGCGCAGATGACGAATAGTTGTTGTAACAGCCTGACAATATTGTTCGTATGAGATAGCTGCAACAGGTGGACAATATTCTTTCAGCTGTGCACCTCGAAGACTGCATTCGAGGATTCCCTGATCTGTTTCTAGTTTGCATTGCAAGATATGCTCATAGGCTGCAGCTGTTTCTTGATTACAAAAAGAACAGAATGTGGTGCTTTGGATCATCGGAAGCTTGCATTCTGCGCATGTACATTGGAATGGTGGTGCAAACGAATTTTTAATTTTGAGCGATCCATATATCTGTTGCAATTTTCAAGATAGGAAATATACAGAGTATGAAATAAGTACAAGTATATAGAAATGGTGCAGGAGGAAACACAAGTTGGAAAGAAGAAAGGAAAAAAAAATTACAACTGTTGCTAAAAATATTGGAAAGAAAAAGTGGAAAAAAAGAAAGAACATCTTTTCTTTTTAAATGTTGTAATAGTATAAATGCAAATAGGGTGTTGCAAAAGACATGGACCTATGCAAATGTTCTGGGACAATGTTCAAATAGGCTTATTTCTAGCTACAACATAGTTCATTTCATGGATATGCATTGGATAAATAATCATTTTAGTAAAATAGTTGATATGGATTGTTTCTTGTTTATGATAAAATATAATGAATAGATAACTTTTAAAACAGTTGGTGACAACTGAAAAGATAGAACATATGTGGAAAGAGAAATAGAGTATGTTGTTTTTTCTTTTTTCTTTTTTGTGGTGTGAATTAGAAGAATTGTTACAACGATTTCATAGTTTAACAAAGAACAATGGAATGTATGTCTGACCTATGTCTTAGCTTCAACAATCACAAGCAAATCCTGAATTGCAAATTCATCATTGAGTGGATCAATAAATGTGGCCTGGGAGGCCTTCATCAGGTGACTGCCTTTTGGACCCGGTCGGACAATGTTTTTGAATAAATAGAGTGGTGGCTCGTCCTGTGCAAGCTGTTGTTGCACTCGCAGAAAGAAGTTTTTATAGTTTTCGTTGACTTGAAACTGTGAGAATGAAAGAGAAAAAGTCAGAAAAAGATGTATAAATGATTTGCAATGGACAAAAACATATAAACTAAGAGGAAAGTGCAGTTGTATCAACAATTAACAATGAAATGAGAAAAAAATAAAATTAATATGAGCTTTGGAAAGAACAAAAGCAAGTATATATATATATATATATACTTGGCATAGAAAAGAAGGAGTTGACAGTACAATAGCATAGTCATTTGGAGTTTCACCGTCCCTGATGTAGAAATCCAATTGTTTGTTTTTGTATTCGCATGCAACTACTATGGAAGCAACTGAACCAACAACATATGCCTCATCAGATGAAACTAACTCAGTAATTGTAATGTCCGGAGGAAGACAACGTGTCTTGCATACTTGATCTATTGTTTCAATGTGGCTGGAAGGAAATATTGCTATGGAATTTATAGCATCTCCACGATCATATTGGCCCCTTTTCTTTAATTCAAATCCAATAATTGGGACACTTTTTCCAGGCAACAAGAAGTTGCCAAATCTGTTGATGAGGTTATCATTCATGGTAACAGTAATTGTCATGAAGCCATCTTTGTCTACAAGGTCTGCATGCATAATCTTTGTCTTCACAGGCAAATTTTGGTTTCGATTTTGTGCAGGGCCATAGACAATTAAAATATCTCCCTCAAAAACATTGGCATGAGACATAGTACATAATTCGACAATAGATGAAGCTTGCACAAATGCTTGCTTTAATCTGCGAACATAAGAAGATGAACATAGAAAGGAGCAATTAGATTTTACAATTGTCCGTCGTGGATAGCTGTCTACAGATAATTACATGATTTGTAGGCAAGGGCGTGAAAAAGAATACAGATTATGTACAAGAAAATTGGTGAAATGAATTAACTTAGATTTGAGTAGAAGAGAAAAAAATTAAGAAGCAGAAATCTAGGACAAAAAAAATGACTAGGTTTGATGCAAAGTAACATTACCTCTTTGGACTGGTTGTTTTTGTATTGGAAATATGCAATGAGGCTGTTGCAATTGATTCTGTCTCTGCAATGTCTTGTGAAGAAGAAATATTTGCTTCAGCAGATGGGGTGCTCAATGTAGATGTCATTGCAACAATGATCTGCTTCTGGCAAATTTCTTTTTCTTGTCTATATTTTCTCGATATGTTTTTTTTTTGACTGATTCTGGAAAATGATCTAGACCTGAAACCATTAGTAGTGACATGGAAAACATAAATATTTATAGATATAGACTAAAGCAAATTGAATTGTCAAGAATTTTGGAAAGGGATATTGCATTGAGTTTTGGCATATAAGAAAGAAGAAACAAATGTGTTGATGTCAATAACTATAATTTGAATATCTATGAATAGAAGTACATAAGATTGAAGTTTGTTTGAGTAATGTTTTTGATTAAACAATAGTTAATCAATAGAATACAAAAATTGTAAAGAGTTTAGGTAAATGCATTTGAAACATAATGCTACAAAAGAACAAAACATTGATTCTGGTCTATAAAACTAGACAAAAATCTATTGTTTGATGTTCATAGCTGAAGCAAGAGTGTTTTTTTCTTCTCTTGTTTTGTTGTTTTTACTATTTTTTTTTCAAATTATTGTGCATAGATAACAGTCAATGCATATTAGTCAATGGCCGTTACAAAATAGTGGATGGCATGTCAGGGTATGCATGAAGAAGAAGAACATCGGAGGTTGAAAAAGCAAGGGAATTGAGCAATACTTTGCCCATTGCAAAAGAAAAGAAAGAAGTTGATTGCTAAATGCTGGTTTGCTTTTTTATATAAATTTTTGGTTGTAGTTTTAAAAATTGAAAATCAATGTCTTTGAAATTTCAAAAACTCAAATAAAAGAAGGCAAGGACGATATCATGGATATATTCTTTGAAATATGCAATGGACCTAGATTATATTGAATCAAAAGGAATTGATAAAAAACAGCTAAAATGGTCAGACCAATATGCATCTGAGATAGTAAATGAAATTGTATCAAGATCCAAATTTGTCCAAAAATGATCAATCATAGAATCATAGCTAGTTGTGATATGACTTGTTTTTAATTTCAGATTTTTTGTTTGCATATATGACTGGATTAATTTTTTAGTCATTGTTTCCTTCAACATGTCAATGTTGAAGTCATCGGCAAGAACAATAGGCATTTTTGTATTATTGTTTTCTGACAAAATGCAATCGAGCGCACAATTGACTTTGTCAAATACAGTATTTGGTCTGATATATATATTTATAATCTTCACGGTGTTGTTACAAAGTTTAAGATCAATGACAATTGCCTCAACGGATTTTTCATTGTAGGTTGCGGTCTGCAAGATCGGGATCCCTTTTTTGATAGCTATAACGAGACCATGTACTGAATAAGTTGCAATGCACGTGTATTGGTTTGCAAATATTGTGTGCATGGGAGGCGAATGCAAATGGTTTTCTTGGAGGCATAGAATGTGTGATTCTAATAGTTCAGTGTCATGTGCAATGTCCTCAATGTGCAGGAGCATACTACGTGTATTAAGCGAACATATAATAAGATGTTGATTACAAGGAATTGAATTTAGACCATATTGAAATTGCAACGATGCATCTTCTATTAATCTAGCTGATTCGACAAGTACTTTTGATGAAACAGTAAAGTTCTTTTGTTCTAATTTGTTTACAAGATAGAGACATTCAAGGGTTTTTACACGAGAAAGTGTAGTGTAAGCAAGGCCATGCCTTGTAACCCCTTTTGTATCAAATGCAACTTTTTCAAGTGTCAAACCTTGTGCTCTATGAATTGTTCTAGCACATGCCAATTGAACTGGGATTGTATCCTAACAAAATTTCTTTTATTGCCAATCAAGATCTGTGTTGATATTCTTTTGATAGGTGTCCAAGTATGGTTTATAGAATTGTTGTATAGACAATGCATATTAGTACGTGTAATTGCACCTATCTTTGGACTAGGAAACTTAAGCCAGATAATCTCTGAGCAGGTTTTGTCATAGTGCCGGAAAATAGCTTCCGTTCCATTTACAAGTCCATATGAAATGAGATAGTTTCCACCAATCAATTCAACAAGCATGTTTTTTTTCAATACAATTGATTGGGGAAGTTGATTCATTTTTTTCCGTTCATAATTGACGTCAGCTTCATCAATTTTGCTGTTGTGTGCTATGAATGTGAATGCTTCTATTTTTACATATGACAACATTTTTGAATTATGGAAATCAACATCTTTGTTTCGATAATACACGAATGGAAATGTCGGATCAATAGGTGCTGGTCTATGGCAATGTGCATTTAAATGTTGAATGTCGCTAACCGACTGTAGGCCTTTTCTGATTCTATTTAAAATTGATATGAAAATGTCATTTTCTTGTCTGACAACTTTTGTAAGTTCATAATATTTTATATTGTCAAGCCAAAAACTATATGGGAACTTGCCTTGGCGAAAAGTTGGAAATTCAAAAATCCAAGAATCATGTACAGGTTCAGCTTGAAATAAATCACCACAGAAAATGACATCAACATTTCCAAATGGATTTGTTGGAGCATGCTTGATTTCGCGCATACATTTGTCTATGTTATAAAGCATATGCGAACCTATTAAAGACACTTCATCAAGCAACAACACTTGAAGTTGATAAAAGTCTTTTGTAAGAATATCTAATGTGTTTGAACTTAATGGGAGCAAGTTACCAGAATTCAGGGGAAGTTTAAAAGCAGAATGGACAGTGATGCCGTCAACATTGTATGCTGCTTTTCCAGTAAGTGCTGCAATGAGCCCTTTCCTTTTCAATGGGTCACTTCCAAGTGATTTATCATACAACAGAACAAGAGCATTGAAAAGAGCTTTTGCAGTGTGTGTTTTCCCTGTACCAGCACTTCCTGTCAGAAATAGGTGTATTGGCTTGGAAGGATTGTTTTTTTTCTTTTCTGGTAACAATCTCTTTTACTATAGACTGTTGTTCATTGTTTAGGTTCCTTCTTGTTGCAATATATTGTTCCATGTTAGGGAGAAAAGGTTTTTCTTTGAAATTGCAAAGGTTTAGGTCTTGTTGCAAACTAGTTTTTTTTTATGAACAAGATCATTATGGATATCAATTTTTTGAAAAGCCATGGAATCATACATGGGTTCCGATGTTGCTTTAGAGGAATTAGCAACTTCCAATTGTGTTTCGACAATATCCTTTGCAATGTCAAGATCACCCCATTTGCTTGTTGCTTTAGGGAAGAATGTTTGCTCAACAATTGATATTTGTGACTTGTATTGCTCATATGCTTCTGTCCAAGTTTGAAGTGAATGAGTTAGAAAGTTGTGCAGGTGTCTAAAATGGACAAAGAGCAATAGCTTCTCCTGTGCAAATTTTTCTGGATCTTTTTCTTGTCTATATCAAATATATCGAATAATGCATGGCCTATTTCTTTTGATTGTTTTTTCGTCTATGAAGCAATAAAAGGAAGCATATTCAGCAAGACTAAGAGTTTCAAGTTCATTAGGACGTTCGATGTATCTATCTATTATTGAAGGGCAAAGTATGTCTTCAGATTCATCTGACTCTTTTTTCAATAGAGATGGTTTTTTCAAGGCAACAACTCGGTTATCATCAGGGGCAGTGTTGATGAAAATTGTTTTTCTTGATGATGAATGCAAAGGCAAAGAGAGAATAATATGGACCGCTTGTCTAATCAACATTTGTTGCATGTTTAAGAGTGTGTTTCCTAATTTGTGTATTGTTTCGAGTTGTCCAGATTTGTTTGCAATTGACTCTTCCTTGATCTTCTTTAATGCCATTGTCATAGGTCTGTCTAGTTTTGTTATATATGAAGTTACGTATGTTGCAGTAGCATAATCATCTAAAATGAATTGAGCATCAGTATTTGCTTGCCACAAATTTGGAATGTTCTTTGCAAATGGATTTATCCAAATATCCGATGGATGTCTTTTTAGCAGTAGGGTGGGTTGCTTAATCAAGGAACGTAGTAGCATAATGTAGTTGTCTTTGTCCAAATTCAACTCTTCTAGAAATGATTCAAAGCATATGTTTTTTCCATATTGCTTAGATTCAAGAGCAGAAGTAAGGAGTTTTCTTTTTTCATCGAGATTGTTCAATTCATTGTCAATGGGTTCTAAAATTGTTGTAGCATTGATCAGAAACATAGGAAACCAGAATCTGCAACTAGAACATCGATGTTTTCTACATGCACGTGTGTGTTGATGGGTTTGAATCTTTTTTAATTCTTCAGTAAGCAAAGAAGAATCTATTGAAATATATTTGTCAACAAAAGTTGTTATTTGATGGTTAGTATTTTTACCATATACTGGTGCATCATCAATCCAAAGAAGACCATGATCATGTTCATTTCCTCTTTGTTGAAATTCAGTTGTGAAAAAGTAATCATTCACTTTTCCAAAGAGAGAGTTGTTTTTCAATATCAATGACTTGAGCGAGTTCATTTTGTGTCTATAATAGCGACTGCAAATGAAAGGATGGTTTCTAATCAAAGTATCGATATCAATATGCGAGGGAAATAATGTGGAATTGGAATCGTTTTTTGTTTGAAGATGTTGTAAAGCATTGCACAATGGCTTCCATATATGTTCTGCAGAAGTGAAGCCAACAAAGAAAGTTGGTGGCCCTAGTTGCCTAACCATTGAAAAAATATATTTTCTCATGTTTTCAAAATAGTCTGGAGATGTTCGAATAGTTTTCAAGGTACGAAATGCAATTGGAGACTTTACAATGTTTTCAAGATTGCTTTGTGACTTGACATCTTTTGCTTTTAGTTTTTTCCCTTTCAATTCACCTATGCGAATAGATATCCATGCAGCATTAGAAATTTGCTGTATCAATACTTTGACTGTCTTAAAGAACAAGTTTGTAGGATGAGCTTCAAAGTCCATACTTTCATGTTGTAGCTCCCATTGGAATATTTGCTGATGTCGATACCGCTTGTAGATGTCATCTGGTCGACTACATCCATAGAAAAGTGTTGGGAAATTAAGCTCCTCAGAGAATTTGTCTTGGAAAATGCCTAGAGGCTTGTGATTTTCAGCAGGTGCAATTTCTAGAAGCTTGGTAGACAAATCGTCAATAAGATGTGTTTCGGCATAACCATGGACCAATGTTTCAGTTGTTGGATCAAATTTTGTATCGGAAATGTTGTTATTGCTTTTATCCGAACTTGTGGAGCTGTTTTCGTCGTCAATGGAATTGTCAAATGGAAAGTCGATGGCCTCTTTCCTTGCTAGCTCTGTGAACTTTGCCTCCCAATCAGGAACGATACAAATTTTTTCTAATTTGTAAAGATCTCTAGTACAAATACTTTTCAATGCAACCATGACAATATTAGGACGCACATTTCCAGAGATGTAAGCATTTTTGTATTCCAATTTTCGTTTCAACATAGTTCCAATAGTCATGTCATCATCAAGGTTTCTTGGCAAAACCTTTTGTATCTTGTCCAAAGACGAGGGGACGTTTATAATTGCACCAGTCAAGCCTAATTGAGCTCGTTTGTAACCAAGTTGACGTATTTGGGAAAATGTAATTCTTGGAGACACAAGGCGTTCTTCCAATGGCATTAACATATCTACAGATGCCAATGAAGTGTTACGTCGAATATTGAATGGAACTGCAAATACATGAATCTCTCTATTAGACACATTTTTTTTGCAAAATTTGCAAATGTACAGGCCAATTGCAAAAGAAGCTGGCATATCCATCCATGGCAATGAGTTCAATGAAAATATCGTTTTCTCATTGATACGACGTATGTCTTTTTTAACATGCAAGCGTTTGCATATGCAACATGCATTGGTAGGTGTATATTCAATTGCTTTTAAATATTGAATAGTGGCTTGTTCTACTTTTTGTTTTTTGAAAGCTTCCATTGCTACAAAACGCATATCACTTTTTGTTGAGCGAAGGTTCTTGAATGGTTGCTTTGCATTATGCCCAAGTATATCGATATTTCCATCGGGCCAGTCTACATTGATATCGCGCGTAGCTATTTTTGTGTCCAATGTCTTTGTATTCTCTATCATTTGTTTTTTCATTTGACAATGTTTTTGTAAATTGTCATCTGTTTTTTTTTTTGTTGTGTTTGTGTATCTATTGGATATGTTCTATTGACATTATGACTGGAAGGAATTTTTGATTGGTTGATACTGGCTTGTTCTAGTTTTTGTTTTTGTTTTTGTTTTTTGGAATCTTCCATTGTTGCAAAATGCATATGACTTTTTGTTGAGCGAAGGTTCTTGAATGCTCGCTTTGCATTGTGCTCAAGTATGTCGATATTTTCATCGACCCAGTCTACATTGATATTAGGCACAGTTTTTTTTGTGTCCAATGTCTTTGTATTCTGTATCATTTGTTTTTTCATTTGACAATGTTTTTATAAATTGTCATATGTTTTTCTTTTCTGTTGTGTTTGTGTATCTATTGAATATGTTCTATTGACATTATGAGTGGAAGGAGTTTTCGATTGGTTGATCTTGTTGTTATTATTTGCATCAATGTACAAGTCATTTGACATCGTTGTTTCCACGTTGAGAGAACCTATGTGAAAGTTTTTTTTAACTAGTGGATGGAAATGCAAATGACCTTTGCATGTTTCATGTTGCAACAAGAAAATGTCTTTTGTAGATCTTTTTGTTGACTGATATTGGTCTCGAACGTTGCAAGAACATGTGTACCAAATGAAAATATTTATTTTCAACATCTCACACATCCATTGAATTGCAAATTTACAACCTTCTATATGTCCAATGCTAAAAGGCTCAGCCAAATTTAGGACAAATGTTTGCCAACTAGAAACAGTACAAGTTTCATTCACCATAGACAATGGCAAGTATGTAGACAGACATTTGAATGCTCTATTGTCATTGGATTGTATGCAATTGAAGAAGGTTTGGGATATTGTCTTTCGAAGACTACTCATGTCAAAGATGTTAGACAACTTTGAACCGATTCAAAGAGAGAGTCAGAACAATGGCCTTGAATGGTTGAGAAGATGTCAAAATCTTGTTGTATAATTATTTGTCTAAAAGATTGAATCTCTGACCAAGTCTCTGGACAAGATCTCTTGAATATGTCAATTGATAATTCCTGAACTGCAATATTTTCAATGACACATGATTTGCAGGTTAACAATGGTTCGAAGTGACCAGCAGAAGGTATATGATCATGAAACAAAATGTTATAGCAGTAACCAGGAAGAGTAGAATTGAAGTAGAGATATCTTCTTTTCGTTGAGAAAGACCAAACGGCGACAGGTGCATTCAACCAATTCGCAAACCATTTTATACAGAATATATCACCCCATAAGCCATAGGCATTGTTATTATCTGAATGGTAAGCTGACAGAGACATACATTGTAGATAAAGATTCTTGTCTTTTAAACCATGTAGTTGAAACAAAAAATCAAGTGAAAGTTTCAAGTTCGATGAAGATATTGCAAGAGGATCTCCTTGAGCCAGTTGATGGGAGAAATGGTTAACAATTGCTTCTCTTATCTCTATTGATGTGTATCGAAAATGAAAAAGAAAGGCAAACGAATCGAACAAGCAATCTCCATTTTGGAAATGGAAAGCTTCCAACCGTAGCAAATGATTTTTTGACAGTGCAATATCAATTGCATCATCAACTTTGTCTTTTGTTGATAAGACTTCTGAAGCACCAGGTTGCAAGTGCATGGATCTTAACATATTTACTAATCAAGTAGATTGAGTCGGTCGAACTGCAAGTAAGAACATGCAATAGAAGGGAAAAAGAAATCCATTAAAGTCTTTGAAATGGAAAATGAAAAATGTAGCATTTGATAAGAATAACAATTTAAGAGGAGACATGGGATAGTGCACAGAATTGTCAATCTTCACAACTTCATGAATGCATTTAGTTATTGCATAAAATATCTCTTGACATGAGTTTGAAAATTTCAAAAAGCCACTAGCAATGATGAAATGCAATTGCAGTAGAAGGTTGCAATTGACATTGGCGTCTATTGCAATGAAGGGAAGGGTTAAAAAACCAGGGTTTTAAAAATGTTTGCAATTGACAATAGCAATTTTTTCACAATGATTTAAAGTATAATAATAATGGGTTATGAAAAAAATATTTACTATCTTCAGTTTCCTTATAATTTTATACCAAACAACTGTTGACACATAAACTCCATTTGCATAGTGTTTATCAATAGCATAATGCATTCATATGTAACTCTATATTGATACATTTAGTGGATTGGCACACTAATTATAATTCCATGTATGGCTATCATTCACAATGTATGGCTATCCTTCATGAAATGTAATGCACTAATAACCCAACAGAATAAAAGCTTGCCATCACTTCGAAGATGAATATGTAATATCAAATTTGGTTATCATGGTTGCAATGGATCTATGACAATGTAGGAGTGATCGACAATGGAATGGATCTGCAATGGATCGACAATGGTTCTAGATTTGCAATGGATCAAGATCTGGATATGGATTTGCAACAGGGCTAGATTTGGATTTGGGTATGGATTTGGAGCTAGATAAATGTAATCTGCCATTTTTTAGCTGGGAAAAGGGATGGACCCCAGGTATGCTTGGCTTCCTAATGGTTCAGGGGATTCACTCAGGTACCAATGCTGTCTGACAGCTTGCATGTTGGGGAAGTACCCCTCACTCCACGGCCCAGGTAAAACTGATAACCGCTTTTCCATGAACGACAACTCTTGATTCACCTCACGGGTGGGGACTAGTCAATCAGGCAGGGGTTGTTGCCCATTTCGTTGGCAGGTCCTCTTAATGAGCCAGCTACTCCAGGGTTCCTGTGGTACTCCTCACAATGATTTTTAGGGATATGCCCAAGTACTTCCCACAGTTAAGCGGCCAAGAATTATTCCCGGGTCCGAACATGCAATTGAAACGAAAAATACAAATGCAAGGAAAAAATGGAAGAAATTTGACCCAATCCAGCACAAGAAAGTTCTATGATATCAGATATGAGGAACGTGAAACAATTAACTAAGTAAATGCCAAAATAATAGAACACTTAGCACTTAATTAAAGCATGTTTGTAAACTTAAAAAAAAATCAATGTTTATGAAATGTTTTATAATTAAAGGCACAATTTAAATCATATTTTTACATAGGGTCGATTTCAAGTTTCTTGTTGTTACTCTCTTCTCATGCCATTGAAATTCAATTGATGAGGGAGGAAATTGGCATCAGAAGATTCTAGGCGTTTAATCCGCATTAACTCACCACCACTACTAGGTCAGTAGTTGCAAGTTATGTGCTATATATTATGGGAATATGAGTAGTAATTTTGCATTAAAACTTATTCTTACATACCATATGTAGTATCTAATATATATGAGCTTTATGAATATAGTTCACATAAACTCTATAGCTAAGTTGATATGTATTTCTCTAATATTGTGTATGCATCTTATATGATGATAAGCATAGTAATTGCAATAACAATACTAATTACAACCATTACAACAATAAGCCCATGTATTATTCCTAATTAGCAAGTTGTTTTCATATAGGACTTATTACAAATACTCTATGTGTTGCTAAAGATATGGCAATGGGGTGTGGGCAAGGAGAAGAGTTATTTACACAAGGCATTTTGGCAGACAAGGAGGGAATGCAATGACATATACAAGCAATAGTAGCTAGACCTTGTAGTTAAGGTAACATAGGTAAAAATTAGGGCAGGATAGAGAGCATAGCTTGTTTACTACATATATGCTAAAATATATGCTAAATATATGCTAATCCTTTACTACATATATGCTATTAGAGGAAAATTTTTCTAAAGCTAAAATCCTGGATGAAACAAAATGAGATGTGTAATACAGTTTTGTTTGTAAAGTCAGATTCCACAATATGTGGATAATCTTGGTTTTAAAAAAAGGAGGATGAATTAATGTTGCCAGTGATAGTTGAACTTCAATACAATGCGATGTTAAATGCAACTAGAAGTCTTCGATTATTGAATAAAAAACTATTATATGTTTGGTTTTTAAGGAATTTTTTTTTCCATTATGCATAGTCTCTATCTTGCTTAAGAAGGAGAAAAAGAAGTTGTAGACATCACTGCAAGTGTCAATAGCAATGGCATGTTCAGCGATCCATCTATGACATAAGTTGAATGAAAAACCTAAATCCATAGTTATGTTTTTTTATTCTGGGAGGATAGTATTTAAAGTTGATAAGCAAAAGGAGTTGCATATGTTGTACACATAATTACAAATGTCAACAACAATGCCATGTTCAGTCATCCATCTATGACATAAGTTGAATGAAAAACCTAAATCCATAGTTATGTTTTTTATTATGCGTGGGCAGTATTTAGAGTTGATCAGCAAAAGAAGTTGCATATAAATAAAATCTTTTAGCATCCATCTATGAAAGAGACAAAAGATTATAATATGCACTATTGCTGGAGAGAACACTGATTGAGCAAGAAGCAATCTAAGTTTTAACATATATAGGGGAAAGTACTTCATTAAGGAAAATAACAGATTATCTCATTTACTAGCAATCACATGCCTAGATATCTCGATTGCTACTGAGACATGTTTTAGAGGCATGTCTAATCCAAAACAACCACATAGGAAGAGTACTAAGAGCATTATGACGTATCCAGAGAGGAATGCTATTTAAAGATTCTAGTTTAGTTGATATTCAAATTTCAAATTGACTAGTTATTTTGACTTTGATTTAATAGCCTATTCATTTCTATTGTTGTAGCTTTTTTTTCAGCAGTGATACCTTTCTGCAAGAATAATTAGAATAGTATACTTAATTTTTAAATGAAAATATTTAGAGCATTGTTATATTTCTTTTACTTATGGTTTACAGTGTCTCTTGACATTCATTGTTACTCTTGTTAACAATCAACTTCCATTCTAAATGTATCAAATAGAACATGTGTAGTCTTCCTAATGTTGGTATAGTTTGAATTTATAGTGATTATTAAATATACTTAAAGCATTAATATAAACATTCTAATTTGTAGTGTTTGAAATTTATTCTTTTTTTAATTTATAATGATTATTAAATATACTATATGGAAATTATTTTTGCAACTATTTATATTTTAAATATTTAGACTTAGAAATTTAAATGATATAAAAATATAATAAATAAAATAAAATAGTCAACCATCCTTTTGTCTATTTATTGTTTACTAAAGTTGTTTGCTCTCATAAATTCTTTGTGTCGAGTTTGCATAGATAATGCCGGGGATGAATGTTACTAGTGGGAGACTGAACAAGCGATAATAAATCCATGGCCTTTCCCACTATTTTCTCCATGAAATCTTGGGATTATGGAAAGGTAAATACTTTATTAAATAATTCCATGGTCATTGTTTTTTTTGGTTTTTGCATATTTCAGCCACATGTTATAACATGACATTCAATCATAAAATCTACCAAACTTTCTTAATCTTTCGAGAGTTGAAGATTGTGTTGAGAAACTAGTTTTTTAGATTTTTTTGTTCCTTATCATATAAAGATAAGATTATGTAAGTGGAGAATTATGTTTCTCGATAAAATAGTTGAAGAGTGTTCTAATATACTAAATTTTTATACTAAATGTTAATAGCAAATTGATTAATAAAACTCCTAGCTATTGCAAATCACGAGTCAAAGCAGATACTAAATGTTAATAGCAAATTGATTAATAAAACTCCTAGCCATTGCAAATCATAGCCAAAGCAAGTGCAATGTTGAGGACATTGCCACCTAGTGGCTCTTCCAAGTGTATTCTCTTCCATGAAAGCAGAATATGAAGCTGTAACAAAAGTTGCTTGTAAATTCAAATGATTGAGAAGGGTCTTTACCAATGTTGGAGTTGAATAGATGGGACTCACAATCATATTTTGTCACAACTAGAAATTACTAAAGATAGTAAGGGATGATTTGTTGAAGAATCATGGAACCCAAGCACCACTTGGCTTGATCCATGTACCCACAAAGTGAAGAAAAGAAAAATAAAAATGATGAAAAAAATGTGTGAAGTCATAGGTCGGCCCCATTTGAAGAAAATAGAATAAAAAATATACATATATATTGATGGATCAGGCTCAATTGAATTATTGAAAGGAAATAAATATCTAAAATGGAAATAAGAAGTAAAATTTCTTATTTTTTATCCATCAATTGGGTCTGCTCCAAAAAGTTCAGTTCGTGGTATCTTCTGCTCCTAGGTTAGTTCATGGCTGATTTTGTGCTAGGCTTTTTCTCTTAAAATAACTGATCCATACTCCTTGAAGAAGTTACAGTTTTCATGCTTCTTTTCTTTTGCTGGTTTAAAATTTCCCTAACTCAGATAGGCTCTCTTCTTAGGCTTCAGCAGCCCTATTAAGGGCAGTCATAGGTTACAACAACTTTCAACAGCCCTATTGAAGACACCCTACAGCTACAACAGTCCACAGTAGGTCCTCTTTTATGCACACGATTTTTTATACAGAGTCTGTCCCTGAGTTTGAAGACATCCACAGGTTACAACAGATCTGGAGAAGGCATGTACAAGTCACTATAGCTCAGCAGAAGATCACGGCACCGTCAGCTGTGTATACACTAGTGAACAGTGACATCACATGCTTGTACAAGTTGACAATGAACATCCACAGTCATCTAGTGGTAGCTTGGAGCAGCAACTAAATTTGAGAGAAGGAACAACTACAAATATTGAAACATTTAAATATAGTCTAAAGTTCAGCAAACAAGCACCCCGTTGTGAGGATTGAAACTGAGGTCACATGGCAGATAGTTTAGGTATAAAGAGATTACACAAATGAATAAATTGCCCACTATAAACTCTGAATTATGTATGAGTGTAGATGAGATGATTTCAATTTTCATCAGTAAAGTATCATATTCATTTGATGGTGGTAGATATTTGATAGTCAGCCAATCTTCAAAGGCTAATCTATTCACTTTCATCAATGTAAATGAGAAGGGTATGAGATCTGTGGGTTGTCTTATGTTTATTTATGTCTAATCAACGATAATAAATTACTATTTATTTATATCTTCTAAATTTGTGGGGGCATGGGTTCTCTCATGTCCCATCCTCTGCTGTCAAATTTAAAATTTTTAACACCCAGCATCTCCTAGGTTTTGAAGATGGAACCTAGTGACACCTTAGGGGCGTTCCCTACCATTTGCAATCTACAGGTAGCAATGCAGGGAGGTTCCCAAGAAGGGGAGGTTCTCAAGAAGTCCCTTATCCCAAGGGACCATTTTGCAGATGACTCCCAATTCAATGGCAGCACCCAAGGATCCTCCCACGGTCTTGATGGAGCCAAAAAAAATTAAAATAGAAAAAAAATGGTTTTTTATTTGCTTCTTTTGTATAAAAAATGAGCTCTGCAAGACTTTTCAAATAGTTATCGACATTTATTAAACCTATTCATAAAAAATTCCTTAATACACAAGGCCAAACTCTCGCATATCCTGGAGGTTTTGGAAGCTAACATATTAGCCATAACTTTGGGAGAAGGAACAACTACAAATATTGAAACATTTAAATACAGTCTAAAGTTCAGCAAACAAGCACCCTGTCGCGAGGACTGAAACTGAGGTCACATGGTAGATAGTTTAGAGATAAAGAGATTACACAAATGAATAAATTTCCCACTATAAACTCTGAATTCTGTATGAGTGTAGATGAGATGATTTCAATTTTCATCAGTAACGTATCATATTCATTTGATGGTGCTAGATATTTGATAGTCAACCAATCTTCAAAGGTTGATCTATTCACTTTCATCAATGTAAATGAGAAGGGTATGAGATCTGTGGGTTGCCTTATGTTTATTTATGTCTAATCAACGATAATAAATTACTATTTATTTATATCTTCTAAATTTGTGGGGGCATGGGTTCTCTCATGTCCCATCCTCTGCTGTCCCCCCAAAATTGGGGGTAGCAGGTCCCCAAAACTCATTCCCCTACCCTCTAACCTTGAAGAAACATGGATTTGATAACTAAAGTTAGACAGAAAGCATCGTCATTGGCCCAAGCATACACAATCAGGTTTCTATTTTACAGAATTAAATAAAGGAAATGAATCTATACTTTCAAAAAGGATGAAAAGCACACGGTTTCCTCCCATTCTTAATAAGAGGAAAAGCCAATGTTTTGTACTTCCAAACATACACAGAGAAGTTAGATTCCAGTTGTTTGATCAGAATTTTTTTGTCCTTCCAACCATATAGACAAAAGTTAGATTTCAATAATTTGATCAGAAAAATGTATCTTGCAAAACTGAACCATCTATGAATCAAACGAAATTCCTTCAACTTTCAACATTTACAAAATGCAGAAACATGGGTAACCTCAGGTCTTTGCAGACTGCCTCAAAAAAAAATAAGCACACTCAACCTGTTGGCATGTTATGCATAACTCTTTACGAGAACTAAGATTTACATTTCACAAAAAATATCTTGCAAATCTCAAAATAAATTACTATGGGAATGTGACTCTGACGACACTACAATCGAAAGGAACTAAGGACTTACGTTGCCCAGATGAACATAGGGGCATTATCTTAGTGGGTGTTGGCAGATTGCATTTTCTATAGATGATTCCATCCCAGAGAACGCCGTAGTATTTTAATAACTATGAACTTATTGTTGCAAAAGACATGAACAAAATCTTACGATAGTTCAATGTAAATTAAAAAATGGCTACCTTCAAACCTTCTATGAAATGGAGGATAATTTTTTTTCCAAATCTAGAAATTGAAACAGAGTTCAAACTACTTATTCAACAAACTCACACAAAATCTCATCAGAATTTAAAGTAGGATTTTTTCTACTGTTCAATGCCAATAAAACCCAGGAAAAAGCCTCACCCACTAAGAAATGAAACTCGTCAATTCTCCCAGGAAAAACCCTCACTCATTAAGAAATGAAAATTTTATCTAATTAAAGTAGTAGTTACAAACGTCTTTCCTTTGCAAATGCGAAATTCAACCCAGATGCAGGAAATCATTTATCATGTCTTCGAGATAAAAAACCCTAACTAGAAGAAACCAATGAAGAGGCTCTGTTGCACTTGAAACCCTACGCAATTTTGTTTTCGAGGGGAATCCAAGCTTCTTTTACTGATTCAAGACACCAGTAACAAATACAGGGAAAAAACGCTGTCTTTTCTTTTCACTTAAAAATTGCACAAAAAAATGCAAAGGCATACCTAGTCCAGCAATCCAGCAATGAGACTTGAAACCGGCGGAAAGCAACAGCTGCAGATATCGTCGAAACTGAGTTGACAACAAGAGAACTGAAAATGATAGAGAAGGCTGAAGCGATAATGCCGATAAAACCACAAAAAATCCACCATAAAAGAGAACTGAAAATGATAGAGGAGGCTGAAGCGATAATGTTGATAAAACCACCAAAAATCCGCCATAAATGACAGGCGGCCATGCCGAAATAAATGGTAAACATAACTTCGCCATCGCATCCAAGGATTTTTTTTGCTCACCCATTTTCTAGGCTGCCAAGACAGTGCAAACACTATTCACTCTTTTTGGATCAGACGAACTCCGCCATTGCCGCCGAATTTGGAAGAGACAGTACATCTGCGCGTACCATAGGGTACTCAGGTACATACTCATCACTGGAAAACCCTCCATTCCCTATTCCACAGTTTTCCCAGAATCCATAAGGGGTCACACCAAATTCTTTCCACACCGGCACCTATAGGAGCCGAAGGAGTGGTATTCTTCGAATTCTAATTCTTCGAATCCCACACCTGGTAGAACCACAACGACAGGTGAACTATGAGGACGCACTATTCCCACAGCTTTACCCTGAATCAACACTCCACAAAACCTGTGCAGATGAAGGACAACCCAACCCAGACCATTGCAAAATTTAACACCACCTCGAACTAAACACCTCGCATTAAACACCTCGAACTAAACACAGAAGCCAACCGACAACACTGGCAAACCCTGCATTCCCTACTCCACAGTTTTCCCAGAATCCACAAGGGGTCACCCCAAATTCTTTCCACACCGGCACCTACAGGAGCGGAAGGACAACCCAGTCCAATCCCACACCTAGTAGAACCACAACGAAAGGTGAACCACAATCGCACTATTCCCACAACTTTACCCTGAATCAACACTCCACGAAACCTGCGCAGATGAAGGACAACCCAGGCCATTGAAAAATTTAACACCACCTCGAACTAAACACCTTGCGTTAAACACCTCGAACTAAACACAGAAAAACCACCTCGAAAATGAAAAACCACCTAGCATGCGTCCTGAAAAACCACCTCGAACTAAACATACAAGCCAACCGAGGACAACCCAGACCATGCACCGTGACGCCATCGCGCCGCCGCCTCCTGGGTCACAGCATCCGAGGCACGCGTCATTGCGGACGACGCCAATCAAAAGCAAGAAAAATAACGCATTAATAATTAAAAAAAAAATGAATTTTTCGAAAGCAAAGGTTAAACATTGCCCCGACCCTATATTGATCAACAACGACCCCAACTAATGGCCCCGACCAAAAAATAGATGTCGGGGACATAACAAGAAGAATTAGTAGAGTACTTCAATAATCTAGTTGAGTTAGCAATCCAATCAAACCATCATCTGCAACAGTCCAATATAGTATGCCCAAACTAGGATTTACCTCCTAGACAACTACAACTGACGTATATGACTACCTAGATTTAGGAAACATGTGGGTTTCCTAACCCTCTATGCCCATGGTCTTAACAACAAAAACAATAGCTATAGGACTTAGCAAAATACTTTGGGCCATATCCCAACTTCCCCGAATTCAACCCCTCCAATTCAAATATGGTTTTCCCACTCAATCCTCTCTTCCTTTCAGATTTACCCCTAGTTTTCTAAACAACCTTCCCCCTTAATCCCTTCCCACCATCTTTTTCCTCTCAAGAGGGGTGCTGCCCCTTTTTCTAAGAAAGATTATAATAATAAAAAATGCAATTTTATCTTGACTTTAATTGAACTAACATTTCACTTAACATATCAAATCAAATATAATTACTTGGACCTTGGTAAAATATTACAAATCATATCTTATACTAATGAAATGAAACCAAATGCATGTTGATTAAGTTTTCATTGATTCCAACAGTGTCTGGCCATTGATGCCAACAGTGCCCTGGCTAGGGCTAGGGTTTGTTGTGTCTTGGTGCCCCTTATGGAGCCCTTATGAGTTAGAGTGTGGTCCATGGTTGTTTTTGTGGTTGTGTCAAAGGAGTCCTTTTGACCTTGTCCAAGCCCAAGTCTGAAGCCCTTGGAGGCCTTGGAACAAAGCCAAAATCCCTGGTTACTCATTGACCTAGTTGAGTTTCCCTAAGTTGTATATTGGTCCCATTTGAGTCCATTATTGTATCCTTGCTCCTAGTTGTCCTTTGATTGATGGTCTCTGGGTTGTTTGCACTTGTTTTGGTCTCTTGATTGGTTGTTGATGGATGGTATGGTCATACTTGATGCTTGTTGATCATTGATTGTGCACTTGGTCATGATTAGGACATATGACCCACATACATAATGATGAAGAGGTTATATGTACCCTACTACTTGATGAACATGGTTACACATGGAATTCTTGGAAACCACACTCATGATATGATTATGATGAAGATTGCATGCACTTGAGAAGGCTTAGGACCCATACACATATGATGGCTTTGAAGCTCTTGTCCTTCAGGTACGACTTGCCCTTATTGAAGCTTGTATCCTTGTCCATACACTTGTTGAGAAGTCTAAGCATTGCACTTGAAATATGATGAAGCCTGGGATTTTTCTCTTGGTGGTCATGATTTGATGCAAATGACCATGGTTCCTTGTATATGGTAGTTGGATCCACACAAACATGATGATTGTTGAAGCCCATAAGTGTTGACATGTCCTTATGCTGAAACCCTCACTTGATATATTGAAAAGGCCTTTGATGAAATAATTATGACATCCTTGAAGTCTATTTGACACAACCCTTATGATAATTTTGGAGCCCTAGAATAATTGATGATAGAGCCCACAAATGTGTGGTAACAAAGCCCTTACTGCTATATGGTCAGCCCTCCAACATTTGCAAGATGAAGAAGCCCTAGTTTCCTTGTTGAATTTCAAAGCCCACATAATATGGCCACATGCCCACAAGATTGCTTTTGAAGAAGCTCTAAAAATCCCACATGGCACAAACCCCAAACCTGGTTTAATGGCATTGGATTGAAGTTTTATTAACGTTTAATTACTATCTTAAAGAATTTTTTAATTGATGATAAAATTAAATTTTCAATTGACAAGTCAGCGTGCTAAAAATATTATTTACATTTAATAAATTTTAAAATGATTTATTCATAGTTAGGTCGGCCAGATTTAATTTTTTTATAATAAAATGTGTATAAATAACCTAGCTGACACTCTAAAAAGGTCATAAGCAAAATTTTTATGTCTGAAATTTGGGTAAGGCAGAATACAGAAAATTTTATAGAAGGTTTGAAGTCAAATCTGTGGTTCCTGGGTCTGATTTCTAAGGTTGATCTCTCACAAAAATTGTTGGTGATGTTATGAGATTTTAGGTCCCTTCTGGCAGCTACAACATTCCTTTTCTTCTACACATTTCAGACTGTGTATTTCTTGGTTTATTCGGGCTGACTGTACAGTGAGTAAAAAGGACAGTTGAAGGTTCTACAGGCATATCCACAGGAGGTACATTAAGTCTGATTTTTGATTAGCCATCTAAAGTGTGTTATGGACTGAGTTGCATGGTATGTATCATTAATCCATATTGACTATCTTTCTTGACTTGTTTGACAAGTCAGAACACTGACTGTAAGTGATTTTGTGACCCATACTAAATGCATAACCATTTGAGGCAGTCTTAGGTATTCTTTCACAGTCATCCGAACTACAGTGATGAAGTAGAAGCCTGATCAATCTGAGGTTGTACAGTACATTAAAAAAAATCCAAGTAGGGTTTTGTATTTTCTTTGTTGTTGACTATTGACAGTCCCCTTTTATTTTGTAAGTATTGTACGTCTCCATGGTTGACTGTAAATTGATTATAAGAATGCTTTGACTAATATTAATTGTAAGAAATAGGTTTTGATAGTAGTAACTGTAAGAGTTTTGTCTTGACAAACTCTCTGTTATAGGTTGGTTTTGACTATAAGTACCTGGATTTGACAATGTTCTTTTGACCGAGTGAATTTGACAAGATGACTGTATGTTGTAAGATACTGAGCTGACAAGTTCACCTTGATAGTGTTGTTTATGTGTATTTTTGGCTATACCTTTGTTTATTGTGTACCTTACTTGTAGCTTGTTTTTATCTTCCCTTTTGGTTTTGTTTGACTAAATGATTGAGTCGATTATGTATTAATTTGGATTTGGTTAACTGTAAGAATCAGTCCGAACAGTAGATCAAGTTGTGACAAGATTGATTGTAGTATACTACACTAAGATTTGACTGAATTATCCATTAACAAAGTCAGGTTTATTGTATCCTCTCCTTATTTTTTCTTGACTGAGTTTGGCAGCACCTTTTGCCTAGAATTGATAGTGTTGCTTTTGACAAAGATAGATTGTAAGTGACTAGCATTGACTGTAAGTATTCCTCTTGAATAAACCCTTGGATATGTGTTAAGCATTTGTTTATGATCAATATTGAGTCTTGATTGCATATTGATATGTTGAGTTTGATTTTTCTATATTCCTAATTGAATGAGATTAAGGTTAATTGATTTAGACTCGTTTTGGTGTTTGAGCTGATTGAATGGAGTCAAAGACCCTTCTTCTAAGATTCATGAGGTTGATTGAGTTTCTAAGGTTTTGAAGTTGGTTAAAGTTGAGCTGATTGGAAAGTGTGTCTTAGGGTTTGATGATGAAGTTGGTTGAGATGTTGTATGTCAAAGTTGAGTCCTGAGGTTGATATTGTTTGTCAAGCATTCCTTGACTAAGTTGGCAGTCTGATTTGTTTGAAAACTCATGAGTCCAGTATGGTTGGGTAAGTAAAGTCATGGTCAATTATACACAGATACCTAATATGATTGGTGCAGGCACTTGATGAGATTGATGATTGATTTGGGACATGTACTTGATGAGGTTGATGCAGGTACATGATTGATATAACACAAGTATATATATTTGATTTGGCATAGGTTCAGTTGGGAAGGATTAGCACCAGGTGCTATATGTGCAGTTGGTTTGATTTAGAGTGGTTGAGTTGCATGAATAGCTGGTTTGATCTAGGAAGACAGAGTTTGGTGAGCAAGTTTTTATACTCAGAGCAACCGCATTAGTGTGGTTGAAAGACACAGGTTGAAGACACAGATACAAGTTGATTGCACAGGTTGTTGATACAAGATACAGGTTGATGATAACACAGGTTGATGACACCACAGGTTGGTTCATACAAATTGAGTTACATATACATATTCTGTGTACAATTTGTTGTGTAGTGCGATACAGGCATGGTGCAATGTGGTGAGCAGTGGGTTCACAGTTGATGTATGACAGGTCTGCAGGATTTGTATAGTTAATGTTCTTCTTCTTCAGGGTGGCAGGACGGGGCAAGGAAATCTAGGGAGCTAGGGATTCCTTCAGGTTGTAGCCTGTAAACTAGGGGGTTGTTTCCTCCTTCCAGTTGTTGCTGGAGAACATACGTCTTTGTAACAAAAGGGGGGTTGGTGCCTCCTTCCAGTTGTTGCTGGAAAATTATTATTATAATGGATTCCGTGGTTTTTCCCCCAGGACTTGGATTTCCACGTAAAATTCATGTGTACTGTGCTTTGTATGTGATGTTGATGCTGATCTAATGATAATATGATAATGCATTAATGAATAAGTTGCCGCTGATTGTTAAAATTGAAAAAATAATAAAATATATGCACATTGATTCACCCATCCTCTCAGTGTGCCTGGTGTGTCCAACAATGCATTCCAAAATGAAATTCACTTTGCTTCAATAGTTAAATGTAACTTGCTTTTATATCAAAATATTAATTAACCCAATATGCATTAATTAAAAATAATTGTGATTTAATATTAAATCTATATTTGAAACAATACTAGTGCACATGTGCAATATATGTATTCGTAGCATGTGCTAATACTAAAAAATCACATCCTATAATGCATAGTTCCTATATGCTCTCATCCATGCAACACAACAATGAGTGATCGCAACATCTAACAATCTCACTAACAAAATCACAATAATATAATATGAATTGCACAACATACTAAAATCAACACATGAAAAAACAAGAATTTTAATGCATACGAATATAAAAGTTGCCATAATTAACTTACAAAAACATTCTAAACTACTCTAAAACCTAACTTACTTCCATCTTCCATATCCTGTCATTTCCTCTATTGGAATGCGTTGAGACATCAACTATATTGACCTAACCCCAAATAGAACTTGTCGATTATATCAACCAAGTTTCCTCAACAAGGGATCGATAATCACCATCACACAACTTGAGGAGCATGTCATAGCACAACCGTCCCACAACTCCAAAGTTCAAAAGTTAAATAGTGGGTGATACCTCCACCCTTTTTAATAGAACTAGGGTCAACACTCTACTAATTCCATACGAAGTTGTTGTTGTTATTATTAGAACAACATCATCAAATGACCAGTTTGGCCTATTGTGCTTCCTTAAAAACTTGCACTTTACCACACATCATAGTAACATATTTCAAACTAATGTACTCTCAAAATAATGCTTTACTAACATAACATTAATCTTTCGAAATCCACACCATCTACATCACCTTAGTATCATCATTATCTGACTATCACTTCACACATTTAACCTGTGGGTTAGCATACAACCATACTAATTGGAATTGTTTGAGATTGGTCCTATTGTAGGTAGGATTTCAGCTTGATTTTTTCATTTGGATATTGTCTTGTATGCAATCGATTTCCTTTGCTATCCTTGTCAACGGATCTGCATCATTCTTTTTCAGACCTGGTAGAGGTTTGAGGCAGGGTTTTCCCCTTGCCCCTCTGCTTTTTCTCTTGATAATGGAGGGTCTTAGTAGGGATATTTAGTTTTCCAAATATAATGGGGCCCTAAAAGGTATCAGAATTGGGGGCAATGTCCTTATTACCCATGTACTCTTCGTTGATGACATCTTGTCTTCTTTGGTGGTTCTCGGGGGGATATAGCACATTTAAAAGATATCTTGGGATTATTTTATGCAATGACATGTATGGTAATTAATCAAAATAAATCCACAACTTCATTTATTAATCTGGATAATGAAGCAATTGTTCGATTTAGGAACAATTTTACTATGAATTGATTGATAGTCAAAATGACATTAAATATCTAGGTTTTATCATTAATCCCAACTACCAGTGCATGTATTGGGCTTGGCTTGTTGAGAAAGTCAAGCGAATATTTCATCTATGGTGCAATAAGTGGTTTTCAAGAGGTGGGAGATTGATTTTGATGAATTTTTTTTTGGAGGCTATTCTCATCTACTGGGCCAGCCTAGCCCATGTTCCCATAAGTATTCTAGAACATATACGAAAACCATGCTACAAATTTTTGTGAAATGGGAGTGCCGAAATGAAGGCTTTTCTTTGGGTCAATTGGCACAAATTAGCCTTTCCTAAAGAGTTAGGTAGCTGAGGCCTCAAGGATCCTCAATGTTTTTCCAAAGCATTGGCCGCGAAGGGAGTGTGGTGCATCCTTAAAGGGGATGGGCTCTAGGTTAAATCTGTTCAAGATAAGTATATCCTCCCGCTCACTACTAAGGAATAGTTCAGATAAAATGAAAATTCCTATAGGTATGTGTCCATCATGTGTAAATTCACTATCAAGGCTTTTGATCTCATCAGTGATTGACTCGTTTGGTGTGTTGGAAATGGAAGACGAATTAGAATTGGCAGTGATCCATGGATCGGTTGTAGAGATGATTTTAGACTTCCATAGTCAATGATTGTTTCATTGAGGGATAGGGTATTTTTATCTATTGGTCAAATCGATGATGCTCACCATACCACCCTTCTTCAACAAGCTTGGTACAAGGGTGATTTTTTTGGTTTTGTAGATGAAGAATATGTGCACTGGGAAATATACATTAAAGCATTAAAAGACAACCACATTAGACCGAAAAATAGAGAGGATGTCCTGCTTTGGTCTGGAAATCCTGACGATAGCCTTTATTCTCCGAGGTTGGGATATCGAATTTTAAGGGAGGAAGAGGATCTCCCAGATCCTCTATGGTGGCGCGATCCCCTGTGGAAACTAAATTGTCCTTTGAAGACAATTATTTATGTGGTTGGATTTGTCTCAAAGAGTTCCTTTTTGGGACCACTTGATTAGGATTAGTATAATGTGGGCCCATGATTCTATGATCACAGACAACCACTTTACTTGGTATGGTGGTAGTATCCAAGAGGCTTTGCAGATCTGGATAAATAATGAATCTTATGTTGATTTCAAAGCTCTCATGGTTCTTATGACCTTGGGCACCTGGTTGGCTAGGAACCAGTTGGTTTTTAATGAGGTATACATCCCCCCATAGGTATATGCTTCTAAAAGTTTAGGTATTTTATCTCAATTTCCTCAATCCGAGGATCCACCAAAGGTGAGAAGAATTACTGTTGAGAACAATGACAGATTTGGATGTTGGTCATACTTCAATGGTGCTTCTCAAGGGGATCCTGCCAAAATTGGCGTGGGAAGAGTCTTATATTTTTCTGATCTTCGATGGATAAAGTTCTTTGCTGGCTTTGGGAGAAGCACTAACAACCGAGCCGAGTTGATGGGTTTGAAGTTAGTTTTGTCCCTGGCACATATTTCGAACATTCAGAAGTTACAGGTCTTCGGTGACTCAAATCTATTCATTGACTAGATGCGATATAAGAGGCCTCTTAAAAATATTTACCTACTTCCTATTTATGAGGAATTGCTTCACATTTTTGTATATTTCCAAGACATCAAATTCTATCACATCTATAAGGAAATGAATATGATTGCCAATTCATTATCAAAATTGGGTCTGTAGGTGGGCAAAGGTATATGGAAAAAGTAGGAAATGTCCAATGAAAGCTATTTTGAACATGATCCAAGACCATTTCCACGAGGCCTTTAACTGCTTGGTGGATTCTTCATCATAGAGAACAACCATGTGATATATATCACATGATAAATGTTTACATATGTTTTCCTCAACACTAATAGGTTTTCTTTGAACATATAGAGATGGGTTCTTTGATTATGGGTAGATGATGGGAAGCTTTTATTGTAGCCTGGAGGCATGTGTAGCATTTTTATAATAATACAAAGCATATTTATCTTTTATTTGCTTTTGAAATTTTGGGATGTATTTGATAAACACTAGACAAAGTTTTTATAACATCCATGTTGGCCCATGAACAAGGTGGTTCATTTGTAATATAATGAATTATGTTTTTTTTTTTCAAGGAAAAAAAAACAAACACAAGATCATGCATAACCTTATCACGATTTACTAGTGATTATCATGTCAAATTGATGAGCAATGTAAAAATATAATATATTTACAATGTGCATGCTACTCAATGTTTCAATGCCAAACATACCGTAAATTGGTTTCCATGTACCACATTTATCTATATAAATTTCCATGCTAGAGGGACATCATACTACTTTTTCCATTCACAACATAACCAATAATATTTATACACAACTTCCTTATATCACTAGGTCCATAATCTACACATATAGTTTTTCACAATCTAGGTGAGGTTGATAGATAATAAGCAAATAGATATAACATATGTCAAAATGTAGTTTACCTTCCCAAGTTAAAATGAGGAGTTACAATTACAATGTTATGAAACCCCATCTTCTCATCTCTTTCAATAATTTCATCAATGTCCAAAATCTGATCATTCACTAATCCATCCTCCTCGCATTGTTGATTTCCATATCCTCATCAATGTCCAAACTATGATCCTTTACTAGTGCATCATGGATAATAGAGTTGCTTCTTGTGTCATGCATGCATCAATTTGGATAAGTTACGATCTTTTAACTTGCTCTCATTGATGGAAACATTAAGCGAGTTTTATGGTATTGGATTTCAACCAAATGTAATTCTCCCCAACCTTCTTCTTGAGTTGGTTGACAAAATTATCCAACAATGTAGAAGTTGTCAATGCCCCCTTAGATCACAACACAATGCCTAGGAGAAGCTATATGCATGCCATGAAAGCATTTTCCTCTCATATTTCACCTCATGTAGTTCCCCTGCAAGGGAAAAGTTATCACCATTGATCAACTCACATATTGTGAAACCCTCCCAACTTAAAATATAGACGATGTTTTCCCTTTTAGGTGGTGTTCAATCCATCCCTACCCTTTTGAAGATTGGATTTGGTATTTTCAAGGGCTTATCATTACTTGGGGTGTGCCTTAGGCCCCCTCTACAAGTTCATCTTGGCTTCATCCCCCATTTAAAGAGTCTTTTCCTTTGTTGAGATAAATCCTATCCCACCCCAAAGACCTTGTTTTTTTCTTAGTGTTAATACTCCTCAAGTGTCTTATCCGCTTAACACATTTGATACCTCCCTCTTCACTTTGCTCAATTGCATCACTCAATCAACCTATTTATTTAGATGGTATCTTCACCAATGTCAAAGGAAATATTATAGGCCATGTTATCCTTGATCTTTTCTCCAGGGGCATCCTCCTAAAGACCTTATGTATGCCATGTATGCCATTTCGAGTCTTAAGACTTTATTCTCATGGGTAATATTACTTGGCTCATATACCTAATCCTTATTAAAAATGGAATTAAAATTGAGGAGTATGTTGTTAAGGAAAACCAAAGCAACAATAAATGGTGTAAATGTTGGGGAGAATCTCAATTGGATTAAGGTTTGTACTCCTTGATACACTATGCTTGTCCCACAAAGACGTCAACTTACTTTAGATTATTATTATATGACACAACACAAGATAGTTGAAACAAGAAAGTTGAAATGGAACTAGATATACTTATTATTTATTATTCATCATGAATATCCAATAATGTCATGTGGTTCGATAGAAATCCAAATATCTAACAAAGATAAGAATAAATTATGGTATTGACACTTTCATACCTTGCCATTTGTGCACAATAAGAAAATAAAAAAGAATACCATCTTATGAGACATTTTTTCTCTTGATGATGATCCTAACTTAGAGGCTCGAAACGTTGAGACCACTCCTTTCACAACACTGGGGTATGTGATATACTCTTTTCATGTATGCAGAATACCTATATTGTATTGTGAGTGATTCATAATGAAGTATGAGAAAAATAGGAGTTGTGGCTCCAAGGTTTGCTGGTTTTCCCGGTTAAGGGTTTCTAGGGTAAATCTTTGTGTAATATATGTGTATGCTGTGGTGTAATCTCCGTTTTGCTTAAAATAATCTGTATGCTTTGGTTCTCTACACAGGTTTAAAACTTACAAACAAAACTATCCTCACTTTGAATACCATCTTACAAATTATCCATGCATGTAGATAATAGTTTTATCTAAGAAATAGATACAGAAGCCTCGCCATAGTTATTATTATATCATGGAAAAAAATTGCAAGTTCATAGAAACCATGTTTCGTTGTTCACATATTAAAGGTTGCTACATTAACATTGGTAGGTCAACAAGGAATTGAGCTAAATATAACTCAAATGAGAAATATGTATGGATTTATTTTTAATATCAGAGAATCTAAAAAATTGTTGATGGCATGCCAATTACACCGGAAGACTATCAAATGTGGTCATATTCCTATAGACATTTCACAAAATATTGATACGGACTTCAACCCAGATTACAATAACTAGAAAGCTCTACCATGCACACTTGTCTTGCAATGTTGGTTGTTAGGTCCATTGTTGCAAAACTTAGACCAAATTGGAGTATTGAATCATTAACTCAAGAAAAACTCAACCATGCTTCGTTGTTCACATATTGAAGGTTGCTACATTAAAATAGGTAGGTCAATGAGGAATTGAGCTAAATATAACTCAAATGAGAGATATGTATGGACTTGTTGCTAATATCATAGAGTCTAAAAAATTGTTGATGACACACCAATTACACCGGAAGACTATCAAATGTGGTCATATTCCTATAGACATGTCACAAAATATTGATACGGAATTCAACCCAAATTACAATAACTAGAAATCTCTCCCTGCACACTTGTCTTGCAATGTTGGTTGTTAGGCCCATTGTTGCAAAACTTAGACCAAATTGGAGTATTGAATCATTAACTCAAGAAAAACTCACCAAATCTCAGGCAACATGAAAAAGTGCATAAATTTTGTTTTTTCAAGGAAATTATAATGTTTAAAAGATCTTTGACATAGATTAGAGTGAATTTTGTATCGGTACTAGAGTAAAATTCTCAATCATGGAAATGAAATTGCAAAAGAAATGGGATAAAAAGTCACATAAAATAATTTAAAAGCAGACTTTTGCCCTTGCCTACAATGCTTTTGAAAACATTGATAACAAAATGGCAAACCACATGAGTCCGTGAATTTTTTTTGCAAAGCAAGGCATTTTTTTTATCAATATGCGTTTCACTCTGAAAGCAGCTACATGTTAATGAGTTGTCACTCTCGGCTCTTCCAAAGAAGATTTGATATTGCTGTCAATTTGTTGTGGTGATTCCATTGTCAAATTAGTTCTCGACTAACGACCATGGCATGCAAGTAGAATATCCACTATACTTGTTGCCAAGATATACATTTACAATTAGAGAGCAATCTCAATTCCCCTTGTCATTTAGACAACTCATAGATCAAATGCCTGATAAGAATCACTCCAGCCATGAAATTAATTAAAACCTAAAAAAATGAAGCTCTTATTTGTTCATGCTAGAATTTCAAGTTTAGCAAAAATGGCATTGTCGAGATTCCAAATCCAAAAACCGAGACATTTTATTTCAAATTTAGGTTTATGAGAATGAATTCCAAGAACCTATTTTTAACTTGGAAATGTTTAAATGCATGCACAATTTCAAATCTTTCATTCGAGTTTTGGTACTATGATAAATAGACTCCTAAGAATTATGAAATCAACACAATAATTCAGGTTATTGCTACCAAATTTGAACTTTCACCAAGTTGAAAGAATTGATAAATTGTTATAGGGACACTTGCCTTCAACTAGCTGTGACAATGGATATGAATACATTATTACATAGAAAGGAAAACAGTCTACATGTGTCACTACAACTATCCATGTGTAATGCTTATAAAGCATAAAACGAAAAAAAAGAACTTCATAATATACAAAAGAAAAAGAAAAAAAAAATCCAATCACTACCATAATGTAAAGATGATGATGACAATGATGTACTACATATTATCCTAAGATCTTTTTAGTGCAAAAAGGTTTGCAAGCCTCAATTTCACCTTTTGGTGCTTAATAAACCGAGGGATAAGATAGATCTATTCTAATTCATCCTCTCAATACTTCATAAACCCAGGGCAATGCAAGTTCTTGAAAATCAACAAAACAAGAAAAACAATTTCCATAGAGATAATCCTTTACTAATAACTCAACTAACAATATAACTAACATACATTCTTCTCACACATAGATGAATTGAAAAAAATATGAATGATGATGATGACAATGATGTACTACATATTAGCCGAAGATATTTTTAGTGCACAGAGGTTTGCAAGCCTTAGCTTCACCTTTCAATGCTTAATAAACCTGGAGATAAGATGGATTTATGTTAGTTCATCCTCTCAATGCTTCATAAACCCAGGGCAATGTTAGTTCTTAACAATAAAAAAAACAAGAAAAACAAATTCCATAAAGATAACACTTCACTAATAACTCAACTAACCGTATAGTTGACATACATTATGCTCACATAGATGAACTGAAAAAGTTATGAATGATCATTCTTTTTGTTGAACTGTGATCTTTGTTTGCTCTAGTACTATGATAAATAAATGACCTCAGAATCACAAAATCAACAAAGAGTTTTAGGTTCTCCTTTCCAAATTTGAACTTACATTAATTAAAGGAATTGTCAAATCTACAACACTAGGTCCACTTGCCTTCAACAAGTTAACGACAATTGATAAGAACACCTTACTGCACAAAAGGGATATGGACTCTACATGTGTCACTAAAATTGTCCATGTGTAATGCTTATAAAGCATAGCAAAAAACATTAAGTTCGTAATGTCGAAACAAAATAAAATTAAAGAAGACCATTTATTACCTATGAAACCAGGCATGTTGAAAACCCCCTTGCGTGTCTCATGTCATAGTGTCAGACATGAACACAATGGCAACACGTATCGGACATGTGTTTTGATGGTGTACTAAATTAGGACAAGATCAAAACACATGTGGGGCACGTTTTTTGATGGTGTCCTAAATTAGGACACCATCAAAACACGTGTCGGGCACGTGTTACCATCGTGTCCCGATCTGCACAGATTGTGTCTCAATTCTAGGACACTAATCAATGGAAAAGAGGCACGCGGATAGTTTAAAAATGATTTTTTGTTTTCATTTTGACATTTTCAAGTGAAGAGAGAGGGCTGAGGGTGAATTTTTTTGTAGGTGAAGGAGTTTTGAAGGATTTGCAAGTGATTCAAAGTGCATTTGAGGGAGGATTGAATTGGGAGAAGTCAAGCTCACCATCAAGCAAGAAGAAGAATGTCTCAATCAACTAGGGCAGCGGCTAAAGGGAAAAGGAAAAGGAGAAATACCACATCTATTGTCTCTCCTCCTCTTCCTCCTCCAAGCACAAGCTCTTCTACTCTTGATAGTGCTCCATCTACTGCTAGTGGAGCTCATACTCAATTTAACCTTGTTTTAGCAAGATGACAAGCTCAAGAGCTAAAAACCCTTTGTGAAAGCACATGACAAGGAAAGAAGGGCCTGGAGCAAAGATTGGTGGGGGAGGCAATGTAAGCCGGAGTTGCAATTTCTGCAAGAATGAGTTCAAGAGCACATATTACCAGGTTAAGGGCTATTTGTTGGCCCTTCCTTGTGGGATTTCTTCATGTAAAGCAGTGAGTGTTACCCAAAAGAGGGAGATGGATAGAGAGGATCATGTTGGCTTAAGGAAGGTGGCAGCAGTAATCAAGACAAAAGAATGATGATCCTCCTCCATTCTTGAGGAAACCCTCTAACACTAGGCCTCTACCTAGTAGACGTGGGAGTGAGGTTGATTATCCAACAAGAAACATGGAAAATACAAGTGGTCCAATGGACAGGATTTTCCAACAAGAGGCACGAGAAGAGGTGGACCTTACCATTGCATTCTTTTTCTACCTCAACTTCATTTCATTCAATGTTGCATGGTCACCATTGTTTATTGAGATGTGTCGAAGTCTAATTGAACGATCTCCAACTGGTTATGTGCCTATTGGTTCAGAGAAGCTTAGAACCACATTGTTGGTCAAGGAAAAGAAGGAGGTGGATAAAATTCTTGAGCCAATTAGATCAGTATGGCCCTCATCTGATGTCAGTATTGTTTCTGATGGATGGATGGATGCAACATACCATCCACTCATCAATTTCATGGATGTGAGGAACTTGCAACAATTAAATGATAAAATGCATAATATATGAGATCACAGAATATTTTTATTGATTGCAGGCCACTTCGAGGGGGCAACCTCCTTTGAGCAAGCTCAATACAAATAACTTACCCGTGCCTTCATTGGCCTCAACACAAACTTATATACTAAGTCTAGGCACCAATACTATGGCTTAATACCATGGACCAATATGAACTATGGATCAACAAATACTACGGGACGACTTACAAAGCATATGCGCCCAACAACAATAACACAAACTATGGATTAACAAATACTACAGGATGACTTACAAAGCATATGCTCCCAACAACAATATACTAACAAAGTAAAGAGAAGGATTGACATGGGTTCCTAACATCCCCTCCCCCTTAGAAAAAGCTTTGTCCTCAAAGCTTTAGATGTGGAAATTGTTGTTGAATCTAAAGGAGTGGTTCCCATGTAGCATCCTCTGGCTACATTCCATGCCACTGAATTAAGACCTCTATGATAGAGCGAGAGCGAAGCTGAAGAGTGCGCCTATTGAGGATGGCCTCCAGCTCCAAAATGATTGATCCTTCATTATCCAGTTATGGTAAAATAGTTTTTCCTCTGATGTTGGTGCCAAGAACTTTCTTCAGACAAGAGACATGAAATACTGGATGAATGCAAGAAGAAGGAGGACGTTACAATTTATAAGCAACAGACCCAATCTTCCGAAGAATCCTATATGGCCCATCGAAATTTGGAGCGAGGTTATGACGCCCTTTGAGTTTCAGGGAGGATTGCTTGTAAGGATGGAGACGAAGAAAAATCATATCACCTGCTTGAAAAGTGCGCTCAGAATGGTGTTGATTGGCTTGTTGCTTCATGATATTTCTTTCCATGTGAAGATTGTCCCACAAAATGCGAAGAATCTGATCGCGTTTTCGAAAGACCGTGTCCACTGCCTGAACTGGTGAACTGTTGGGGGTGTATGGAAGAAGAACTGGCGGTGCCTGACCATAGACTGCTTCATATGAAGTCATTTTAGAGGTAGTGTGGTAAGAGGTCTTGTACCACCATTCAGCGAGAGGGAGCCACTTTTCCCACTGATGTTGTTGTTCAGAGGTGAAGCAACGAAGATTAGTTTCCAAGCATTTATTGATAATTTCAGTCTGACCTTCTGTTTGTGGGTGATACCCTGAACTCATATTCAGTTTGGTGCCAGTGTGGTGAAATAATTCTATCCAAAAATGACTAGTGAAAGCCGCATCACGATCCGAGACAATGGAAGAAGGGATTCCATGAAGACAAAAGATATGGTCCAAGAAATTTTGAGCGACTAAGAGCAGAAAAATGACAATATTTGGGGAGGCGATCAACCGAAACCAAAATCACTGTCTTCCCTCCAGATTTAGGAAGCCCTTAAATGAAATCCATAGAAATATCTGTCCAAATCCATGTAGGGATGGGCAAGGTTTCAAGCAATCCCAGAAGGAGCGTCATTTCACCCTTATTGCACTGGAAGGTATCACATTCAACCACCATCTGTTGAATTGTCCTTTTCATTCCTTGCTAAAAGAAGTTACGTCGTGCTCGCTCATACGTTTTGAGGAACCTAGAGTGCCCTGCCGATGGAGAAGCATGGAGTTCATAGAAGACAACTTGTTGAAGATCTGTGCTCTGGGGAAGCACCAGATGACCCTTGTATCTTAGGGAAGCACCATCCCAAGAGTAATGTGGTACAACATAAGGGTTGTTGGCCAAGCGTTGGATGATTTGTGATAATGAAGAGTCATTGACATAGCCCTATTGAACATATTGAAACCAATTTGGAACAAGCATAGAAATAACTAAAAGAGAAACTAGGTCATCAAATGTGCGAGAAAGAGCATCCACCACAATATTGTCCTTACCCTTCTTGTAAGTGATCTCATAGTCATAACCCATGATTTTGATAACCTATTTCTGTTGTGCTGGGGAGGATACACGTTGTTCCAGGAAATATTTCAAGCTTTGGTGATCAGTCTTGATGCATAAATGATTCCCTAATAGGTACACAATAGGTATGGTCGCCACTTCTATACTGCATGCAAAATAGCCATCATTTCCTTCTCATATGTAGAGGTAGCTAAATTATTACCTGAAAGGGATTTGTTGGTGAACGCAATGGGATGTTCATCTTGAAGGAGAACAACACCAAATCCATTGCTGCAAGCATCACTCTCAATAGTGAAGGGCTTGGAAAAATCGGGCATAGCTAGAACATGTGTAGTACACTTAGCTTGTTTCAGTTTGTCAAATGCACACTCAGTACCAGGTGTCCATGTAAAAGCATCCTTTTTCAATAGAGTAGTTAATGGAGCTTCAATCTTCCCATAATCCTTGACAAACTTGCGGTAGTATCCAGTCAACCCCAAAAAACCACGAAGGCTCTTGAGTGTCCGAGGATGCGACCAATTGTTCATGGCAACGATTTTGGCAGGATCCACGCGAACCCCTTGTGTTGAAATAATGTTCCCGAGATACTCTACCTCCTTCTGTCCAAAACAACATTTAGACTATTTGGCGTGGAGATGATGGTCAGATAAAAGTTGCATTACAAGATCCAGATGCTGGAGATGTTCATCCCATGTTTGACTGTATATGAGGATATCATCAAAGAAGACAAGAATGAATTTCCGCAAGAAGGGCCAAAATATTTTATTCATCAATGCATGGAATGTGGAAGGAGCATTAGTGAGGCCAAAGGGCATGACCAAAAACTCATAGTGTCCATCATGTGTGCGGAAAGTTGTTTTAGGGATATCATCCTCATGAACCCGAATTTGATGATACCCAGAACGAAGATCCAACTTGGAGAAAAATTGAGCACCATGAAGCTCATCAAGAAGTTCATCAACAACAGGAATTGGAAACTTATCCTCTATTGTGAGGTGATTAAGTGCTTAGAAGTCAATGCAGAGGCGCCATGACCCATATTTTTTGAGGACAAGAAGAACTGGTGAAGAAAAGGAATTAGTGCTTGGGTGAATAATACCTTTCTCCAGTAAGTCCCGAACAAGCATTTCAATCTCTGTTTTTTGGTGAAATGGGTAGCGATAGGGCCTGATGTTGGGAGGAACACTTTCAGGAAGGAGCTGAATGCGATGGTCCTCTGGCCTTGAAGGTGACAATCTCACTGGTTCAACAAAGACACCTGTATATCGATCCAAAATTTGTTGTAGATCCAAGGGAGTAGTGGAGACCGCTGATGGTTGCATCTGAATGGAATGGATCTGAGCGATGACACCATGTGAATTATTCTTAATGAGTTTCTCCATGCGATGTGAACTGATGATGCTGAGAGAACCTGGTTGTAGGCCTGTAAATGTGTGTTTTTGTCCATTTGGTGAAAACTGCATCCAAAGTTCAGCAAAATACCATAAGTTGGGGCCAAGTGTGCATAGCCATTGAGCGCCCAAAACCACATCACATCCTACTAAGGTCAAGGAAAACATATCAGAGCGCAGGTTATAATCTCCCATAGAGATACGCACATTGCGACACTTCCCTTTGCAAGGTAAGGTGCCCCCATTGACAACCATGACTTCAAAGTTGGAGCAAGGATGGATAAAACAATCAGCCTGTTTGGCGATCCGGGGGTCAATGAAGTTATGAGTGCTACCATAATCAACGAGTATTGTAAGAGGAAGCTTCTTGAAGTAACCCCTTACCCGCATTTTTTGGGGGGTGGTGATTTCGGCTAAAGCATGGAGATATATCTCTGGATGGTCGTCTTGAGACGGAGGGTCAATAGGTGGCTCCTGAATGTCGACCTGATCATCTATTGTATTTGGAGCTTCTTCATCAATTTCAGAGGTAGGCGGAGAATCCACATCCAAGAGATAGATCTTTTCTTTAACACATCTATGTCCCCGAGTGAATTTCTCATCACAATTATAACAAAGCCCTTTTTCTTTGCATGCCCGCATCTCCGTTTCAGACAAATGCTTGATAGGAGTTGGTCAAGGAGCTGGCAGGATGGGAGGTCGTTGAGTACCCATATTTCTGAAGGGAAAAAAATGGGTTTGGAGTGTTGTTGGGATGCAATCTTGTCTTCTTCCAACCTAGCCAACCCCATGGATTCCATCATTGTGATGGGACAGAACATTTTGACCTCAGAGCAGATTGCATCCTTTAGACCACTGATAAAACAACTCCTGTAGAAGTGATCAGGAAATCCTCCGGTGTGGTTGGCTAGTTTCTCAAATCTGGTTTGATACTCTCTCACAGTGCTAATTTGGCGAAGTTTAGTGAGGGCTCCTGTGAAGTCATCAAAAGCACTAGGACCAAATCGTTGCAAAAGGAGCTGGCAAAAATCTGGCCATTTTGGCTCTTCATGAGCCTTGATGTACCAACGATACCATTGAAGAGCTTCCTGTTCCAAATGAAAGGATGCAAGTGGAACCTTGTTGACATCAAAAGTATTATGCAGATTGAAATATTGTTCTGCCTGATAGATCCATCCAGTCGAATCAATACCATTGAAGCGAGGAAAATCAAGTTTCGGACCACGAAAATTGCTGTAAGAAGAGAACCCATTATCTGAATAAGACTCTGACTGTTGTTTATTGTTCATGGCTGAATGCTCAATATGGATGCTGAGAAATTTTTCATCTAGATCCTAGAGTTTGGTTTTGAGGGCTGCAAGTTCTTCCTCCATGGTTTTTGCTCCCGCGCGGGTGACAACCATAACCAGGAGTTTTTTTTTTTGAGTGGGTAGATAAACAAAAATAGAAACTGTTTTAGTAAAGGAAAATCTGGATTTGGGAAAAACTTTGATGGGTAATTTGGGTTTGACTAGGTTTTGGACACTTTCAAAGGGTTAGGGAAGCAAAACAGGGGGATTTTAGAAGCGGGGTGAAAGAATGAGAAAATTTGGCAGAGAGGGACAAATAAGCATAAAAATGAAAGGAACACTGTGGTAAAATTTGAAGGCGATTGGGTGAAAATCGAAGAAGTTATGGTAAACCCTAAAAATAGAAAAATGTGGGATTTTTGGCGTTGGAAAGTGGAATTTGGGATAGGGTCCTCAGGAATGAAATATGCAGAATGGGATTGCAGGGGTGTTAGGTAAGTTTCAAGGGAAACCAAGTTAAAACAAAGGAGATATGGAAACGACGCAGAAGGGAAATGGATCTGCAATGGAAGTGATTAGCAACAGATGGATCTGTAAAGGTGCGGAAGTGATCGACAACAGATGGATTTGCAATGGTGCGGAAGTGATCGACAACAGTTCTGGGTAGAGGAAATCTGTGATTTATCAAATGAATATAGATATGGACCCCAGGTATGCTTGGATTCCTAACGGGTTAGGGGATTCACTCAGCCACCAATGCTATCTAACGGCTTGCATTTTGGGGCAGTACCCCTCACTCCACGGCTCAGGTAAAACTGATAACCACTTTGCCACAAATGATCGCTCTTGGTTTACCTCACGGGTGGGAACTAGTCAATTAGGTAGGGGTTGTTGCTCTTTTCACTGGCAGGTCGTTTCAATGGGCCAGCTACTTTAGGGTTCCTGTGGTACTCCTCGCAATGAGTTTTAGGGATTATGCCCAAGTACTTCCCACAGTTAAGCGGATAGGGATTATTCCCAGATCCGAACCTGCAACAGATGCGAAATTTTTTTTTGGCAGAAATTTCACCCAACGAGCCCAAGAAAGTGCTTTGATACCAGATGTGAGGAACCTGCAACAATTAATTGATAAAATGCATAATGTATGAGATCATAGAATATTTTTATTGATTGCAGGCCACTTTGAGGGGGAAGCCTCCTTTGGTCAAGTTCAATACAAATAACTTCACCGTGCCTTCATTGGCCTCAACACAAACTTATATACTAATTCTAGGCGCCAATACTATGGGTCAATACCATGGGCCAATACAAACTATGGATCAAAAAATACTACGGGACGAATTACAAACCATATGCGCCCAACAACAATAACACAAAATATGGATTAACAAATACTACAGGACGACTTACAAAGCATATGCGTCCAACAACAACATACTAAAAAAGTAAAGAGAAGGGTTGACATGGGTTCCTAACAATGGCGTCTTCCCAAAATGGACCGTTGTTCTTGAAAGCGGTGGATTCTCTTGGGAAATACAAAGATGCACATTATATGGGTTCACGATTATTTCATGCATAAGTTTGTTGTAGCATAGTGTTGAGAGGGAAGTGTGTTGTAGTTCAGTGGTGAAAGGTTTGTAGATTTGATCCCTCTCGGAGCTTTGTAGAATCAAAGTTAGATGAGTATATACTTGTTTAAGATATAGATGTTGTATACATAAATATTTGTTTCCACATCAAAGGGAAAAGGTTGTTATTCTCCAGAGTCGCACCCCCAAAATGACTGCTCATTGAAGGTGCATCCGCCACCGTCGGCATCCTTCGAAGGATCCATGCGAAATTATCTGTTATCTAATTCCTTTGTCGTGCGAGGGATTTCTCAAGAAACAATATAATAGGATATCCTACTCCATCATCTCTCTTTTATTCTCCTGCCATGGGAGCCTGCTTGGGTTGGGCAAGGTTTTCCCCAAGCTCAACTAGTTTGAGACCCAAATCTCAATATTCAGATCTCGTTGGGAACATGCATTGAGAAATCACAAAAGTAGAAGGCTCTGATGCCACTGATCTAGATTTATGTGAGAACGAAATGAAAGAGCATATATATATTCACATACACAGATATATGGCAAGAAACACAGCGATACAGTAAACTCAAATTCTATTAAATGAATGAAATATAACAAACTGTAAAATAAAAGCAGCTAGAATGGTGGTAGCTACATCTCTGAGAAGAGATGTGGCGTCTACACTCATTCATGACAAGATGAATACAAGAAGAGGACGAAAGAGCCTATTTATCATAAGCACGAGGGAAATGATGCACGTCTACATGATCCCTTTCCTACACCATTAACAAATGAAGTGCTCGAGAATGTCGGATTCAAGAAGCATATTCATACTAATGGATTTTCTGGATACCATCATATAAAATTTTTCAAGGAATATCGACACAAGACAACATTTGTGATAGAATGGGGTTGTTTCCAATATACGGTAGTGCCTTTTATCTTGAAGAATGATCCTGCGATTTTCTCAAGAGTAGTTGTTGTTTCTTTTAAATAATTTATTAATAAATTTCTTGAAGTATACTTTGATGATTGGACAGTATATGGCCTACTTAAGAATTACATTGAAAGCTTAAGATTCATGTTAGAGCATTGTAGATAGTACTGGATCTCATTAAATATGAAGAAGTGTATATTTTGTGCACAATTTGGCATATTTCTTGGACATGTGGTCTGTAAGAAGGGATTGTTGGTGGATCCTGCGAAGATTGAAATTATAGTGGATCTACCTCCCTTACTTCAGTTCGACAGCTAAGGGCAAATTCGGCACATATAGGGTATTATAAGAAGTTTATAAGAGAATATGCCTAGATTACAACCCCTATGGAAAATCTCTTAAAGAAAGACGTGAAGTTCAGTGGAATGAAGAATGCCAATGGAGCCTCGACACACTAAAGAGAAAATGGTGACAACACCTATTTTGATATTTCCTTGAGAAAAGAGTTCCATGTGCATGTTGATACATCCTTAGTCGCTCTAGGTGCAGTTCTTACTCAACCGAGTGAAGGATATATTGATCACCCAATTGCATTTGCTAGTAGAAAATTGTCGATGGTAGAAATGAATTATACTACAATAGAGAGGGAAGGACTAGATATGGTATATGCCCTACAAAAATTCACACGTTATCTATTAGGAGGGCATTTTAAAATGTTCACAGATCACTTTGCTTTGAAGTACCTCATCAACAATCTAGTGTTGGGGGTGAATCTGTCAATGGCTCTTATTGTTTAAGGAATGCGATTTTGAGATTGTAGTCAAGCCAGGAAGGATGAACGTGGGGCTTGACCATATGTTGAGGTTAGAAATAAGAGAGGAACCATCTATCTTGGAATATAACCTCCTAGATGCATAGTTATTTTTGGTGAGAATGGTAGACGAATACTTTGAAGATATTGTGAATTTCTTGTCTACAGGAACAACGCCAGAAGGATACGCAAATGCACAAAAGAAGTAGTTAGTGGTTAATATATGGATTATTAATTGATATTAGGTTAATTGTACAAATTAGTACTGGATGAGGTATTGTGTCGCTGTGTTCTAGAGCATGAACGACCAATAATTTTGGATGAGGCTCATGACAGTGTTGCAGGAGGCCACAATGTAGGAAAAGCTATTGCATAGAAGATATTAAGGGTCAGGTTGTGGAGGTATACCCTCCATAAGGATGCCAAGGAGTATTGTAAGACCTGCAATGTGTGCCAAAAAATTGAGAAAGCATCCAGGGGGGATGAGATGCCATTGGTACTACAAATTACATTGCAGGCCTTTGATAAATGGGAGGTGTATTTTGTGGGTCCGATAAACCAACTAGGGAAAAGGAATGGAGCAAGGTATATTATTACTACGACTAACTATCTTACCAGATGGGTTGAAGTCATGCCAGTGTGAGATTGTAGTGCTGTGATTGCTGTGAAGTTTATTTTTGAAAATTTCATTACAGGCTTTGGTTTTCCTCGAGTTATACTGAGTGATCAGGGTACTCACTTTGTTAACAAGACTATAGAAGCACTTACAGAATAATTATATATCTACCATTGGAAGAGAACCCCATATCACCCATAGGAAAATGGGACTGTCGAAGCATTAAAAAGATTCTGGAACATGCTTTGCAAAGGACTGTAATGTGAACCATGAAGACTAGGACTTGAGAGTTCCTACAGTATTATGGGCTTACAGAACGACATGCAAAAAATTGATAGGCTAGACACCCTTTAGACTTGTGTGCAGATAAGATGTTGTTATGCCCATGGAATACATTGTACCAAGATTAAGGATTGTTTCTTTTACCTATATGTATTATACTGGTGCTATCGAAGAAATAATGTCACAGTTACTTAAACTGGAAGAAGACAGGCTTATCGCAGGATTTCACCAACAAGTTCATAAAGATAGAGAAAATGCATGGCATGATTGCCACATCACCCAAAAGTAGTTTAATTGAGGAGACTTAGTTCTTATTTATGAAATTAAGTTTTTCAAACACCCTCGAAATCTAAAGATGCATTGTCTAGGTCCTTATGTCATCAACTATGTGATGGAGGGAGGTGCAGTATAGTTGCAGAAGATAAATGGTGACCTCCTTGATGGACTGGTAAATGGAATCCAACTAAAACTTTACAGGGAAAGTCGTGCCTCCTTACAGTTAAAGAACTTTGTATCAATGCTTGTACATATAGAAAAGATAATAAAAAATTCCTTTGTGTCTGTACATAGTTTTTGGAAACCCTAATTTATTTTTTAGTCAAATTTTTGGAAACCCCAACTTATTTTAGCGTTGAAGTGTTCTGTCCAATCGGAGATAGGGGGTATTTACTACATCCTTTTTTTGAAGTACAAAATCATTTTTTGTGGTTGGTGGTCTATCGTGGTTCCATTTAATGAGCATTAATGGCTGCTTTTATGGAAGACGTAGTGGCGGTGTTAGTGGACATTCTGCTCTAATTGCCGAAAAGTATCAAGTGTGTGCACAGATTCGTCGCCACCACTATGATGATTGCAAGGAATTGGTCCATTCATTAAACATCGAGAATGATATAAAATCACATGCATAAGTTAAGTTTAAAAGAGAATTCATCAACTGTTAACACCCAAAAAGTGCTCACTAGCTCATTCCCTTATTCACATGACCCATTTGTCCACTTTTCCACCATCTGAGACTCTGAAACCAACAAAAGGTCACCAAAAGACCTTAGTACACCCCTTTTTCCCACTCAAAAAGATTATTTTTCCTGAAAAGCATAAAAAACCCTAAAAAAGGGTCCAAATTCCCAAAAATATTAAAAAGGGAATTAAAATATTAATTTTATTCAGAAAAGGAAAAAGGAGGGAAAAGTACCTAAACCATGTTGGTTAATACCATTTGGTTTCCACAAAACCACAAATGGTATTCCCCACCACCAAAACCTATAAAAAGGTGGTAGGGGCTCCTCATTTCAGATCCTTCCATTATCTCATCCTCATGCTGCCAAAATCTCCCTTGAGTATTTGGCCATTGTAGCAACCTTGGAGAAAGGACCCATTGGAGATTGGAGCTTCTCACCATTGGAGCCATTCAAACAACCTTCATCACTTGGAGATATTGTTCTTGCAAGAATTTGCTTGCCCCATTGTTAATACAAAAAAATATTTTTTATCTTTCTTGTTCTTGTTTTTTTAATTCAAAATGCACATGCTAGTTTAGTTTAGTGTAGATTTAGTTTATTGTTATTTGCTTTACATTGAAACTGCTGCTACTAGTTAGCAGGTGCCCATAGCACTAAGCCTGGTTGCAAAACCGGGCCAACAGTTTTTGGCGACTCCGCTATTTTTTGAATCTTTAGATCTCAAGTTTTTCTTTCAATCTTAGTTTTTTATTAGTTTTTTGCCTTTAGATCCATAGATCTGCCATCCTAGACAGCAGATCCATTGCTGCTCTAGTTTTTGGCCCCATCTATTGCCATTAACAGCCCGGAATTCTTCATTTTCGGGTTCGTTTTTCGGCTTCCGTGCACGGCTTTCGCCTCGCGGTTTTTATCCTGACAGTCGCGCGGTCCATCGCGGCTTTTGGGATTTTTTCCGCGCAGTTCCTCGCGGCTTCGCGGCCTGTTTGCGCGCTGCACATCACGGCTTCGCGGTCATTTACCGCGCTGCACATCGCGACTGCGCAGCTCTTTTCCGTGCGGTTCCCTGCGGCTCCGCGGCCTATTTGTGCGTTGCACTTCGCGGCTTCGCGTACTTTTTCCGCGCTGCACATCGCGACTGTGTGCCGAAATTCCGCGCGGTCCATCGTGACTGTGCGACAGAAACCCGCGCGGTCCATCGCGGTTTTTCTGTCAGAACCCGCGATGCTAATTTTTTCATTCGGCCGAATCGTCTAAAAAAAAAATAATTTCTTACTGTACTTTCTGCCCACATAACACATTTTTCAGTATTAGAAATTCTGTTTATTTTACAGCCATCGAAAAATTTCACTATTTAGAATGCACATGTGAAAGAAGTCTTTTTAAAAATTTTCATCAATTGAAAGAAAGATATATTTTTGCATTTTATCTAGATTTACAATTTTTTGCTGTTTGCCTCTTTAAAATTTTGCCCATAGCAATTATTGAAAACGAAATCCATTTATTTCGAAAAGAAGTTATATTATTTGCTTTCTTGTTTGAAAGATCCTTCGTTTTTTGAACAATCCTTGAAAAGCATTTAATTTCCATTTATTGAAAAAGTCATAAAATTTGTTTTTGTTTTCAAAAGCTCCTTTTGTTTTTTGAATACTTAGCATTTACTTTTTTCAATTTTCAGTTTAAAATACCACACGTGCACCCAATCAAACACTAATTTTAAACTGAGCCTTAAAACTTACCCTAAATTTCAACTCACTTTTAACCCCACTTGGGGAACACTAAAAGAACCTTGTAGCTAGGTAGTATTGGGGGGATAGGTGTTCCAATAACACCCCTCAGTTATTACATCTGAGACATAGTTGTTGTCCTTTAGGGAGCTAAAACCTCTTAGTATTTATTGGCGCGGTCACAACCGGTTTGTGGGAAGGCCTCTCCCCTAGGAGGGTTGAAGTCGCGAGGATGGTTCCGGAAGCCTGAGTGGAATACCGAAATCCATTCAGTAACCGAAGGGCTACCATTCGTAGTTCTCGGGATATCCCTGTATTGGGGTATTGCGATCAAGGACCAAACGACAGATTTACCTTTTCTCGATGCGTCATGAACGGAGTATCCTAGTAGCCATTCTTTAGGATTGATTACCCGGTATCCCTCCCGGTAGGGGGATATCTAGCCATGGACTTAACACTCAATATTGTCTGACTTGGATTTCATCACCTTGCAGAGAATATAGTTTGTTGATTCACAATACTTTTAGTTAGGTGTTTGCATGATTCAACCCACCTTTGGTCTAGTTACACCTATTTTTTCTAGAAGCTGTTTGCATGTTGGTATTCTGACCATTTGTTGCATCCCTCCACTTATTGTAGCACAGCTGCTAGAATACGTGCCTTTTTTGAGGTTGATTTTTTGGCCTGAGAGCCTTCTTTTTCACTCCCCTTCTTGCACCCTTGGTTTCATTAGGGTTTTGAGTGTTTTATACATTACCATTTTACACATACAGATTTTTTCACAAAAACTTATTTTCTCACCATTGAGAATTTTAGACGTTCTCGTCGTCTACAGGGCGAACTCCCATAGTTCAGTCTACTTGGCTCGCCATGTCACAGACGCCGAGCCTTATCCCTTGACTCGACACATCGTCGGTCAACTAGACAGTCATCCGATTCTGACACGCCTCACTTCACTTCTGATTCTGAGGCAGAATCCGAAAACCCCACTGAGTTTTTCCCAACCAACATTATGTCTGGAACACCATTTGATCCACTCTTTACCAGCACCATAGGAGAGACGTCTACAGACCCTTCTACTGCAGTGCCATCCATGGCAACACCTACCCCCCTAGGTATGCCTAATATGGCGGACACTCCACATTTAGGAATGCCCAACACAGGGCCACCTCCTGTTATAGGAATCCCCAACACTGGGCCACCACCTGTTATGGGTATGCCCAACATAGGGGTCACACCCCCTCTGATTCCCACAACCCAAATTCCAGGAATCGCCACTACTATTCCTAACCCAAGTGTAACCCATGTTTCACTTGGAGGCGCTGGCCCATACCAGACCACACCTATTGCAGGACACATACCTGCAATACCTAGCATACCTTTAGGCGCTACTGGACCCTTACATCATACCACCATGACTAGGCATGTCCCAGTCCCAGTCACTACATCTGCTAGCTTACCGTATATGGCGAGTCTGAACTTGCCAGATTTAGCCAGGCTCACCAATGACCCTATCAGACACAATCCTGCGTGGCCTCACATGCCCACCAAACTCCCCTCCGACATCCCTAAGTTTGAGGGTAAGGCAGGTGAAGACCCCCAGAACTATATCATGTCCTTCCATCTATGGTGTTCCTCCAACTCCATAGTGGACGACTCTGTCCGCCTCCGTCTATTACAGCGCACCTTCACTGGCTCTGCAGCCAAGTGGTATATCGAGCAGCCCCGTGGGACGCATGCCACCTTTACCTCCCTTGCCTCGACCTTCCTGCAGTTCTTTCAGTTACCTGTCCGCTATGATGCGGGCGTCGAGATCCTACTGTCTTGCAGACAGAACACGGCCACCCACATCACTGACCACATTCATGAGTGGCGTCGACGCCGAAGCCTCTGCAAAATCAAATTAGACGACTGTATCTTCCTAGATTGGTTTCTAAAATCCCTTCTCCCTCTCATTGCGAAGGATGTGGCATCTGAAAGACCCCAGTCTGAAGAAGAGGCCATCCTCAAAGCCCAACAGTTTGATCTCATTTACTCCCAATCGGGTTATCTGTATACCATTATTCCAGACGCCCCTCGGGGCGAGTCATCCCAACATGATGCGCCTGGGGCATCCCATGCCGCTGATGGCATCATTGGTCGTATGGCCTCGCATCCCCAACCCTTTTCCATTACACATCCTAGCCATGGTACCGACCTTTCGCGGGCTACATCTCAGTCTGGAGCAACCAGTTCATATGCTCCCATGGCACATCACCATCATACCCATGGACCTTCATGTCCACCTCAGTGTTTTGGTCATGCACCACCTGCATATGCCCCCCCAGCTGTACCTCAACCAGTGTACTATCCACAGCATGCTGCGGTAGCTAACCCAACACCTCCAATAGCTCAGGGTTACCAACAACCCCAGCAGGCAAACGGACCACCTCCAGCCCCACAGGCTTATTATCCACCAGAACCTGCTCCCGCACCTGCGGCGAACCAAAATCCTCCCACTGCTCAAGGGAAAGTGTATACACAGCACAACCAGCCCCAGAACCAAAACAACCAGCATAACCAAGGTGCACAACAGAACCGTGGTAGAGGTCGCAACCGCGGTAATAACCAACAACATCAGCAAGGTCCTCCACCTCCCAATCCTCAGCAGAATGACAATGCTGCTCCTCCCAACCGCAATCCGGATCGGAATCCTAAGCAGCCTAGAAATAATAACCTCAGAACAAACCACCCTTGTTCTATCTGCGGGGTCTATGGTCATTTCACGCATTCTTGCCCACATTTGGAGCGAGCTCGGCAACTCTGGACCGACGATGCCCATCGTTAAGGGCAAGCGGCTCCTCAGCCGCCACCCAACCCTCCACCACCTCAACATTAGCCCTTGGTGCTGCAAAACCCCTTTCCAAACCAGGGTGTAGTGAACACTCAGCCGTTATCCCCCCCTCAGGGCAACGTGCCACCACAGCAGATTACTTATGCAGCCCCTGATCAACCCATGTTTGATTCAGGAACTCACCATTTGTTGATGATGTCGACTGCCGATGCCAACCTCCAAACCCACCGGAACCAATATGGCTCCACTTCTGAAGCCCCTCCCGCCGACAAGAACACTAACGTTAATCCCACAAATCAAACGTTACGTATACCTTCGGCTCCACTTGATGGCGCTTCCAAAGCACCTCGCTTCCCACTTCGTCGTATCAACAGTAATCCCAATGCTCGCGCTGCGTCGAATTACAACATTGTCGACGACTTAGCCCAGTCTCCTGCAGCCATGTGATTTAGAAGTTTTGAAAAACTGTCCTTCGCAGCGCAAAACTTTGCTCTCTGCCATTGGCGCCATTGACCCCAATGATTCACAGCTGATCGCATTCGATTCAGACCAATCTGAACCATGCATGCCTTCCTCTTTAGCATTCCAAGTTTCCATTTCTGTTCGGAATCTTGTCATCCATCGGTGCATTATCGATGAAGGGGCCTCCACATGCGTCATGTCCACATTCGTTTGGCAGAAGTTGGGATCCCCCACTCTCCAGCATTCCACCACTGCGTTGCGAGCCTATGACGGTCGTTCGGCACAACCCCAAGGTCTTTTAGCCAATGTCCCCGTCCAGCTGGCGGGTAAAACTGTCCTCATTGACATTGAGGTCATCAATGCCCAACTAGACTATAACCTTTTACTTGGTCGCAGCTACATGTATGCCATGCGGGCTGTTGCCTCATCCGTATTTTGCACCATGCAGTTCCCCCATGAGGGACGTGTGGTCAAGGTCGACCAGCTCACCTATTACGATCCCAAGGCCCCCGCCACACCTGAAAATGTTCTCCCCATGGTTGAACAACCTGTTTGTGGTGCAACTACCTCATTCATTTCCTCAGTAGGACCCGGACTTTACTCCGAGGCACCGATGACCTCTACATTCCAGGCCATTCCACCACCGTCACCGGAGACCCAGGTCGCTAACCTCTGCACTCTTTCACAAACACCCGGTAATCAACCCTCCTTGTTACCCAAAACACCATTAGTCCCTAGTCACATTGGGGTTACACCCATCCACACAATCCCCTTTCTATTTCCTCCTTCGGGTGTAGTAAGCGCCCCGGTTATGGCTACCCTTAGCCTCCCCGGGTTAACATTGGGATTACCCGTGTGGTATATTTCGCCTCCAGTTCCCCCACCGACACCAAACGTCATCTTACAACTGGTGCAACCCATTGTTACTTCTACCCAACCACCTCCCGGTATCAATACTCCTTCGTCGTCGACGAATCCCCCTCCATTCGTTAGGGCCACTGGGGGCAGAGGTCCACAACCATACACTGCGGTACCCCCACCCAAGGTGTTTAAACCTCCCCCCGTGTTTCGTGCTCCTCCCAAATGCTCGTTGTGTGATGAGTTAGGCCATCCAACTCATCAGTGTCCACAGTTACCTGCATTGCAGGAACACATGCAAATGCTGGACGACGACCCCAACATCCCGATTGTCAAAATCGATCCAAACCCCATGCCTCGTGATAAATCACTGCGTACCAACCACCCATGTACGATATGCGGCATTTACGACCACTACTCCCATAACTGTCCTGACATCCCAGATTACAGAGCAGCGCTCTATGAGATGAACAATTTGGACCTTGAGACGGCACCCCCTACTATCGAGGAGATCTACCCTCCCGCATCATCCTCATCCGGAGAGATTAACACCATCTATATGATCTCTTCAACTACCACTTTCAAACCAGAACCCCTCGATTTGTGGTCTGACTACTTCAATACTGACGAACAAATTCTGGAAACGCTCACTGCACCCGACTACCCTTGGGATGATATGCATCATCGCTCCTACTTCCTCCCAGAGGGGTCTACATCCACGACATCTGACCAGCTATCCGTCGAATCGAAAGACTTCATACCCACTAAGGTCGATTGGTTAAAAGATCCCATCCCAGCACCAGATGCCTTCGAAGAAGGGAACATGTCCAACATTTCCCCCACTATACAAATTGACATTTCCACCACACCTGGGAAACCTGAGTTCATCTCACTGGGTGCATCTTGCACTCAAGCGGAAACTCAGGCATACAAAAAACTTTTTCAAGAATTCCGTGATGTCTTTGCCTGGTCCTATACCGAAATGCCTGGTCTTGACCCCGCCATTATAGAGAACCACATTGACACATGGCCTGATGTTCCTCCCGTTCGTCAGAAACAGCGACCCATTCATCCTTCCAAGCTCCCCGCTGTCAAAGCCGAGGTTGAGAAATTTCGCGAAGCAGGATTCATTTATCCTATTCCTTACACCAAATGGGTTTCAAATCCCGTTCCCGTCAACAAAAAACAAGGCACCCTTAGAGTATGCACTGACTTCCGTGATTTAAACCGCGCTTGTCCCAAAGACAATTTCCCCACGCCATTCATTGACCAGCTCATTGACGCGTGTGCGGGAAATGAAGTCCTATCTTTCATGGACGGCTTTTCCGGATACAACCAGATTCAGATCCGTAAGGAGGATCAGTACAAGACTGCCTTTACTACCCCATGGGGCACCTTCGCCTATCGTGTCATGCCTTTCGGCCTCAAAAATGCTGGCGCCACCTTCCAGCGAACCATGACCTATTATTTTCACGACTTGGTCCATATCCTGCGGGTCTATCTTGATGACTTGACAGCTCGTTCCCGGAAACGATCAGATCACCTTAACAACCTCCGGCAAGTTTTCCTGCGTTGTCGCAAATATAAAATCCGCTTGAACCCACACAAGTGTGTCTTTTGCGTTCCTGCAGGCCGTTTATTGGGTTTCATTGTTTCCCAGGATGGAATTACTGTTGATCCCCTGAAAGTCAAAGCCATCTTAGACCTTCCCTCTCCACGCACGCTTCGACAACTCCAGAGTTTGCAGGGGCGGTCCAATTTCCTTCGTCGCTTCGTGCCGGATTATGCCACCAAAGTTCACGGATTCTTACGTCTACTTCGCACCCACGTACCCTTTGTTTGGGATGAGCAAGCAGACACGGCATTTGAAGCCCTCAAGAAATCTCTCACACAAGCCCCCTTGATCTCCCCACTGGATTTCTCTCAGGACTTCACCCTTTATGTATCAGCATCTGAACATGCCGTGTCCGGAGTCTTGGTCCAAGAAGATGCCTCTCACCAAGAACATGTCATTTATTACGTCAGCCAAACCTTGTCTGGCCCACCCCTACGTTACCCATACGAGGAAATATTAGCCCTAGCTGTAGTCTTTTCCGTCCAAAAATTACGACACTACATCCTGCTCGGTCATACCACGGTCGTCGCCGACTCCAACCCTATGGTCTATCTCCTAAACCGGCGGCTCTTGCAAGGTCGTGTTGCTAAATGGGTCATTATCCTCCAGGAATATGACCTCACTTTCAAAACTCCCAAGAGCACCAAAGCCCTCGCGCTTGCCCATCTCATCACTGACCTCCCATCCTCTTCGTCATCACCCGCCATCCAAACAGATCTGATTGACGATCACATCTTCATTATTTCGTCTGACGACCCATGGTATGGTGACATCCTAGTTTACCTCCGCACGCAGAAATTTCAACCCCACATCGATCGTGATGGACGCCGTCGTATACGCCACCATGCCCCCCGATACCTCTTGTTAGGGGATGTGCTTTATCGACGAGGCGTTGATACCATCCTACGACGTTGCCTATCCCATAGTGAGGCAGAACAAGTCCTCAATGATTGTCATAGCGGTGCCTGTGGAGGCCATTTTTCCGGCATGGCCACCGCCCAAAAGATCATTCGTGCAGGTTACTTTTGGCCATCATTATTCACTGATTGCATCACCGCAGTCAAACATTGCCAAAATTGTCAACTTTTTGCCCCTAAAGCAAAAACCCCACCCGCCCCCCTTCATCCAGTCGTTACTTGCCGGACCATTCTACAAATGGGCCATTGACTTCCTTGATTGCAATCCCACGTCAGCAAACGGTCACAAACATATTATTGTGGCCGTCGATTATTTTACCAAATGGGTGGAGGCAATGCCAACCTATAATTGCACAGCCGAAATCGCAGCACGATTCTTTCTCAACCATGTTATCGCACGTTTTGGAGTACCAAAGCAACTTGTATCAGACCACGGCTCTCACTTTGAAGACGCCATCTGGAAAGAACTATCCTCCTTACTGAAATTTGAACACCATTTCTCCTCTGCCTACTAACCCCAAGGAAATGGCCAAGTCGAAGCGATAAACAAAATTTTGAAAACAATCCTCTTGCGCACTGTAGACAAACACAAGTCAAATTGGCACCACATGCTCTTCCTGGCACTATGGGCATACCGCACATCGACTAAAACCGCCACCGGTTTTACCCCTTTCCACTTAGTTCATGGTGTCGAATCTGTCCTCCCCATTGAGTGCCAGATTCCAACCCTACATATGGCCGTTGAACTCCTACCAGATTCTGCCCTAATTGAACAGCGTTTACTACTCCTGGAGCAGGCCGATGAAGATTGGTGCACAACCCTTCAAAACATGGAAACAACCAAGAACCGATCCAAATTGAATTATGATAAACATGTCCACCCACGATCATTTTCTGAAGGGGACCTAGTCCTCGCTTACGATCAAGCTCATGACAAAACTGGGAAAGGAAAATTTGTATCCATGTGGTAAGGCCCATATATCATACACTCTTGCCTTGGACAAGGGGCATACATTCTGACCGATTCAGAAGGCAACCCCCTCCGCAACCCACGCAATGGGTTGTACCTCAAACGATTTTACCCATAATACCAGATGGACACCACTGTCCACTGAAGAACTTCATGACAGTTCTTTCCTTTTCCAGTTTTCACCAGCTCCATTTTTGGGACCATTTTTTGGGCCCCCTCGTCGCCTCGGTTTGCGTGCCACATCGGCCGTTCTCCTTTTTCGACGTGCCTTATATCGTCGGATTCAGTTTTCCGCGCTCATGATGATGCTTGAGATCATTTCTCGCTCTCACCCCCAGATTTTTTGGACACTTTTTCCATGCCCCCTCGTCACCTCGGTTTGCGTGCCACATCCGCCGTTCTCCGTGGTTGACCATCTTTATATCGCCGGATTCAGTTTTCCGTGCTCGTGATGATGCTTGAGATCATTTCTCGCTCTCACGCCCATACTTTTCGGCCATTTTTTCAAAATGCCCTCTCATTGCCTCGGTTTGCGCGCCATAACGGCCGTAGCCCCCTTTGTGACAATCTTTATGTCACCGGATCCAGTATCCCACACACATGATGATGCTTGAGACCTTTTCTCGCTCCCATCTATCCATTTTTTGTTCGGTATAATTTTATCCCTTTTTCGGGCCGAGCAATCCCTTTTTACGAAAAATGCACTTAGGGAGTTTCTGTTAAGCTCTTTTCTGACTCCTAAAACAATGAAAAGATCGCCGAGCAATCTTGCCTCTTTTCATGCTCGCTAAACGTATCTGAAAGGGCGTCTACCTGGTATAAGTTTACCCCTTTTCCGGACCTCGTAGACTAATTACGAAAAAGGTATACTCTAGTCACATCGGCTAGAAGAGTTCTCCATCCGCATCATTTTATGCTTTTTCGGGCCTTGGAGACTAAACTCACGAAAAAGAACACCAATGGAGTCCCCTTACCGCTTTCAGACTCTCTAAATATGAAAGCAACCACAAGCAATCACCATCCTGGGCTCGTAAAACCAATAGGAAAGTAGCCATAACCACTGCAGAGTCTTCTTATCGCTTTCAGACTCCTTAAAAATGAAAGCACCAATGAGCACGAATAGTCCCGGGCTCACAAAATCCACAGGACAGTACCATTTCAGAGCACACTTTTATCCCTTCTTGGAGCTCATTAAAACTACGAAGAAGGACCCAACGGTGCTTCTCGGTGCCACGATAGATCACGTCTACTCATATGGCAGCTTCCCCATTTTGGTCGCCTTTGTTCAGAGTATTCTGCAGTATGTCACCCTGAGAACCCCTTGACATCACCCATCAGCTTGATTCCCCACCAGAGTCAATAAATACCCTTCAGTCCTTAAAAGCAATGATACCCACACCTATAAGTCAGTTCCCTATGCTGCCAGGTCAACCATGTCATTATGCTCTGAATAAAGGAAGTTTGAGTCTACCCACTATATGACCCCAGTTACTTCCCATCCCCACAAGTATGTCAGTCCTACCATCAGTACTACAACACTTCAGTTCTACACCTCGCGCTCCTATCAAGGAACCATCATTGCCTTGTTAGTTGCTGGTCTCCCTCTGTCGACGACAACCACATTTATTCCAGAGGATAGACCTAGCGGTCCCTGTGTCTTGGACTCATCACCATTTATGATGAGTGCCTACGAATCATTTCGAGAAGAGCCCTCAGTGCCTCTCCAAATGGTTGTTTCTCACATGCTCGACTTCAACACCTTGATCGCATCATTGAGACTCGCACAGGGCATTGGTCCGCTCAGTTATCAGTCGAAGACCCCGGATACCTTCTGACTCCTCCACATTTGAGAGTCTACCTATGGATACAACCAGTTACACTGTTCCTATAGATATCCCAGTTGCGTATGGCCACAGTATTCAGATGTACCCCAGTTTTATACTCCCTCAAGTATACAGTTACAGATACTTCTCAGAGATGGCTCACAGTCATTACGTCCCTACAGATGTTGGACACCTTCAGTTCCAGCAGTTCATCAGTTATCCAGTGTATCAGCTATTGAGATCAGCCATGTCATGATCATGAGTACATCCCAAAATAATGTACCCTCTGGACCATTATGATGTACCAGTATATTTTTTATGTATTAGATCCCCCCTCTTGGGACTAATTGTTATGTATATGTCTTGATACGAGCATGGGTATGCCCGCCTCATCCATTATCAGAGATTATCCCTCATTCATATTGAGGCCATGTAATATTTTTTTATTTTTTGCAGCTTCCATGGGACGTGGATCCAGTCTCCAATCGGTCTTTTCTCCTCGCTACAACCCCAGAAAAAAGACAAAAGAACTATGATGTCTATCGGCCATACGATGAGCTCCTGCCCTCACACATCAGGGAGCAATCTGTTAACACCCAAAAAGTGCTCACTAGCTCATTCCCTTATTCACATGACCCATTTGTCCACTTTTCCACCATCTGAGCCTCTGAAACCAACAAAAGGTCACCAAAAGACCTTAGTACACCCCTTTTTCCCACTCAAAAAGATTATTTGTCCTGAAAAGCATAAAAAACCCTAAAAAAGGGTCCAAATTCCCAAAAATATTAAAAAGGGAATTAAAATATTAATTTTATTCAGAAAAGGAAAAAGGAGGGAAAAGTACCTAAACCATGTTGGTTAATACCATTTGGTTTCCACAAAACCACAAATGGTATTCGCCACCACCAAAACCTATAAAAAGGTGGTAGGGGCTCCTCATTTCAGATCCTTCCATTATCTCATCCTCATGCTGCCAAAATCTCCCTTGAGTATTTGGCCATTGTAGCAACCTTGGAGAAAGGACCCATTGGAGATTGGAGCTGCTCACCATTGGAGCCATTCAAACAACCTTCATCACTTGGAGGTATTGTTCTTGCAAGCATTTGCTTGCCCCATTGTTAATACAACAATTATTTTTTATCTTTCTTGTTCTTGTTTTTTTAATTCAAAATGCACATGCTAGTTTAGTTTAGTGTAGATTTAGTTTATTGTTATTTGCTTTACATTGAAACTGCTGCTACTAGTTAGCAGGTGCCCATAGCACTAAGCCTGGTTGCAAAACCGGGCCAACATCAACTGGTCAGGACTCATTGTTGTCTCGACGACGAAGTGTATTAAGCAAGCCAGAGCTTAAGCACCTTCATAGAGCGAGTTTAGCTGAGAAGAGTATCAGTATGGAAGTTTATTTATCTACAATGAGTGAAGTAGAGGGATCTGTTGAGGAAGTTAACATGCAGGGCTATGTGTAGGTTAGTACAGAGTATCCATAGGTTCTATCACCGCATATTCCAATGAATGTGCCAAATAAATCCAGGAGGTCAAATTGTAACGTGAATCCATAGGAAAGGACCAAGGGTAGACATGATGCTGAATTTTATGTGTATGGGTCTGCAACTATTTTTCCGGGGTACATACCACCATGGAAGATGGATGCAAAACCAGTCCGTTTTCCCAATAATATTAAATATTCACTAGTAACAATCCCAATTCTGAAATTTGTTTTGGTGCAGGAGGACATATCGTGTAACATCAACAAGTTGTCATATGTGGATCATGACATCGCAAAGTATCCGTAGTTTCATTACAAAAATTACATGGAGACAATGAATGCAGGAGAAAGTGCACCAATGGAACTCGAGCTTATGGAGTGGGCTTTGGGATTGAAATTTTTTGGTATTCTTTCACTAATGAACCTGCCACATTTTGGTAGGACTGTAGAAGCTAATGCATGCGTCAAACAAGTGCTGCTATGTTTTAATGGTGGTTGTTTATGGATCGATAGCAGGGTGTCAGTTAACACTAACATAATTGTATAGAATACAAGGTTTCCCAAGGTCGGGGTGGACCGTGATAATTTGTTTGTGGGAAAATAAAGAGACAGAGAATTGGTCGCTTGGATGAAAGATAAGTATCAGTTGTCAAAGGAAAAAAGGGGGTTCAATATTGCATCAATTAATGATCAAGTTGTTTGCTTTGCTGTAAAGGCGCCCAATTTTTTTTAGGAAGGTTCAACCAAACCAATTGACCGGATTGGTCATCATGGCAGCAGAACAATGTGCAGTAGGTGTACAAATGAATTGGGCGATGTTTCTCTTGAATGAATTGCAAATGACTTTGTTGATGACTAGGATAATTGTACCCCTTTCACCTACTCCTGGTTATTGATTTTAATTTCATTTGGGAGATGGTCAGAGATGGAAGCCTATGAGGGCATGGAACCAAATGGGCCCTGTCATGCATCTAGGTATGAAAAATTATGGTATACTGGGAACAAGAGGTGGCAAGTAGAATATAATGCTAGTTTTTATTTGCAAAAATAAGTGTTATAGTATTATGTTGCATTGATCCCTCATATTTAAGATTAGACATTGGTTACTTTTCGAGACACTACGACGTTTAAAGAAGACCCTCATCACATGTATATACAGGCGAGGCAGGAACCACATCGGTAATTGTTATCAGTCAAAATGGCACTTCTCCGTCTGTGACTACATTTCCTTTTCGGTCACACAAAAGGACCTTATGGATGGAAGAGCCTATTTGATCATAGATGCTTTGGCCAAAAATTTGCAATATTCTCCTTAAAATAACTATTTTTGTGACATATTTTCAGATATAACCACGACTCTCCTATCAGGAAAATCGTGGGTTAACCGTGGCAGTTTATATTGACAACCCACGGGTAACACCTAAAAATCCGCACCTGTATGTTGCTGGACACTATACTCGTGACTCACTCACTAGTTTTCAAGAGGCATACTTGCGGGTATCTCTTAATCACGAGAAAGAAATATTAAAAGATGATTAGATATTAGTTGTGGAAGTTATTATAACAACCATAACCTCCCTAACCAATTACCTTTCGAGTCTATCCTCTCAGCCTTGCTATAAATACAAGGAGAGGGCCTTGAGAAAGGGAGAACCAATTTTGATAAGGAAATGTTGAGAAAATTCCACTAAAGGAAAAGGAGGAGGATCCCAGGGTCAGGTTTCAATGGTGTCAATTGTAGAACAAGTTTAGTTGATTGAATTTAATGCAAATAATGCAGAGACTTTCCTTCCCGTAAAGATTTGTCCATTGTATGAATTTATTTTATTGAATCTTTCATATATTTTAATATATGATTTTCATGTTAAGAATTTATTTCTATTTGGTCAAAAATATTTGATAAGTGTATATGTTTTATTGCAGGTAATCCATCTGGAGCAGTAGAGAAGGAGATTAAAGTTTGAAGCTTGAATCAGACGTCGGTTGTTTAGGCATTTATTTTGAATTTAGATATTAGTTATTTTCCATTGAAAGAAGTATTGCATGTTGCACCTGTTTACTATTCTATCTGTGTAACTCAATTACATGTACATTGATGATCTCTTGAATTCCCTATCATAGGTAGATTTACTGCACAACAAAACTGGTGAATTTGTTGGGGAGTTCTTTTTGTTGCTCTGGGAACCTTAGGTTATTTTTCTTTAGTTTAATTATTTCTGTAGGTCTCCGGGAGAGTTTATAGGGTGTCTGTACCCTTATTAGTGAATCATACCTGTGTTGGAATATTCTCACCATCATTTTTTATATTTCATGCCTGCATGCATCCAGTCATTAGCATGGTAGTCTCCCTAGCACCTGGAGCGTATTTTCAACCCCCTAGATCATATTTTTATCCCTCAGGAGCCCTCCTACCTACCTAGTGTGCCTTGTTTTCCTCACCAGGAAGACTAATGCGCCATACTACACTACTTGGATCACTAACAGTCAGTTGCAACATTATTGACTAGTTTATTCATTTATTGCTCAGTTTAACTACTTGTAGCTTCCAGTTGTCTATATAGGGGTGCTACTTGACCTACTATCAGCCTCATCAGCCTCATGCGCAGTCCTTGGAGTCTCCATCCCATGATTTGTGCTCACATGAATCAGTTAGACTCATTTGACTGACCTTTGACCATTTGTGACTACTGCCACTGATTGGATGATGTCTCCAATTCTATCCAAGCCACACATTGAGGATAATTTGAATGACCTTAGGAGGCATTCGAATCCATTTGATTGTATTAAGTTATTATTCACTTTTCACAGTGCCAACTTACAACTGATGTATGATACAACAATTTTTGTCATTTCTTGTGTTAATGAGTGATTATTGATTTATCAATTCTTCTTCTCTTCTCTGCTATTCTTGAGTGAGTTTTAGTGAGGTTTGCTCTAGCTGTGTGATCTCTCCTGTAAATTATCACATGGTATCATAGATGGAGTCAGCTATTCGAATTGCAACAGCAACAATTGCAACAATTCTTTGAGCAACTGTCTTTCATTGAGCACCAGAATCCACTGGATTTCCATAGAAATTCCTAGTGCAATTGTCTTGAATTCACTGAAACAATACAATGAGGTCTAGCAAGGTGTGAAGGATCCAGTCACATGTGCTCATTGTCCTAAGGAAGTGTTCATTCGAATTTGCAACAAATCTCCATCAACAATTTCATTTATTTTGCAGATTATATCCATCATTTGAATCCATCTTCAACATATTCGAATTCAAAATCTACTATGGATCTCCATTCTTTTTGCAGGTTATTCAAATTTCTCTGCAGTTGTAGCAGTTTCCTGTAGTTGTATCAGTTTTGAAGTTTTCTACAATTGCAGCAGTTTCTTGCAGTTGCAACAGTTTCCTGCAGTTGCAGCAGTTTCCTGCAGTTGCAGCAGTTTTGATGTCTTCTGCATTTGCAACAATTTTCTGCAGTTGCAGTAGTTTTCTGCAGTTGCAACAGTAGATTTGAATTCTACACAACTTCCATGGATCTGAAAGCAATTTCTTCTCTCTCTTCATACAACTATGAAGAATGGGAACACAAAATGACAGCATACCTGAAGAGATATGGTCTTTTTGATATGTGTACTCGTGTTAAGAGAGATTTTGCTTCCTATGAAGAGGAAGAATATTGGCTAGATGATTGTGACAGAGCCTCAACAACAATATGTACTGCTATGATTTCCAATATGGAATACCTCATTGATCCTGCAGAACATCCAAGTGATAACTGGACAATATTGGACAGATCATTTGGAAATTGTTGGGTGTGTTATATCTCTTCACATGGTGGCTGCGCGTACACCACGATCCCCCCCCACCATGGTGGCTGTGTGTTGTAACCTAATTTTGGGTAAACGAATTAGGGTTTTAGATGCTGCGAAATACCATATATTGTATTGTAAATGGTTGAGTAAACATATAATGAAAGGAGTTGTGCGGCTCTAAGTTTTGCTGGTTTTTTCCCAGTTAAGGGTTTCCATGTGAAAATCTCTGTGTTATGCGTATGCCATTGTGTATTTTCTGTTAATGCTTAAGAATATGTATGAGTTTTTACTACACTATTAAGGTTTAAAACTTACATTTGGTATCAGAGCATTATTGGGTTCAGAGGGACGCCGTTGTTTCCAAGGGTTTGGCTCGATCTTGGATTTGTGATAAACCTGGTTTCAGTGGGAGCTTTGCAGCGGTGATTCTTTTGTTGAAAGAATGGCGAGCACTTCTAGAATCGAGATATTGAAATTTAACGGTCAGAGCTTTGAGCTATGGAAGCTCAAGATGGAAGATCTTCTGGTAGATAAAGAACAATGGATCGTAGTAGATCCAGGCACCATGCCCATTGGTATGGTAAAAGAAGAATGGGATAAGATGGAAAGAAAAGCAAGGAGCACCATTCGCCTTTGCCTCTCAGATTCATTGTTGGTGAATGTATCTGGAGAAGACAGTGAAAAGAAGCTGTGGGATAAGTTGGGAAATTTGGATCAGTCAAAGTCCCTGGTAAATAAGTTATTTCTTCGAAAGAAATTGTACCTTCTAAGGATGAATGAAGGAGACTCTGTGTCAGAGCATATAAATGCCTTCAATACTCTGGTAAGTCAGTTGACATCTGTTGGTATTACGATTACTGGTGATGAAAAATGTATTAGTTTGTTGTGCTCTTTGCCAGATTCATGGGATAGTATGACCTTATAGCTATTGGGAGTAATGCAACCAACCTAAATTTTGATGATGTGGTTGCATCCTTGCTATCGAAGGAAATGAGGCGGAAATCCATGGACAGTTCAACTAGGGATGCCTTGTTTGTGAGAGGTCACCCTGGAGACAAATCTAAAAATAAGTCTTCAGGTGGTAGATCTAAATATAGAAGGAGATCTAAATCTCTAGGACCTTCTGTACGAAAATGCTGGAAGTGCGGTAAAGCTGGGAATTACAAGAAGGATTATAAATCCAAAAATATTGATAAAAGCAGAGGATCTAATGATGCTCCATCTGCAGATGGGAAAGAATCTACAGAGGAAGGAGGAGATGTGTACTTGGCATCTTCAAGTACACATGCAGAGCATGATTCATGGTTGATTGAATCAGTACACGTGCAGAGCATGATTCATGGTTGATTGAATCAGGTGCATCTTTTCATATGACTCCTCACGGGGAGTGGTTTTCTGAATATGAAAAGTATGATGGAGGTGATGTATTGCTGGGAGACAACTCGGTGGCGAAAATCATAGGTCGAGGAAAGATCAAGCTACTGCTCAAAGATGGAAGGGTAAGAAATCTTCTCGTGGTTTTGCACATTCCAAATCTGGCTAGAAACCTTATATCTGTAAGTAAAATGGATGATGTAGGTGTGAAAACTATATTTGAGAAGAACACATGCAAGATGGTTCGAGGATCAATGGTGCTGATGAGGGGAGTTCAGATTGGAACTCTATACAAGTTGTTGGGAAGCACCTTTAATAATGGATGTAAAAGTACTATTGTTCCTGAGGGTAAAAATGAAGGAGATAGAGTCCTTACTGTCTCTAGAGAGAAGACAACGCTATGGCATCGAAGGCTGGGACATATTGGAGAGAAGGGTCTTCGACTATTACAAGGTAAAAGTATGGATGAAGGCATGTCTGATTACACATTAGATTTTGATTTCTGTGAAGATTGCTTATATGGTAAACAGAATCGGGTAAGATTCTCATCTGGTGTTGTAAGAGCTAAAGGAATATTAGAGTTAATACACAGTGATGTGTTTGGACTTGTGCCTGTTCCATCACTAGGTAAATTTGTGTATTATGTTTCATTCATAGATGATTTCTCAAGGAAAAATGGCTTTATTTCCTGCGTAAGAAATATGAGGTTTTTAATAGATTCAAAGAATTTAAGGCTCTTGTAGAGAATCAAATTGAAGATAAAATAAAAGTACTGAGAACAGATAACAGTGGAGAATTATGTGGAAATGAATTTGAGGAGTTCTGTAAGACGTGTGGAATAGCAAGGCAAAAGACTACTCCATACACACCTCAATAGAATGGGGTTGCAGAAAGGATGAAAAGGACGTTGATGGAAAAGGAAAGGAGTATGCTCAGTGGTGCAGAGCTAGCACAACAATTATGGGTAGAAGTTCTTGACACTGCGTGTTAGTTGGTAAATAGGACACCCACATCAGAGTTGGTTGACAAGACACCTCATGAGGCTTGGACTGGTAAGAAACCCTCTCTCTCACATCTTAGAGTGTTTTGGTGTGATGATTTTGTGCATGTTCCAAAGGAGAAAAGGAGCAAGTTGGATAATAAAGCGAAAAAATGTATCTTCGTTGGTTACAAGGATGGAGTGAAAGGTTACAAGTTGTGGAACCCAGTAAAAAGGAAAACAGTTTACAGTCGAGATGTGATCTTCATAGAAGTTGAAAACACTTCCAGGATTGAAGATGTACCAAAGGAAAAGGATCTAGAGAAGCTATAGTTTGATATTAAGGATGAAAGAGGTGATTCATTTGAGGAACCGGATTCGTTTGAATCAGATGAAGAGGCAGATTCGTCTGAATCAGATGAAGAGGCGGAACCACAGACTCCGGTATTGAGGAGATCTGACCGAGTAAGAAGGCAAGTTGAAAGGTATAGTCCACCTGATTTTGATTCTAATTTTGTGTTATCTATTACTGATGATGATACTAGAACTGCTAAAGAGGCAATGGATTCAGAAGATAGTAAACTATGGAAGAAGGCCATGATAGAAGAAATGGATGCCTTGGACAAAAATGAGGCATGGGATCTGGTTGAGTTTCCAGAAGGAAGAAAACCTGTTGGGAGAAAATGGGTATTCAAGAAGAAGTTAAATGCAGTAGGTAAAGTGGAGAAGTACAAGGCTCGACTAGTAGCGAAAGGTTATTCCCAAATTGAGGGCATCGATTTTGGTGAGATTTTTTCACCTATTGCAAAATTGACCTCTATTATATTTATTTGATCTATTTCTGCTGCTTTTGATCTTGAAGTAGAGCAGATGGATGTGAAGACGACGTTCCTACATGGAGATCTTAATGAAGAAATATATATGAAGCAACCAGAACGGTTTGTGGTGAAAGGTAGAAAGGAGCTTGTCTGTAAGCTGAAAAAGTCTCTCTATGGATTGAAACAATCTCCAAGAATTTGGTATCAAAAGTTTGATACTTATATACTGGGACTTGGATCCTCAAGAAGCAAAGTTGATCACTGTGTTTATTTCAAACTAATTGGTGATCATTTTATTTATGTGATATTGTATGTTGATGATATGTTTCTAATTGGAAACAACAAGGAAATCATCAAGGATGTCAAAAATCAATTGTCATTTGAATTTGACATGAAAGATCTTGGTGCTGCAAATTTTATTTTGGGCATGGAAATAAAAAGAGATTGAGAAAACAGGAAACTCTGGTTGAATCAGAGGAAATATGTTGAGACAATATTGAAGAGGTTTAATATGCAGGAAAGCAAACCAGTGAAGGTGCCCATTCCTGTAGGTGTAAGGTTATCTGCAGAACAGTGTCCCACGACATAAGAAGAGGTAGAGGACATGTCTCATGTTCCCTATGCTAGTGCTGTTGGAAGTTTGATGTATGCCATGGTCTGTACTAGACCAGATATAGCCCATGCAGTGGGAGTTTTGAGCAGATATATGTCAAAACCAGGAAAGGAACATTGGACTGCAGTAAAGAGGGTCTTCAGGTATTTGCGTGGCACTGCATATTTTTCAATCTGCTACCAAGGAAGACCCAGACTAAACAGAGAGATAGATATACAAGGATTTGCTGATGCTGACTGGGATGGAGATCTTGATCACAAAAGATTTACAAGTGGCTACGTTTTTAATCTATTTGGAGGAGCAATCAGTTGGATGAGTAGAAGACAAGCTATAGTTGCACTCTCAACTACAGAAGCTGAATACATGGAAGCTACCCATGCAAGTAAGGAAGCTGTATGGTTGCAAAGGTTGTGTTCAGGTATTGGTTTTGTTCAGAATGCAGTGAAGATAGGATGTGATAACTCAAGTGCAATCTTTCTGGAAAAGAACCCTGCTTATTACTCGAAAACAAAGCACATTGATGTGCAGTACCATTTCGTCAGAGATATGGTTGAACAAAACAAAGTGTTGCTGGAGAAGGTTGATACTTTGGAAAATGTTGCAGACTCTTTGACAAAGTCTGTGAGTACTCAGAAGTTCTCTTGGTGTAAAGAGAACATGGGCATTGCTGCCCTGAATTGTTGAAGCCATAAATTTCTCCTATATGTGAAGAGAACAACAAGTGGGAGAATGTTGGGTGTGTTATATCTCTTCTCATGGTGGCTGCGCGTACACCACGATTGGCCCATTGTATTCTATCTAATCCCGGTAAAGGGATTAGGGTTGTAACCTAATTTTGGGTAAATGAATTAGGGTTTTAGATGCTGCGAAATACCATATATTGTATTGTGAATGGTTGAGTAAACATATAATGAAAAGAGTTGTGCGACTCTAAGTTTTGTTGGTTTTTTCTCGGGTAAGGGTTTCTAGGTGAAAATCTCTGTGTTATGCATGTGCCATTGTGTATTTTCTGTTAATGCTTTAGAATCTGTATGATTTTTTACTACATTGTTAAGGTTTAAAACTTACAGAAATAAGGAAGAGGATGATGTTAGCCATTTGGAGAACAAGCCTAGTAGCACTACCTCAAGTGCTCTCTCTATTCATGATTCGGCCTCAATCATCTCGCATGATGAAGTTGTTCAAGATGAAGTCGAAATCCAAGACATGATATCATGATCTACTATTGAAAAATGGTCCATCACCACTGATGAAGTTGATCCATTTTCTAATTCAAATTCTGAGCAAGATATGTCAGCTACTACTCTAGAAGTTGAAGAGACTTTTGAAATCTCTACTTCCCATGAGCTTGCTAATGTGCAAGATGATGATCTATTGAGTATTTTGGAGGTAAAATTAGATTTTGGAGGTGATGCATTCGCTCTCCCTCATCAAATGCTTCCTATAAACTCCTATTTGGTCATTGGCACATGTTTTCAGAGTTTTACCGAATATGGAAGACACCATCATTTGCTTGGGTTCAAGTCTCACGCATATCCTTGTGATTTTGGTTTTGATATCACCCCTGCTGGTTCAAAGGAGATCATAAGAATCCATCTGTCATTGCTTGGATCTGATTTGAAGTCCAAGACACCACCATCATGTATTAGTTCATTTGGTTATGATCTCACCTATGTCGGTTCAAAGGAGATATGAAAGAACTACATACACATTCATGGATTTAATTATACCTTAGTTGTTTCGAATCACATGTTCCGTAATGATCTTCATACTTTTGAATTTGTTCCCACCATGCTTGGTAGGAAGATCAAGTTAAGGAAGCCTCCATATTCGCTTGCATCCATTGTTGGAGAACTCAAGCACATATTTTTGGAGCATGATCCACTTCTTCCCAAGAGGAATATAACTCTTTTTGAGAGAATGCTAGATCCATATCCACAAGAAACTGAAGATCTAGAACCTATTAGTGAAGATGAGCGAATGGAAGACCAAGATCCAGATCTTGCACCTAATGATCCTCCTCTTCCTAGATGGGAAACCACTACTCTTAGATCTGCAGGATATCTTATGGGAGATCCACTTAATCCGAGGAGAACCAGATCTTATTTTCAGAATGGAAGGTTTCATCCTTCTCACATTATTGATCCATTTCTTTCCGACAGATCCTTCTTCGGTGGAGAAGTTCACTTACCATTTGGGGTGAGTGATGACATGCTACATTAGCATCCTTCAGTGTATTTTGAGGGAGGTATTTCTTCCCACTGGTTTTTCCCTCTTTCCTCACTTTATTTATTTAGATTGTTGTACGGGGTGACCTTTGGTATTAGTCACCAGGGCCCTACCATTAGTTCCTTCAGTTGATTCCCCATGTTTGGCTTGCGGAGGGGTTTTGGAATATTCTCACCATCATTTTTTATATTTACATGCCTGCATGCATGCATCCAGTCATCAGCATGGGAGTCTCCCCAACACTTGGAGCCTATGTTCATCCTCCTAGAGCCCGTTTTTATTCCTTAGGAGCCCTCCTACCTACCTAGCGAGCCTTTGTTTCCTCACGAGGAAGACTAATGTGCCCTACTACACTACTTGGATCACTAACAGTCAGTTGCAACATTTATTGACTATTTTATTCATTTATTGCTTAGTTTAACTTCCCTTAGCTTCCAGTTGTGTTTATCAGAGTGCTACTTGACCTACTGACAGCCTCATCAGCCTCATGCGCCCTCCTTGGAGTCTCCATCCCATGATTTGTGCTCACATGACTCAGTTGACTAACCTTTGACCATTTGTGGCAACTGACACTGATTGGATGATGTCTCCAATTCTATCCAAGCCACACATTGAGGAGAATTCGAATGACCTTAGGAGGCATTCGAATCCATTTGATTGTATTCAGTTATTATTCACTTTTCACAGTGCCATCTTACAGTTGATGTATGATACAACAGTTTTTGTCATTTTTTGTGTTAATGAGTGATTATTGATTCAACAATTCTTCTTCTCTTCTCTGCTATTCTTGAGTGATTTTTAGTGAGGTTTGCTTCAGCTGTGTGATATCTCCTGTAAATTATCACAACATGGTGTTTCTTGAGTTTTCTTTCATTTTTTATTTTTTATTTTTATCAAAACAGACCATGAGTTGTACTTAGTTACAATCACGGCTTTTTCCTTGTACCCGTGAGTTGCTTGCTTCTGGACCCGTGGGTCACCTGCGTGGTGCTGCACTGACAGTCGTGTTTTTTCCTGAGTTTTTAGTTTTTTATCCTAGGGTTTGAGCTTGAGGTATGTGCTTTGTTGATGAAATTCTTATCTTTTAATTTTTAGACCATTTATACCTGTCTATGGGTTTACACTGAGTTTTATTCACTCTTTTTGAGATTTATTTGGTTTCTTTGGTTCACTTGTTGAATGTACCTAGGTCTTTCAAATCCATTTTTTGTTTGGTTGATGCTTGGATAATTCCCTTTATAGTCACTGGTTTGTGGAAGGGAATTCTGATATCTTGGTTGATTCTATGCTTTTTTCCTTTATGTCAGTTGATTACATAATGTCTCTTTACCGAACTTGGTTACTTCTTGCTTCATAGAAGAAACTTTTTGGGTTTTGATCTTCAGATTCTTTTGAGGGTAGATTGTTGAATTTTATAGGTCTAAGTACAATCATTTATAATTGCATTTTATAGTGTTCTTGTCTTGTTTATATTTATTTTTCATTTCTTTCATTAAAGAGAAAACCAAAAGAGCAAGTACTTTCTTTAAGCAAGAGCATTTTATTTTGTTAGATTTTAGTTGTATATGCTAACTCTTTGAAAAAGTAAAAAACATTTTTAAGATTTTAGGTTTACTTTCCAAGCTTTTAATTTTGAAAGATAAAAATAAATAAATATGTGTAAAGAATTTGTGTTTTATACACTTTCCATTTTTCAGTTGTAACCATCTTGCACACAATCACTCATTTCTGAGTGAGTAACTTCTTTCTAGGGAACATACACAAACTAACTTAGGCTAGGGTTTTGGATCAGATCATTTTAAACTATCCAAAACCATTTTTAACTCAAAATCGTAGAAAACTATCTTTAGGTAAATCCACCTTAGTGGAAGGTGTGCCGGTAAAATCCACTCAAACCGAAGATAAGCACGAGCTCGTGTGAGGTTGATTAGTTGGGGATAACCCTCCACTTCTCAATTGAGCATCTACCAGGACTGATACACGTATGGGGATCCACTAGTACCTTGTGTGCTCTTGGATTTTGGGCTCAGTTACCCTTCCCATGCGTGTTAGTTTGACCCGTGACTATCCCCCATGACTCTTTTTGCATTGATGGTAGCCTTAGTATCTTGAAAAATAGGGCTCTACATAGGTGAGAGTGAAAGGATATTTTCACTTAACCTATGACATATTTGGGCGGAAATCCTCTGCAACTCTTTGGGAAGGTGGTTGGGTGATTCCAGCACTTGGCCTCATCGTGACTGTACTATGTGTGGAAATCCTCACAACAGATCTAAGAGCTGATGTATACCTCACAAGAAAGATTAAGCAACAAAATAGAAGAAGAGTGGACAATGTAGTGTAAAAGAGCAGTAGAATTATGATACAGTAGAACTCAGATAGAAGCAGAATAACATCACACTAATTCATTAATCATAATATGAACAATAAATAATACAATGGAGAGGATTCGAATTCCAAGTTGGCAATTCGAATTAGCCTGCATGATCTCATCATCAGATCAGTGGAGTGTCATCAAAGCACAAGTAACCATCAACCATGTGTCAAATTGAGTCTAGATGGATGTAGTAGGTGTAACTGATGCATAGAGCACTAATGGAGGGCGCACGAGAAGCTAACCGCAGTCAGAATAGTTAACCAAGTCTCTCTGGGTGTCCAACGGAGTGTTTTAGTTAGTTAACTAGTCAATCAGTCCTTAAATCAAGGAAAGATCCAGAAATCAAGCAACTAACTGAAGTGTCACTGGTGGTAGGTGAGAGAGGGCGCCTTTCACATGTGGTAGTTGAAAAATAGGGCGCATCACTGACTAGGAGGGATGGAACTGAGTGGAAACAAGCTCTCGGGGCTAGTAAACTAAGCACTAGGTGCTGGGAGACACCATACTGATGAATGGGATGCATGCAATTGCATGTCGGCATGCAGTTGCATGACTGCATGCAAAAATGCATGCATGACTGAATGCAATGTTGGTAGGACTAGGATGGAGTATAGGAATATCCTAACACCCCCCCTTAATCCATCCCAGGCCCTGGCGACTAAGACCAAAGGTAACCCAATACAATGAATAATAAAGAACATTCCATGAAACAAGGAAAAGGGAAAAATCTCATGGGAAAAATACCCCCCTCAAAAGAGACTGTAAGGCACACCAAAAAATAAATGCTCCAAACTCAAGCAAGTGTGATGCTTGGTCATATGTCTGGAGGTATCTTCTTCTTGGGAAGAAGTGGTTCATGCTCCAAAAACATGTGCTTGTGTTCTCCTTCAGTGGATGCAAGCGAATATGGAGACATGTGCTTGTACTTATTCTTCAAACCGAATGTGATGAGAACAAATCCAAAGGTATGAGGATGATCCTGGAACCTGTGATTCAAATCAGCTGAGGTAGGATCAAATCCATGTATGGGTAGATAGTCTTTTGTTATCTCCTTTGAACCATCATAGGTGAGATCATGCCCAAACGAACCATCACATGATAGTGGTTGCTTGGACTTCAAATTAGCTCCAAGACTTGATAAATGGTTTCTTGAGATCTCCTTTGAACTAGTAGGGGTGAGATCAAAACCAAATAAACCATGATATGCATGAGAAATGATCCCAAGCAAATGGTAATGCCCTACATCTTCAATGAACTTCTAAAAACATGTACAAATGATCATTTAGTAGTACATACGAGGTAAGTGATCAAGGAGAGCGAATGCATCACCTCCAATTGCTAATTTAACCTCTGAAACATTCAATAGATCATCATTATGCAAACCAACAGACTCTTGTGCAAGAGAGGATTTAAGAACCTCTTCAGTTTATAGAGTGTGAGCTGGCTTAGAATTCAAAATAGAAGACATCGAGAACATGAGTGTAGAATCTGCAAGTTCTTATTCTTTTTGGACAACTTCATTATGAGATATGTTTGATACTGAATCATGATCAGAGAGACCTAAAGGAGGGAGAATGCATCACTGAAATTGCTCTCCAAATAGTTTGCACCAATCCCTTCATTCTGTTTTCCAAATCTTTCATCCAGATGGGCCCATATCTATTTTGGATATTCAGCATAATCATAGAAGTGGGATTGCATACAACGAGACATAGCAGTCAACATTGCTCCATAGGCTCTGTCACCTTCATTTAACCAATCATTCTCCTCTTCAGAGGATTCAAACTCTCTTTCAAAACAATAATAAAAAAGACCATGTCTCTTCAAATATTCTATCATCTTTGGTTTCCACTCATCATAGTTGAATGGAGAGAGAGGAGGAATTCCTTCCAGATTCATGGAAGCTGTTGCAGAATACCTGCAAAAAAAATAGAGAATATTTGCAACTGCTACTACTGCAAAACTACATAAAACTGCTGCTGCACTCGAAATCTTGGTAATAACTTGCAAAAACCTCTTAGGAATGGAGATAGACTATACTCTCAACATGCTCTGATACCATGTGAAAATCCTCATAGCAGATCTAAGAGCTGATGTATACCTCACAAGAAAGATTAAGTAGGAAAGTAGAAGAAGAGTGGACAATACAGTGTAAAAAAGCAACAGAATTATGATACAATAGAACTCAAATAGAAGCATAATAACATCACACTAATTCATTAATCATAATATGAGCAATAAATAATAAAATGGAGAGGATTCGAATGCCAAGGTGGCAATTCAAATTAGCCTGCATGATCTCATCAACAGATCAGTGGAGTGTCATCAAAGCACAAGTAACCATCAACCATGTGTCAAACTGAGTCTAATTGGATGTAGTAGGTGTAACTGATGCATATAGCACTAATGGAGGGCACATGAGGAGCTAACTGTAGTCAGAATAGTCAACCAAGTCTCCTTGGGTGTCCAACAGAGTGTTTCAGTTAGTTAACTAGTCAATCAGTCCTTAAATCAAGGAAAGATCCACAAATCAAGCAACTAACTGAAGTGTCATTGTTGGTAGGTGAGAGAGGGTGCCTTTCACATGTGGTAGGTGAAAAAGAGGGTGCATCACTGACTAGGAGGGCTAGAACTGAGTGGAAACAGGTTCCCAGGGCTAGTAAACTAAGCACTAGGTGCTGGGAGACACCATACTGATGAATGGGATGCATGCATTTGCATGATTGCATGCAAAAATGCATGCATGACTGAATGCAATGTTGGTAGGAATAGGATGGAGTATAGGAATATCCTAACACCATGGACCCCAGATAATTGTTCTTCATTACTCCACTGGCTTATTCTGGGCCCTAATAATCCTATAATTCCCTTTGGGAGACTGTCTATTTGCTTGGTCTAGATCACTATAGGAAATTTTGTAGCGGTGTACTATGTGTTTATTGTTGTTATAGAGGCCACTTGGTTTATTACATAAAACAATTTTTTTTTGTAATTGTGGAGTACCAACCTCCTCATAGGTCAAGAAGGTTGAGAAACCTTCCTCCACTCATAGTGGAACCTCCACCTCCACCTCAGCGGTACATAACTGATTCAAGTGGTTCTTTTGAACTAATTGGCACAACTGAACCCCCTAGAGAACCTCAACTCATTTCAAAAACTTCATCGGTCCCACAGATCATCGAGGTTGAATATTTTCCAACATAAGACTTTGCAAGACACTTCAACCCTCCCTTAACTGGACCAGATGATCCATTGCTAGAAAGAGTTGTTTCTTTAGGATTACCTGAGTTAAGTGTATATAGGTTTACATTTGGACTTAATACGGATAATATAGGAGATGGATCGGGAGTTCCACATACTCCCACATCGGCTATAAGAACTGGAGGTTTGTCTCCTCCATACATTAATACCCCGGTACTGAGATAATTGCAGATGTATTCTTCTTTGAGCACTTCTTTTAGTTTCAATGCTGGACCTTCAGGAACATCTAGCACTCAATTTGCACTGAGATCTGCTCCTTTTGGATCCACTATTGGTTCATCCAATATTCCTTTTTCAGGGATACCTATAATAGCATATACATCTCCCCCTTTCATCCAGCATTTCCAGGTTAATCCCATCTCAGCTCCTTTCAATCAAGGTTTTCCTTGGCATGGAGGGAATATTGCTCCTTTTGCACCGTTTGTGGGATCAATGCTTACCCCTTATATTGCACAAATACCGAGTTACAATCCCTTTACAAGATTTAATGTACATTCTTCAAATGTTCAAACTTCAAATGCTCCTGTAGGAAGTGCTCCTTTTTCACTTTTTGGTGGAGGAGGTAGAAAAAATTATACTCCATTCGGAGGTACTTACACTCAGCCACAATGGACTAGGACACAAGGAAGCAATCCTCTATCTTATGGCAAGATCAATTTCCAAAACAATTTTTCATCACAACCGATGGCTGGGGGAAACCCCAACCAACCTTATGGGAATCATGGTTTTGGCGGTTCTCCTTACCAGATTCCTCAAAATCAAATTCCATCGATAAGGCCTCGTTTACCTTTTCTGGCAACTTTGAATCTGCTAGATATTTCAAAGTTAATGAATGACCTAGTGCGACATAATCCTGCTAAGCCGCCGGTCCCAACCAAACTCTCTTTAGGCATTCCAAATATTGAAGGAAAAATCGGTGAAGACCTAGGGGACCATGTCACGACATTTCATCTGTGTCTCTCTTCGAACTCACTAAATGATGACTCGATTCGATTGAGGCACTTTCAAAGAACCTTGACTAGTGTTGCATCCAAATGGTATATCGAGTTACCGACCACAGCTTATAACAACTTTTGTGATTTGGTGACAGTTTTCCTGAATCATTTTCAGCTTCCCATCTGGTATGATGCCGGTATGGACCTTCTATCTACTTTTAAATAGAACAAATCCACTAATTTATTGGATAATATTCTAGAGTGGAGAAGACGAAAACGACTCATTAAAGTTGATATTCCCTCGGAATTTCTATTGGAGTTGTTTTTGAAATCACTGTTGCCTTACATCTCCAAAGATGTGTCAACTTTTGGGGTTACTTCTGAGGAAGAAGCCATCCTAAGGGCCCGACATCTTCACTTGATTTATGCCCAGTTCGGGATCCTTTATGAAATCATTCCAGATGCACCTAGGTCAAACATTGATCTTGGAAAACCTAAACCTAGACCACATGTCGACGACATTGTGGGTTCATCTGACTCATCCACATTAGAAGCTTTGACCAACCAAGTTCATGCACTCTCTATAAAGCATTCTGCTGCGGAGGAAACTACTGTTGTATCCTCCCCTTCACAAACAAAAAATGTACAAAATGTGCAGTCAAATCAAAAGGGTCCTCAACAACCCAACAATAAAAAAAAGGGTAAGAAAGGGGAATAAAACCAACAAAATCCCAAAGACACTGAAAATGCTGAGGTGGGAAAGAGAGAAAAGAATAAGGTGAAGTTTCCTTTCAAAATTTGTAAAGACAATCACCTCACTCATCAATGTACTCTAATGGATGAAGCCCATAAGTTGTTAAGTCAAAAGAAACCATATGTCCTGAAGGATCCTTTTCCTAAAGGACAAATCCCAGCTTCTAGAAGCTCTAATACTAGGGGCACTCCTCGTGCCACACAGGATGATCAATCCTACATCAATATGGTTAAATCCCATTCTTTATTGAAAACGAGATCCAAGAATTACACCTCAGATATGCAACAGAAAGACAAAGAAATCCCTGAGTCATTTGTTCCTCTTCATATAGAAATACCTACATATCCTATGCCGAAGATACCAAAATGTGTCTACAAATGGGAAACACACAACCCTAATGTAAGGGCCGCTCCAATTTACTCAGTTGTAGAGTACCTATCCCAAACGCTGTGTGCTATGTCTTCTCTAGAAGGTATGAAAAGTTTCCCATTGCATTGAAATGCACTTCTAGAGGCAATAGGGAGTATGGATTCGTCAAATATGATAGCTAGATTTGATATATCAAATATACAACCCCGGTTTCCTTATCACGTGGCCTTCCGTATTGAAGTAGTCCATGGTTCGAAAACCATTAGACGAATATGATTGGATGAAGGCACGCCAATGTGCATAATGTCTATTACTTGTTGGCAAGCCTTAGGCTCTCCATATTTAGCTCCTTTGGTTACATTAGTTACCGCCTTTGAGAGATCCTTCCATCTGCATGTTATCTTACCCTCATTTGTGATCCAACTTGCAGGTAAGGTAGTGTTAGTAGAGGTGGAAGTTGTAGATGCTTCTCTCGACTACAATTTGTTGTTGGGAAGAAGTTGGACGTATGCAATGCAAGCCATCTCTTTGTTTGTTTTTCAGGTACTTATGTTCCCCCATGAAGGAAATATTGTCACGATTGACCAACTACCCTATGCTAAAAAAAACAACACAACTCCTTCGGATTCAAATATCACATGGATCGATCAAGTCCGTCCGCCTACTGAGATTTTAGGAGTAGGTATGTACTCATATTTGATGGGAAGCTTTGATTTACCCACTCCTATGAATTATATTGGTTCAACGAGTAACGCTAATATGCCATCTAAGGATGTCTTCACTGTTGTTCAAAAAACAAATCCTTGGATCCTTCCTACTCAAGAGAAACCAATTGTGCCCCTATTTGTCGCAGAAGTGACTTATCAAGCATCACAAAACACTGCGATAGATTATATCTCGACTCCTTCGGTCTCTATGGATTCAGATATCGATTATGCACCTGCATGGGAAATAGGCTCCACCCATTCCTTCAATATTTTAGACATTATTTTACCCTCAGATGAGGCTATTATGGAAGACATGGTAGGTATGGATCATCCATGGGAAAATATTCATCACAAATCTTATTTCCTTCCAGATTTGAACAAAATCGAGAATGGAGAGTTTTGAATGAGACCTGGTGGAAATGTTGACTGGTCCACTAACCCTTTAACGAAACAAGGGATTTTCACTGAAGGTAAGATGGAAAATATTTCAACAACTATCCAAATCACCAAATGTTGTGGAAGATATTTTCATTAGAGCAAATTTTTCTCCGCAAGAGATCAGTTTGTACACCAAATTATTTAAAAATTCCGTGATGTTTTCGCCTGCTCCTATGAGGAGAGTCCAGGCATCGAACCGTCTATCGTTGAACACGTTATTATGACATATCCTAATGTGAAACCAATTCGGATAAAGCTTCATCCAGTTAACCCTAGGAAATTTGCGGCCATCAAGGCTGAGGTTGAAAAGATCCTTAAGGATGGAATCATTTATCCTATTGACATGACGGAATGGGTGTCTAACCCAGTCCTAGTTGATAAAAAGAAAGGTACCATAGGCATGTGCACAGATTTTAGGGATCTCAACAACGCCTTTACAAAAGACAACTAGCCCACACCATTTATTGATCAAATCATTGATGCGTGTGCGGGCCATGAAATTTTTTCTTTCATGGATGGTTTTTCAGGATATAACCAAATTCAAATCAAACTCGAAGAACAACATAAAACGACTTTCATATTTCCTTGGGGTATCTTTTCCTATAGGAAAATTCCGTTTGGATTGAAAAATGCTGGGGCTACTTTCGAGTGAGCTATGAACTTCGTTTTTCATGACATCAAACATGAGGTTGAAACCTACTTGGATGATCTATCTGCATGATCTCAGAAGAGAAGAGATCATCCTAAACACTTACGGCTCGTGTTTGAATGATGCAGATACCACAAGATTCGTTTAAACCCTAACAAATGTGTATTTTGCGTTGAGTCTAGATGACTACTTGGTTTCATTGTGTCTTCTCGAGGGATTATGGTCGATCCTTTGAAAGTGGAGGCCATTATCAAATTGCCTCGTTGTACTATCCGACAACTTCAAAGTTTACAAGGCATGTCCAATTTTCTTAGACGATTTCTCATCAACTATGCTAAGATCACTAAAGGTTTCATGCAATTGCTTAAACAGGATACCCACTTTTTCTGGGATGAGGCTGCACAAAACTCTTTTGATGCTTTGAAAAAGGAAGTCTTGTCATCTCCCTTGTTGAGCCTTTTGGATTATACTCAAGATTTTATTCTATATCTGGCCGCATTTGTCTTCACCATTGGCATAGTCTTGGTTCAAGAAGATGAAAAAATCCAAGAGCATGTCATTTATTACCTTTCTCACGCACTTGTGACTCCTAAACTTAAGTACTCCCATGCCGATAAATTGGCATTAGCTGCTATGTATGCCGTTCAGAGGCTGCATAACTATATTTTATTGCGAACTACCACAGTAATAAGAGAGGTCAATCCTTTCCAATATGTCTTAACCCGATGCATAATCGGGGGTAAATTCAACAAATGGATTGTCATCTTGCAAGAATTTGATCTTACCTTTCAATCTTCTAACTCAAAAAATTATTTGGTGTTCGCAGAACTTATATTTGAGTTTCCTAGTGGTGTAATGCACGATGAAGAAGATTTGTCATTCCCTGACGAACATATCTTCCTCATTGCAACCTCCAATATGTGGTATGGAGACATTTTAATATATCTCCAGATTTTGAAGTGTCCATCGACTTTCTCTAGGGAAGAACAACGAAAGCTTAGGCATCATGCAAAGAACTACCTCATTATTTCTGATACACTATATAGACAGGGGGTAGATTCAATATTACGTCATTGTTTGACTCTAGATGAAGCCAAGTCAGTATTGAATGATGCTCATAGTGGATCCTATGGGGGTCATATTTCAGGGTTGGAAACAACCCAAAAATACTGTGTGCTAGGTAATTTTGTCCCACCATCTTCAAAGATTGTGTGGAAGCATTGAAACATTGTCATCCGTGTTAGTTTTTCACAAAGAAAATGTGAGCACATCTGGCTCCTCTCTCACAGTGGGTCCCTTCACTAAGTGGTGGATTGATTACATGACTTGTAACCCGATTTTTTGGGGGGGACATCAGTACATCATTGTTGCAGTTGACTACTTTACAAAGTGGGCCGAGGCAATTCCCACTGTGAAAGAAGATGGAGAAACTGCAACCTATTTCATTTTCAATCAAATTATTTCTAGGTTCGACATACCTAAAGAGATCGTCACTGATCATGGATGAAATTTCCATAACTACATGATGACCAAGTTGACCAATATGCTAGGCTTTCGACAAGAACACTCGTCTCTGTTTTTTTTGCAGGTGAATGGTCAATTTGAAGTGGTTAACAAAACCTTGAAAAATATTCTTCAACGCACCGTTAATGCCAGTAGGTCAAACTAGCACATCATGTTGTATCCGTCCCTTTGGGCGTATTGTTCTAATATCAAGACTGCCACTGTTTTTTCACCATTTCAACTCGTTCACGGTCTAGAGGCAGTCACGCTGATTGAATGCAATATTCAATCATTGAAGTTGGCTATCCAACTACTACCTGAAACTTCTGCTTTGGAAGAACGATTGCTTCATTTAGAAAATTGGGATGAACATCGCTCCGATGCGCTCACCATGAATTAATCTCACAAGAACCGAGTCAAACATCAATATGACAAGTCTGTAAAACCTAGGGTTTTCTCTGAAGGATACCTTGTCTTGGTTTATGATCAGGACACGTATCCATTGGGGGAAGGAAAGTTCAAGTCTATGTGGGTCAGACCCTATATTGTTTCTAAAGTCTTCAGGAAAGGTTCATATGAGTTGATGGATTATGATGGTTTTAATCTTCCCGATCCTAGAAATGGGCTCTAATTGAAAAAGTATTATGCCTAGGAATATATGCTTTTTCTTGTACTATAGATGTCAATTTTTGTAGAGTTAGTTCTTTTTATAATTTTCTTAGGTGTCTTCTCGATTGTGTTTTTAGATGAAAAGCAAGTGGTTTCTAGGATTCGATGATAGTGCAAGTCATCACACTCGTAACTTGGCTTCAGCTGCTTGGGTAATCTATTGACCCACAAGCTAACTTCTTTACTCAATAGGTGCTTGTTCGGTCCCTACGATGAACAATATAGTTGAATACAATGCGGTTATTGAACTACTCTGAGATGCTATTCATCATGGAATTTCATGTTTGGAGGTAACACTCGACTTGTCATTAGTTGTACTTCAGTTGATGTGTGAGTATCGGGTTAGGGATCCTTCTTTGTTACATCAGTATTTGCGAGTTATATTTCTTGAGAGACATTTGATTACATTTCATATCAACATATTTCAATAAATCACAATACATTATTTGATGCATACGCAAATTATATACTTGACTGGAATTTGTATCACGCAAAATAAAATAAACCATTAACACACATAAAGCCAAACCTGTATATAAACTGATACTGTATATATATAAGGTCCAAAATATATGAGTTTGAGTCAATATCTATCAATATATTACAATATACAAAAAGGGCATAACATCCTCAAAAATAGATGTCACTCTCTCTACGGAGAGGCATGAGCCTCAACCTGCTCTTCTAAAGCCTCCCTATAACAGATCATCATCTTGGCTACTTTCCTAAGTATCGAGATCCATGCAGGGGGCACAACCACCACATGTTCTTGCATATCTAGTGGCATCCACTCAATCTTGTATGTTGGAATATCATGGCTCAATTGACCCATCTTTCCCTCAATACTCCGCAACATGGAATCAATACCACCCGGCTCAGTCGGTCTCACATATATTCTGGGATGTCCAGTTGGACTTGATGGCCCCACATTTGCATAATTTGCATGTTGTAAGTACTCTCACTCATAAAAAAAATCACATATATATACAAAAAATATTTAAAATTAAATAAATTTTAAAAACAATTTTGATACCTATATCTCCCTAGGCTGCTCCTGGAGGCAACATAATCTCGGGATCTCCCCGAAATTCCATGCTGGCATAAGGGAACTGCTCGAAGGCTAGCACCTGGCTTCTCCACCACCCAAGATAGTCCTCATTAGAGTATGATGCACTAGTCTCACCACCTCCCTGACGAAGGAATATGTCACCCCATTGAGTCATCAATGGCTCACGAGGGTTCAGTGCTCGTAGAGCCATCCCTGTACTGAGGGCAGGGAATATCTCTCGAAGAAGGTACAAAGTATGCTACCATATCCAAATTTCTTTTTCTTCTTCCCTATTTTACATTCCGTCAGTTGGTGTTTCATGTTCACCAACAGACCGAAGCACCAATCAAATATGACATTTCACATACATTCCATGGTTATATGAATGTAGCTTCGGGATGCCAAATGTTGTGCTGCACTTCCACCGATCCTGTTTATAGTGCTCAAGATCACTTTCAAAGGAAACCTTTCTATTTGTCCAGTGGGCACTTGAATGCCAATATTTTCAGTTCCAGATACGTAGTAGGTATTTATATAGTCCTGTATCGATAAGGCTCCAACCCTCTAAATGTTCCTTTGAGGTTTACAACATCACCTCGGAGGGATAACCCATTTATAAAATAGATATCGTCCATAGTAATATCTAGCATCTTCCCTTGGAGATTGAACATACCATGATGGGGATCCCAGTACTGAACGATCATTTGGAGTAGGTGGGATTGCGCTCGCAGGTTAGAGGTGCGGAAAAAATTGAGAATTCCACACCTCCTTAAAGTGTTTAACGCTAGTGGATCCCCCAAGGATAATCTATCCATAGCCTCATGCTCTCTTTCCCTCTAGGTGAGCACCATACTGCATTGCAAACATCCATTCATGCATTAGTTTTTGAAGTTTTTCTTTTTAAAATGCACCACCCGCAGGTTTATCTCTTACACAGAGGCGGGTATCCGTGAGTATATTTCAAGATAACTCGCTCCTTTTTCACGTACCCGCACGTTTAAAAAATGCAGACCTACAGGTATGCAGACCTAAAAATTTAAACCTTCCAAAAAACTTCAAAAAACCACTAAAAAACTTAAGAAGTGGATCAAACTTGCAAAGAGAGGTGAGATGAGTTACCTCCAAGTGATGGATTCTTATTTGGCCTCCTGGGTTGATCACAATCAATGTTTGAAGTAGTAGGTCTTTTGTCCTCTTCTCCAATGTTAAAATGGTAAATGTGGGTTATATTTTGAATTTGTGACTATTTATTAAAATATTTTTGAATTTTTACCCATTCTCTATAGTTTCAAATTTCTTTTTGTCAGTTTTCTTAATATTAATGACCATTTAAAGTTTTTTTGACTAGGTAAAAGAACAAGAAGGTACTTTTCTCACTACTACGTTCATACTAGTGTTTTACACATATTTGAATTATTATGACATGTCGATTAGATCAATACATTGAATCTATATTTCGTCATTTTATGTCATTCGGATTTCCTTCATTCACCTTGAACTTTCGTTTGCTATCCATTGTTGTTGATTATTTCTAGAAGCCCGTACCATCACTTGACATCTTTGGGAACTTACACATTATCCATCATTTTTCTCTTTATTTCAAGTTTCCCATCACTATGGATTTTTTTCATGTTCTTGTTAGACTTATTTAAATTAACAAGATCACTGAGCATACTTGTCTTGTTCATACTCGTTAAAGGAATTGAAAGACATCCACCTAGATATAACTTTACCCATTTTCCAGATCTTTGTGGATTATTTATGAAAAAGGTATACTTTGGTCCTATCGACTAGAAGAGTCCTCTCTTGCGTACTTGTACGCTTTTTTGGACGAGGAGGCTAACTTTATGAAAAAGTACACTATGGAGTTCTTGTTTAATTTTTTAAGATTCCTTGAATATGAAAACACCAGCGAGCATATACCATTTCAGGATCGATACTAAAATCCATGAGTAGGTGTATGGAGTTCTTTTTTAATTTTTTCTGACTCCTTAAAATTGAAAACACCGGCAAGCATGAAAAGATCTGGGCTCGATATTAAAATCCAAGGATCAATATCTTATCGAGTACTAATCTATCTCTTCTTCAAAATCGTTAAAACATGAAGAAGGTCTTGATTTTTCCTCCATGGACTCGTTAAATTATACATGGTTGGACCTATATCAAGCATTCTTTTCCCTCCTTTTCGAGATTGTTTAAAAAATGAAGACGGATTATTGAGTTTACTTTCTTGGACTCATTAAAATTTTACAAGAGAGACAATATCGAGCTTTCTTTTATACCTTTTCATGCTCGTTAAACTAAGAAAAGACATTTAAAAAGAGAAGGGAAGGAAAATCTATGTTATTCGTTCATTATTTGGAAGAAAGTATAATCCATCCTTGAACACAACACTTTCATGAGTCAATCGTTCTTAGTTTTCGACTTTAGGATTTAACTTGATTCTAGAGTTGTGTACTCCTCCGATTGGTTACTCTTCAATTCATATGTAGAGTTTTTTATGTATCCTACATGAAAAAATTATATCATGTTTCCTATCAGTCCCAAGCTTCCTAAAGTACTTACCTTTGGTGCTCAATGTTCAAGGATTACCCTTGTGTCAGCCATTCTACAGTTCGTCTTGAATCCTCATGTGGGCCATCCCTTATATCAGTCTTGTTTCAACTCAATATTTCAGTGTTCCTCGTATGAGATGATGAAGGATATCTCAATGCATTCCTTCTCACGGGTCTCTTCCTATCGACATCAACACATTTTGCTCTAGGAAGTGGACTTAGAGATTCCTAGTTAGTACCTTGAGATTTGCAGTCATCAAAAACAGATTCTCTTGCCATTGAGTAATGGGAAGACATAAATTTCCCTTACTCGACATATTCTTCAAGTGTTCGACTTCAAGACCTATTGTTCACACTTGTAAGGATGTACTAGGTACCTTGGACCTCATTTTCATTATTGGTGGGTGCCCTCACGTTTGTTAACGGTTCTCATCATTGAACGATAATCAAACGAAATCCTTAATGTTTGACTTCAACTCCTTTATTCACATGGTTTAGGGTTTGTACTATTGATGGTTGATTTGAAGACCATGGGTTTATGATACAGTTCATTCATTATCACCCAAGATGCGCAAGACCGAGCCCTACTTATATTGGCTCATCATGAGACATAGATCCAGTTTGCTGATATGGATATGATCTCCTTTTGACATGGATCCATGATTGTATTTTAATGTCCATGCTATATACATAACTTCAGTTATGTATTGAGGATCATATTCTAACATTCTGAACATCTCTTGATATCAAGATTGTAATTGCTCGCTGACCTTATTTCTATTTCAGGTATTGTTTCTGACCTTGTCCCTATGGTTCTTATGCTCCTCCACTTCCTGGATTGTAATGTATTTCATCCATCATTTTCCCCTCTGACCTCATACATTACGGGGCATCTATTATCAGTCATAATGGCACTTCTCCATCCCTGACTACATTGCCTTGTCGGTCACACAAAAGGACCTTATGGATGGAAGAGCCTATTTGATCATAGATGCTTTGGCCCAGAATTTGCAATATTTACCTTAAAATAACTATTTTTGTGACATATTTTGATATATAACCACGGATATCCTATCAACAAACTCGCGGGTTAACTGTGGCAGTCTATATTGACAACCCAAGGGTAACACCTAAAAAGCTGCACCTTGTGGTAGAAATTTCCTCCTACGGATAAGAAGAGTTTCCCTTAGATCAAAATAAGATTAAACACGCATAATATAAGCCAATATGTAACAAATGATACCTTAAGTCTCTAAATCTAATTAATACATACGATCTAAAATGGATTTTGTAGGAGAAGAATTTGTACTACTCACTTTAAAACTGGACGTTCATTTAGCCTCCAGCTCCTGTCTTGGATTCTACAAGCAGAACCTATTGAATTGAACAAGAAACAAACGAAACCAATATCCAAATATCTCATATACAAAGTTAGATCTAAATCAAATCAGATACATTTTATGCTCATGACTGGAACACATCACACAAAATGGAGAAATAAGACAAGTTATTATTAAATGGAAACTTAATGAAACTTACAACTTGATTCCTTGATGTACAAGCAAACTACAGCTCCAAAGATTCCTCCCTTTTCCTATCTCTGCAAACCTTCTAGGATCATAGGTTTGATACCCCAAATTGTCCTCCCTTTGGCTCATGGATGGCCTCTCCTTTATAGCATTTAGGAAGCCAACCATATGGAGAGGAAGGTGGATCTAGGTGAGAGTTTAGTGGATCAACCAGGCTAAACAAGGAGGATAGGTTAGGATCAAATCATAGGTTGCAATCCTAAGGAAATATTCTGGAAGGTAAGATCCACAATCCATGCAAAGGGTTGTTATTGATATTTTCGCACCCCAACAATTGAGCATAGCGCGAAATTTTGGAGATTTTCACGCCCCTATAGGTATGCAAGATGCAAAAATAGGGAATTTCTACGTCTTGCTATGCTAGCAGGGCGTAAAAATAATGGCAAAGAGTGGTTGGATGAGGTGGCAAGTGAATCAATGAGCTGGCCTTCAAATGAATGTGGTTGTATTTGTATCCTAAGTCTCGAGGTGAGGCTAAGGAGGGGACCAAAAATGTCCAACACCCGTTATGAGGAAGTTTCATTAGGTCGTATGGCACGAGGATGCGACACTAAAGTGCTAGGTGTAATTCTAGCGTATAAAAAACCTACATGTTGCTGGACACTATACTCGTGACTCACTCACTAATTTTCAAGAGACATACTTGTGGGTATCTCTTAATCACGATAAAAATATTAAAATATGATTAGAGATTAGTTATGGCAGTTATTCTAACTACCATAACCTCCCTAACCAATTACCTTTCGATTCTATCCTCTCAGCCTTGCTATAAATACAAGGAGAGTGCCTTGAGAAAGGGAGAACCAATTTTGATAAGGAAATGTCAGAGAAAATTCCACCGAAGGAAGAGGAGTAGGATCCTAGGGTCAGGTTTCAACGGTGCTAGTTGCAGAACAGGTTTAGTTGATTTCCTTTAATGCAAATAATGCAGAGACTTTCATTCCCGTAAAGATTTGTCCATTGTATGAATTTATGTCATTGAATGTTTCATATCTTTTAATATATGAGTTTCAAATTAAGCATTTATTTCTATTTGGTAAAAAATATTTGAGAAGGGTATATGTTTTATTACAGGTAATCCATATGGAGTAGTAGAGTAGGAGATTAAATTTTGAAGCTTGGATCAGACGCCGGTTGTTCATGTATTTATTTTGAATTCATATCTTAGTTCTTTTCCATTGAAATAAGTATTGCATGCTGCACATGTTTACTATTCTATCTCTGTAACGCAATTACATGTGCATTGATGATCTCTTGAATTCCCTATCATAGGTAGATTTACCGCACAACTGTAATGGTTGATCATCAGGTTTAAGTTGTTAGAAGATGAAGTGGAATATATAATCCAAGAATGGTTGATAGGATGGAAGGTCCCTGTTGAGGTAGAGCACATTTCACCAGATCCATCGCAATAGGATCCGTGATAGGAAGGTACATCTAGGAAATAGAAAAATACCAGTCAGAACTAGAGTGCTCAAAATAATGGATCTGGGGGTGATGATGGAAACCCACCCCACTCAAATAATGATGGGAAATAATTGGGCATGACGCCAACTAATCCGAGCTTGGGGGATAAGCGAAAGGATACGACATCTACACAAAGAGGTAAGAAGAAGCAAAAAGTGCAGAGGTCTATAATGGTTTAGGCCTTGACTGATGATGATGTTAACATCCTATCTGACAGGATGACTGAAGTGGAAGAAGAAAATAGGAAGTTAGTTGAAGGGAAAATTGTTGAATTATTTGGCAGAGTGACAGAACTGTTAGATACCCTCTTCCAAGTGGTCAAGAGGATCACCATATTATATCCACAACAGGTGATTGCACTGCAGTTCAAGGTTGCATATGAGGAAGTGCATTGGGAGCAGTTACCTACATCATCTCCCATCGATAGAGTGGTCAAGTTATTACTGCGGGAATTAAGTTTTGGCGAAGTAGGAGTAAGTGGGAAAGTCCCTCAATTAGTCTATGCCAAGTTGAAGTTGTTTTCCTTTCCTATATTTTTGTGGCACAATATATAGGAGAACATTGCGCAGGAACTCAGAGCATGGGATCAGTCCATCAATGATCTTATGAAAGGTTATAGGAACCAAATGGATGCATTCAAGGAACATTCTGTCGAGTTTAAGAAAGAAAAGGCTCAAATGAGCTAGGAAAAGCAGAATTTGTATGAGGCTGTCGCAGTAACCTTCCGAGCAATTCCAAAAATAGAGGTGATCAAGGAAATGGCACCCGAGGAGAATTTACAGTGACTTGTAGGAGTCATTACTATCTTCAAAAACAGGTGCAAGAAATAGAAGCGAAGTTAGTACCAAGCACACCACCTGAAGTGACATAGTAGTGACATGCAAAAGTACAAGGGGCCATCCATAGTATTCAGGATTCTGAGGCTCAGTACATGTAGATATATGAATAAGTGTCGCAGACTTGAGATTCTTTGTTCGAGGATGTAGAATTTCAGGATATCACTGTTAGGATAGGGGCTGCAGAGGAGAACATGATAAACCTGCATGGAATTTTAAAGGCTTTGTCATCCATGGAAAGGATTCGAAATGCTGCAGAAAACAAGGTGCTATAGGAAGACATTAACCAATTAAGGATTCAACATAAGCAGCGGACGAAAAAGGTCGAAGCACTTTAGACTGAATCTGAACGTGTTTATGAAGTAATTGGGGGTGATCATGCATATATTGAGAAGGCAGTCACCCGCACTATCGATCATATTAAATATCATGTCACTTTTGAACTCGTCAATGAAGTAAACCACTGCAAAGAGGTTGTTCATCGTTTGGTCGAGGCAACAAAGAAAGTCTATGAACATTTTTTGTCGAAGATTAAGGAACTAGTGGAACAACCTTAAAGTGTCTCGGGATGAGCCACATGTGATTGTTGGGGGCATGTTGGGCTTGGGAAGTTTTGGGTACCAATTTTGGAAAAGCAGTTTCGGTGTGGACAAAACCAAGGCAAAGTATTTTGATGAAATGACCAACTTCGACGAAGCATCCAAGGAACCAGGAAGATCGCCATTTTGACTATGTCAAAGGGAGAGATTAATTAAGTGAGTTAGGGTTTTGTCCATTTTCATTAATAATTTGAGTAGTTAGTTAGTGGTATAGTGGGAGCAGTGTAGGTTTTGTGCACCCTATAAATATGTAAGAGGTTGGGATTTTTGGGGTTCACAAGTTGTTCGAAAAACTGTAGTCGATGTCTGTATTCTGTGAACTGCCTATTTTGTATGTCAAAGTTACCAGCAGAGTGAAGGGAAGAGTCTCATGATCTACAGGATGTGTCCGCAGATCCATTGTAACAAAATAAATAAAGTCTATAAGTCATTTAAAACATAGAGTGCTCATTTTTGTCTGTGACTTAAGAATAAAAGGAGTGCTTCTGTGGTTTTTCCCATCTTGGGTTTCCGCGTTAAAATCATGGTGTCAATTGTGATGTGATGTTTATGTTTCTTATTAAATACATAAATTGATGAATGAATGTGCTTCTAATGAAGGGATGTATGAATGTGAAGTATGCAATATGTATTAAAGTTATAATTAGTTCATGATATATTCCTTATCGCAGAACTTGACTTGTCAGAGTTATGGGTTATCTGTTAATGATATATATGTCGAATTATTCCCCTTCTCAGAAACCTGGTTCATGTAGTCTGCATATGTACTTTGGGTGAGACTTCATCTTTTTTGCAGGTGTTTATGAAAGGGATAAACCCCTTTTGGGCTAGTATCTTGGGTTTTGTTGGTGTAATGTTGTGTGTGTTATGAACCCCGGTCAAATTAGAAGTGCGCCAACATTCAGTTCCCTTTAATTTAGTGTAGAGAGTTGTTCACTGCACTCCCTATCTTAATTTTTTAGCGGAGTGTACAACCATTATGAAGTTGCTAACACCATTGTTGTTTTCCTTTTTACTATATGTTTTATGTATGAAATTAATTTTGATTTAATACATTGACATGGATTTGATATGATTTATGTGCTCCTTTGCAACATGAAATCGGGATGTTGTATCTTTGTAGTCCCATTAAATTATTTTTCCTCTTCTATATACATAAATACAATTCAAAATTTATTTCTTGCAACATTTGGTACAATGAACAACCATTTCCATTGTCATGTTTATCCTTTTTCAATACCTCATTTTATCCTTGTTTCTTGCTAGTCTGCAATGTGCAATCCAAGTTTGATGTTTGTCATGCGCGTGCTTTCCTAATCCAGTCATTTTTATTGCGGGGGTTCACAAAATGCTATGTTTGTTAGAATCAGTGGTTTGTGCAACCACTAGTACAAAATGAGAGATAAGTGACTAGGCGACTAAAAACGTTAGTCACCACTATTTTTTCAAGGGATAAACGACTAAAATTGAGCAATTTTAATTAAGCTAAGAAAAAATGACTAAGATAAACGACTAATTTAGTCATGGGATAAAATATATGACTAGATAACAAGTGATTAAATAAAAATGACTAACATAAATGACTAATTTAGTCACATGAATATAAATATGACTAGCTAACAATGATTAATGTGAATTAATAATTTATGTTAGTCATTTTTAATTGTGTCACACTGACAATGGAAAACTACATGAATTTTGATAATTAAATTGTACAATATTTTACTAAATTTTAACAATGTGGATGGATGTAATCGCTAAGTAAAAAAAAATAGAAATGAGGAGAAAGGTATCCATCTATGATCCACAAATAGGAAAAATGCCTATGGAAAAAAGTAGACCTCTGCACCACTCCTCAAAATGAATAAACCCCTTTAGGGCCACAAGACCGCATCTGGATAAAGTGTCTGCATGTGTATTGAACTCCCTGAAGATATGCATGATAGAGACATAAGGAAAGGCCTTGAGAATAATATTGACATGAGCCATCCAAGATGAGAGCTCCATCACCTTTAAAGAGCACAGACCTTTCGCCCAATCAACTAGAAGTTTAGAGCCACCAACAAAATGGTGTAAAGAAAGATGCTGAGAATTGGAAAAAAAGAGGACATGCCAGAGTGACAATAGCTCTCCTATCATATTGGTCCCCAATCAACCACAATTTAACCATAAATTAAAGTGATGGTCCGACTCCATTAAAATAATGAGAACCCCAACACCACAAAAACAACCAGCTTGTTCCTAAGAAGCCCCATTGAAAAAGGCCAGCTTACATCCAGATAAAGGAGGAAGAGGAGGCCAAATCCCAAAATCATTTAACATGGGCATGTTGAAGCCTCAACACATTGCTATAATTGTAGCTTGTACATTTTAGTCTCAATTGACATATTTTCTTTAATAGGATGGCAGATGGCCTCCCATTGAACCTTGATTTGATCCCATTTTCCCAATGGATAAGATACTAATCTTAGGTCCACTCATCCATTTTTTCCTTTTAAACTTAGCATACTGTTTTGCTAAAACTTATATCTCTTCATTTCACTTTGAATTCCATTGCCTAAGTTCTAGTAAGTCCTATTCTAGGGAATCCCCCCTTGAGTAGGAGGAGAGCTGGCCCAAAGTGTGAAGAGGGTTTGTAAGGTGACATTGGCAATCCCTCTTACTTCCTCCAAGGTCCTACTTGAGCTTTAGGACTTGTTCATTTTAGAAAATATTCCAAATACAAAGGGTGGTCGTAGCAAACTGGCCTATATAGGTCAAGAACACCAACATATATTCTTTCCCTCCAAGCAACAAAGAATCTATATCCTTCCTAAACATGCCAATTCTAATTGAAACCTAAAGAGCGAAATCCAATTGGAATCTAGAAACTTCTCTCAAATTGAACGAGGATGGTGCCTCATGAAATTTTATAGAACATTGACATCATCAAAAGAAAAATAAGCTCATTGATTTGATCTCACATGCTCTAAACAATCAGTCTAAAAAAACCTGCTTCAAAAAGAAACTTTCTAGTTAAAGGTAGCAATAAATAGTATCGTATTATATTAAGCAACTATCCAAGGTCAAAATTTTCTAGCAATTGAACAATTCCACAACATATGCTTAATTGTTGCAAGTTTGTGCTACACCACACAACATCAATAAATGAAACCACGATGATTTACCTAATCCTTACTTGTGATAGTATTACATAGAATCAACCACCCCAACATGTGGCTTAAAGGAATAGTAATACCTTTAGATGACTTAACACCTCTTGATCCATCGATCATCAAAATTCATTAAGGTTCCATTTCATATTCAAACACTCTACTATGAAAACAAATTATCAATATTAGCATAGAGTTCCTTTGTGCAATGACCCATCAAAATCCTCCAACCATAGCCAATCCTTCCAAATTGGCCCATGAATATATCCATATTTAATGTAAACTAATAGCTTTCTGGTATTAGATGACATAATGTAGTAAAGGAAAGGCAATGAATAACATGAACCCAACAAGGCCAAATAAGTCGTCACTATGAAAACTAGGACATGCGAGCAAGATATGGTGATCATTTCAAGGTTTCACACAACAAAGATGGTTCTCACAACTTAATCAATGGTTAGGGATGTTAGGAGGCTATGCATACATGTTTAGAGTGGATATGTAATTAGGGATTGGGGTTATGGGAGTATGGGGTTAGAGGATTTGAGGGTATAATGGGGTTAAGGGGTATCAGATTAGTGACTATGGGGTTAGGAATAAGGATTCAAGTACACTACATATATGTATGTGTGTATGTTAACATCATAGGGAATGATTGAAGAGGAGCTGCATTAAACGAATTTGAAACTCGATGTTTCGATCCCTACTCTGGGATCATCATTAGGAGACAGTTGAAGCCTGGGAATGTTTGGCTTACAAGCGAGTTATGGTGGTCATTTCAAGATTTGTAACTCCAAGGATGGTTCTCTTCACCCATGGCATGGTTTTTGGTCTAAAGTCAGGGTCTAAGGCCATAACAATTTCTGTTGGGGATAATGTCCCATGTTTGATTCCCTAGACTACCACACATAACCTACATAGGGAATGTTTAGCCTAGGAGTTGGATATAGTCAACATATTGACTAGCCTAGACAAAAAGAAGCATATTATAGGGTCTACAACATCAATTTTGATTCCCAAATCATGTTAAAGCCCCTGAGAGCCATCCTTGATGTGGAAAACATATCAAGATTAACTTTACAAGGCATCTGTGGTGGTTTTGTATTTTGTGCATGGTCCATGATCTAACCGTCCAAACATTTAAACCGATATTGTACATAAGGCGAGTGTGCAGTCATTAACGATTACCATTTTTTGTTGTAAAGTACTTACAATGAATGTGAAGTTCATTTTTTGTGGTGAATTACTTACAATGAATGTGAAGTGGGGTAATGAAGTGGGCTATATCTAATTTATAGATCTTGTTCCCCACTATGGGTGCCACATAAGGTGTGTGACATGGGCGAGCGTTTCTAGGTGTCTTATGCTTTTATGGATGATGCTTATTAAATATATTTAAGCGATTAAGTTATACAGTATAAAATCAATAAGTTGATATTACTAAAAATAAAATATTTATTAATAAAAATATGAGAGTATCCTATTTTGTGATATGTGACTCATAAATAAGATTAAGAGCATAATGAATTTTGGATTTTGGTGTGTAAATGTCTCATCCTTTAAAAACAAAACATGTCTAGTCACTCATTCTTTTGGATTAAAAACCCAAATATCATGGGTTTTAAAGTCATTGGCATTTGAGGTATATGCTTTTATCTTATATTTAAAAAGAAAAGTTTTTTTTATATGTAATTGAAAATAAGTATTTTAGATGTTGTAAAAATATATGCCACTATGGGTAAAATATGTGAGGAGATTTATTTTTATTTTGAAGGACATAAACAAATTTAATTTGAATGGGGAATTGGTGAAGCGACTAATAGTGAAACACATTACAAGGATTGAAATGGTTTACCAAGATCACGAGAGAAACCATTATGATTATAGTAGAATCATCATTAATAATTAATTCCTTTAGAACTCATCGAGGCAATACCTCACTAACGTTGGCTAGATTCCTACCCAAATCCAAAATGTTTGTGAAACACTTTAATCATGTCCATTTTCACCATGTATTTCAAGCACACGACACTAAATCAAATGTGATGGTGTATGGAGGAGTCACATTGGTAGAGGGCACGTTGAAGGAGCAATGTAAGGATGGGACCTTTATTAGGTAAAAACATATCCCATGTAGGAATTATTGTTCAAAAATATGATGAGGGTTAGGGGAACACAGTAAGGCCTCTTCCATCGCCATACAACAAATTGGTTTAATGAAATAAGAGGGATATTTAACATTTCCTCATCCCTCCACCTTTCTCACACATGCAAGTGCATGTGGCTCTCCTAATCACCCTATCATGGTCAATTCCCCCACATTCTTCCTTTGCCAACATGAGATAGAATTTGTATCACTTTTTCTCTAAAATTTAGACAATTTTTTTTTATAAATTTATTATATTGACCACTTTAAACTAATAAAATAATTCCAACAATGTCATATAAATATTAACCCAATCTTCAAAACCAATCACTTATAAAGAACAATTCAATCTAAATCCCCCAATGTGTGAGGACATAGTCAACCTAAAAACTAACTAATGTATGAGATCTCAACCATCCATTAAATTTGGTCTCAACCATTAAATTCTTACCAATTTATTAAAAATTGAAAAAAGAAATGGACTATATTCATCAATATTTGAGTTGCCATGTGGGCACTAAACCCATGCGTAAAAGCGGACTCTATAGAAGCCAATAATTCCTATAATGTGACTTTGAAATGCCAATAATTTCTATAACGTGACTTTGGAATTGCAGATAAAATATTCATGAAGATTTTCTTTGCAGAGATTGGATCTCTTGAGAGTGGTTTCTCGATCCTCTTGCAGTAAAAATTGGGCATCTGATTATCAGAGGTAAGTTCATCAATCTCTATCCATTTTTTCCGTATTTCTTGTTCAATTTAATGCGAAATTCATACCCATTTGCATAGAGGAAGGCCTTTGGTTAGCTCTTTGTGCCTCGATTGCAATTTTGTCCCTGATTTTTCCCTTATTTACAAGGATTCTCCCAGGTTTTAGCAGATTTTTGAATCAATAAAGTTTTCAGAATTAGGGCATATATAAGAATTTAGGCATAGGTAAGAATTTGAAGTATGTGGTCTCTTTTTTGGGGTCAGAGTTAGGGCATATGTAATAATTTGAGATATGCATATCTGGGATTCACAATATCATGGTGCATATCATACCCAAGTTTATATGGGTCTAAAATATGCCCTTATTTAACACACCCAAAAGCATGATCTAGATTTGATGTCGTTGTTGCACATACCGATGGGGAGACTTCGAACAGTAAAAGATCTATTTTCTGTTTAAGGACTGAATATTACATAACCAAGTTTCCAAACGCTGACCAATGTATAAATGCATATTTTGACGGAAGAATGAATTTCAAATTGGACTCTCAGCCACCGTTGATTCACCCAGGTCGACGATATAAAATTGTTTGACTTCCCTGTATTAGCTTTACCTTCCCATTCAATCGAGATCATTCCATACTCAACCAATTGGAGACTGCCATGAAAACGTTTCCTCTACTTGTCTTCAACGCCGAAGGCACCAGGGTTTTGGTATTGCGCGTAAGAATGTTCAGGGATTCGATCCAGGATCGTAGGTTTCTTTTTTTTTAAATTGCAGGGCGTCTGGACTCGGTGATGGAGTTGGTCTCTTGTTGGTTCCCCCCTCAAAATTGAAATCAACCATCGCCATTCATTTCATAGTCAGACGTAGAGATGTTTCTAGTGAAAACAGGTTTGATTCAGATTGTTAAACCATCAGGTCTCTTTGTTTTTTTTTCAATAGAAAATAATCCTTATATTTGATATTTCTAAGAAGGAAATCAAAATCAAAATATGTTTTTCTAGTATGGACTTAGAGCCTAGCAAGTGCTGCCTGCATTGTCTACCTCAAAAATGTCAAAGCAAAAACATATCAGTCATCCTGTAGTGTTATGTAGACATACAACTATCATGGACATCAAAAGGTTACCTAACTCTTTTGAGATTTAAAAGATCGCACAAAGAGTTTACAAAAATCTAAAAAACCTGCAAGACCGTTAAGTTAAATGATCAAAGATTAAAACAATGTTCTTTCTGAGGCTGATTTAGAGTGCCTCCTCTGAACTCAGTTTTAGATAAACTACCTTGCTACAAAAGCAAAACATCCTTTGACAGGTTGTCTGCCTGAGTGTTGAATTCATGGAAAACATGAGTGAAAGTAATAGAATCAATTCTTTTACCTCCTTGACTTTATTCATAATAGTAGCTAGGCCCAAGTTTCTAATGTTAATCTTTGGGTCTCTGAAAGCTTGGATAGTTTTCATCCCTTTTTCGTTAGTAGTTTTCAGTGATAACCATAGTGCATAGAACTCAACTTGATTATTTGAACCTTCACCAGCAAGCATATTCAACAAAAAATAATGCGATGAACAAGGAAACAGGATTGCCTCTGCTCCTCAAATGTTCGACAATCTTTGGATTTCCCCATCAAAGAAACCTCAAGATTTCTCATGCTCAATTCTTGACATCAGCAAAATTCTGTTGGATTTATAAAATTAGGCAAATATTTGGGATGAATCATATAAACATTTCAAAACATTTGTCATATAAACATTTGAGATGGATTTCTGATTTATGGATATTTTTTTCAAAACATTTGTCAAAAAATATCCAAGTCACAAATATTGCCCCCCTAAAATAACCTTGGATGTTATCTTCTAAGGTTTGTAGCATTTGTTGATAGAATGATGATCTTTAACATTCATTCTTTTATTATATACTCATTGATGGATCCTTGTTTGTGTTAGTGCTGCAGATGTGAGGGTGTGCATGGAGAAAGTTCATTTGCTACGATTTGCTGAGGAAATCTGTTATAATGTTGTGCTGATCATTAAGCCAATCAGTTCGGAGTTGGAAATTGGTGCCTCAAATTGGATAGTTACAGGTCCTAGGAGAATATTAACATACATGGCATGCTCTATCATCGACTTAGGCCATACTAAGGGTCTCGATATTCCATTATTGCATGGAACCGATTTGATCTTGTTTTCAGATTTTTCATCTTTGACTGAAATGGATAAGCTGACTGAGGAGAATGTTGCGCACAACGAACATGATACGTCTAACAAAAAGGACCCTAAACATACAGTTTCCCCAAAGTTCAGATACAAATTTCCAGTATATAGACATTTCAAGTTTTCAATTGGCATATCTAGTGCCCATGGATTGCAGTTGCCAAGTAATTCTTTTTCTTCCGCAAGCCTTGGGATAAGTTCTGTAGTAATGCTCGACTCAAATAAGTCACAAGCAGTAGAGATGCTTTGTTCATCTCCTGTAAGAAGCAATGTTCAGAAATCTATTGGCATTGAGCCTCTTGAAGCTTCAGGAAGTGGATGCGTGAATCGACTTGAGAGGGAGAAATTTGTTCTTATATGCAATTCAACAATAAAGGCTGTTGAAGCAGGTGGTTTTGTTCTGATACCTATAAGTCGGATAGGTTATATGCTCCAACCAGTGGAGGAGATATCTTCAGCACTTCATTCATCAGGCTTAAGGTATGTACTATGGATTGTTTTACCCTCCTTTTATCATTGAAATTGTGCATTTTACCCAGTAAAAAAGATCAGTGTTGAGTGTACACAGTCACTAGTATGACATTGTCTCATCTACATGGAACCAAACCATAAACTGAGATCACCTGATGCTCAAGAACTTGGGATGTGGAATGGGATATGGGTCACTCAAGCTCCCCCTATTTTTGGCAAGTTTTTTGATTGAAATCTTGCAAAAAATTCGACAGAAAATATAGTTCCATCATAGGTAGAGTTTGTCCATGGAGGAACTCTACATGTGTGGGTTTTATCCCTCTCTAAATTGACCCGGAAACTTAAGATTCCTAAAAAATGAATGTTCAATTGGAATCGGAATTTTGCCTCTAACTTTTCATTGGATTCACATATCCAATCAACACCGCAAACCTTTATATTTAATAGGTGCCTTAATGGATTTTTCCCTCACAGGATCAAAGCAGGGAGACCAGTAGTCAAAAGAGAGAGTAGAATTGTCCTAAAACCATAAACCAACCCCAATCATTTCTCTATCCTCTTTGCTCCTAAAAAGGAAAGTAATGTAGCCTCTTGTTCTGAGATACAAGGTTGATGAATAGTCCAATTTACTCTACCAAGCCTTTTCCACACATTTTGAAGAAATAACCCTCAACAGACTTGACTATTTTAAAGAAACGACCCTCTATACCAATTATTTAATATACTTAATATAAATTAGGTGTATTGCATGATAGGTGTCATACAATAGTATGGTTATGTGGTTAGGCTCACTAATGTACCAAGAATCTCTAAGAGAGATGAACAAAGTGGTTAGGCTATACCTCGATTCATGTATTTTTTATTCCTTGACCTTTTTATATGTAGAAAGATGTGGGCCGAACACTTGCAATACATCAAAGCTACCTTACAAAGCTAAAGAAGCATAAATTCTAGCTGTGTAGTAAGAAGAGTTCATCCACCATGAACTGAATCTTCTATCTGGGATGCTTACTTGACAAGGAAGCACTACAAATAGATTTATAGAAGCTAAGGGTTGTGATTTCGTGGGTAATACTAGATAACAAAACCGTCAAATTTAAGAATCTATTTGGGAATAACAAACAACTAGCATAAGTTCATCTCATTACTCCAATGTTGTTTTATCTTCAAATGCTACGAGGGAATGCCAACTTCATCTAGATTGACCAGTTGAACTCAATTTAATGAATTTTAGAGGTGATCTACAGTTGACCTCTATTAGCACTACCAAACCTTAGATTGTCCTTTGAGATAGTGATAGATATAAGAAACTCCTTTCTAGGAGACCATGCTCACTAGACAAGACTGACAAGTAACACCAAACAAAAGACAATCTCTAGGGTGGTGGTAAAGTATCTAACCTGCGAAAAATAACTGTACGCTATTATGCAAGTTATGAAGCACTGGAAACATTATTTATTGGGCAAGAGGAACACAATCCACACCAACCATAAGCCATTATGACATCTCATTGCACAATCTAACTCATACAAAAACTGACATCCAAAATGGATTACACCCTACAATAATTCAACTAGTGACTTGTGACAATAAAGGGGCAAAGAATGGTCTATTCTAGATAGTGAAACAAAAGGGCAACAATGCCTTCAAATTGAACTTCCCACAATACTTGGGCATGTATCCAACATTCAGTGTAGAACAACTAGAGCTATATGAGCTACCATTGTTGGATGAAGTAAAAAAAAATCAAGTCAATTCACTAAATGTATCAAACTTAATTGAAAACAAATAAATTGTAGGGGGACACCATATTGCAAGTTGAGAAGGTGATGAGAAAGAACACATGTGAATTGTACCAAGTTAGATGATGAGAACAATTTCCTCAAAATGGTGATCCCTACAGAGAAAACTAACTCCAAAAAGAGTTCACATGTCAAAAGAATAATATGACTATGAAATATCATCCTCTAAATAGGGAGGCATGGCCTCTATAGGATACACAAGTCTAGAGAATCACCAGAAGAACCAATGACTAGTGAAATACAATGACCTATCAAAGAAAATACAAACCACCCAATGGAGATGACCAATTTATAAACTAACTAGTTGTTGTGGTCCCAGTGGAATCAATAACCATTACTATTTAGTATTTAGCTAAGCAAGCACCCAGTAAACAAGATAACTACTTCCCAGAGGAAGTTGTCTGAAATCTCTTAGTACTTACATTGGGGGCTAGCTATTGGATAGAAGGTAAGGGGAACTTTGAAGCCTTCTCTTTAAATCAATAGCACCTCTAAGAAGCCTTTGGTTGAGAGGATCAACTTTGTAAATAGTATCATAATATTTTTCTATGAAAGGTGTTACTTCCCATGTTGTAATGACGATCCACCTCCATTTCCTATGGTTCCTAATGATTGATGTCGAGAAGATACATTACACTTAATAGATTTAGGGGTTATTACGGATGCATGCATTTTCCCTAGCATTACCCTCATGGTATGACCTACTAGATGCCTCAAGTTTCAACAACTAGGAACATCTATTGGCTGACTACCTCAACAAGTTGATGTGTGATGTTTAGAGGAAAGTGTGATGCAAAAGTTATTTGCAATTACTTTTGAGCCTAACATTGGTATCATAGGTTTTGAGTAGTTGATATGGTTAGAGTATGTGATACAAGTGTATCTCTCCAAATTGATTACAGGGTATTTATCACATAATATTCTTTATGCATGAGATGGATATTTCTAGGATGCATATCTATTGGGGAGGTGTTTCCCTTGGCAAGTGGGCATTATATTGGGCTTGGATGATATATTTGCATTCAGGGTCTTATATGATGGCATGGTGCATATTTTTATTGATCACTTTACATAGACACAACATGTCGTGGAGGTATTTTTAGTGGTTTTATGTGGTTGCGGGATACCAAGCATGAACAACCTAGCACTTGAGGGTCTAATTCATGAACATTGTGTGATTCCAAGACATATTTGATGACCCTAAGTAAATATTTATCCTTTTGTATGCGTTGTGCTCATGGGAATGTTAACCTAGGCTCATTATTGACCCCTTGTTGACCACATGAGAGCTTCTTCCTTGAATTCCTTGGCTTATTTGTGCATCATTTCACTTAGAATGGCACGGTATACCTTTGGAGAAGCCAACACATTGGAATGCTCACCTCCTAGAAAACTATCTGCTGTGCAAGACGTATGCATGAGGGGAATGCACCACATGGAGATGCTACAAGTGCCACTTGAGAGAGAGTCAAACTACACCTTTTACCAATTAACGGGCACATTATTCTATGGGAGATCACACATGTGACATATCTCATGGTACCACACAGTCCCATTGACCTACTTTTGTGGTCATTTTTTGGACATTAATAAAATTATCTTATCTTATCTACATTTAGTTTTATGCATGAATAATTTATCAATGAGAAACATGAACTCCATAACCATAGATTTTGACTGCTCTAGCAAACCCTCACTACATATTTTTGAGATTTAAGACAACAAAAAGAAGGAACCATTGAGTGTATGCTTCAGCCTTGTTTCCATCAGTATTTTGCCTTAGGATCGACTACCTTGAAGCCTCATCAAACCCCATTAGCACAATAAAAAGAAAAAGGAACTGGCACCATTCTTTAACTGCCTAAAATCTGAATAAACATCAATTTCCTGTAGGCGAGATCCAAAAATTACAGCCGTATAAATATTTTTTTAGATCTTCCAATTGGGATTTGAATACCCCTATGGATTCAGATCTTCCAATTGGGATTTGAATACCCCTATGGATTCTTGGGAAAAGTAACTAGAAGTTGTAATTATAGATCCTAAACCTGATTTTTTAGATGTAGACACTGCAAATGATAACAACTCAGAACATTTGGATGAGATTCATGTACACATATTAGCTTCAAAAGGTAAGCATGATAGTGTAAAATCTAAACAAGATATGTTGAGCAATATTTTACAGGAAGACCAAGATAATAATGCACTGAATTTAGACCAAGATAATTTATCAGTAGAGGCTATTTTTCATAAATAAGGGCGTTGTTTTAAGTTGTTTTGCATTGATGGGTTTTAAGTTATAAGCTACTTTTCTCACTCACAAGTTGTGCTGGAACCTTCCTTAAGGTGTTGATGTGGGAAGATGAATATAACGGGATTGGACAAAGCCAAAGACACCTTATAACAACAATCAATTCAATAAGAGATCAACCCATCGAAGAAGAGACCTTGTGCAGGAATCCTTTAACTAATTTGGGGCTGGAGATAGCATATTCAAGTAGTCCAAAAACATGAGAGGTGAGAGCAAAGGGAGTGAAACTAATAGGTTTTTGAACATATATTGTTGACAGTTCTGATAGGAGTTCTTATGATTACACTCATTTAGTGGATCTCAATTTTAGATTTCTACATAATTTTTTTTTGCTAAAAAATAGGTGCAACAAACTTGTTTAGAAAGAGTCATTTAACCTTTAAAAGAATATATTTTAGGAGCAAAAAATGTAAGTGCCTACATATAGTAGCATCTCTTTTAACCCAGGTTTTCTACGTATGGATGGGACATCTTTTGTCATTTCATTGCCATGACATCTACCTAAACTTTTTGAAGTTATCGTACATGAATTGATTTGATAGATACAAGTTTTGAATGGCTAAAGTGGTTTTTATAACTTATTAGCTTATTTGCTTGGACAATTTTAAGGACTAATGCAAATATCAATGAACTTGAATGCCATTTTTTAATGGCTTCTATGAAGTATGAACCATTTAAAATTCTTCTAATTCACACTATTTTTTTAATGTTGTAGGACCCACCTCTTCCAACTTATTTGAAAGGAAATCATTTCTTTGTTTTGTTTGGTATCCACTCCAGGTTTGCGGCTTCCTTCGTTATCTTGTGGAAAATATTCCTCAAATATGTATTACTTAAGGGAAGTAAATGCAAATAGCCACATATAAGTTCCATTTTCATGGTGATAAAAGGATATAGTGTGCTTACTCTTTGGATAGTTTACAAATTCCCCTTTTCCACTTCATTGTTATGGATTTATTATCATTGTATTTTAGCTAGTAGCATTTAGTGAGAATCTGCAACATCTGTCAAGTCTTAATGGGAGATTTGGTATTATGTGTCTCATGGCCAATATTTCTTTGCATATCAATATGTGTCATAATACAATTTATTTTTTAGTTAAAATTGGTTGATCACATGGAATATCTTGCTGCTAGTTTTTCAGAATTTACAATTTGATCTAGGATCTTAACTGAGAGAATAACATGTACAATATATATACAACATATCAATCATGGACACAATAAAACAAGCACACAAGAGACACAGAGTTTCACCGGGGAAAACCAAGAAGGTGAAAAACCCCGCAACTTCCTCAGAGATAGATAGAGCAATGATACAACCCAAGTACAAGAGATAGTATTCTCCTAGTAGCAACTTCTACTCCTCCATAAGTGCGCCACTCTCTAATGAGAGTATAAGTGAGAAAGTGAATGATCAAATAGAGTGCCTCCTGCACTCTATTTATACATGACTTGACTTGACTTTCCTAATAACCTTTACTAGGTCGACCTTAACTTAAACACATAACATAATGATGACAGGGCTGGCCCCCAATAGGGTGGTCTAATAACCCTTTAACCCACATGACTTATACAGGGCCTACCCCATCAAGGTGGTCTAATAACCCATCAAGTATAAGTTACGACACTTACAATATAAATGACGACACTTCCATATAGAGGAATAATAATATCTCTATAGGAATACAAACACTTCCGTATAGAGGAATAAAAACATCTCTATAGGAATACAATATACATAGGTGAAATACATTCCGAAGTTACAATTACATCAACACTCCCTCTTAACTAGGAAGGTGTTTCTCGACACAGGTCTTCTAGCACAAGTCTTCTTCTCTGGATCATCATCACTGGATCATCGTCATCGAATCATCGTCATCGTCATGGCTGCTTCTATCTCAATCAATATCTGATCTACTCGTCATAGGAAGTTCTACAGAGCCAACCCTTTTTCATGCTGGATGTAGGCCCACCACTTGTAGGTCTTCATCATCACTGGCCATACTGTGGATCCTAGGACTGATTACGTGCGTCAACAAAACCTCGAAAGAGCATCCCAGGATTGATTATGAGCGTACTGCTCAACCTATTGGATCTTCCAGGATCTTTTACATGTAAATGCACAACCTGTCCACGGCCATGGAGTATCATCCTATACTCATGATCATACTGATCATCTGATATCATCGTCCACGAAGCACAGCCCAGATGCACACAACACGACACTTACACTCACCGGCATGGAATAAATTTCCTCTGACCATCTGGGAAAGGCTCAACACTCACATCAACGCACATGGGAGAACAAATATACCAACATGTCGGAAAGGCTCTTCACTTACATCAACGCACATGGGAGAACACATCTACCACCATGTCAGAAAGGCTCTACACTTACATCAATGCACATGGGAGAACACATCTACCACCATGTTGGAAAGGCTCTGCACTTACATCAACGCACATGGGAGAACACATCTACCACCATGTTGGAAAGGCTCCGCACTTACATCAATGCACATGGGAGAACACATCTACCACCATGTCGGAAAGGCTCTGCACTTACATCAACGCACATGGGAGAACACATCTACCACAATGTCGGAAAGGCTTTATGTGCATCTGCGTCTTCGGATTCATCACACATGATCCACCTGATCATGTCAAGGCATCTACCTGATGCATATCGTCATATATGATCTACCTAATCGTACAATGTATCTACCTGATACATATCATGCATCTACTTGATGCATATCCCATACATGATCTACCTGATACATATCATGCATCTACCTGATGCATATCACATACATGATCTACTTGATACATACCATGTATCCACCTGATACATATCATCATACATGATCCACCTGATCCTATAATGTATCCACCTGATACATATAAATACATGATCCAACTGATCATACAAAGAATCCAACATGATGCATATACATATACATGATCCGACTGATCATAACAAGCATCCAACATGATGCATATACAAATACATGATCCAACTGATCATAACAAGCATCCAACATGATGCATATACATATACATGATCCAACTGATCATAACAAGCATCCAACATGATGCATATACATATACATGATCCAACTGATCATATCCAGCATCCAACATGATGCATATACAAAGCAGTAACTACAGAATCGTCCTAATGCTCATCATCAAGCGCTTACATCCATAGTCATGGGAAGGATCCTCCTCTCACCATGCTTGGAATGGCTCCTGCAAATGTGTACATCACTTCTTCCTCGAAGTGTCATCAATCTGAAGAACTCCAAGCCTCTCTCTGAAGTACTCGAACTTCACTCTAGCAAGTGGTTTCGTCAGCACATCTGCAACCTGCTCATCTGTCGCATCATACAGGAGCTTCACTGCTCCTCTCTGCACCATATCCCTGATATAGTGATATTTGATCTCAATGTTCTTCGACATGTCGCGGAACACCGGGTTCTCAGACAGCTTCACACAACTTTGGTTGTCACAAAAGATACCAGTAGCATCCAACGGAAGATCAAATAGCTCAGACAATAGCTTCTGGAGCCATACTGCCTCACAACTAGCCGAACAAGCGGCAACATACTTTGCTTCAACTGTACTCAGTGCTATTCAGGATTTATTCTTGCTAAACCAAGAGATCACACCTAATCCCATACTGAAGCAACACCCAGAAGTGCTCTTCCTATCTGCAGCACTGCCTGCCCAGTCCGAATCAACATAACCCTGCAGGTTAAACTTTTGATTCACATCATACTTGAGCCCATAGTCAATTGTACCCTTTAGGTACCTCAGAATATGCTTTGCAGCAACCACGTGAACACCTCTGGGATCCGTCAGGAACTGGCTCAATGTGTTCACTTCAAAACATATATCTGGTCTCATGTTTGTCAGGTACATCAAGGACCCAATCATCTGACGATACCTAGTGGCATCAAACGGATCAGATGAAGCATCATTTAGAAGCTTTAGGTTCGATGCCATAGGTGTGGCCATGGCCTTGCAGTCCATCATCCCGAACCTCTTCAAGATCTCTACTGCATACTTCCCTTGTCCAAGGAAGATTCCATCCGCACTCTGCCACACCTCCATGCCTAGAAAATAGTGCATCATCCCCAAGTCCTAAAGCTTGCTTCAAGCCATACAAGGCTTTCTTCAACCTACACACATGTGACTCCCTGTCATGTGTCTCAAAACCAAGTGGCTGATCCACATACACTTCCCCTTTGACTACACCATTCAAGAAAGATGTCTTGACATCCATCTGGTGTATCTTCCATTTCATCAATGCAGCCAGAGAAAGTACTGTTCTGATGGAAGTGTATCTGGCTATAGGAGCAAAAGTTTCTTCATACTCTATTCTCTCTTTCTAGGAGAAGCTACGAGCTACAATCCTCGCTTTGTATTTCTCCATGCTACCATCTGCAGCATGCTTGATCTTATAGATCCACTTGGAAGTCACAATAGACTTCCCTTCAGGTCTTGTGACTGCATCCCAAACATCATTCTTCATGATCGACTGGTACTCCTTGATCATGGCATTCTTCCCGAATCCTGGGAACTTCAATATCTTTAATATCTTCAATAAATAACTTTGTTGCTGAACAAATGTTGTAGTCCTTCTTTTGTAGGTGATGGTATACGATCTTTCCTACATAACAAGTTAAATTGCATGATTAGAAACATCTCATAGTTTTCAGAACAAATTCTTACACATAAATAAATATGTCATACAGTCATGCAATTATCTTAGCCAATGCTTCAATACAACATTTATCCATATCCCGTAACTTTCTAGATGCCTTCCAATCTCTACCAGAACATTGTTAAGAGTGTGCACAACTCCCAACATGTTAACAAAGAGGTTTCATTCTAGATAAGTAGCAATGGAATGTTGTACAGTGCCATAGGCCACTTACCCATTACATGCATATTAGTAGTATACTGTTCATTAATAGAATTATTCTAATATGCATAATACACAACCTAAGTCTAGGAACATAGGTATATACATCTTTGAACAATATTATTTAAACAATCTGATATACAAGAAATGAAAAATCAAAATACTTATCTTTGTTTGTTTGTTGGGTGGACTCCCTCTTAATCTTTACTTCCTTGCAGAAACTACTAGAGTGTGCTCCCTCTTGATCTTTGCTTCCTGGATTACCTGTCCTTGAACTTATATCCTCGATCACTATGCATGCTTACTAGTATCATCATTGTGTTATCCTCGAGGTCTCATACATACATTCATTGGTATAATCTCAATACTATAAAAAACATTATCATTCTAAGTAATCTTTAAACATGTATGGTCAATATCATTTCATACACAGATAATTTATCACAATTCTTTTACTCGTGCATATTCCTATTTGACCATAGGACTTTTCTGGTTTAGTCATATCATCAATCAAAGTAAGAAGCATAATATGCCTAAACCCATGACTACTCAAACTTATAACTTCATAAACAATTATTATCAATCATACAAAGGCATGCTTATATAAGAGATCCTATCACAAGGTAGGATTCTAACTTGATATAGGAAAAACATACCTGGATTAATGTGTTAGTTAGTTATGTCTAACATACCCACATGATGTCTTCTTGTTTTCTTCAATGACTTGTGCTAGTAACCTACATATATCATAGGTTAAGCATTGTAGAACCAAATTATACATACCTCGTAAGTAGAGCTTCTACATGACCCATGACAATGGATGAATCTTTGTCTTCATGTCACCATGGTCATATGTTCTTGAACTAGAACATGATTTGTCTTTCTTAATGTACCTTTCATGTTAGTGGACAACATCAACCTCATACAACACCACAATGCATTAGTACAATCATAAGTGTCAAAACCCTAATCAATGAATATCTACATTCATAATTTATTAAGGTGATACAACAAGTCTAAAGTTAATCAAGATTGTACTAACCTTAATGAAGACAAACATGCCATAGACTTAATCATGAACAGATCTCGAAACATACCTGGATAAGTCATACCTGTTGAGATTGCTTGTAATCTTCTTATGTAAGGCCTTAGCCTCAACTCCCTCTAAAATAGGAACTTCTTCACTTATGCAGGTGAATAATCCATTCTCTTCTAGGATTAACCCAATCCACTTTCATTTGCAGAAACTAGATCTGGAGCTGGATTTGGGTTTGTCAGAGAAACCCTAAAAATTTAAACTTTGAATTTCAAACTTCTGAAAGGATAGAAAGATGCGCCTTTCTAAGCTGGTCAAGCTGGTATACTCAGAATTTGAAAATTGCAAAGTTTCACCCCTCAAAATTGCCTTTTAGATTTTCGGATTCACTGGGAGGACCCTGAATTAGGGTTTGAGTTTCCCGGAGATTCACCCAACCAAATAGTTTGATCCAAAGCTCTGAACTTTGATTTTTCCAAGGAGCTTCCAGCTATGGTCACATATTTCAAAAATTCCCATTTTTGCAGAAGCCCTAATTTTTCACTTTTCCGATCAAAGTCCCGAACTAGGGTTTGATCAAGCCCGACCTTCTACCCAACCAAAAAAATTGATCTTGGTATCTAAATTTCGATTTTGATGAGGAGTATCCATCCATGGTATTTGATACAAAAAATTCCAACATTCTTCGAAACCCTAAATTCCCGGAGCCATGAATGAAGGTGCTCAAAATCCAATTCTGTTTTGATAGCAATATGCACCTAATTGTTTCTAGTGTAACTCTGAAATTTCAGATCTACAGGGTCTGAAATGTTTTCCTGTGGTAGCCTGACCTGTTATCTTTCCAACCCCATAGGTCTGACCTCAAATGGATTCTCTGAGAGAGAGTTATGCCAAGTGTCACAACGTGACCTGTTTATGGGATAAAACAGGAGAGCGAACTTGTATGGAGTGCCACGTGTCACTGGTTCACTTTCAGCCTCCGAACCTTTGTCCTATGAAAGTAAAGTCTGTGTCCTACCTGTCATCTTTTACAAAATTTCATTTGGATCTTCTTATCCCAAGTTGTGACCTTTTTTCCTAGGTCACCTGTTTATGACTGAGATTTGGAAGAGGCAGAAATCCTACATTATATAGATCATAAAACACAAAGTACAATGAATTAGAATTTGTGCTTTGGATACAAGGTACATTGGGATCTTATTTGTGACTTGTAAAAGTTTCAAATCATGAAACTTCGCCAAAATGGATTTATAGCGAAAGTTCTACGATGACTTGTTTTTGCTATATCAAGCCCTAGCTTCTCAAGTGCAACAAGTGTCATACCATGCCTTCTTTTAGGATAGCTTTGATACCATGTTAGTTTTTCATAATTTACAATCTGATCTAGGATCTTAACTGAGAGAATAACATGTACAACATATCAATCATGGACACAATAAAGCAAGCACACAAGAGACACAGAGTTTCACCGGGGAAAACCAAGAATGTGAAAAACCCCGTAACTTCCTCAGAGATAGATAGAGAAATGATACAACCCAAGTAAAATAGATAGTCTTCTCCTAGCAGAAGCTTCTCCTCCTCCACAAGTGCGCCACTCTCCAATGAGAGTATAAGTGAGAAAGTGAATGATCAAATAGAGTGCTTCCCGCACTCTATTTTATACATGAATTGACTTGCCTAATAACCTTTACTAGGTTGGCCTTAACTTAACCACATAACATAATGATGACAGGGCCGACCCCCACTAGGGTGGTCTAATAACCCTTTAACCCACATGACTTATATAGGGCCGACCCCATCAAGGTGGTCTAATAACCCATCAAGTATAAGTTACGACACTTACAATATAAATGACGACACTTCTGTATAGAGGAATAATAACATCTCTATAGGAATACAAACACTTCCGTATAGAGGAATAATAACATCTCTATAGGAATACAATATACATAGGTGAAATACATTCCAAGGTTACAATTACATCAACACTTGCAGTATTACATACTTGGGATAAAAGTTACATTTCTCCACCCATGATAGCAGTAGGAATGCATTATGGGCATAGTGAGAAGCTAGAAATTACATAAACTTTCTGACCTATAAGTGGTGCATAATTTCTGTTACATTTTGAGCTGAATATAACTAAAATAGTAGTTTTTGCTTCTTGGTAAATTGACTAAAGGACTTAATGTCTGTGAGTTGATAGATCTCACTAGTGCTTGTTTCATACAGATCAAGCACATTAGATGAATTAATTGGGTTTATCCACATCCTCGGTTTCTTTGTCGGGCCTATGGGATGCACACAACTTATTTTACTCTCTATATTATGATGTGTTGTATTTCTAGTCCCATTGACCTATTTTGGTAACTTTTAGACATTAATATGATGTTTTTCTTAATAGTTCCCAACCATAAACAACAACTATATATGCAAAAATTTAGATATTATTGAAGCACATGAAAGATGCAGGGTATGTACAACTTGGATGAAGGGACTGAAGGCTCCCAAGCTCTTTGGTGTATTTTGTCTGCTGAACAACCTATGCAAACTGGGCGGTAACAAGCCCCTCAAATGCCATGAATTTAGCGCACAAAACCTTATGAAAAAGACTAAAATATGCCTCAAAGTGAGAGAAGCTAACTGCTATAGGTGAAATTACAGGTCTACATGAATTTCTGAAGATGAATTGGCCCTCTGTATCCTTCAAATGCTGACTGGGTACATCACTCCCCTGGCTGGAAATAAGGCACAGTAATGCTAGCTTGACCTGGGGGTTTTATTGCTGCTGTGAGTGCATTTTTGGATTATATTAACACCCATGGACTGACCCATCTCTGGCTTTGGTTTATGAATATTTTAGGTTTGAAATTTCAACCCTTTGACTTCCCAACAACTACCAATCAAGTTGTCCTTAAACATCAACAATGATACTAAGCAGATGCCTTCAAATCTAGTATATACACTAGTCATGAAAAAAAAAAGTCGGTCCCAGGTTTCATAAATATAAGTCAACCCTACCCTATTTTCTGGCCAGAACAGGTTGGCTTCAGAAATTTGGGGCTTCTCAAATGCATGAGGATGCATTTATGGTTTCATACCTTTCTTAGCAACATCATTCTTGTTATCAATTTCAGCTAATATGGGACCTGGGTGCATAATATAGGATTTGGGCATTTATTGGACTTTGGCTGTGTTTACACTTGAACCTGCACTGATTCCTCAATGGAGACCCGGTGCAATTTGTAGATGCTACTCCTAGATAGAGTCCCCATTGTGACATCTTGCTTTTAAGGAGATTATATTTTCTATTTTCTATGAAATACTATTGACTTAACTCCATTTATTTTGTATTGCAGGACGGTAAGTTAGCCTGCCATGAATAGCAGCAGACCTGCTATTGTACAAATGAAAGGGCAGCCTGTTGTTAAAAAAAGTGGTTGTTGCTCATAAGACAATTCCTAGAATAATTTTTACTGCTACTGGTTTTGAAGAAGTGAAGTTGAAGATAACTGTATGTATTTTGGATCTCAGATAGGCAAACGTCTCTAGCTGTCGACAGATCAACAATTGATAGACAATTAAAACAAATTTATTGCAAGTTGGATCTTGTATTCTTTTCTGTCTGTGAAGGGAAACGGCTTGCTTTTGTTCTTGATAATTTGTACAGCCATGGATTATTGTACTCATGCGTAGTTTGTAAGATCATTCTTCTTTGAATTTTCATCATTGTCACATTTGAACTGCTATATCTTAGAATTCTTTTACTACTTGAAGCATTATTCTTGAATATGTTTGACATTCATTTTGTTCCTATGCAAAATTTGTTTGAATATAATCATTGTCAAGCAATAACGACTTCTTAAAGGGTGCTAGCTCAGTGGTAGAGCACCTGCCTAATTATAAGCAGGAGATTGGTGGTTCGATTCCTCCGTACCCTATCATACATTAGTGACTAAGAAAACAACTAAATTCGCATATATACGACTATTAGTAGTTAATTTCCAGTATCTTATAGCGCGACTAACGTTTAGTCGTATTTAGTTTAGTCATTAATATGTTATCATCTAGTAGTTTATTTAGTCGTATATTTGGTCATTAATTGTGACAATCAATGACTAAATCAATGACTAAATCTGTGAGTATCAATGACTAAATCAATGACTTAATCAGTGACTATCAATGACTAAATCAATGATTAATAAGTCAACCAATTAATGACTAGTGAAATACGATTAGAGATAAGATAGTGGAAATCGGATACTATTAGTCACCGACTCAAAAGTAGTCGTTTATAGTCGAATTTTAGTCATCAATTTCTCATTTTGTACTAGTGAACCATGCACCTATTGCTTCTAATGGCTTACTTGTAATTGCAATTGTTGTTATTTTTTTGGATTCCCGATGTTGTATTTTATGTGTTTGGATTCTTATGCACTCTCATGAGAGTGTCCTCAAGGGTTTATTTCCACCGTTTTTGCTTGTGAGTGGGTGTGATTTTATGAGGGCTATTAATAATGCTATTGTCCAACCATGCTATGCAGTTCTTATTTGTGTAAATCCCCCCCAAAAATGTACCTAATGTTTTGGGAAAAAGACTAATTTTGCATAACTAAAAGTCATCCCAATCCAAGTGTATCCATATGCTATAGGCTGGTGGAAATGACTATTGCACTAATAGATCCAGATTCCAAACTAGAAAAAAAATATATCTCAACTAGAAATATTATTGTTACATAAAGAATCATAAATGAGAGATATATTGCATAATTTCTTGACTACCTATTCTCGCCTAGAGGTTTTTAATGCTATTATGACATCAAAAATCATGAATGAGAGACCCATCTCATAGTTGTTCTCAAGTTTCTATTCTTCCCCTGGAGGTTGGTTTAAATATTTTCTACACGAGGACTATTCATTTGATTTATATCCAAGCAGATGCTATGCCATATAATACATTTGAAATGGCTACTGCAAATTTATGAGCCTAATATGCAATACTTGTAGAATATTGCACTATTGGAGACCAACGAAAGATTATGATTTTTACAATGTGTAAGAAATGATGTGAAAAGTTCATATGTATATGGTAGAGTGTTTATCCATTATTGGCATAGGACATGATTATTGTTGCCTTTTTCCTGATATTGGGGAAATGATGCTTCCAACATTAGTTGCATGTGGATGTAGTTCTTCAAAGTTCAAACGTAGTAGCATAACCAAAGAGCATACTTTTTTCTAGTGATGGATTGAAGCATTTATAAGGAAAAAAGAGCATAGTAAAATTTATTTTCCTATTTGCAGTAATATAATTAAAATAAAATTTAGTTGAGTTACTAAATGGTTGTACCAAGTAGAAGGTGCATAGGAGGATGTTTAGTTTATCTCCTTGATTTCTCACTATTTAATTAGCAAGGAATGCAATATTATTGATTTTTTGGGCCTCATTTATTATCATTAGGTTCATGCAAATTTTTGTTATGTAGGTTATGTTTCTCACTCATTCTAATAGCTTGCCACCTCCATGCAAGAAGGGGCACACTTACATTTGTAGTTGCATGATTTTTCTGTGTCCCACATTTGGAGCAAAACTTGTATTGAAAAAATGGATAGAAGAACTTGAAATTCAACCTTGGTCTCGTACTAAGAAAATAAATGATCATCCTGCATTCAACTAAGCATTAAATAAAGCTTTTGACCAGGTATGTATACCACCTTTGCTTACTGAAATGATTTTCATTGAATTAAATCATTGAGGACTACATAGTTATCATGTTCCTATAGTTCAACTAAGAAGTTATATAAATATTATCAATTTGAATTAGTGACTCACATGTTTCAGATTGAATTGTGGTATTCGATCATATATAATTTTTAAGAAGAATGCAACCATGTTGATGATGCACCCATGCACTCTTCCTCTTTGGAAATGAGGGAACATGTGAGGATTGAATTTTAATTGATCTTTGGTTATTTTGTGGCAAATTATGTGAATCAAAAACTTGAAGATAAGATTCATTGTGTTCCAAACTTGTGTGGAGATCTCTATACAACTTATGGGACAACCATGGCTAGACTCAAGCTAAACATTCAATCTGTTTTTTTTTAATGAAATTTGGCTTTGTATTTTAGTTTTAACATTAAAATCATTGTTTTTCAACTTTGGGGGGCTTTTATGGCATAACCTCCATAAAACTTAGTATAAAAAAAGTGCTCGAGGCTACCATATGTGATATGTAAGAGCCAGTGGATTGAAATGACAAACAAAAGGTCGAGTATGACCGATCCATTGCAAAAATGTGTACATCGATATTTTATATAACCCATCGATTGTAAAAAAGTATATTAGTAAGGTTTGTAGCTCGATCCACATTGACTCATTATAAGTAAGATTCAATTTAACTTATGTTTTTTATAATATAAGTGAATAATAGATTATAATTTGTATTCATTAAAATAATATTATGTATTATGTGTGAATTAGAATAATAATAAAATTTATATAGATAAAATAGTATTATTTTGGTTTTGGTTTTTTAAATATAAATACTCTATATTTAATTTTTTTATTAAAAAAATTAAAGATTTTTTAACAATCTTAAGTGAGATTATAACCTACTTGTTGCTTGAAGCTTTAAATTCAAATATCTTAAATCCCCATTTGATCGAGCTCATTTTTATCCTAACTTCCTTGCTTAAATAAAAAATTATATCCTGATTCTCGACTAAACTTAGGGCTTGAGGTAATTGGAAAACCATTGTTGGTACTTTTCTCCAAATGAGGAATTCATAGATCCATCTTAAATGTGGATTTATGGCATGAGAGGGATCCTATTTCTTGAGGTGTAATTTTTTTTATCTCAACTATTTTACATGTTAAGGAAAAACTTACACATCTATAAATTTGATCCTGTGTTAATTTGATTGTGCTAATGATCAAGTTTATGTCAATTGGTTAATGGAGCGTATCCCACACACATAAGGCAAGAATATTTAGTACAAGCTCTTTGTGACATTCACTTTACTATTCTCTTTTTCATTTCATGGCACCTACTTCCCTTTTCTTTCCCTTCTGGCATCCCATTGCACCTTTTCGGGCAATTGCTAGTTTATGTACTAGTAATGTCAAATTTGATGATATTTGATTTGAGGCAAACCCATGAAACAAGAAATATCACATGTATTCAACCAATGGCTCCCAACGATATGGTCCTTAATTCTTAATCAAGCTAATTTTTGTTGGGAAAATATTGAATTTATGAATAGGAAATGAGGGCAAACCAATTTTCACTGGGCACATATTGGATTTGAGAATGGGAAATGAGGGAAAATATTGATTGTTGCTAGTAGTAGTTTAGGTTTGGGGAGAGATCATTGTGGATGTAGCACGTGCCAAGTACCTGCTGAGTGGAATCTTTATTCAAGAAACTAAAAATATGTTATAAAGAGACTATCCACATTCATAAGTACATTGTAGGTTTCATTGTCCACACAACATTTCTTAGGAAGTAGGGACAAAAATGAATTTCCTTATTATTTGCATGAAGAGCAACTCGTTGAATTTACCTAGAATATCATGAGATTCCCCACCCACTCTTATGTGGTGTTAAGTGATACATAGCCTCCGCACATGAGGTAGAAAAGCGCACTCCAAGCTCACTTTAGCGCAATAATGACAACTACGCAACAAAAATTAGTGCATCCTTGGCTCAACCACGATCGTCTCACAGTTTGTACTACTATTCTGTACCGCCAGGTCAAATCCATAGTTTTTTCATATTTTGGAGAGATCCTATCAAATTTAATCGATTCATATTCTTTTTTGTATGGACTATTACATTTACGCAACTACTACCAATTATTTCCATAAAGGGATTAAAATTTAACCATCCAAGTATTTAATGCACTGTGAACTCATTGCTCGAAGTGAACTCACCCCATGTGCACCAAAGGGGAGTTTGGGCACCAATGACGTCAGTCGAAGCCCAACCTCTTCACTCCATGTGCGGAAGCTGAGAAATAAGTATTCAAAAGGATACCAACAATCATCTAATTAATTGAATCAAAGAATCATTAATACAATGATGCACTTCAACTACAATTTTTATGGAGTATGTATCTTCCATACAATGATAACCACACTTTCAATTTCTCAATCCATCCATCTTCCATAATGAAAAAATATGGAAGAATTCATGGATTAAAATTGAGTTCCATTAAAATTTTATAACAACATTCCATACAAACCAAAATAGTTATATATATATATATATTACCTTTAAAACAAAATTTTCAAATAATTTTGAAAATAATACAAATTATACCTAAAACAAAATTATCAAATAATTTTGAAAATAATACAAAATAATTTGTAATAGATATTAGAATCCTAAAATAATATTAATCCAACAATTCCATTTAACAATAAAACACTATTACAAAATTAAAATTTCACACTAAATTATGATTAACCCTTTACCAAATTCAACAAATAAAGTAATAATTCAATCAATTATGATTAACCTTTAACAAATTCAACAAATAAACTAATAATTCAACCTATAGCATTTTCAACTACCAAGCACCACGTTCTTTTGATTTAAATAATAAAGCACATTCTTCTTTTGATTTAAAGTAATAAATGGATGATGTGGTCCCTCGATTTGCCGAAGGTGTAAAGTAAATTCAAAATGGGAGCTGTCAACATCACCTAAAGCAACCCCTTGATCATAACGATAATATCATCCAACGGTTGAATTTGAAGTGCACACTGTTCTTAATCATTAAGAAGTGATCAAGACAAGAATGTCATCCAACCATTCAAATCGAATGTCCAGTTGAATCAACGGTTCAGCTTGAATTTTTCAAATAAGACTTGATTGCCGTTGGATCTTCTCCAGTTTAATCAACGGTTCAACTTGAATTTCCTAAATAACACTTGCTACCCTGTCGTTGGATCAAAAAGCAAATTATCAAGCGTTGTCGCTATTATGAATAGGGTTAGGGTTTGAATATCTTCATTTGTTTACTCTCTGCCAACTTTTCAAGCGTTGTCCCTATTATGAATAGGGTTAGGGTTTGAATGTCTTCATTTGTGTGCTCTGGTTCGTAATTTTGAGTTGTAGTTGTTCCGTTTGAGTTGTAGTTGTTCCGTGATAATTGAAAAAGGACGCGAGACGGCAGAAACACATTATGAAAATCTAATACCATAGTAAGAACCTCATCCGTCTGACCTCTGCGCTTTTGCTGTTTTTTTTCTCAGTACAGTTGTCGAACATATAACATATATATAAATAAGGCGACAGGAATTAATTCGAACTGAAATGTGTATCAGGCTGAATTCGAATCATTGCTCTGCCTTGACGGCTGGCAAGAAGAAGCAGAGGCTAAGCACAAAAATGGTCTATCGAGGTTAGTATATGCAGATTAATGGTAAATCAGTTATGACAGATTAATCTTTTTTTCATTTTAATTATAAACTGACTTTTATTTTCGGCTTTTATCCATACGTTCTCTGTCTGGTCAAATAAATATATGTTTTCTTAATCTAATTTTAAATTATAGATAAATATGTTAGTCTTCATCTAATTTTAAATTTATAATGTCAATCTGAAGTTTATATTAGCAGAAATTCTTTTGTTAATTGTTGTTTTCATTTTACGGATGGTATGGTGGATACATTTTTCAGGTCCAGCTTGGCCACCTAATTTTGTGGGGTAAATTATAAATAAATATGTTAGTCTTCATCTAATTTTAAATTTATAATGTCAATCTGAAGTTTATATCAGCAGAAATTCTTTTGTTAATTGTTGTTTTCATTTTACTGATGGTATGGTGGGTACGTTTTTCAGGTGCAGCTTGGCCACCTTATTTGGCGGGGATATTCAATGAGACCCACAACATAATTTAGACGACCCTATACCCGTCTCACTAAAATTCCGACTAAACTAATCTAGGAGGAGCCATGACTGGAAATACCGCACAACTGTTTCGAAGTTTGTTTTTGTGGCTGATCTTTCTGTAAGTTTCAAACCCTCTAACTTATGCTTCAGGAATTAACATTTGATCTTCAAATTCCTTTCATAACACAACTGGATAGGGCATATTTTATTTAATAAATGCTTTATTTCAGTCATATTGTATCCTAACGTTTCTAAGAATTTGTTGTATCTGTATTGGATATTGTGTTGGTATCATACTTGCATCGATTTCCTTGAACCTAGACTATATATCTATGTGCAATGAAGGCAGTCCTCGAGGAGGCTCTTCTTTTCTGAATTTAAACAATTTCGCTCAATACATGCTGAGGAAAGCAGTGGACCAATTTAATAAGACATGAGGAGGACAACAGCGGCACAATTTTATTATAGCTGTGGCTCTTGAGAAGAATTGGTCCGAGTTATTGGATGTGCGTGTAACCTAGGTATGGCATCTAGGTTTTCCGGCTCTATTGTATGGCATCTAGGTTTTCCTTTGTTATTTTGTCCCAGTTCTTGGATCTTTTCCATTTTATTCTAGAATATCGATTGTAAAATTTCATGAGCAAGACATTACACTGCATCATATTATAAAATAATCACCATTTTTAAATGCTATATAATTTATTTTAATCTTAAAAACTTTGTTATAATGTATCTTAATTTCAAAACCTATATTCTTTGTAATTTTATTTTGATATTAATGAATCATGATATGTCATTTTTGGAATTATATGGACAAGCAAATGATTTCAAATGATGTATGCTTGTTATCAATAATTAATAAATCATATTTTGAATTATTTAATTTATAATTATTTATATGTGACAATCTCCTCCACACAAGTGTATTTGAAAACAACTAACCAGCACCTCCACCTAGATTTAAAAAAGAGGACACCCACATCTGCACCTATGCATACTATCAATTTATATATCATGTTAATTGACCTGGTGAATATTTTCTTTGGGAGGCTAAACGAGGATCTTGGAATACTTAGCAGGAATTTAATTTATGAAGCCACTTCACTATGGAAACCCTTGAAATTTGTTCTCTACTCAAGTCCAGAAAATTCAAAATTGTTTTTAGTTAGTAGTGATATGGTGATGTTATATTTCTTGGTCATTATTTCCTATTCTTTAATAGGTTTATGATATCTTCAATGAATTAAGTGCTATTGATAACCAATTTCTTAATGCTATTCAATAATCTGGATCGAATTTTTTAAAATCTAGATCTCATTGTTCTTCTTATTACTCATCCACTTCATTTATAAAACTTTATATTTATGTTTTATGTAGGTAATAAGAAAGCTAAGCGAGGAAAAGGCTTCACATATTCCTTATCATGATTCCAAACTCACTCGCCTTTCGCAGTAGTCATTTTTGTGGACATGGACATATATAGGTATGCATATATTGCTTATTATGTTTTAAGTTTATCTATTATTTTTATGTATGATTTGTTTCAAGTGATTATAATCAGATGACAAACAATCTCAACAAAAAAAATATTTTAATTGTTGATATGCAAGCCATTAATACTGTAAAATCGGATCTGCATTTTACGAGACTAATTAGTTTGGCTAAATCTGTTAGTTCAAATATTTGCTTCGAATAAATGACTTTAATAAATCGGTTAGTTCGAATAGGTAATTGCTTGGGTTAAATAACTTTACTAAATCCGTTAGTTATTTGCTTTATGAGTGAGGCTATGCTTTTTGATGTTGAGATATTATGCAATTTATCATAAGATTAAATATATTTAGACTGCGACCGTGAGAATATCTGTCAAATAATTTATATCAGGTCAGATACTTTGTCTATTTTATTTCATTACTTATCTTCTTCTTAGTTTGGAAGATACTTCTCTATTCATACCCTTCATACCCTTCGATATTTTGGTATCTTCTTTATTTCATTCGCTGGGAACTAAATCATACTGGTGATCATTAAAATGTAATTTTATAATATTAGTAGCAGTGTTCGTCCAACTCAAAGGTAGTAAGTTTTAGAGATGTGATCCAAACTTCCTTAGGCATGTGTGCGCCATGAGTCTCCATTTTCACTGTGATTTTCTCTCAAACTAATACAACTTTGTTTGTCTTGTGATGCAGAAGCATTGCTTTTTTATTGGATAAAAACCACCTTTTCTGAGTTAAGACTATTTTGTTCAGTTAAAATCATTCTTCTTTTGTTTTACTACAAATCATTGGCATTTTGTATTTAATTTTTAAATTAAATAACTAACTAAAGTTAAAGAAAATATTTCTATTTCTGGTTTTCTTACATGCTTCAAGTCTCATCAAGTCATGTTTTGGTTTTGATTTATCCTTATCCTTATTTAATTAAATAAAATTTGAAGCAAACTATTACAGTTTTTTGTGATTTTTTCATAAACTAATCACTCGCTGAAATTTTTAATCATTTATTGTTTATTTACACAATTTGTTATAACATTTTATTTACACTTTTTTGTTTGGGAGCAGATCAGGAGCGTTTTGCGTTTTGTTTATTTACACAATTTGTTATAACATTTTATTTACATTTTTTTTTCGGGAGCATATCAGGAGCTCATCCGGAGTTGTTCGGGAGCTGATCAGTAGCAGATCGGGAACTTTTTGAATGTGGAGCTATTCTTTGCAACGTTTGAATGTTTGAATGTGGAGCTATTCTTTGCAACGTTGTTCATTGTGGACGTGGATCTTTTCGGCATGTTGAAAGAGGTATGTTCATCATACCATGTATAAATTCATATTTTAGGAACTTTTAATGAGTATATAAGTTCAGTGGTTCCTGTCTCATACATTAATATCAACCATGAATTAAGAAGTTATTCAGATGAAATTAGAGAAAAGTCAGTGCTCATCTGAATTTGTCTCTTTTCCTTTGTAGAAAGTAATTCTATATCATATTTGTAAACGTGTAGCAACAACCGCCATCCTAATAAATTAATTTTACTAAATGTTACACTGTGGAATCATGGCATGTACGTTGAGACATATAATATGCTCTTAGTGCAGGACTAATGCATGAACATTCATTTCAATTGTAGGGTTGTTATTACGGTGATGATGGAGATTGTGGTTTAAAATCCTATGAAACCTTGGGCTTAGCTCTGTTTTAACTGTAGGTCAAAATAACGTTTACTTAGGTTCTTCAATTACATTCAATTTCACCGCATGTTGAGAGAAAGCTACACGTTACCTTTTAGTGGCCTTCTTGTTACTGTTAACTTCACCTTCCAATCCAATTTAATTTAATAGAAGGATAATTAGTAGAGAATAAACAAAGCCTCAACACAACCGGAGTAACATGACATCTAATTATTATTATTAATTATATATATTTTTGTAATTATGGTTAATTTAATATTATTTTCTTATCAAAATCAACCATTCAAACATAAAAATTAAAGAATAAATAGTACTTTAATAAAATTAATAAAGAATTTTTTAACAGACTTTTTAAAATTTTAAAAGTCTATTATTTTAAACGATAAAGAATGGTTGTAGAATGATTGAAATTTAAAATCTTATTTTTATTATTAAATAGTTAATTCAAATTTATGATTGAAATTGAAATTGAAATTAATAAATCTAGATTAATTATATAGATTATGTTAAATAAAGTTCAATATCTATAACATATTTTTAATCTTGAATTATTTTGAAATAAAGATGAAAGGTATGGTTATGAGAAGAAAAATAATATTAAGTGGTTAACCATTCTCACATAAAAGTAAACAATACTTTTAAACATTTTTACACTTAATAGAAGATGGTGTAATATTTTGTAGTTATTATAATTTTCAATATCATTATTTAATTATGCAATGGCATACTTATAACTTTGCCTAAAGATAGAAAACACTATTCACAATGTCTTCATTTGGCTTCTTTTGTTGGTCCATATCCTATCATATTTATTCATAAATGAGATTTTAAATAAAGTTTTAAAATTGTGAAAATTTAAATTAATATATTGATTTACATATTCTTTTATAAATTGATAGATATTGTAAAGAGATTAAAAAATACCAATTTATTGATTCCTAACACTTAATTTACGGTGTATTAATATTTAATACAATCACATAATTATAATACATCATTAAAAATATTATATCCTTGTACTTGTGTTTTATACCGTGAGAGAAGATATATATATATATATATAACCGGACTTGATATTGGAGAAAAGGAGAACATTGTAGGTTAGTATCTGTACAATGCACCAAGTTCGACAGTCTCTCCTGTATTCCTTGAAAAGCTCTTATTTTACGAACAAAAATAAAAATTCTCAATGCAGAGAAACCAATAACACTAATGGAAAGGTTTCAACTTTTCGAAAAACCTTATTTCTCCCATTTTACTGGATCAAGTGACCTGCAGATTATAGATGAAAATAACACGGTTGTTATGAAACAAATTTATATTAGACAAGAAAAACAAAATACATATAGCGTTTCTGTGTTCAGACTGTGTACATTATAATCCCAAGAATTATAATTATAATCTGGAAAGAGTAGGTCATAGGTTATATGCATCTCTGTAAATTTAACCATGCAATCACTGAGAAATGAGAAAAAAATAGTTGAATATATAACTATATCATGATTTTAAAATTAAACTATTCTCATTACAGAGCCAAGAAAAACAAAGGGAGAAATTACTCGTGGGCCAATTGATTTATTAAAATTAAATGTAATAATTAAGTTATAATTAGTATAGTCACAACTAAAGTGGTAGGTGAATATTGATAGGTGCAGCCAACCACTTAGTTTTGTGAAGATGAATGATCCTTAAACAAAAACTAAACATTAAATTAATTAATATACACATTAAACTAACACAAACATTAAACTAATTAAATCTTAATCAAAATGCATTTTATCCTCACGTACAGGATGCTAAGAGCGGTGCCCTTAATATCTTCGATTCAGATAACTATTCCGCAGCAACAGAGGATCAGATATTAAGATAAATCTACGGACCAGCTACAGACATTGCTATTCACAAAGATTTTATTAGAATGATCTGGCATCTGTAGTGAAGAAGAATTAACTCCATTAAAGCCTATTTGTAGCTCTCGCAGGTCATTAAAATAATTAAGAAAATCAAATCCGTGCACAGGATTCAATAGCGACATTTGAGTCAAGCCGTCTGTAATTTTTTTTCTTTCCGATCATTCGTACCTCCTAGACAAAAAGCTTTTTGATATTGCTCAGACCTTTACGCTCTTATTAAACTTGTGGTTAATGTGTTGAATAATTTCCACCTCTTATTTGTGCCCTACCATGTGAAGTGTAATCCACTATAACATTTAAATTCTAAAAGATCATGATGCTTAGAAGAAAGCTGTAAAGGTAGTTTCAAACACACAGTTTTTGGATCAGCTGTTATTAGACAGCAGATTTCTTTTTTAGTATCATACCTAAAATTTAAGTATTTCTTCTTCAAATTGTCAAACCTTGTCACTGGTCTTCGCCGGAAACGGAAGTCTGGACAGTGGAATGAGAATTTGAATATGGTTCAAAGTTTGTTTTCTATTCTGAAGAAGCGGTTCCCTTGAACATTTGGTAGCTGTACGGCCGTCACTTGTTCCACTCGCCTGTTAATTATAATTTGACATCTTATGGCGCCGATAAGTAATGTACAAAAGGGGCAGATGGAGATTGTTTGTCAATTAAGTAATGTACAAAAGGGGCATCCTGTCTATGCCTCACCATCTGCCCAGTGCCACCCATAGAATTCTATAAAACAATTTACAGCAAATACACAAAACATATATGAATAGCGTGAATAAGAAACAATTCAATTCAACACGTTTATGTTTAAACTAATGATAGATACCTCAATTATTGACTCTGTCATCCATAGAGGCTAATAAAGAAGAGGTGATCATCGATGTAGTCTGCAGCTTCCTAAATGGGCCATTACATTTCTTCTCGGGGCAGAGTACGAGAATATAAATACTGAGTTTCTTCTTTGAGGGAATTGATGACAAATTGGCTTTAGTTATTCTGCTGCATGATTTTTCTGATTGCCTTCGGGAACTCGAACTCTGAGGATCACTGGATTTGGATCTGTAACACCGATATTTGATTGACAGACTGATTATCATGCTTTTCATGCACCGATTGGAGGAGAAAGTGACAAAGGGATTTGAGAAACCTGCGCGCTGTGTGAGCAGATGCTTTTCATAGTTGGCGAGTCTACTTCATTTTTTGGATCTTATTTTCTTAACTAGTTAGCTACCACAGTTATTTAATAGAGTCTTATAGACTAGTTAGCTACTACAGTTATTTTATAACAGGAAAGCACTAATTTCACGGATTTTTCTTACCCACGCCATCTATTTATGCTTTCGTATCCAGTAGCTTCATCATTATTTTGCTTTGGTCGGGTTGAGATCACACCCAATCACACCTTCGAGTTTCCCCACCCAGGCACCCTTAGAGCCATCGATGGCACCATCTAAACCTTACATATTTGAAGCACTCAACCTGAAGATCCATTTCCATTGAATTCTGAGGGGATTGGTCATATTCAGCTCCTACTTGATGGACATGGTCTATGCTGCTAATTCATTTACCAGAATGGGCTGGGCATTCATTACCAGTCCACGTCTAATGCCAAGCCTTGTGGGGACATATTCACATCAAGGACATCAATTGAATATGACCTATGGTGGGACAAAGAAGGTTTTTTCATCCCTGCTTTGTGGGGAAGATGGACTCCTATCATCTTCGCTATGTGAAGAATTCCCCAGGGATCACTGATAGAATGCATTAAGGTTTGAAGAAGCATTTTCATTGTTTATAATGTTCGGCTTCACTTAAACCTTCATATCATTTCTCTCATCTGCCGAACAAGTTGGCTTCTCTTAATGTATTCTCAAAGACCAACGTAGACCCCCACTCATTGGATTCATTCCCCTGAAAATTCCCATATGATCTGAAATAATGTAATAATAAAGTGCTGATCAATATATACAAATCGAAAGAGAAGACAAATAGATCGAACTATAACATGCAAAACAGGAGCGGATGTACATTACAATACAAAGTAATAAGGTCATACTTATTTCAGTCCTACCTACCCAGCTTCCCCTCGGCACTGTTGGATCAGCACCAAGCTTAAGCACTCTCATATTATTGGGTAAGGACATTTATTCACAAGCCTATGATGGAACACCCCTCTTTTCTGCTAGCACTATTCAGCTTCCTTGTGTAGTTAACATACCTGAGGGTGCTCCCATGATTGCACACCTTTGAGACACAACTTATGTGTCCATATGCAGAGTTACGATGCTTCTACCTAGCCACAAGGAATAAGCATGGCTACTACTTTTAGTTTGGATGAAGGTACTTATATAATATAAAATAACTTGCATTTCGGATATATAAAATACCACACACCCTTTAACCCTAACATTAATTAACACATCCAGCATCCTGTAACAAAAATGAGAAACACTTGACTCATTTCAATACACTAAACAACAAGACTCAACACATATCCCATGTCCCATGGCTTCATGAAGCATGATCACACATTCCCCTTAATGTGAACCATATACAACAAGATGAAAGAGAGATGTAGATGAAGGTTTTTTTAGTCTTTAGGGAAGTCCAAGCCTTCCAAGTCCTGGCGGAAGTCTTTAGTACTTTCATTAGAATTGGAGGTGAAGTCTTCATTACTTTTGTTAGAAAGGTGTGTAGTACTTTAATATTAGAGCATAGATTAGGTTAAGTGCAAATTAATATGTATTTTATTTTTAATGTTATTTAGTTTGTTATATATATATAATTTTATTTTTTTAATTTTATAAAGGTATTTAGTTTTTTCATGTTTCTTTTTGATACATTTTCATATTTTTACTAAGTATTGTGAATTTTTCATATTTTTCTCTTATAAATTTAATAATGAACACTTAATTTTCCATATTGTTTTAGTGTTTAGAATTTTATGAGATGTCTTATAATGATGTCTTATGATGTCATATATAGATATTTTTGTATTTTTTTGTCAATGTTGTTGTTAGAAATCTAGTTTTTTTTTCATTATAAAATAGTTTTGTTAATAATAAAGAGTATCTTGAAATAGTTTAGAGTTCAAGTTAATAATTATGAGTTTGTTAAAATAGGTTAGAGTTCTAGTTAATAGTTTAGGTTTTTTTCTTTGTTTAAAGTTTTGTTAGATTATAAATTCCCATGTTGTTTAATTTTGGGTAATTTTTTTTCAATATTTTTCCATGGTTATATATATAAATTTAATTGGAATGTTTAAATGAGAATAATATTTTAGGAAATATTTTTTTTTTATGAATATTAAATTGTATACCTTTTTTTTATATTGTTTGCATTAGTATGTTGACCATAGGGGTTCTACTGAAAGTCTTATATAGAGTGTTCTCAAAGGACCATTTTGGGAAATTGCCTAGAAACAATTTCCTAACTCGGTATCTTGACACATGTGCCTTTGTTGTAGCTGGAAACTAGGATGCCATTGCGCTAGTAATAGGTGGAGGGAGGCAACTCCCAGAGAAGCCCTCCTAGTACGCCCCAAGTTGGGTGGTCGACCATGTATACACAAGGTTTTTAAAGTGGTCTAACGAGGGAGCCCCCTTTGTTGACACTCTATTCATGCAACCTAGGAGTTAGGATCTCTCTCCCTCTCTCTAAACCCCTAACCCTCGATATTTTTGTATTTTTTGTCAATGTTATTCTTAAAAATTTAGTTTTTTTTTTCTCATTTTAAAATAGTTTTGTTAATAATAAAGAGTTTGTTGAAATAGTTTAGATTTCAAGTTAATAATTATAATTTTGTTAAAATAGGTTAGAGTTCTAGTTAATAGTTTAGATTTTTCTCTTCGTTTAAAGTTTTGTTAGATTATAAAGTGCTATGTTGTTTAATTTTGGTAAATTGTTTTTCAATGTCTTTTCATGATTATATATATAAATTTAATTGGAATTTTTAAATGAGAATAAGATTTTAGGAAATATATTTTTTTTATGAATATTAAATTGTATACATTTTTTTATATTGTTTGCATTAGTATGTTGACCATAAGGATTCTACTAAAAGTCTTGTATAGAGTGTTCTCAAAGGACCATTTTGGGAAATTGCGTGGAAACAATTTTCTAACTCGGTATCTTGACACATGTGCCTTTGTTGTAGCTGGAAACTAGGATGCCATTGCGCTAGTAATAGGTGGAGGGAGGTAACTCCCAAAGAAGCCCTCCGAGTACGCCCCAAGTTGGGTGGTCGATCATGTATACATAAGATTTTTAAAGTGGTCTAACGAGGGACTCCCCCTTTGTTGACACTCTATTCATGCAACCTAGGAGTTAGGATCTCTCTCCCTCTCTCTAAACCCCTATCTTTTTGTATTTTTTGTCAATGTTATTCTTAGAAATTTAGTTTTTTTTTTTTTTTCATTTTAAAATAGTTTTGTTAATAATAAAGAGTTTGTTGAAATAGTTTAGAGTTCAAGTTAATAATTATAAGTTTGTTAAAATAGGTTTGAGTTCTAGTTAATAGTTTAGATTTTTTTCTTTGTTTAAAGTTTTGTTAGATTATAAAGTGCTATGTTGTTTAATTTTGGTAAATTGTTTTTCAATGTCTTTTCATGGTTATATATATAAATTTAATTGAAATTTTTAAATGAGACTAATATTTTATGAAATATTAAATTGTATACATTTTTTTATATTGTTTGCATTAGTATGTTGACCATAGGGGTTCTACTAAAAGTCTTGTATAGAGTGTTCTCAAAGGACCATTTTGGAAAATTGTCTAGAAACAATTTCCTAACTCGGTATCTTGACACATGTGCCTTTGTTGTAGATGGAAACTGAGATGCCATTGCGCTAGTAATAGGTGGAGGGAGGTAACTCCCATAGAAGCCCTCTGAGTATGCCCCAAGTTGGGTGCTTGACCATGTATACACAAGGTTTTTAAAGTGGTCTAACGAGGGACCCCCCTTTGTTGACACTTTATTCATGCAACCTAGGAGTTAGGATCTCTCTCCCTCTCTCTCTATCTCTCTAAAAGATTAACACACAACCTCTCTCTCTCTCTAAACCTCTAACCATCTCTCTCTCTCTCTCTCTCAATCCCTAACCCCCAATCTCTCTCTCTCTCTCTCTCTCACTCCCTAAACCCCTAACCCTCAATTTCTCTCTTTCTCTCTCTAAACCCCAATCTCTCTCTCTTTCTCTATATCTATCTAAACCACTAACCCCAATATCCCTCTCTATAAAACCATAACCCCTAATATCTCTCTTTCTCTAAATGGCTAACCCCCAATATCTCTCTCTCTCTCTCTAAACACCTAAAACCCAATATATCTCCCTCTTACTCTCTCTCTCTCTCTAAACCCTTAACCCCCAATCTCTCTCTCTCTCTCTTTCTCTCTCTCTCTCTCTCTTGAATCCCTCGCTCCTCACCCACCAACACCTCCCTCCTATCTATGTGTCTCCCCCCCACCATTAATAATCCATATTCACCCTGCGATCTCTCTATCTCTAAACCCCTAATAACCTCCAATATATATATCTCTCTCTCTCTAAAACACGACCCCCAATATTTTTCTCTCTCTAAACTCCTAACCTCCAATCTCTCTCTCTCTCTAAACCCCTAACCCCAATCTCCTTCTTTATATCTATCTCTATCTATATCCCCTAATACTCAATCGATCTCTCTCTCTCTCTCTAATATCCTAACCACCAATCTCTTTCTTTCTCTCCCCCTCTCTATTAATCCCCAACCTCCAATCTCTCTCTCTCTCTCTCAACACCTAACCTCCAATCTCTCTCTCTCTCTCTCCAAAACCATAACTAGCAATCTATCTTTCGCTCGAAGCCCCTGACCCCCAATATCTATCTCTCTAAATCCCTAACCTCCAATATCTCTCTCTATCTCTCTCCTAATCACCAAACCCTCTCTTTTTATATCTCTCCTTCTCTAAACCCCTAATCCACAATGTATTTATTTATCTCTAAACGGTGAACCCCAATCTCTCTCTCTCTCTCTCTCTCTCACACACACACACACACACACACACACACACACACATCCCCTAACCCCTAATATTTCCCTTTCTACCCCTCTCTCTCTCTCAACCCCTAACCTCCAATATCACTCTCTCTCCCTAAACTCATAACCCCCAATCTCTATCTATATCTATCTCTCTATCCATCTAGTTAAACCCCTAATCCCCAAAATCTCTCCCTCTCTCTCTCAATAAACACCTAACACCCAATCTCTCTCTCTCCCTCTCTCAACCCCTAGTAATCCCAAATCTCTTTCTCACCCTCTTTAAACGCATAATCCCCAATTTCTCTCCCTCTCTCTCTCTCTCTTTAAACCACTAAACCCTAATCTCTCTTTGTTACTCTAAACCCCTAACCCACAATCTCTCTCTCTCTCTCTCTCCCCTAAAAATCCCTCCCCTTACCTGCCTAACCATCCTCCCTCTCTATATATTTCTCCCATCTACCACTAACCATCTATACTCCACTTGTGATATCTCTCTCTCTCTCTCACTTTGAACCCCTATTAAACCCCAATCTCTCTCGCTCTCTAAAAACCTAAACCCTAATCTCTCATCTCCCTATACCCCTAACCTCCAATCATCTCTCTCTATAAACCTAACCTCCAATAATCTCTCTCTAGACACCTAACATCCAATCTCTCTCTAGAAATATTACCTCCAATATATCTCTCGCTAAACCCTTAACATCCAATCTCTGTTTCTCTCTCTCTAAATGCATAACCTCGAATATCTCTCTCTCTCTCTCTAAAACCCTAACCCCTAATATCACTCTCTAAACTGCATTCTCTCTCACTCTCTCTCAAGTCCCATAAACCCTAAACCCCATTCTCTCCCTCTCTCTCTCTAAACCCCTAAAATCCAATATCTCTCCCTCCCTCTCTTTATCTATCTAAACTTATAACCCAAAATATTAATCTCTATCTATCTAAACCCACATAGCCCAATATCTCTCTCTATAAACCCTTAACCCCTAATCTATATCTCTCTCTAAACCCCTTACCCTAGCCTCTCTCTCTCTCTAAACCCCTAACCATAAATCCGTCTCTTTTTATCTATCTCTCTCTCTCTCTAATCCCATAACCTATAATATCTCTCTATCTCACTCTCAACCCCTAACCCCCAGTCTCTCTCTCTCTCTCTAAACCCCTAAACCTAAACCTCTCTCTCCTAATATAAGCCCCTAAAACCTAATCTCTCTCTCTAACCCCATAATACTCTCTCTCTCTCTCTCTCTATATATATATATATATATATATCTATCTAAACTACTAACACCCAATATCTCTTCGTCTCTAAACCTCGAGCCCCCCAATATCTCTTTCTCTCTAAAACCCTAACCTGTAATCTCTTTGTTTCTCTAAACCTCTAATCCTCAATCTCTCTCTCACTCTCTTTAAATCCTTAACAACCCATATCTCCCAATAAATCCCATGTCTCCAATCTCTCCCTCTCTCTCTTTAAACCCCTAACCTTCAATATATCTCTCTCTTTAAACCCCTAACCTCCAATATATCTCTCTCTCTAAACCCCTGACCCCAAATCCCTCTCTCTAAACCCATCACCTCCTCTCTCTCTCTCTCTCTCTCTCTCTGTGTCTCTATCTCTCTATCTATCTATCCATCTATCTATTTAAACCGTAAATCCCAATCCCCAATATCTCTCTAAAAACTTAACCCCCAACCACCACTCTCTCTAAATACATAACCCCTAATATCTCTATCTCTTGCTAAACACCTAACCTGAAATATCTACCTCTCTCTCTAAACCCATAACCCCAAATATCTCTCTCTCTCTCTAAACCCCCAACCTTCAATTTCTCTCTCTCTCTCTCTTAACCCCTCACAACTAACCCCTCACTTCTTTTCCTCTCTCTCAACCCCTTACAAGTAATGCCAAATCTCTCTCTCAACCCTTAACAACTAACACCAAATCTCTCTCTCTCTCTCTCTCTCTCTCTCTAAACCCGCAACCTTAAATATCTCTCTCTCTCTCTCAACCTACAACCCCGCCTCTCTCTTCCCAAATACCCATTCCTCACTAGGATGCCTGCCCCTCACCCCTCCTCTATGTATTTCTCCACCCCACCACTAACTGGATCCACCCCCCCCATCATCTCTATCTCTAATCCCCATATTAATCACTAATATTGATTTCTCTCCCTATCCCCTAATACCCAATCTCTCTCTTTCTCTCTAAACCACTAACCTCCAATATCTCTCTCTAAACCACTAACCCCCAATTTCTCTCTCTAAACGGCCAACCCCTAATATCACTCTCTAAACCCTTAACCCCCAATCTATATATATCTCTCTCCAAACAAATAACCTCAAATATATCTCCCTCTCTCTCGTTATCTATCAAAATCTTTAACCCCAATCTCTCTCTCTCTCTCTCTCTCTCCCTCCCCCCAAACCCCCACCTCTCACCCACCTACCCCTACCCCCTCTCTATGTCTCTCTCCCCCCACTAGTAAGAATCCATACTCCCCCTATGATATCTCTCTATCTATAAACCCCTATCAACAACCAATCTAAATTTCTCTCTCCCTCTCTCTAAAAACCTAACCTACAATCTATCACCTTTTCTTTCTCTATATTTCTAGACCCCTAATCCCCAATATTTCTCTCTCTCTCTCTCTCTCTCTCTCTCTAAACCCCTAACACCCAATCAATCTCTCTCCCTAACCTCCAATCTCTCTTTCTCTAAGCTACTAACCCCCAATAGCTATCTCTCTCTAAACCCATAAACCCTAACCCCCGATATCTCTCTCTAAACCCATAACCACTAACCCTTAACCACAAATTTCTCTCTCTCTATCTGAACCCCTAACCCCCAATTTCCCGCTCTCTCTCTCTAACCTGGAATCTTAAAAAATATATATATATCTTTCTATATAAACCCCTAGTCCCAACTCTCTCTCTCTCTCTCACCCTATAAACCCCTAACCCCTAATCTCTCTCTCTCTCTCTCTCTAAATCCCTTACCCCAGTCTCTCTCTCTCTCTCTCTCTAAATCCCTTACCCCAGTCTCTCTCTCTCTCTCTAAACCAGTAATTATAAATCTCTCTATTTCTAGCTATCTCTCTCCCTCTAATCCCATAACCTACAATCTCTCTTTTTCTCTAACTCTAAAACCCTAACCCCCAAATCTCTTTCTCTAACTCTAAAAAACTAAAACACAATCTCTCTCTCTCTCTAAACCCATAATCCTCCCCCTCTCTCTCTTTATCTAAACCCCTAACCCCCAATCTCTCTCCATCTCTAAAATCTTAACCCAAAATTTCAGTTTCTCTCTTAAAAACAAACCTCCAATCTCTCTTTAAACCCCTAACCTACAATCTCTCTATGAATCCATACCCCCAAATATATTTCTCTCTCGAAACCACCAACCTCCAATATTTCTCTCTCTAAACCCCTAACCACCAATCTCTCTCTCTCTATGTCTATCTTTCACTCTATCTCTCTCTAGTCCCCTAAACCCCATTCTATCTCTCTCTAAATCTGTAACCCCCAATTTCTATATTTTTATCTCTCTCTCTAAACCCCTAACCCAAAATCTCTCTCTCTCTCTATCTAAACCCCTAACTCCCAATATATCTATCCCCTTAAACCCCTAAACCACAATCTCTCTCTCTCTCTCTCTCTCAAACCCTAACCCCCAATATCTCGCTCTCTAAACACCTAACCACCAATCTCTCTCTTTCTCTCTCTAACTCTCTAAACCCCTTACCTCACAAGCTCTCTATCTCTTTATAAACCCCTAACACCCAATCTCTCTCTATCTCTCTAAACCCCTAAACCCCATTCTCTCTCTCTCTAAACCCTTGGCCTTTAATATCTCTCTCTTAGTCTCTCTCACTCTCTATAAACCACTAACTGCCAATCTCTCTCTCTCTCTCTCTCAATCCTCTAAACCACATTATCTCCATCTATCTAAACCCCTAACCCCATTATCTCTCTTTCTCAAAACTCCTAACCCACAATCTATCTCTAAAACCCTGACCACAAATCTCTCTCTTAGCCCCTCTCTCTCTAAACCCCCAACCTTCAATCTCTCTCTCTCTCTAAAACTCCAACCTTTAATCTCTCTCTCTATCTCTTTAGAACCCTAATCACCAATCTATCTCTATAACCTCCAATCTATATCTCTCTGAGCCCCTTCCCTCCAAATTCTCTCATTCTTTCTGTTTCTCTAAATTGATGACACCCAATTTTTTTTTTCTCTCTCTCTCTCCCTTTCTCTCTAAACCCGTAACCCCAAAATCCCAATCTATCTCTCTCTAAACCCCTTACCCCCAATCTCTCTCTCTCTCTCTCTCTCTCTCTCTCTCTCTCTCTCTCTCTCCAAAACCACCACTCTCACCCACCTACCCCTCCCCCCTCTCTATACCTCTCTCCCCCTACTAGTAACTAGCCATACTCCCCCCGTTATCTATCTCTATCTCTAAACCCCTATCAAGACCCAATATATCTTTCTCTCTGTAAAACCCTAACCACCAATCTCTCCCTCTTTATACACCATTGACCTCCAATCTCTCTCTCTAAACATCTAACCTCCAATATCTCACTTTCTCTCTCTCTCTCACTCACTCTTTCTCTCTCCTTAGACCCCTAATCCTCAATCTCTCTCTCTCTCTCTCTAAACCCCTAAACCTTAACCCCCAATGTCTCTCTCTCTCTTTCTCTCTAAATGACTAAACCCCAATATTTCTCTATGTATAACCCTCTCTCTAAACCCATAACCATCACCAATAACCCAAAATTTCTCTATCTCTCCATAAATCCCTAACCCCCAATTTATCTTTCTCTCTCTCTCTAAACCCATAACCTCCAATATCTCTCCCTCACTCCATCTATCTATCTAAACCTTTAACCTGAAATCACAATCTCTATCTCTCAATCTAAACCCCTAGTGCCCAATCTCTCTATCTATAAACCCCTAACCCCTAATCTCTCTCTTACTATTTAAACCCATTACACCCTCTCTCTCTCTCTCTAAACCCGTAACCACAAATATCTCTCTTTCTATCTATCTCTGCTTGTAATCCCCTAACATACAATCTCTCTCTATCTCACTCTCAACCTCTAACCCCCAATCCGTCTCTCTCTCTAAACCCCTAAACCCAAATCTATCTCTCTCTCTAACTATAAACCCCAATCTCTATCCCTCTCTCTAAACCCCTAATCCTCACTCTCTCTCTATCTAAACCCTAATCCTCACTCTCTCTCTATCTAAACCCCTAACCCCCAATCTCTCTCAATCTCTAAACCCCTAACATGCAATATCTCTCTCTCTCTAAACCCCTAACCTCCAATCTCTCTCTCTCTCTAAACCTCTAACCTATAATCTCTCTCCCTCTCTCAATCACTAACCCCACTCTCTCTCTAAAATCCTAAACAACAGTCTCTCTATCTAAAACCCTAAACCATTATCTCTCTCTCTCTCTCTAAACAACCAACCACCAATCTCTCTCTCTCGCTAACCCGTAACCACTATCCCCCAATATCTCTCTCTAAACCCCTAACCTCTAATCTCTCTCTCTAAACGCCTAACCCTTGATCTCTCTCCCTCTCTCTCTCTCTCCCTCTCTCTATGTGTCTCTAAACCCCTAATACCCAATCTCTCTCTCAACCTATAAACACCTAGCCCCCTATATTTCTCCGTCACTAATCCCCTAACCCTCTTTCTCTCTCTCAACCACTAACCCCCAATCTCTCTCTCTCTCTAAACAACTAACCCCCAATCTCTCTCTCTCTCTGTCTCTCTAAACCCCTAACCCCAAAGCCCCAATCTCTCTCTCTCTCGAAACACCTTATGCCCAATCTCTCTCTCTCTCTCTTCCCAAACCCCTACTTCTCACACACCTACCCCTCCCGCCTCTCTATGTCCCTTTCCCTCCACTAGTAATCATCCATTCCCCCCCCATGATCTCTCTCTATCTCTAAACCCCTATCAACACCCAATGTCTCTTTATCTCTCCCTAAGACCCTAACCGCCAATCTCTCCCTCTCTATACACCCCTAACCTCCACTCTCTTTCTCTCTCTCTCTCTCTAAACACCTAACCTCCAATCTCTCACATTCTCTTTATCTCTCTCTATATCACTCACTCAGTCTCTCTTTCTCCCATTAAACCCCTAATCCCCAATCTCTTCTCTCTCTCTAAACCCTTAACACCCAATCAATCTCTCTCCCTAACCTCCAATCTCTCTATCTCTCTAAATCGCTTACCCCCAATCTCTCTCTTTCTCCAAACCACTAACCCCCAATCTCTCTCTCTCTCTAAACCCTAAAGCCTAACCACTGATATCTCTATCTTCCCCTTTAAACAACTAAACCCCAATGTTTCTCTCTCTATATATCACTCACTCTCTCTAAACCCCTAACCCCTAACCACTAAACTCAAATATCTCTTTCTCTCTAAATCCCTAACCCCCAATTCATCTCTATCTCTCTCTCTAAACCCATAACCTCCAATACCTCTCTCGCCCTCTCTCTATCTATCTAAACCTCTAACCTAAAATATCAATATCTATCTATCTATATGTCTAAACCCCTAGTGCCCAATCTCTCTATCTATAAACCCCTTACCTCTAATCTCTCTCTCTCTCTAAACCCATTACATTTAGTCTCTTTCTCACTTTCTAAACCCCTAACCACAAATATCTCGCTTTCTATCTATCTATGTATCTAATCCAGTAAACTACAATCTCTCTCGATCTCACTCTCAACCCCTAACCCCCAATCTATCTCTCTCTCTCTCTAAACCCCTAAACCCAAATCACTCTCTCCAACTCTAAATCCCAATCTCTCTCCCTCTCTCTAAACCCATAATCCTCATTCTTTCATTATCTAAACCCCTAACCTCCAATCTCTCTGTATCTAAACCCCTAAAACCCAATATCGCTTTCTCTCTAAACCCCTAAACTCCAATCTCTTTGTCTCTAAACCTCTAACCTATAATATCACTCTCTCTAAATCCCTAACCCCCAATCTATTTATCTCTTTCAACCCCTAACCTCCAATCTCTCTCTCTCTAATCCCATAACCACCAATCTCTCATTCTCTCTCTCTCTCTCTAAACTCCTAACCCCCTATCTCTCTATCTATCTCTAATCCCTTAAACCCCATTTTGTCTCTCTCTCTCTCTCTCTCTAAATCTGTAACCCACAATCTCTCTTTTTATCTCTCTCTTTGAACCACTAACCCAAAATATCTCTCTCTCTAAACCCCTAACACCCAATCTCTCTCTCTCTCTCTATCTCTAAAACACTAAACCACCAATCTCTCTCTCTCTCTCTCTCTCTCTCTCTCTCTCTCTCTCTAAACCCCTAATCTCTAAGCTCTCTCTCTTTCAACCCCTAAATCCTAACCCCCAATCTCTCTCTCTCTCTCTCTCTCTCTCTAAACCCCCAAAATACAACTCAATCTCTGAACCACTAAACCCTAACCCCCAATCTCTGTCTCTGACTCTCACTCTCTCTAAATCCCCAACTTCCAATCTCTCTCTCCCTCTCTCTATCTATCTAAACTTCTAACCCAAAGTCCCCAATCAATCTATCTATCTATATAAACCCCTCGACCCAAATATCTCTCTCTATAAACACCTAAACCCTAATCTCTATCTATATCTAAACCCCTTACTCTAGTCTCTCTCTCTCTCTCTAAACCCCTAACCACAAATCTCTCTCTTTATATCTCTCTCTCTCTCTCTAATCCCCTAACCTATAATCTCTCTATCTCACTCTCAACCTCTAATCCCCAATCTCTCTCTCAATCTCTAAACCCCTAACACACACTATCTCTTTCTCTCTAAACCCCTAACCTCCAATCTCTCTCTCTCTCTCTCTAAATCTCTAACCTGTAATCTCACTCTCTCTAAATCCCTAACCCCCAATTTCTTTCTCTCTTTAAAATCCTAACCTCCAATCTCTCTCTCTTGAAACCCCCAACCTCCAATCTCTCTCTCTTGAAACCCTTAACACCCAATCTCTCTCTCTAAAAAAAACTAAACCACCAATCTCTCTCTCTCTATCTATATAAACCCCTAACCTCCAATATCTTTAAACACCTAACCACCTCTCTCTCTCAATCTGTAACCACTAACCCTCAATCTCTCTCTCTAAACCCCTAACCTCCTATCTCTCTCTCTCTAAACCACTAAGCAACTATTTCTCTCTCTCTCTCTTTGAACCCCTAAATCCCAATCTTTCTGTTTCAACGTATCTCTAAATCCCTAACCCCCGATCTCTTTCTCTCTCTCTAGCCATCTATCTATCTATGTAAACCCATAACACCCAATCTCTCTCTCTCTCTAAACCGCTAACCCCCAATCTCTCTCTCAATATCTAAACACCCAACCCCCTATATATCTCTATCTCTAAGCCCCTAACGCTCTCTCTCTCTAAACTAGTAATCCTCAATCTCTCTCTCACTCTCTAACTCTCTCTCTCTAAACCCCTAACAACCAATCTCTCTCTCTCTCTCCCACTCCCTCTCTCTAAACCTCTAACCCCAATCTCTATGTTTCTCTCTCTCTACCCCTAACCGCTAACCTCTCTTTCTCTCTAAACCCATAACCTCCTATATCTCTCCCTCTCTTTCTCTCTCTCTAATCCCCTAACCACCAATCTCTCTCTTATATCTGTCTCTCTTTAAACCCATAACCCTCAATCTCTATATATATCTCTCTAATCCCCTAACCCCTAATCTTTCTATCACTCTCTCTAAACCATTAACCCCCAATCTCTCTCTTTCTATTTCTCTCTATAAACCGCCAACCTCAAATATCTCTCTCTCTCTCTCTCTCTAAACCCCTAACCCCAGGTCTCTCTCTAAAACCCTAACCCCTAATATCTTTTTCTCTCTCTCAATATGTCAACCCCTAACCTCAATCTCTCTCTTTGAACCCCTAATCCCCAATCTCTCTCTAAATGCCTAACCTCCAATCTCTCTCTCTCTAAACCCCTAAAAACCAATGTATTCCTCTATAAACCGTAAACCTCGAATCTCTTTCTATCTCTCTCAACCCCTGATCTCCAATCTCTCTCCCTCTCTCTAAACACCTAAACCCCAATATCTCTCTCTAAATGCCTGACTACTGATATCTATCTCCCCCTCTCTCTCTCTCTCTCTCTCTCTCTAAATTCCTAACCCCCCATCCTTCTCTACAAACCCATAAGAACTAATCTCTCTCTCTCTCTCTCGAAACCCCTAACCCCCAATATCACTATGCCGTGCTAAACAACCAACTCTGTATCTCTTTATCTCACTAAATCCCTAACCACCAATATCTCTCTCTCCCTCTCTGTGTCTCTCTAAACCCCCAATCTCCAAGCTCTCTCTCTCTCAACCCCTAAATCCTAACCCCCAATCTCTCTCTCTCTCTCTCTAAACCACTAAACCCTAACCCCCAATATGTCTCTCTCTATCTCTCTCTAAATCCCCAACCTCTAATATCTCTCTCTCTCTCTAAATCCCCAACCTCTAATCTCTCTCTGTCTCTCAAAAGTTAACTTGTTACCCCCAATCTCTCTATCTCTCTCCCTCTCTCTCTCTCTCAAAAGTTAACTTGTAACCCCCAATCTCTTTCTCTCTCTGTCTATCCCTCTCTAACCATCCATAATTCCACCATGATATCTCTCTCTATATAAACACATGTCAACCACCAATATATATCTCTCTATCTCTCTCACTAAACCCCTAACCCCCAATCTTTCTCTCTCTCTCTCTCTCTAAATCCCCAACCTACAATGTCTCTCTCTCTCTCTCTAAAACTATCCGTTCAACCCCAATCACGCTCTCTCTAAATCCCTTATGCCCAATCTCTCTCTTTTTCTCTCTCTCAATCACTAACCCCCAATATTTTCACTCTCTCTCTAAACCCCTAACCCCGTACACCCAATCTCTCTCTCTCTCTAAACCCCTAACCCCCAATCTCTCTCTCTCTACCAATAACCTATGATATTCCTCCCTCTCTCTTTCTATCTATCAAAACCTCTAACCCCCAATCTCTCTCTCTCTCTCTTGATTTATTTATCTAAACCCTAGTTCCCAAATTCTCTCTCTCTCTTTAATCCCCAAATTGCTAATCTCTCTCTGTAAACCAGTCACCCCCCCTCTCTCTAAACCTGTAACCTCCAATATATCTCTTTCTCTCTCTCTCTCTCTCTAATCCCCTAACTTTCCATCTCTCGCTATCTCTCTCTCAACCCCTAACACCCAATCTTTCTCTCTCTCTAAACCCATAAACCCAAATATATCTCTGTAACATACCCTTTTAGCTGGAAAACATTTTGTGTTAGCAAACATTATTATAAATTTTATTGTAAAGTTTTATGTTGGACAGGTGTCCAAGGATGACTGTAATTTGCACAATATATTATTATTAAATAAATAAAATAGGAGATAAACACCTAAGAGGACTCTTGAAAGAGTGGTTACTAATCCACTAGGTGGAATGGAATCTAGGGTAGAAGGCAATGGACAAGTGGCAGCATCATGATGCAACTAACTAGCTGTTGGTATGGGACAACTCCCTTGGAATGTGGTCATAGTGCCCTGAAAGATGGGAATGGAGCTTGAGGCTCATTTATTCCAAACTGACCACTAAAAGACCTAGGCAGTCTATATAATAGCCATCAAATATTGAACTGAGGTTCATCACTTTTCTTGACGAGGAAATTTACCTTGGGGTTTTGCTGTGTTTGCACCCAAGAGATTTGATGAGGGGATATGCTATGTTGTTGATCATGTTGTGAGTCTTCCAAATCTTATTGAGTTCAGGAGGTTGATGCTGAGTGGAGAAGGCATTTTATTTCAGGAGGTTGATGCTGAGTGGAGAAGGCATTTTGAGTGCCTTGCTTCTACACAGATTCCACCCACTTATTGGATCAGTAATCAGGCTTGGGGGTTCACTAGAAGTCAGTAGTTGAGCTGCTTCTTCTGAAGCAGGTTGGGAGGAACAGGCCTCCTTGGGTGTTTGTCGGCCCTATCGTCATCTACAGGTTCTAATTGTTTATCTGCTGTTAAACTAGTTAATTCTGTTTATTTACAAGTATATAATTTACAGAATGAAATTTGATTTATATACCTCTACTTTAGTGTTTTTATTCAAGTTTAAAGCATGAATAGAAATTATGAATGAAATAAATGATCTCTGCATTTTTCCCCATGCAAAAAGGAATAGCATCGTACTCTAGTACAGAGACAAATTAAGTAGAATAGATCAAGATAGGAAAATAGCCAAGTGAATGAGCAAATTAAATACAGATTAAATTATTATAAATTTCTCAAGTTTCTACTTACTGTTTGATTTCTATATATACATTTATAGTGACCTCATTGTCGTTTATTTTTAGCTAACTGTTTTCCTAATTTACAAGCAATGTTTCCTTGTTTATAAATATCTTTGTTTGAAATAAATAGATTTATGCTCTAACAGTAAAGAATTGTTTTTTCTGCATATAGTAGTTAAATGTATATGTTTATATCAAGATAAATTTATAGACTTACTTCCATTATGCAACAGAATGATATTTCTTTTACAGACAGCAAGAATTTCCAATTATTTCATGCACACATTTATACATTGTTTTACACCATAAACTACACAGTGGAAATCAAAACATTTATCATTTTCTACTATAACCCTAAACAAAGTTATCAAATACTATCCTATAGTCAACATTTCCATTTTAAAACAAGTCAAACTTTATTTCCCTTCATTACACATAAATCATTCCTACAGGTTAAACAGTTTTACATTCTAAGTATTATTTCCAGAAATTCAAGTATCATGATATCGGTAGGATATTTTCTAAACAAAATAGCAAACATCAATTTAGTTCCGAATCTATTTCGAAGAGCAACTTCAGACCATACATTGTAAACACTTGACGAATCGAGTTACTTTTGTCTTAAAGCCAAAACACATAATATCTTTTTATTTATTTTCATAACTCGACAAAATTGATGACTCGACATCATAATGGTGATCGAATCAAGCCACACATTTTATAATTCAAACCCTAACTTATAGAATAACTCTGCCGAGAACTTCTCTCAACCGACTAACCACACACAGCCAAACTCTTCTCTAAAAACAAAAACACATCTCATACGATTTGTAGAAATCAAAAGATCATTACAATATCCAAGTTTTGAGAGACACATGACACAACTATACAATTTTCACAGTTATTATTAGGGAGAAGAAACATTACCAAGAAGCTTCCATTATAATACACAACTATAACTTTTATCCATCGACCATAAAACACAGAACCATTTTGAGAATGAGATGTATCACTATATTAAGTCTGAGAATATAAATCTCTGTTACAAAACAGTTGTATTCAAAATCGACACGGCCATTGTCTTATGGGTTGAGGAATCCTCCTCCCCATTCTTTTATAAATATTAAAAACCCTATTGAAACTCTCTGAGTTAAAAAAAAAACACACAGAACATCACACAGTCGGCCATTCTCTTCATCTACAGAGAGTTTCAAGGAAACCGCTGAGGCTTACTGGTTGGTATAGTTGCGACCAACCTACGACGCCCAAACAGGAGAACACCAATGCATTGTTTCCCTGTAAACAACCACATCAATGTTGTGGTCAAACATTTATCTTATCAAAGAAACAAGACTCAGTATAAACAAATAAATAACTACTACGTTAAATACCGAATGTGAGCTACAGGAGGATTTTCGAACACATTACCTTTTTAATTTGAAAGACGTAGCAACAATAAATGCCAAGACTGGTGCAGCTGCAATCAAACCCTTACATCATCGAATGATGGTGCAGCTGGAGCCAACACGAAAACCATCAACTATTTCAACACCGTGAACAGTGCCGAGAGAGGTAGCAACTTAGGCGAGGCCCCCTGGCCATTCATTTCAAATCCAACATTAAAATAAACAAACCCTCAACAAGTCAGGGTATCGAATCCACCCAAAGACAAAATCTAAGATTGACAACCGAAACATTCAACACTGTAAAAGCTGGAGAGAGCTCGGCTATATAAAATTACAGAGGTTACGAGTTCAAGACTCAGTAACTACACCTCCTAGATGCACAACAGAATAACCTACAAACCCTCATCTTGTCAGCCACGCAAAGCCTCAACTACAAACGCCAAGATTACAATAAACACGGGAATCAAAGCCAAAGTAGGGTTTAACTCACACCATTCATTACACTGCCAAGATCAACGGTGGAGATCACCGGGAGACTTATGAAGTATCAAATACCATCTACCACATTAAATGTAATATCATTACAAACGCCATGAAGGAGCCAGTTCAACAACTGTTGAACCATTCTGTTTACACATCATCACAAGGAGGTTCAATACCACCGTATTGGCACGTGAACAAACCAGCTTTACCATCCATGATGGAATCCCACTATCCACAGTAGTTGTAAGCATTCAATGCATAAAATACGGTTACACTTGCCAACATTGGAATTCGCATATGGTATAGTCGTGGTGTACCACCTTGTTACAACATGTTTGAATAAGGTTGGGTAGATAATGCGAAGGGTTCATATAGTGTCCTATGATTGCATAGTATCACATATCGCATAGTATTACACATTACATAATGCCAATAGGTTAGAATAGTATTACATATTTGCATATAATCCATATTGTTTGCACAATAGATCATATTGTTTGCATAGTTGCATAACATCAATAAAGTTTATATGGAATAGTATCACAATGCACACAACTCACATTACAATAAATGTGATATATTTACAATAGTTTTTAATATTACAACAAACGTTATTTGGAAGGGTTCGATAATAATCCCATAAGCATTATAAATAGACCATATAAATAATCCATTAAATAGAATTACACATTGTGAATAGATTTTAGACATTACATACACATACATTATAATGTATTGTGTAAATGAAATAACTCAGACCAACACCATCATCGCAGGATATAGATCCTAAACAAGTTAGAAAAAAAGTTGTAAATAGAATTTCCACAATTTTCCACGGAGGTAGAAGGTAGACACTTACATATAGGAAACATGAACGGAAACCAAAACAATTCTAGGTACAACACTGCGATACGATCATTACAGACCTTCTCTGAAAAACTGATTGATTACTTATCGCATCTTTAAAAATATTACCTGTAAACTATCACAAGTACGAAATCATATGCTTTAGCACGAATGCTAAGTAAGACTCGGGGCATCCGAAGGACCCCTTCAACAATCAAACAAAAGTACATTAGTCAAAGCAGTTAATTCATCTTCCATAAACGACAACAATAGAAGTTTGTAACATTACAGCTGAATAATATCAAAGACATCTTCTGAAATCTTTTAGTCGAAATTTCTTACATAATAAACTAGCATGGCATTTAGTAAAGCAAGATAACATTTCATGTATCATTCTATTTCCGCATTCATTAAATAAGCAATAAATGTCACATAGAAATTTTTTAAATTTTTGTGATTTTTCCGGGATGTTACATGTGGTATCAGAGCACAAGTTCCAACTCTAGGCCTGATTGAGGTTCATGCGCACAAACAAAAAAATAAATCAGAAAGTTTATGTTACTAACTTTTGTAATTTAATTTTATTTTGCACAGAACAGATTGACCTTTAATTGTAGGTATGTAAATATCAGAGGAATCAACAGAGGATAGATGTCCTCGTAATGAATGTATTAATCAAAATAACACTGAAGGAATTTATGTTGAGTTAAACAACCAGTCTTCTGAAATTTTACGCACTGTACAGGATTTAAAATCTGAGTTAAAAGCTGTTAAAGAAGAAAATGAACGGATCCTTAAGGTACAGGAAGAGTTACAATAGAATTTAAAAGGAAACTATCATAGTGATGAAAGAGGCAGAAAATTTGAATTTAAGGTTGATTCTGAAATAATGTCCCACCAACATAAGCATAAGAAAACAATAAATGATAAAAGGAATAGTTACTCATCCTCTAAATCTGATTCAAGTAATGAAGACATAAATTATGACAGCAGTAATAGTGAATGTTGTTCTAAAAAGAGAAAACATAAGCATCATGAATAGATTATTGGGGAATTTAAAAAGATTAAGCCACCTACTTTTAATGGTGAAAGTGAGAAGGGTGAGACAGTAGAAGTGTGGTTGTCCGGAATGAAAAAGTACTTTAATATTTATGACTACTCTTCTCAACTGAAAGACAAGATGGATATTTACAATATGACCGTGAAGGCAGATATCTGGTGGCAGGATCTTAAAAGGATCAAAAGTATAAAAGAAAAAGAAGTAACTTGGACTATGTTTAAAAGTTTGTTTAAAAATAAGTTTTTGTTGGAACATTACTTTGAAGATAAGTCCAAAGAGTTTTACGATTTAAAGTTGGGTACAATGAACATAAAAGAACTATGTAGCAAGTTCCTTAGCTTGCTGAGGTACGTGCCCTACATGGTTGAGGAAAATCCTAAAGTGAAAAGGTTTCTCAGTTGTTTACCTTTTAATATAAAAGATTGTATTGAGTATGATAATCCTTCCACTTTGGAAGAGGCCATGAGAAAGGAAAATTTTGCTTTGATCAAAACAGAAAAAGAGAAGGAACAACTGGCTGGAAGAACAGTAAGACTAATCAATATGACTATAAAAAGAAGAATTTTAATCATAATGCTGGAGGTTTTAAGAAAAATTTTAATAACAAAATTTTTCCTAATAATTACCAGAATAATGTATCTCAGAACTCTAATGCTGCAAGAAATGTACCTAATAATAATAATCACAACAACAATAATAACAATAACAACAGGTATGCTGAGTATAAAGGACCCATAAAGTGCTATGAATGTGGCAAACCACATAAGAGAGTAGATTTCCCACGCAACAAGAGGACAACCAACAATATTCATACTATGCAAGCAAAACCTACAGTTGGAGATATCGCAAGAGAAATGCCCAAGATAAATGCAGCATTGGAGAACCGCCAAGCGGACCATCAAACATCCATGGTCGAAATTGAAGGTATGATACAAAACAAGTCTATCTCTATTTTAATAGATCCAAGTGCAAATTTAAGTTATATTTCACCTACTTTAGTAAACCGTTGCATGCTAAAAACAAAGAAATTTGATAATGCATGGTTAGTTCAGCTTGCAATAGGAACTAAAAGAAAGGTTACAGATTATGTCCATAATTGTGAAGTATTTTTAAGTCAACTGAAAACGCAAATTAATCTGAATGTTTTACCCTTAGGGTCATATGATTTGCTGATTGGTATGGATTGGCTTGAACAACATAGAGTTATACTGAATTGTTATGATAAATATTTCACATGTGTAAATAATGAAGGTAATTCTGAAACAGTAAAAGGAATTCATAGGCAGATTTCAGTAAGGCAGATTTATGCCTTACAAGTAAAGAGAGCTGCCATAAACTGTTGTAAATTGTTTGTTAATGTTGTTAATGATGAATGTACATCTAAAGAAGATAAGTTAAAACTAGAGGATATTCCCATCCTTAGGGACTTTTCTAATATATTCACAGAAGAAATTCCAGGATTACTTCCGAAAAGAGAACTTGATTTCACCATTGAGTTAGTACCCGAAGCGGTACCAAACTCGAAAGCTCCCTATAGGATGAATATTCTGGAGTTAAATGAGTTAAAATCTCAGCTGAAAGAATTAATAGATAAAAACTACATAAGGCCCAATGTGTCCCCTTGGGGAACACCAGTAATATTTGTTAAAAAGGACGGTACCATGCGTTTGTGCATTGACTACCGTCAGCTTAATAAAATGACAATTAAAAACCGGTATCCCTTACCCCACATAGATGATCTATTTGATCAAGTACGCGGAGCAGAGATATTCACTAAAATTTACTTAAGGTCGGGTTATCATCAAGTCCGGATAAAAGATGAGGACATATTCAAAACTGCATTCAGAACGCGTTATGGACATACGAGTTCGTAGTTATGCCTTTTGGGCTAACCAACGCACCGGCAGTGTTCATGTATTTAATGAACAACGTTCTCCATAAATATTTGGATAAGTTTGTAGTGGTATTCATTGATGATATTCTGATATACTCAAAAACTAAAGAAGAGCATGACGAACATTTAAAAATAATTTTACAAGTACTTAGAGAACATCAACTTTATGCTAAGTTTAGTAAGTGTGATTTCTATAAAGATAAAATTCAATATTTGGGTCATATAATTTCTAGAGATGGTATTTTTGTTGATCCTGATAAGATAAAAGCAATAAATGAATGGTCTGTCCCAAAAAATGTAACTGATGTACGGTCATTCATGGGAATAACGGATTACTATAGAAATTTTATTGAAGGGTTCTCTAGAATTGCTAACCCCATCACTTCTTTGCAGACAAAAGGGAAGAAATTCGTATGGGATCAAAAGTGTCAAGACAGTTTTAATAAGTTAAAAGAATTGTTAACTACTGCACCCATCTTAAAAATTACAGATCCCAATAAGGATTTCGTCGTATGCACGGATGCATGCAACGATGGACTTGGAGGGGTCTTAAGTCAAGAAGGTCATGCAATTGCTTTTGAGTCAAGGAAGTTAAAAATACATGAAAAGAATTATGCAACGTATGATCTTGAGTTGGCAACCGTGATACATGCTTTAAATATGTGGTGCCATCACTTGATCGGAATAAAGTTCATTTTAATGACTGATAATAAGGGCTTAAAGTATCTTTTGGATCAAACAAATCTTAACGCAAGGCAAGCTAGGTGGTTAGCTTTCCTTAGTGAGTATGATTTTAAGATCCATCACATTAATGGAAAGGAAAATAAGGTTGCTGATGCATTGAGCAGAAATGCTAGATTGAGTTTTGTGGCAGCAATTAGTACTTTTAAAACTGATCTGGAAAATCAGATCGAAGAAGGAATTTAAGCAAGATGAAAATTACCAAAAATTACATGATAAATTGGATGAAAATTCATCTAAAAATGTTATAACAGATTTCTGTATTAATGAAAAAGGATTCTTAACTTATAAAAACAGAATTTATGTGCCACTTTTTCAAAGGTTAAGTTGTTGATTTTAGATAAAGTTCACAAGAGTCCTTATTCAGGGCATCCTGGTTATCAGAAAATGATAACTATGTTAAGAAAGGAGTATTTTTGGCCCAACATGAAGAGTGAAGTTGCTGAATATATAGCTAGATGCTTTGACTGTCAGACTATTAAAGCTGAACATCAACATCCAGCTGGGCTATTGCAGCCCTTACCAATTCCAGAATGGAAATGAGAAATTATAAGCATTGACTTTATTACAGGTTTGCCTAAAAATCAGAAGTAGAATGATTCAATTATGGTTGTTGTTGATAAACTTAGTAAAGCTGCTCATTTTATTCCTATTAAAACTACTTTCAAGGCTTCTAACATTGCAGATATTTTCATGAAGCAAATTTTTTGCTTGCATGGAATTCCAAAGGTAATTATTTCAGACCGAGACTCTAAGTTCACCGATAACTTTTGGACAACACTGTTTAAAGGATTAAATACTAAATTAAATTTCAGCACTTCTTTCTGTAAGTTTTAAACCTTAACAGTGAAGTACAAACTTATATTGATTCTTAAGCATTAACAGAAAATACACAATGGCACACACATTACATAGAGATTTTCACTTGGAAACCCTTAACCGGGAAAAAACCAGCAAAACTTAGAGCCGCACTTCTCCTTTTCATTATATGTTTACAATATATGGTATTCCGCAACATCTAAAACCCTAATTCATTTACCCGAAATTAGGTTACAACCCTAATACCTTTTACCGGGATTAGATAGAGTACAATGGGTCGAAATCGCGAAAAAGCAAAAAGCAACCCAATTTTTTTTTCCACGCAAGGGATCGTGTTGTACACGCAACCACCATGTGAAGAGATATAACATTCCCAAGATTCTCCCACTTGTTGTTCTCTTCACATACAGGAGAAATTTATGACTTTAACAATTCAGGGAAACAATGCCCATGTTCTCTTTACACCAAGAGAACTTCTGAGTACTCATAGACTTTTTCAAAGAGTCTGCAACATTTACCAAAGTGTCAACCTTCTCCAGCAACACTTTGTTTTGTTCAACCATGTCTCTGACGAAATGGTACTGCACATCAATGTGCTTTGTCCTTGAGTGATAAGCAGGGTTCTTTGCCAGAAATATTGCACTTGAGCTATCACAGCCAATCTTTACTGCATTCTGAACAAAACCAATACCTGAACACAATCTTTGCAACCATACAACTTCCTTACTTGCATGGGTAGCTCCCATGTATTTAGCTTCTGTAGTTGAGAGTGCAACTACAACTTGTCTTCTACTCATCCAACTGATTGCTCCTCCAAATAGATTAAAAACGTAGCCACTTGTATATCTTCTGTGATCAAGATCTCCAGCCCAGTCAGCATCAACAAATCCTTGTATATCTATCTCTCTATTTATACCGGGTCTTCCTTGGTAGCAGATTGCAAAATCTGTAGTGCCACGCAAATACCTGAAGACCCTCTTTACTGCAGTCTAATGTTCCTTTCCTAGTTTTAACATGTATCATCTCAAAACTCCCACTGCATGGGCTATATCTGGTCTAGTACAGACCATGGAATACATCAGACTGCCAAATGCACTAGCATAGGGAACATGAGACATGTCCTCTACCTCTTCTTGTGTTGTGGGACACTGTTCTGCAGATAACCTTACACCTACAGGAATGGGCACCTTCACTGGTTTGCTTTCCTGCATATTAAATCTCTTCAATATCGTTTCAACATATTTCCTCTGATTTAACCAGAGTTTCCTGTTTTCACGATCTCTTTTTATTTCCATGCCTAAAATAAAATTTGCAGCACCAAGATCTTTCATGTCAAATTCAGATGACAGCTGATTTTTGACATCCTTGATGATTTCCTTGTTGTTTCCAATTAGCAACATATCATCAACATACAATATTACATAAATAAAATGATCACCAGTTTGCTTAAAATAAACACAGTGATCAGCTTTGCTTCTTGAGAAACCAAGTCCCAGTATATAGGTATCAAATTTTTGATACCACATTCTTGGAGATTGTTTCAATCCATAGAGAGATTTTTTCAGCTTACAGACAAGCTCCTTTCTTCCTTTCACCACAAACCGTTCTGGTTGCTTCATATAGATCTCTTCATTAATATTTCCATGTAGGAAATCCGTCTTTACATCCATCTGTTCTACTTCAAGGTCACAAGCAATAGAAATAGATAGAAGAAATCTAATAGAAGTCAATTTTGCAACAGGTGAAAAAATCTCACCAAAATTGATGCCCTCAATTTGGGAATAACCTTTCGCTACTAGTCGAGCCTTGTACTTCTCCACTTTACCTGCTGCATTTAACTTCTTCTTGAATACCCATTTGCTTCCAATATGCTTTCTTCCTTCTGGCAACTCAACCAGATCCCTTGCCTCATTTTTGTCCAAGGCATCCATTTCTTCTATCATGGCCTTCTTCCATAGTTTACTATCTTTTGAATCCATTGCCTCTTTAGCAGTTCTAGGATCATCATCAGTAATAGATAACACAAAATTAGAACGAAAATCAGGGGGACTGTACCTTTCAACTTGGCTTCTTACTCGGTCAGATCTCCTCAATACCAGAGTCTGTGGATCCACCTCTTCATTTGATTAAGACGATTCTGCCTCCTCATCTGATTCAGACGAATCTGGTTCCTCAAAAGAGTCACCTCTTTCATCCTTGATATCAAAGTGTAGCTTCTCTGAATCCTTTTCCTTTGGTACATCCTCAATCTTGGAAGTGATTTCAACTTCTCTGAAGATCACATCTCGACTGTAAACTGTTTTCCTTTTTACTGGGTTCCACAGCTTGTAACCTTTCACTCCATCCTTGTAACCAATGAAGATACATTTTTCCACTTTATTATCCAACTTTCTCCTTTTCTCCTTTGGAACATGTACAAAAGCATCACACCCAAACACTCTGAGATGAGAGAGAGAGGGTTTCTTACCAGTCCAAACCTAATGAGGTGTCTTGTCAACCAACGCTGATGTGGGTGTCCTATTCACTATGTAACACGCAGTGTCAACAACTTCTGCCCAGAATTGTTGTGTTATCCCTGCACCACTGAGCATACTCCTTGCCTTTTCCATCAATGTCCTGTTCATCCTTTCTGCAACCCCATTCTGTTGAGGTGTGTATGGAGTAGTCTTTTGCCTTGCTATTCCACACATTTTACAGAACTCCTCAAATTCACTTTCACAGAATTCTCCACCGTTATCTGTTCTGAGTACTTTTATTTTCTTTTCAGTTTGATTCTCTACAAGAGCCTTAAATTCTTTGAATATTTAAAAAACCTCAGATTTCTTACGCAGGAAATAAATCCAAGTTTTCCTTGAGAAATCATCTCTAAATGAAACATAATACATAGATTTACCAAGTGATGGAACATGAACAGGTCCAAAAACATCACTGTGTATTAACTCTAAGATTCCTTTAGCTCTTACAACACCAGATGAGAATCTTACCCGATTCTGTTTACCATATAAGCAATATTCACAGAAATCGAAATCTAATGTGAAATCAGACATGCCTTCAGCCATAATTTTACCTTGTAATAGTCGAAGACCCTTCTCTCCAATATGTCCCAGCCTTCGATGCCATAGCGATGTCTTCTCACTAGAGACAGTAAGGACTCTATCTCCTTCATTTTTACCCTCAGGAACAATAGTACTGTTACATCCATTTTTGAAGGTGCTTCCCAACAACTTGTATAGAGTTCCAATCCGAACTCCCCTCATCAGCACCAGTGATTCTCGAACCATCTTGCATGTGTTCTTTTCAAATAAATATTTCACACCTGCATCATCCATTTTACTTACAGATATAAGTTTTCTAGCTAGCTTTGGAATGTGCAGAACCCCGGGAATATTTTTAACCCTTCCATCTTTGAGCAGTAGCTTGATATTTCCTCAACCTATGATTTTCGCCACCGAGTTGTCTCCCAGAAATACATCTCCTCCATCATACTTTTCGTATTCAGAAAACCACTCCCTGTGAGGAGTCATATGATAAGACGCACCTGAGTCAATCAACCACGAATCATGCTCTGCATGTGTACTTGAATATGCCAGATACACATCTCCTCCTTCCTCTGTAGATTCTTTCCCATCTGCGGATGGAGCATCATTAGGTCCTCTGATTTTATCAGTATTTTTGGATTTACAATCCTTCTTGTAATGCCCAGCTTTTCCGCACTTCCAGCATTTTCTTACAGAAGGTCATGGAGATTTAGATCTCCCTCTAGATTTAGATCTACCACCTGAAGACTTATTTTTAGATCTGTCTCCGAGGCGAACTCTTACAAATAAGGAATCCTTGGTTGAACTATCTATGGATCTCTGCCTCATTTCCTCCAATAGTAGGGATGCAACCACATCATCGAAGTTTAGCGTGGTTGCATTACTCCCAATAGCTATAACTAGATTATCCCATGAATCTGGCAAAGAGCACAACAGACTAATACATTTTTCATCATCAGCAATTGTAATACCAAAAGATGTCAACTGACTTACCAGAGTATTGAAGGCGTTTAGATGCTCTGACACAGAGTCTCCATCAGTCATCCTCAGAAGGTACAATTCATTTCGCAAAAATAGCTTATTTACCAGGGACTTTGACTGATACAGATTTCCTAGTTTATCCCATAGCTTCTTTGCACTGTCTTCTCCAGATACGTTCACCAATACCGAATCTGCGAGGCAAAGACGAATGGTGCTCCTTGCTTTTCTTTCCAGCTTTTCACATTCTTCTTTTACCGCACTAGTGGGCATGGTACCTGGATCTAATGCGATCCATTGTTCTCTATCTACCAGAAGATCTTCCATTTTGAGCTTCCATAGCTCAAAGCTCTGTCCATTAAATTTCTCAATCTCGAATCTAGAACTGCTCGCCATTCTTTAAAGAAAAAATAAATCACCGCTGCAAAGCTCCCATTGAAACCAAGTTTATCACAAATCCAAGATTGAGCCAAACCCTTGGAAACAAAGGCGTCCCTCTGAACCCAAAAATGCTCTGATACCAAATGTAAGTTTTCAACCTTAACAGTGAAGTACAAACTTATATTGATTCTTAAGTATTAACAAAAAATACACAATGGCACACACATTACACAGAGATTTTCACCTGGAAACCCTTAACCAGGAAAAAACCAGCAAAACTTAGAGCCGCACTGCTCCTTTTCATTATATGTTTACAATATATGGTATTCCACAGCATCTAAAACCCTAATTCGTTTACCTGAAATTAGGTTACAACCCTAATCCCTTTTACTGGGATTAGATAGAGTACAATGGGTCGAAATCGCGAAAAAGAAAAAAGCAACCCAAAATTGTTTTACACTTCACGCGGACTTCGGGGGCCTAACAGCCTCCTCCGTGGCGTTTCAGAACCTAACGGTCCGAAACGAAGGGGGTGGGCCCTGTCGGGATACCCCCCCCTCTGGACGCGCCCGGCGCAGGCGAATCACTACTGGGCAAGGGATCGTGTTGTACACGCAGCCACCATGTGAAGAGATATAACATTCCCAACACTTTCCACCCACAAACTGATGGTCAAACAGAAAGAGTAAATCAGATTTTGGAAAACATGTTAAGATTGTATGTTAAAGATCAACCATGTAAGTGGGAAGATTACTTGCACTTAGCAGAATTTGCCTACAATAATAATTATCAAGCATCTGCTAAGTTAAGTCCATTTGAAATTTTGTATGGAAAAAAATGTTGTACTCCAATTTCTTGGGATAATCTTATAGACGGATTGATGTTAGGACTAGATTTATTGAAAGAAATGGAGCTAACCGTGAAACAGGTTCAAGGTAACTTAAAAGTTTCCCAAGATCGGCAGAAAAGCTATGCTGATTTGAAATGCACAGAAAGAGAATTTCAGGTAGGAGACCATGTTTTCATAAAGGTAAAGCCCAAGAAAAGTTCTTTGAAGCTTGAGAGCTGTGCTAAATTAGCACCAAGGTATTGTGGACCATTCGAAATCCTATCAAGAATAGGAGTTGTTGCATATCAATTGGTATTGCCATACAATTTAAAAATCCACAATGTTTTTCACGTTTCTGTTTTAAAGAAGTATGTGCACGATGCTACTTATGTGCTGAATTGGAATGGCATACAGGTGGAACCCAAAGGAGATTTTTAGGTGGAATTGGACTGTATTCTCGATCGGAGGGAAATTATGCTTTGAAATCTCACCATAGGGCAGGTAAAGGTGCAATGGAAGCACCTTAGCCCTGATGAAGCTACTTGGGAGCTGGAAAGTAATATTCGGGAAACATATCCAGTTCTGTTCCATGAGGAGCTTGATGATGAATAAGCAACATCGAGGATGGTGTTGAGCTTAAGAGGGGGTGTTTGTAACATACCCTTTTAGCTGGAAAACATTTTATGTTAGCAAACATTATTATAACTTTTATTGTAAAGTTTTATGTTGGATAGGTGTCCAAGGATGCCTGTAATTTGCACAATATATTATTATTAAATAAATAAAATAGGAGACAAACACCTAAGAGGATTGTTGAAAGAGTGGTTACTGATCCACTAGGTGGAATGGAATCTGGGGTATAAGGTAATGGACAAGTGGCAGCATCATGATGCAACTAATTAGCTGTTGGTATGGGACAACTCCCTTGAAATGTGGTCATAGTGCCCTGCAAGATGGGACTGGAGCTTGAGGCTCATTTATTCCAAACTGACCACTAAAAGACCTAGGCAGTCTATATAATAGCCATCAAATATTGAACTGAGGTTCATCACTTTTCCTGTTGAGGAAATTGACCTTGGGGTTTTGCTGTGTTTGCACCTAAGATATTTGATGAGGGGATATGCTATGTTGTTGATCATGTTGTGAGTCTTCCAAACTCTTATTGAGTTTAGGAGGTTGATGCTGAGTGGAGAAGGAATTTTATTTCAGGAGGTTGATGCTGATTGGAGAAGGCATTTCGAGTGCCTTGCTTCTACACAGATTCCACCCACTTATTGGATCAGTAATTAGGCTTGGGGGTTCACTAGAAGTTAGCAGTTGAGCTGCTTCTTCTGAAGCAGGTTGGGAGGAACAGGCCTCCTTGGGTGTTTGTCGGCCCTATCGTCATCTATAGGTTCTAATTGTTTATTTGCTGTTAAACTAGTTAATTCTGTTTATTTACAAGTATTTAATTTACAGAATGAAATCTGATTTATATACCTCTAATTTAGTTTTCTGATTCAAGTTTAAAGCATGAATAGTAATTATGAATGAAATAAATGATCTCTGCATTTTTCCCCATGCAAAAAGGAATAGCATCGTACTCTAGTACAGAGACAGATTAAGTAGAATAGACCAAGATAGGCAAATAGACAAGTGAATGAGCATATTAAATACAGATTAAATTATTATAAATTTCTCAAGTTTCTACTTACTGTTTGATTTCTATATATATATTTACAGTGCCCTCATTGTCGTTTACTTTTAGCTAACTATTTTCCTAATTTACAAGCAATGTTTCCTTGTTTATAAATATCTTTGTTTCGAAATAAATAGATTTATGTTCTAACAGTAAAGAATTGTTTTCTGCATATAGTAGGTAAATGTATATGTTTATATCAGGATAAATTTATAGACTTACTTCCATTATGCAGCAAAATGATATTGATTTTACAGACAACAAGAATTTCCAATTATTTCATGTACACATTTATACATTGTTTTACACCATAAACTACATAGTGGAAATCAAAACATTTATCATTTTCTGCTATAACCCTAAACAAAGTTATCGACTACTATCCTATAGTCAACATTTCCATTTTAAAACAAGTCAAACTTTATTTCCCTTCATTACACAGAAATCATTCCTACAGGTTAAACAGTTTTACATTCTAAGTATTATTTGCAGAAATTCAAGTATCATGATATCGGTGGGATATTTTCTAAACAAAATAGCAAACATCAGTTTAGTGCCGAATCTATTTCGAAGAGCAACTTCAAACCATACATTGTAAACACTTGACGAATCGAGTTACTTTTTTCTTAAAGCCAAAACATAGAATATCTTTTTATTTATTTTCATAACTTGACAGAATTGATGACTCGACATCATAATGGTGATTGAATCAAGCCACACATTTTATAATTCAAACCCTAACTTATAGAATAACTCTGCTGAGAACTTCTCTCAACCGACTAACCACACACAACCAAACTCTTCTCTAAAAACAAAAAACACATCTCATACGATTTGTAGAAATCAAAAGATCATTACAATATCCAAGTTTGGAGAGACACACGACACAAATATACAGTTTTCACAGTTATTATTATGCAGAAGAAACATTACCAAGAAGCTTCCATTATAATCCACAACTATAACTTTTATCCATCAACCATAAAACACAGAACCATTTTGAGAACGAGATGTATCACTATATTAAGTCTGAGAATATAAATCTTTGTTACAAAACAATTGTATTCAAAATCGACACGACCATTGTTTTATGGGTCGAGGAATCCTCCTGCCCATTCTTTTATAAATATTAAAAACCCTATCAAAACTCTCTGAGTTAAAAACACAACACACAGAACATCACACAGTTGGCCATTCTCTTCATCTACACAAATTTTCAGGGCAACCGCTGAGGCTTACCGGTTGGTATAGCTGCAGCCAACCTACGACGCCCAAATAGGAGAACACCAACGCATCGTTGCCCTATAAAAAACCACATCAATGTTGTGGTCAAACATTTATCTTATCAAAGAAACAAGACTCAGTATAAACAAACAAATAACTACTATATTAAATACCGAATGTGAAATCTACAGGAGGAGTTTCGAACACATTACCTTTTTAATTTGAAAGATGTAGAAACAATAAACGCCAAGACTGGTGCAGCTGCAAGCAAACCCTTACATCGTCAAATGCTGGTGTAGCTAGAAGCAACACCAAGACCATCAACTATTTCAACACCGTGAAACAGTGTCGAGAGAGGTAGCAACTTAGGAGAGGCCCCCTGGCCATTCATTTCAAACCCAGCATTAAAATAAACAAACCCTGAACAAGTCAGGGTATCGAATCCACCCAAAGACAAACTCTAATACTGAAAACCAAAACATTCAACATTGTACAAGATGGAGACTTATCGGCTCTATAAAATTACAAAGGTTACGAGTTCAAGAATCAGGAACTACGCCTCCTAGATGCACAACAGAATAACCTACAAATCCGTAGCTTGTCGGCCATGCAGAGCCTCAACTACAAACGCCAAGATTACAATAAACACGGGAATCAAAACCAAAGTAGGGTTTAACTCACACTATTCATTACACTGCCAAGATCAACGGTGGAGACCATCGGGAGACTTACGAAGTATCAAATACCATCTACCACATTAAATGTAATATCATTACAAACACCACGAAGGAGCTAGTTCATCAACTGTTGAACCGTTCTATTTACACATCATCGCAAGGAGGTTCGATACCACCATATTGGCACGTGAACAAACCAGCTTTACCATCCATGATGGAATCCCACTATCCACAGTAGTTGTAAGCATTCAATGCATAAAATACGGTTACACTTTCCAACCTGTGACATCAACGTTTAAAATCATATCACTTATTACATTAGAATTCGCATATGGTATAGACGTGGTGTACCACCTTGTTACAACATGTTTGAATAAGGTTGGGTAGATAATGCGAAGGGTTCATATAGTATCCTATGATTGCATAGTATCACATATCACATAGTATTACACATTACATAATGCCAACAGGTTAGAATAGTATTACATATTTGCATATAATCCATATTGTTTGCATAGTTGCATAACATCAATAAATTTTATATGGAATAGTATCACAATGCACACAACTCACATTACAATAAATGTGATATATTTACAATAGTTGTTAATATTACAACAAACGTTATTTGCAAGGGTTCAATAATAATCCCATAAACATTATAAATAGACCATATAAATAATCCATTAAATAGAATTATACATTGTGAATGGATTTTAGACATTACATACACATACATTATAATGTATAGTGTAAATGAAATAACTCAGACCAACACCATCATCGCAGGATATAGATCCTAAATAAGTTAGCAAAACAGTTGTCAATAGAATTTCCACAATTTTCCACAGAAGTAGAAGGTAGACACTTACATACGGGCAACATGAACGGAAACCAAAACAATTATGGGTACATCACTGCGATACGGTCATTATAGACCTTCTCTGAAAAACTGATTGATTACTTGTCGCATCTTTAAAACTCCTACCTGTAAACTATCACAAGTATGAAATCATATGCTTTAGCACGAATGCTAAGTAAGCCTCAGGGTGTCCGAAGGACCCCTTCAACAATCAAACAAAAGTACATTAGTCAAAGCAGTTAATTCATCTTCCATAAACGACAACAATAGCAGTTTGTAACATTACAGCTAAATAATATCAAAGACATCTTCTGAAATCTTTTAGTCAAATTTTTTTACATAATAAACCAGCATGGAATTTAGTACAACAAGATAACATTTCATGTATCGTTCTATACATGTAATCTCTGTCTCTTTCTCTAAACCCCTAACCCCAATCTCTCTCTAAACCACTAACCTCTAATTTCTTTCTCTCTCTATCTAAACCCATAAACTCCTCTCTCTCTCTCTCTAAACCCCTAACCTCCAATCTCTCTTTCTCTAAAACCATAATTTCCACTCTATTTCTCTCTAAACCCATAAGCTCCAATCTCTTTCTCTTTCACTCACTCACTCACTCACTCACTCTCTCCCTCTCTCTCTCCCTCTCTCTTTAAACTCCTAACCTCCAATATCCCAATTTCTATCTCTATCTCTAAACCCCTAACAACTAATCAATATCTATCTCTCTTTAAACCCCTTACCCCAAATTCTTGTCGTTCTCTCTCTTTCTCTAAACCACTATTCCCCCCCCTCTCTCTCTCTAAACACCTTAACCCAATTTACCTCTCTCTCTCTAAACACCTTAGCCCAATTTCTCTCTCTCTCTCTCTAAACCACTAACCCCCAATATTTCACTCTCTCTCTTTCTCTAAACCCATATCCCCTAACCTCCAATATCTCTCTCGTTAAACCCCTAACCCATAAACTCCAATATCTCTCTCTCTAAACACGAACACCTAACCCCCAATCTCTCTCTCTCTCTCTCTAAACCCATTAACCCAATCTCTCTCTTTCTATCATTCTCTAAACCACTAACCCTCAATATTTCACTCTATCACTCTCTAAAAATCTATCCCCTAATCCCTAATCTCTCTCTCACTCTCTATACCCTTAACTCCCAATCTATCTCTCTCTCTCTCTCTAAACCAATAACCTCTAATATCTCTTCCCCTTTTTTGCTATCTATCAAAACCTCTAACCCGAATGTCTCTATCTCTCTATTTATCTGTCTATCTATCTAAACCACCAATCCCCGAACTCTCTCTCTCTCTAAAACACTAACTGTCGATCTCTCTCTAAACCCGTTACCCCTAGTGTCTCTCTCTCTAAAAATCAAACCACCAATCTCTCTCTCTCTCTCTCTCTATATATATATATATATTCTCTCTATCTATCTATATTCTCTCTCTCTCTTTCTAAACCCCTAAACACCAATCTCTCTCTAAACCAACCTCCCTCTCTCTCTCTAAACCCCTAACCTCCAGTGTATCTCCCTAAACACCTAGCCTACAATCCTCTCTCTCTCTCTCTCTAAATACGTAACCCCCAATATATTTTTCTCTCTAACCCCTAAACTCCAATCTCTCTCTCTCTGAATCCATAACCACCAACCTCTCTCTCTCTAAACCCAGATCACTATATGTTAATGTCTCTCTCTAAACCCCTAACCCCTAACCCCCAATATCTCTCTCTAAACCCTAATCTCACACGCACTCTCTCTCTAAATCCCTAACCCCCAATGTCTCTCTCTAAACCCTAATCTCACACACACACTCTCTCTAAATCCCTAACCCCCAATCTCTCTCCCTATCAACCCCTGACCCCCAATCTCTCTCTCTCAACCCCTAACCCCATTCTTTCTCTCTCCCTCTCTCTAAATCCCCGACCCCCAATATCTCTCTCTCTAAACCCCTAACTCACAATATCTCTCTCAATCTCTCTTTATAAACCCATAACCCTCAATCTCTCTCTCTCTCTATTTCTCTCTATCTCTCTCTCTGTAAACCTCTAATGTCCAATATCTCTCTCTCTCTAAACCCCCCCCTCTCTCTCAACCCTCTAAAACCCAATTTCTCTCTCTCTTTAAACCCATAAGCCCCAATCTCTCTTTAAACCCCCAAAACCCAATCTCTCTCTCTAAACTTGTAGTTTCTAATCACCAATCTCTCTCTCTAAACCCTAACCTCCAATCTCTCTTTCTCTCTCTAAAACCCTAACCTCCTATATCTTTATTCCTCTAAACCCATAACACCCAATCTCTCTCCATATCGCCCCCCCTCTCTCCAATCCCATAACCACCAATCTCTCACTGCATATCTCTCTCTCTTTATTCCCCTAAGCCTAAATATGTCTATCTCTCTCTAAAACCCTAACCCCTAATCTATCTCTCTCTCTAAACCCCTAACCCCCAAACTCTCTCTCTCTCTCTTTCTAAACCGTAACCACCACACACTCTCTCCCTAAACCCTAAACCTAAATCTCTCTATCTCTTTCTAAACCTCAAACCCAAATCTCAATATCTCTCGCTAAAAACCTAAGCCCAAATCTCTCTCTCTCTAAACCACCAAACTCCAATCCCTGTCTCTCTCTCTCTCTCTATGTCAACCCCTAGCAAATGACCCCCAATATCTTTCTAAAGACATAACCTACAATCCCTCTCTCTCAACCCCTAATTCCCAAACTCTCTCTCTAAACCCATAATCCCCAATCTCTCTCTGTTAACCCTTAATATCCAATCTCTCTCTTTGTAATCCCTTAACTATCAATGTCTTTCTCTCTAAACCCCAAAACTCCAATCTCTCTCTCTCTTTGTAAACCCATAAACCTCGACCACTATTTGTTAACATCTCTCTCTAAACCCCTAACCCCCAATATCCCTTTCTAAACCCCTAAACCCCAATATCACACACACTCTCTCTCTCTAAAACCCTAACCCCCAATCCTCTCTCTCTCTCTATGTCTCCCTATAAACATATAACCCCCAATATCTCTCCCTTTGAACCCCTAACCCCCAATATCTCGCTCTCTAAACCCCTCACCCCCATTCTTTCTCTCTACCTCTCTCTAAACCCCTAACCCCCAATCTCTCTCTCTCTCTAAACCCCTAATCCACAATATATCTCCCTCAATCTCTCTCTCTATTTCTCTCTATCTCTCTCTCTACAAAATTTTAATGTCCAATATCATTCTCTCTCTAAACCCCCACTCTCTATCTCAACCCTCTAAAACATAGTCTCTCTCTCTTTAAACTCCTAAGTCCCAATCTCTCTCTAAACCCCCTGAAACCCAATCTCTCTCTCTCTAAACCCCTAACCCCCAATCTCTTTCTCTCTCTAAAACCATAACCCCATATATATTTATTCTTCTAAACCCCTAACCCCCTATATCTTTCTTCTTCTAAACCCCTAACCCGCATTCTATCTCTCTCTAAAACCCTAACACCCAATCACTCCCCATCTCCCTCTCTCTCTCTAATCCCATAACCACCAATCTTTCTCTGTCTATCTTTCTCTCTTTATTCGATTAACCCTCAATATGTCTATCTCTCTCTAAACCCATAACCACCAATCTCTCTGTAAACCTCTAACCCCCAATCTCTGTCTCTCTCTCTCTACCCCTAACCACTAATCTCTCTTTCTCTCTAAGCACATAACCTCCAATGTCTCTCCCCCCCTTTTCTCTCTAATCCCCTAACCACCAATTTCTCTCTTTTAACATATAACCCTTAATCTCTATATCTCTCTCTCTAATCCCCTAACCCCTAATCTCTCTATAACTCTCTCTAAACCACTAACCCTCAATCTCTCCCTTTGTATTTCTCTCTATAAACTGCTAACCTCAAATATCTCTCTCTCTCTCTCTCTCTCTCTCTCTCAACTCATGACCACTATGCTCTAAACCTCAATCTCTCTCTCTCTCTCTCTAAACCACTAACCCCCACCACTAACCATCAATACTCTTCTGGTGATCTTTATCTATCTCAAAACCCCTATTAACCCACAATCTCTCTCTCTCTCTCAACCCCTAACCTCCAATCTCTCTCTCTCTCTCTCTCTCTCTCTCTCTCCTTTGACCGCTAACTCCCATTATCTCTCTTTCTATATATCTCTCTCTAAACCCCTAACACCATATCAATCACTCTCTAACCTCCAATCTCTATCTCTCTCTAAACCCATAACCCCAAATATATTTCTCTCTCTACATCCTTGAATTACAATCTCTCTCTCTCTAAACCACTAAGTCCCTATCTCTCTATCTCTCTCTAATCACCTACCCCTGTCACGTCCCCTCCCATCATACCAGGGCGATGGAGAGGATCGTGATGCTAAAACTGGGCATCTAGCCCCATACTTATTAAATAAACATTCACATAATATAAAAAGACATATGCAAATGTATAAATATAAGAAACATAGAGGAAATAGATTCAATTACACATCCATCATACATTCAAGATATCCATGATATTCATCAAATACATAAATTGCAAAGTTAACACAAGAGAGTACTTATCTTATAACAAAGTAGTCCTGAGCAATAGGCTATTCAACTACAACGTTCCACCCAACCATAGGCCAGTTGTGAGCGTTAATATCTCAACACACTGCCACCCCCGAGATGGGCATGATCCCTACAATGGAAAAGGGAACAACAGACTCACACATAGCCCCAAAGATACACCAAAATCAGCCAAACCAATCTGCAGTTGGGTTTATTAGGATGCTAGGCAATGGAAGGAAGAATTGCTAAGCTAGTGGGATCATCCATAGAGATATGGGTACCCTCTGCAAGATCTATCTAGCTTGGTACCCACAATACCTACACACCTGGCACAAAGAAGTATTCCCTTCACTACTACACAGTCCCTAAGGCCATACCTTCCATTCTAGTGTTCTTCAAGGTGTGCATAGAAGAGCAACCAACCTTTTTGATCTTCTTGAGAGGTTACCTCCTCACTAGGTTTATTAAGCCAATTTTGGTCCACTTCCACACCATTCTGTCACGTTTCAAACAAACATAGGGATGCAACCAACAACAAAACACAAGTGATGAAAAAACCGTAGGCAACCCAAAAACGAACTGGTAGATGGGGATTCAACCCTAGGAGAGCAAATTCATTTTCAGAAAACGTTTATATGCATTCCAGGGGCAAAAACTACCTCTATAAACTCCCAAAACGTGACTCCCTCTCTCCCAGTCACTGTGCAATACAAAAATGAGCTCCCAGCTATGAAAAATGCAGGAAAATGGTAGAAAACGTGAAGGAGACAGACGCCCCTAGCTCAGACTGCGTGAGAGTGCAAAGAAAATGGGTGAAGAATGGCTTTGGGCAAAATTTTGTGGGTGTTTTCTTGCCCCAGAAGAAAAAGTACATTTTTCCAGGTTGATGGCTTGCCCATGCATGAAATTAGCTGCCATACCTCTTCATTCCCAATGCATTAACTACCTCAACTAACTCTTAGAAGAATTAAATGATTGGGTGCATAAGTCAAAATGGGTAGTTGAGGTTCATTCATTGACATTTGGCTTATCACCATTGGCTCAAGGGTTTGAATAATATCCCTCCCTATTCCTTGTAGAATCATGCCCCCATCTCTTTGTTGCATTGCATAGCTAGTTGTGGGGTTTTTATTAAAATTCGTATTTACATGATGTCTTAATTTACATTGTGCCTGTGTAGCACAAGAACCACATGCATCTATTTTTAATTGCCGATACATAAAACGCTAAATCAATGGTGGGGCCTTGGCCTTGAGCTCCTCACCATGATTAAATAACAATATTTACATCATTTACGATTTAATGCAAAGGGGGTCAAAATGGGGATGTGACACCCCCAATCTCGATCTCTCTTTATCTAAACCCCTAACCCACAATCTCTCTCTCTCTCTCTCTCTCTCTCTCTCTACCGCTAACCTCCAATCGATGTGTTTCTCTCTAAACCCTATATAAACCCATAAGCCTCAATCACTTCCTTTCACTCACACACTCTCTCTCCAAATCCCTAACCACCAATCTCTCTCTCTCTCTAAACTTCTAACCCCTAAATCCTAACCCATACCCCCCAATATCTCTCTCTAAACTCCTAACCCCCCCACTCTCTCTCTCTCTCTCTCTCTCTCTCTCTCAAACACACACACTTTCTCTCCCTCTCCGTTGTTAGGGAATTCTACCCTATAGCAAGGAGAGGGACACTACCAACTTCTGGGGTGATAGGTAAATACATTCATCATATCACATAGGCTTCTACAAAAGGAAAGAGATCAAGGTTCTTGATGGCGTACCTTATTAACGACGTTCGATCCTAGCTTTTGCTTGCTCCTTCGATCGATCCTCCACTTGATCTTCTGCTCGACGAAACTGCAATACAAAGATACCTTCCTCAGCGTATCTTGACTGATATAACAATGATGAAATTGAAATACAATTTAGACATCAAATACAATCAAGCATTTAATCCAAACAAATATGCAATCCATTAGACATTTGATTGGGACGGGAAGGGCATTTCAACCTTTATTGTCAAAAGAAAATAATCAGTACAAGTATACTTGATCATTCACAGTGCCTGTGCAACCGGATCCTGGGTTCATGCTCTTCACACTAACTTTGGAATTCCTCCAGCGTAACAACCCTTAATGCATAGTTTCTCATCCTCTCTCTCATCTATCCCCCTTGTATTTATGGGACATGGTAGGCAGTTTGGATTGAAAGGTAGTTTGATTGGGAAGTTGCAAAACCAACTTCAACTAATCCCAATTTGTCAAATTAATATATTTTTGATTACTTTTTAAGGTGTACGTTAGTTTTCTTAAGTGGAGTAGCGTTCAACATGCAACTTCCCTGCTTTACAACCAGCGTTTGCAAGATTTTTTGAGCTGCACGCTACTCTATTGAAGCAAAGTAGAGTATTTCAGAAGACAAATGCTACTTTATTAAAGTGAAGTAGATTATTTTAGTATGAAAATGCGACTATCATGCTTACAGGGTAGCGTTTTCCCCAAAAAGTAGATAAAATGAGAGTTTTGTTAGCTGCAGAGGGGTAAGTCTAGTCCAATCATCATCTAAGGTAATCATGCTCTTCAATCCAAGTTGTCCTTTTGTGTGATCAGAAGCTAGATATGATCACGGACGGAGAAGTGTAGATTTGACCTATAACAGATGACCCCTAATGTGTGAGGTCAGAAGAAAATGATGGCCGAAATACATTATAATTCCAAGTCAGGGGAGGAGCAAGAAACCACAGAACCAAGTCACAAAAGTACATGAAACAACGATCAAGGTCAGCGAGGAATTACAATCTTGACATCACATAGATGTGTAGCATGATACAACATGATCTCTGATACATAAGTAGGAGATGTATATATATCATGGCCACTGAAATACAAGCGTGGATCCATGTCATAATGAGAGATCATAGCCATAACAACAAACTGGATCTATGTCTCATGGAGAGCCAAAAATGAGTGAGACTCAGTCTTGCGCAACTTGGGTGATAACATAATGAGGTAATGTTATCAAAATCCCAAGGTCTTCATCCAAACAACCTAAGGTACAAACCCTAACCATGTGAATAAATGAGATAACATCAAACATGGGGGGAATCGTTTGATTACCGATCATTGATGTATACTGTTAAAAAACACGAGGGCTTCCACCGATAATGATAATGGGGCCCAAGGTACCTAGTATGATCCAACAAGTGTGAATAAGAGGACTTGAAGTCGAACACTTGAGGAACCCATTGAATAAAAGACATTGATGTATTCTCATTATCCAACGATGAGGGAAACTGCCATTGATGACTGCAATCCCCAAGGTACTAACCGAGACTCTAAACTTCATTCCTAGAGCAAAATGAGTTGATGTCGATGGGAAGAAGTCTGTTGGAAGGGAGGCCTTAAGGCATCCTCCATCATCCAACATGAGGAACACTCAACTGGTATGAGTTGATGTGGAGTAGGACAAGTAACAAGACTGACACTAGGATGTCCGACACATGAGGTCAAGGTAACTACAGAATGGCTGACACAGGCTATATCCTTGAACAGTAAGCACGACACAAAGTGACTTAGGCAGTTTTCAACATGATGGGGAAGTGATATAAGCCTGCAATGTATGAGACATTAGCGAACCCTCCATATGGTTGGAAGAATAACCAACCGAGGGAGTAAACAACTTGGAGATCAGGTTCACCCTAAGGTCAAAAACTAAACCCAACTAAAATGATAGACTCAAATAGGTGCTGTGTTCAAGGATAGGACTGAATGAACTGCCTTTAAAACTGTAAGATGTGATATACCCTTCTTATCCCTTATTCTTTTTAGATAAAAGAATACCTTTCTTGTTGTTATAATGAGTCCAAGAAAGAATGAAAACTCAGTAGATCCAACCATGTAAAGAGTTTAATGAGCCCATGGGAGGAAGACTCAAGACCTTCTTCATTATTTACAGAGTTCAAAGAAGACATAGAAGATTACTCTATAGTACTGATCTCTAGATTTTAATGTCGATCCGAGATCTGTTCTTTCTCGCCGGTGTTTTCAATTTTAAAGAGTCTAAAACGCTTAAACAATAACTCCATACAACTACTCATGGATTTTAATATCGAGCCCAAGTAGGTTAATGTTTGCCGGTGTTTTCCTGTTTATAGAGTCTGAAAAACTTAAGCAATCCTCTAATTACCCTCTCATGGATTTCACATCAAGCATGAGTAGGTGAGTGCTCGCTTGGTGTTTTCATGTTTCGAGAGCTTGAAAACCCTAAAGAAGGCTCCAAAAGGTCATTTTTTGTAAAGTTAGTCTCCTCCCCCCAAAAAGTGTAAAACAATGGAAGAAGAACTCTTCTAGTCACGAATGGCTAGAGTATTCCTTTTTCTTAAGTAATCCGCAAAAGTCTAGAAAAGGGTTAAACTTATACTTAAGTGGATGGGCCTTCAGTTCTTTTAATGAGCTTGAAGAGGACAAGTTTGCTTGGCAATCTTGTTTAGGTTTCAATAGTCCAAACAAGAGCTTAAAATGACTTAAATGACAGCTTCTAGGATTATGATTCATGACTTGCCAAAGACTAGGATCTTAACAACCAAGTTAGTATTAACGACAAAAAATCTTCAATGACATAGAATTTCAACCATAAAGTACTTAACGTGGTCCATCAATAAAGAAATTAAGTCATAATAGATTGATGCTACGGAAGTCTAGTGAAAATTTGAGAAACATAGGTTAAATTCATCTCATCAACATTTATAGGTATTATTGATTAAATAGAAACCTTTTTTATGAAATTTGAAACTATAGACTTTTCACAAAAGTGGGTAAAAAATCAAATTCAAATTCATATATGTAATTTCATTTTGAAAACTCAAATATCACATTTGGAATTGGAGGGCGAGTTTTGGAGCAAACCATTGATCTTCATCCGTTCATAGCGATCAAATCGGGCAACCATTCAACCTCAAAACTCTTCCAAGTAAGTTATTTTCATCCCTACTTGCACTTTGATGGTTCATTTGTCAATTTTCATGCTTAAAAACACTTATCTAGACATGCTCAACTCATGATTTTCGTGTACGCTACTGTGTAAGGGTAGAGTAGAGTCTTTTTAAGGGTGAACGCTACTATTCCTCAAGGACAGTAGCGTCCAAACATGACTGTGTGCTTATAGAGTAGCGTTTTCTCCTGAAAATGTCTAAAAAATGCTCAAGAACTAAAAATTGACCATTCTCTTGACAGGATGGCACTTATTTGGAGGGAAAGGGAGCATGAAGAGATGGATAGGGTGGCTATGCAAGATCCTACCACTCTTCATGCGCTTAGAAGGTGTGGTTTATTGAAATTCTACCGAACTGTAAACATGAGGGCACTCAACCGCTTACTTCAAAGACTCATTCAGTATTGGGATGCCGATGCCAATGTGTTTAATATCCGGGAAGAGACCCTGGACCTCACTATTGATGACATATACTTCATTACAGGGCTCTCTAGGAGGGGAGATCCTGTAAACCTGAAAGGGTCCTCACGTAATGTGGGTTCCATGTCCGTACAAGATTATGTAAATGCCTACTGTGTGGAAGGTACTGAGAAATGTGGAAGTCAGATTCTCATTTCTACTCTTACAAGATTCCCTCTGAAGGTTATTATAAGTATGTTGAATCGAATGGGAGGGAGTGCCGCACAACACTTAGCCTCAAAGTACTACATGCATATTGGTATCAAATGCTTGCAAGGTCATGTATATGATTGGTGCACAGGTCTCTTAGCAAACATGAAGCTTCAACTTTCGATGTGTAAGACCGGGAGAACGAAGAACTTTGGATATGGTAGCATCCTTTGTACCTTCTTCTTTGATAGGGTACTTTCTCTTAGTTTGGGCATGCCTTTTCCCCCAGTCATTCCTCATGAGCTGAGATTGGGCCGTTGGGGTGACATGTTTCTCCGCTAGGGTGGTGGTGAAAGCCACTTTTGCTATCACACCGATGATTTTTGGGGATGGTGGGAGAGACAGGTGCCAGCATTTGAGTAGTTTTCGTATGTTGGTTTAGACTTCCGTCATGATCCAGAGCTGGTACTTCCTACAGGTGGTTCTTGGGGAGAGATAGGTATGTTTATGTTTTGAAAATTATTTAATTTTTTCAATTTTAAAGTATATTATTTTTATGATGAATTTGAAGTACTAAAACAAAGTGTCATACGCAGATGTTGGACCAATTCGTCTCGAGGGACATCCTACTACCTTCGTGAGGCCAATTGATGTGGGTGCAGCTGATGCTACGCTAGGGGCTATAAAAAGGAATATGAGTCAGTTGACTCATGATATTCCTACATATCGCATTGAGAGGATGCCTGTTGACATGCAGAAGGATGTAGCCGGTGTGCCCCCATCCTGGATTAGATTGCTGTGGAAGGTATCCAGGATGGCCATATGTTACCGAGAGGTATTGGATGTTGATGAGGCCCCACCTTCTCCATAGGAGAAGGATATTTTATGTATATTTTGAGGCCATCGAGCCCAATTTTGTATCTTGATATGACTCTGTGATAGACATATGTTCCAAACTCATATTATTTTTTGATACAGTATCAGATATATATATATAGTATCGGCTTATATTTACATGTGTGTGCTTAACTTTATGTGCAATGTTTCTCTATGAAAGTGTATGATACAAATTCCAATATAAAACATAATTTTCAAAAGAATCAACTATTGCATTCAAATTCCTTGGAATATGTTGATATAGAATGGAATCAAATTGTCTTTCCAATAATTTAACTCGCAAAAACTATCGTCGCAAAACAGGATCTCTAATCTGATAAACACCCGTCAACTGAAATACAACTAGTTGTGAATCAAGTCTTACCTCCAAATGTGAAATGCCCTAGATAAGAGCATCCCCGAGAAGTTCTATGACTGCACTGTACTCAGCTACGTTATTCGTCGTGGGACCCAAACAACCCCCCCCGAAGAAACCAGTTGGCCAGTCGATGAGTAAATGACCCAAGCTGCTGAAGCCAATTATCGGGTGTGGCGACTGGTGCCAACAACAAATCCTAAAAAGTGTTCAGTCGACATCTGAAACACGAAGTGAGAAAACACACATAAGGTTAACTAACAATCCCAAGCAAAAAATAGTTCTACAAAATGTACAACTATAATACATGAAAAAGCACACATGCCTAAGCGTAGTACTTCTTCAGGTAGATCCCATTTCTAGGCTTGGGTAGCTTATTACCCTCGTAGTCTATTAGCTCATAAGCACCTTTCTTCAGTACCTTCGAGATTATATAAGGACCGAGCCACATGGACTTGAACTTTCCAACCGCTAAAGATTCCTTGTCCTGATCCCAAAGTAGAACAAGGTCTCCTTCGAGAAAAAACCTAGGTCCGACAGACTTATCATATTGTCCTTTGACTCATTCCTTATGGATCTCGTTTGCTATGAGCGCATCGCAGCGCTGCTCGTCTAGATGTTCTAAATGTAGAAAACGTTCTTCTAGTACTGTAGTTTCTGGTAATAGTTGGACAACCAACTTTAATGAGGGAATCTCGCATTCAATTGGAATGACTGCTTCTATCCCATGCACAAGTTGGAAGGGAGAGAACCCGGTAGCAGTCTTTACATTTGCTCGATAAGCCCAAAGAGAAGGATACAACATGATGTGCTAGTTATTTCGACTAACATTAACGGTTCTTTATAGAATAGTCTTCAAAGTTTTGTTAACCGCTTCGACCTGACCATTCGCCTGTGGATAGAATGAAGACGAATGCTCCCGATGAAAACCTAGCATGGTATAAAGCTCGATCATCATGCTGTTATGAAAATGACGATCGTGATCCATCATGATCACTTTGGGTATGCTGAACCTTGCAATAATCTAATTGAATACGAAATAAGTGATGATTTCTCCATCCTCCTTAACAGTAGGCATTGCCTCGGCCCACTTGATGAAGTAGTCGACGAAAACGATAATATAACGATGGACTCCAGCTGAAGCTGGATTACAAGTCATATAATCAACCCCCCATTTGGTGAAGGGACCTGCTGGGATCACAGGATGAAGAGGAGCTGGATGTGCTCTCATTTTTCTGCTGAAAAACTGACATGGACAGTAGCGTTTCACAGCTTCCACACTATCTTTAAAGATTGTAGGCCAAAAATACCCAGCACGCAGTATTTTCTGAGCTGTTGCCAACCCAGAAATATGACCCCCACAAGCTCCACTGTGAGCATCATTCAATACTGACTCTGCTTCTTCTAAAGTCAAACAACGTCGTAAGATGGAGTCTATCCCACGTCTGTACAAAGTATCAGAAATAATGAGATAGTTTTTCGCATGACTTTTCAGTTTGCGTCATTCTTCTCTAGAAAAAGTGGTAGGACACCTCAAAGTCTGGACATATACTAAAATATCCCCATACCATGGGTCAGAGGAGGCAATAAGGAAGATATGTTCATCCGGGAATGATGACTCTTCCTCAATATGCACTAAGTCACTCGGAAATTCTGAAATTAATTCAGCAAACACTAGTGATTTATTCAACTTGACAGACTGAAAAACTAAATCAAACTCTTGTAGGATTACAATCCATTTATTGTATTTCCCACCAACGATACGTCGAGTGAGAACATATTGGAAAGGATTGACCTCCGCAATCATAGTAGTGGTTTGTAAAAGGATATAGTGATGAAGCCTCTGCACCGCATAGACTGTAGCTAGTGCTAACTTCTCAACATGTGAATACTAAATCTTAGGAGCCATCAATGCGCGCGAGAGATAATAAACGACATGCTCTTAGAGCGCATCGTCCTCCTGAACTAGTACTATGCCAATTGTGTAAACGGACGCCGCTAGGTATAAGTGGAAATCCTTTGTATAAACAGGAGGGCTTAACAAGGGGGCTGATAGTAATGCCTTTTTCAAGGCCTCAAACGATGCTTGAGCATCCTCATCCCATAAGAAGTAGGTATCTTGTTTAAGTAGTCTCATGAAACCCTTTGTGATTTTAGCATAGTTTATGATGAATCATCGTAAGAAGTTAGACATGCCTTGTAGACTTTGAAGTTGTCGCAAAGTGCGAGGAGGAGGCAGATTTACAATTGCCTCGACTTTTAATGGGTCGACCATTATGCCACGACTGGATACAATAAAACCCAGTAAACGTCTCGATTCGACACAGAATATGCACTTATTAGGATTCAAATGAATCTTGTATTGTCTACACCGTTCAAACACAAGTCTCAAATGTGCTGGATGATCCTGTCTCTTGCGATACCGCGCCGGGACGTCATCTAGGTAGGGTTCAACTATGTGCTTGATATCGTGAAAAGCAAAATTCATTGCTCGCTGGAACGTAGCTCTAGCATTCTTTAATCCAAACGACATCTTCCGATAGGCAAAGGTTCCCCACGGGTAAATAAAAGCTATTTTGTGTTGATCTTCGGGTTTGATTTGAATTTGATTATATCCCGAAAATCCATCCATGAAATAAAACATCTCGTGTCCCGTGCACGCATCTATGATCTGGTCAATAAATGGTGTGGGGTAGTTATCTTTCGGACAAGCTTTGTTTAGATCCCGGAAGTCAGTATAGAATCGAATGGTACCTTGATTTTTATCCACTGGAATAGGATTTGAAACCCATTCTGTCATGTCGATCGGATAGATAAATCTGGATTTAAGCAATTTTTCAACCTCCGCCTTAATGGAGGCCGCTTTTCGAGGATTCACTGGATCGAGCTTTTGTCTCACAGGTTTCGCGTTGGGATACGTTGTGATGACATGCTCAATAATGGCAGGATAGATGCCTAGCATCTCCTCATAAGACCAGGCAAAAATATTGCGAAATTCTTTAAAAATTTTGGTATACAGAGCGATCTCTTCTGGAGAACAATCTGCTCCAATAAAAATGTTTTCCACGACCCCGGGTTTGGTGGAAATGTTAATCGGGATGGTTGTTGATATATTAGCCATATTCCCTTCAGCGTAAATAGCACTTGAAGTGGAAGAGGACAAATCAACATTCCCACCAGGTCTCAAAGAAAACTCTCCTCTCTCTATCCTGTCTATATTTGGAAGCAGGTAAGACATGTGGTGCATGTGTTCCCAAGGCTAGTCCAGGCCCATCATGGCTTCCAAAATGGCTTTGTCCGAAGGCAAAACCATGTCTAAATAGTTGAAAGAGTGGGTCGAGTCTACTAACCATGCCGTAGCATAGTCCATATCCGACTCAACAGAGACTGGTGGAGTCACGATATGCTTCGTTGCAGCATGTTGTGCTTCCATGTATGCTACTTCTCCAATGGATAAGGGCATGGATGGTTCTGATATAGTAGGAAGGATCCATGGATCAGTCCTTAAACCGAACGTGAAAATTTTAGTAGATGTACCTTCATTAGAACACATGAAAAGAATAGGAGTAGGTAGGTCAAAAGTGCACATTAATGACCCATAAAGTCCCGCTTCTAAAATCTCGTTTGCTGGGGTAGATTGATCAACCAAAGGAACTGTGGATTCAGATGAAGTTTGGTTGTTTCGTTGAGAGAATGAAAGTTGATCATCCGTGACGATATTTCCTTTGTGGGGGAACATTACAACTCAAAAAAATTCTGATGCAATAGCTCGCATGGCATATGTCCAACTCCTGCCTAAAAACATATTGTAATCAAGTGGAGCATCTAGAACTTCAATCTCTACAGCAGCTGTCTTACCGGCAAGTGTGACATCAAATGATGGCAAGACGTCGTGTGGACAGAAGGTTCTGCCATCAAATGCAGTAAGCAGTGTGTTAGAGGGGGCTAACTCGGGAGAACCCAAGGTTTTCCAACAAGAAATTGACATTACGCACGTAGACGTGCCCTCATCTATGATAGTTCGTCCAATGGTCATAGGACCATGAACTACCTCTATCCTAAGATCAATGTGGTACGAAAACCGGTACTTGATGTCAGACATATCAAAACACACAGTCATGTTGGATGATTCCATACTTCCAATCACTGCTAGAAGTGCATTTCGTTGTAATGGACAACTTTGCAAAACTTCTAAGGTGGACATAGCACAAGGGGTTTGGGCTAGATCTTCAACCACACTGTAGTGGGCAGCAGCTCGTGCATTGGGATTGTGCGAAGCCCTTTTCAAGACACCTTTTGGGATCTTGGGCAATGGGTCCATAGGTATGTGGAGAGGAGTAGAAGATTTAGGAACATCTTTATCCTTGTTCTGCGAATCCGGGGTATAATTTCTTGCCCGTGTTTGTAAAAGAGCATCTGAGTTAACCATATTAATAAAAGTTTGATCAACTGAAGCATGGGTGGTGCCCCCAGCATTGGAGGTTCCAGAAGCTGATCCTTGCCCTTTAGGAAATGGATCTTTAAGGACGATAGGTTTCTTTACTTGAAGCAGCTTCTGGGCTTCTTCGATTAGAGGGCGTTGGTGAGTGAGGTGGTCCTGCTTGTAAAGCTTGCAAGGGAACTTAACCTTCTTCTTTTCTTTGTTACCCTCCTCGACATTTTCTTTGTTTTTGGGATTTTGTTGGTTCCCCTCTCCTTCCTTGCCCTTCTTTTTGTTGTTGGGCTTCCGAGGACCCTTTTGATTAGTCTGAACCTGCTGTACAGATTCAGTAGTAGAAGGAGAGGTTGTGATGGGAGTCACTTCTGCAGTCGATTGTTTGACCGATAAGGCATGAACCTGTTTAGTCAATGCTTCGAAGGCTACATAATCAACTGAACCTACTATGCCGTCATCATGTGGTCTAGGTTTTGTTCTACCTAGATCAATGTTTGATCTCGGAGCATCAGGTATAATCTCATAAAGGAGCCCAGACTGAGCATAAACCAAGTCTAGTTACTAGGTCTTTAAAATGGCTTCTTCTTCCGATGACACCCCATAAGTAGCTACTTCCTTAGAAACATAAGGAAGGAGTGATTTTAGATACCACTCTAATAAGAACTCTGGGGGAATATTGGCCTTAATGAGCCTCTTCCGTCTAACTTTTCCACTCCTGAATATGATCAGATAAATGGGTGGCTTTATTTTATCTAAAGGTAGACAAAAGATCTGTCCCAGCATCGTACCGAACAGAAAGCTGGAAGTGGTTCAGAAAGACTGCAGCGAGATCCCGAAAGTTAAAAAAGGTGGCTGCAAGTAATTCAATGTACCATTTGGCTGTAGCACTGGTTAAGGTTCTTTGAAAAAGTCTCAACCTAACGTAATATTCGTTCAACGAGTTCGAAGAACACCCGAGATGAAAAATGGTAACATGATCACCAGGAATGTCCGAAGGTATCTTAGTGGGAACTGGTGGCCATGTAACGTTATTGCACACTGGATCGTTTGTTAACTTGGAAAGATCTGGCAAATTCAGAGTTGCTAGAAATGGTAAACGAGGTCTATAATATGGAATTTGATAGGCTGGAGTCATGAAGGGGGAACCTCCCATAGTTTGACCCATAAACTGCTGGTTAGGGTTGCCCCCAACCATTTGTTAGTACGGGTTGCCCCCAACCATCTGCTTGTAGGGGTCCCCCAGCCATCTATTGTTGTGTGAAAGTGTTGTTGAGATTCTCCCACCCAAATGAAAGCGGGTTGGCACCTTGTGCATTTGTCCACTGTGGCTGGGTGTTGGCCCCGCCATATTGTTGGTTAAAAATATTACCCCCTCCTCCAGAAAACAAAGAAAAAGGGATATTTCCTGCAGGTATATTATTTTGATTCATATTGTAACTTGCAAAGGTATTAAAACTAGGGGTAGTCAAGGTGGATGACGCAGTCATGGTACTCATGAAAGGCATAGTTGCAGAGGGATTTGGCCCAACATTGGGTGTGGAAATCCAAGCACTAGGTATATGGTATGACTGTTGAGTCGTAGGAGATGGAGTGACATTCACTGCATTATTGGGTCCAAAAGTAGGGGTAACGACTAAGGCAGATGTCAAAAATGTTGAGCTTGGAATGCCTAACATACCAACATTAAAATTGAAGGACGAAGTTGAAGCAGAAGTTGTCTGCGACAAACTCAGTGTAGCAGTGGAAGAAGGATTTACAATCCTTGTATTCATACCCATTATGGGAGTCTGTGGGACTCCTTGTTCGTCTCCTGGGTTAGTCATAATATGCCCAGGTGTGAAAAAATATGCACTATACTTGGGTTGCTAGAAACCAACAAGTACCAAAAGCAGATCATTAAGTCCAGTAAGAGGAGGGTTAAAAGGAGTGTTAAACTCACCAGAAGTAATATCCTCAATCTTGACAGTATTAAGAACTTGTTGATTCGGGGTTCTAGGTTGTGGTTCACCAGGAAGTTCATAAAGACCACTGGAGTCAGTCCTCTATCATGGTGGTGGCGATAGTGGCTCCACACTGAGTGGGGGAAGGTTTTGCAACCTCCGAGACCTACGAAGTTGTTGGTCTTCCACAATTATATAAAAATAAACTAAGTAAAAACCTAGTGGCCACTAAAACTAAGGGGCAAACAACATACCACTAAAAAATACTAGGTAATCAAACCAATCAAATGGATAGAAAATACTCTCGAAAGTAAGTCTGGGATGATTAGGGCCTATAACAGACTAACAGAGTACTGATGGTCAGTTTCGTGGCATCCACCAAAGGTCCACTAGGTGCAAGCACTTGAATCACCAAACCGCTTTCCCAGGATTACTGCCAGAGGGTTACCTTCCACGCTTGTCCGAGGTGAAGTGGGAATAACCACCCACTCTACCTATATAGAATCATAAAGGTCTAATACTAAGGCTACCATAAATACAAAATATGTTGGGGGGACAGTCGTCGGCCTAGTCAAAATGCATGGGCAGGGTTTCAAATCCCGAAGTCTGAAAGGACCTCCGTATGTGAATCGACTCTTGTTTATGGTAAAAAGGAAAGTGAGGAGATATCCTCAACAATTCCAGTCTCCCACGGCATCATGCTTAACTCTGGTTTGAGTAGAGCATCGCAGGGTTATTTGATATATATTGGTTTACCTAAATGAAAGTTGTACTACGATTGTTGCGTAATGAAGCCAGTTGCGAGCAGTTTAAGGTGATTTAAGCTTGTAAGTCTAGCCTAAGCTAGTTGCTGTTGTGTACACCTAAAAATAAAATGTTTCTAATTGGTTTTATTAAAAAATCTTTTTAAGGAAACTTTTACTCAACGGGTTAGTGCATTGTGTGGAAATGGTTTGAGAAAGTAAAGTGCAAAAGAAATAACTTTCAAAGCAACAAAAAATTCTTTTTCTTTTTTTCATTTATGATTTTTACAAAATAAAAACTAAGAAAACCAAAAACAAATCTCTTTTTTCTTTTATTTTCAAATTCAAAACAAAGTAAACTACGCTACTTCGAAATGATTATAAGTCTTACTACTTTAAACTACCAAACTCATTTTTTGCTTTTTTTGATATATGCAAAAGAAAAAGAATTCGGAAATGGAAGCAAGTTAGACCTAAAAGAGCAATGTAAGTAAGGAAAAACAACTCTAAGGCTCACAACAATCAACTTGATGTCTTGACAAAGACTTGTCCTACAAAGTTTTTAAAGAGAAAAAACCTTGGGCTTGGAAGACAAAGTGGAAAGAAAAGAAGGATAAGAGACACTTTAAAATGAAAGGCGAACTTCAAAGGTTGCTCCAAAGCATAAAAAATCTCGAGAGAGCACTAAGCCAAGAAAACGGTAGGAAAGCGAACCAAATATGGCCTTACAACCACAAAGACTTGAATGGAAGCAAACTAAAAGACTTCAACTTACTTGAAACTGAAACTGACAAAGCAATCAGAAAGTGTCTAGACTCAAAAAGCTTTTGAAAACACCCTAAGGACTCTAACTTGGGGTCAAACCCTAAATCAAAGGACAAGACATTGTCAAAGTATGCTTAGTGTTACCACAAACAAAAAATGTCACAAAACAAAAGTTTGTATACCTGCAACAAGCATCTAGGGTACAGAAGTGCAGCTATGTCCAACAAGAAACAAAGCACGGTCTTCAAAAAGAGCCACAAACAAACAAGACACCTCAAAAGTACTCAAGCAAGTAAAAGATGACCTAAGGGACTTATGAGAGGCAAACGAGACTCAACAAAGGCATAAATACCTCAAGGATAGGTTAAGAAGACAAGGAAAGAGGCTGGAAATCAAACCAAACAAGTGGAAATCAAAACCCAAAAGCAAACAGAGACTTACAGGAAAAAACTCTACTGTGCAGTGTACAAACCTGTGTACACTGGGAGGTGTACCCTACTGTGCAGTAGGGAAAGCAACATTTTTTAGAAGGTGTACTCTACTGTGCAGTAGGTAAAGCAGCGTTTTTTAGCAGGTGTACGCTATTGTGTGCAAGGGATACCTGCGTTTTTGATAGAGAAGGCTTGAAACGATCTCTAAAACTTCAAAATGGAATGAGTCAAGCAATGGAAATAGGATACAGTAACCTACAAGGCCTCTCATAGGATCAAAAAGATCAAAAAGTACTGGAAGGAAAGTTAAATGAGTCCTAGAACAGAAAACTACTGGTCCCCAGTGGAGTCGCTAGTTTGTTGTTCAGGAATTCTACCCTATAGCGAGGAGAGGGACACTACCAAATTCTGGGGTGACAGATAAATACATTAATCATATCACATAGGCTTCTACAAAAGGAAATAGATCAAGGTTCTTGAGGGTGTACCTTATTAATGACGTTCGATCCTAGCTTTCGCTTGCTCCTTCGATTGATCCTCCACTTGATCTTCTGTTTGACGAACCTGCAATACAAAGATAGCTTCCTTAGTGTATGTTGACTGATATAACAATGATGAAATTGAAATACAATTTAGACATCAAATACAATCAAGCATTTAATCCAAACAAATATGTAATCCATTAGACATTTGATTGGGACGGGAAGGGAATTTCAACCTTTATTGTCAAAAGCAAATAATCAGTACAAGTATACCTGATCATTTAGAGTGCTTGTGCAACCAAATCCTGGGCTCCTGCTCTTCACACTAAATTTGGAATTCCTCCAGCGTAACTATTAATTTTTCATAATTTACTTCAATCTGATCTAGGATCTTAACTGAGAGAACAACATGTACAACATATCAATCATGGACACAATAATACAAGCACACAAGAGACACAGAGTTTACTTGGGGAAAACCATAAAGGTGAAAAAACCCAATAATTTCCTTAGAGATAGATAGAGCAATGATACAACCCAAGCATAAGAGATAGACATCTCCTAGCAGCAACTTCTCCTCCTCCACAAGTGCGCCACTCTCCCGAGAGTGTGAGAGAGAATAGAATGATAAAATAGAGTTCCTCCCGCACTCTCCTGCACTCTATTTATACTTGACTTGACTTGCCTAATAACTTTTACTAGGTCATCCTTAACTTAACCACATAACATAATGCTGACTAGGCCGACACCCAATAGGGTGGTCTAATAACCCTTTGACCCACATGGACGACCCCCAATAGGGTGGTCTAATAACCCTTCGACCCACATGACTTATACAGGGCGGACCCCAACAAGGTGGTCTAATAACCCATCAAGTATAATTTATGACACTTACAATATAAATAACGACACTTCCATATAGAGGAATAATAACATCTCTATAGGAATACAAACAATTCCGTATAGAGGAATAATACCATCTCTATGGGAGTACAATATACATATATGAAATACATTTCGAAGTTACATATACATCAACACTCCCTCTTAACTAGGAAGGTATTTCTCGACACAGGTCTTCTATAGCAAGTCTTCTTCTCTAGATCATCGTCATTGGATAATCGTCATTGAGTCATCGTCATCATCACTACTATTGCTATCTCAATCAATCTTTGAATCTACTCGTCATAGGAAGTTCTATAGAGCTAGTCCTTTTTCATACTAGATGTAGGACCACCACCTACAGGTCTTCATCCTTACTGGCCATACTATGGAATCCTCAGGACTTATTACGTGCGTCACAAAACCTTAAAAGAGTTTCTTAACTAGCAAGCACCCTGAAGAGCATCTGAGGCCTTTTTCATCCTGTCCAGATCTCCAGGAATTATTACATGTGACTATTACAAAACCTTAAAAGAGTGTCCCAGGAATGTTTATGTGCATAGCACGACCGACAATAACTCTAAATAGCATCCCAGGAACATTTATGTTCCTAAGCACAACCGACAAGATCTCCAGGACTGATTACATGTGACCTCTACTACAAACCCTTGAAAGAGCATCCCAGGACTTATTACGGGGACACAGCCCAACCTATCGGATCTCCCAGGTCTTACATTTAACAACCCACCACAAACCCTCGAAAGAGCATCCCAGGACTTATTACGGGCACGCAACCCAACCTATCGGATCTCCCAGGTCTTACATTGGCCCACTATCACAAACCCTCAAAAGAGCATCCCAGGACTTATTACGGGCACACAGCCCAACCTATCAGATCTCCCAGGTCTTACATGTGATACACAGTGCCATTCCTTTTTCAAACTGGATGTGACCTAGAACAAATCTAGGATTTCCTTTGCACAACCTGTCCATGGCCATAGAGTATCAACCTGATACTCACCATACATCATCCTGATGTACACATGATCATCTTGATCATCATCACTGCATCGTCCTGATGCAAGTCATCTGGAGCAACATCCTGAAGCTCATCATCCATGATCATCCTGATCATACAATGCATCTACCTGATGCATACAAAGTATCTACCTGATACATATCACCATAAATGATCCACCTGATCATACAATGTATCCACTTGATACATACATAGATACATGATCCACACAATGTATCCACCTGATATATATCAACATACATGATCTACTTGATCATACATAGTATCCACCTGACACATATACAGATACATGGTCCAAGCATCCAACATGATGCATATACAAATACATATAAATGATCCAATTGATCATATCCAACATCCAACATGATGCATACATACACAAATGATCCAACCGATCATATCCAGCATCAACATGATGCATACATATAAAATGTAAATGATCCAACTGATCATACATAGCAAAACCTAGAACATCATCCTGATGCTCATCATCCAATGCTTACATCCACAACCATGTGAAGGATCCTCCTTCCAACATGCTTGGAGTGGCTTCAGCAAATGTCTCCATCACTTCTTCCTCGAAGTGTCATCGATCTGAAGGACACCAAGCCTCTCTCTGAAGTACTCAAACTTCACTCTGGCTAGTGGCTTCATCAACACATCAAAAAGCTGCTCATTCGTCGCAACATACAGGATCTTCACTGCTCTCTGCACCATATCCCTGATATACTGATATTTGATCTCTATGTGTTTCGACCTGTCATGAAACAATGGGTTCTCAGACAGCTTCACACAACTCTGGTTGTCACAAAAGATACTAGTAGCCTCCAAGGGTAGATCAACTAACTCAGACAGTAGCTTCCGAAGCCATACTGCCTCACAACTAGCCAAACAAGCTGCAGCATACTCTTCTTCGGCTGTACTCAGTGCTATGCAGGACTGCTTCCTGCTAAACCAAGAGATCACACCTCATCCCATAATGAAGCAACACCTATAAGTTCTCTTCCTATCTGCAACACTACCTGCCCAATCTGAATCAAAATAACCCTGTAGGTTAAACTTTTGATTTGCATCATACTTGATCCCATAATCAACTGTACCCTTCAAGTACCTTAGAATATGCTTTACAACAACCCGGTGAACACCTCTCGGATCCGTCAGGAACTGGCTCAATGTGTTCACCGCAAAGCAAATATCTAGTCTCGTGTTCGTCAGGTACATGAAAGGACCCAATCATCTGACGATACATAGAGACATCAACTGACTCAGATGAAGCATCACACATAATGCTTCAGGTTTGATGCCATAGGTGTGTCCATGGCCTTCCAGTCCATCATCCCGAACCTCTTTAGGATCTCTACTGCATACTTCCCTTGTCCAAGGAAGATTCCATCTGCACTCTGCCACACCTCCATACCTAGAAAATAGTGCATCATCCACAATTTCTTCATCTCGAACTCGGCAGCAAGCTTCCACTGCATGTCGACAATCAATCTATCTTCACCTGTAATAAACATGTCATCCATATACAAAAGTAGTATCACTGGATTTCCTTCCTCAACCTTGTAGTAAAGGTTGGAATCCGCTTTACTCTTGGTAAAGCCCAAACTGGATAGGAAACTGTCTATCCTACCATACCAAATTTTGCACATATATGACTCCCTGTCATGTGTCTTAGAACCAAGTGGCTGCTCCACATACACTTCTCCTTCAACTACACCATTGAATAAAGCTGTCTTGAAATCCATTTGGTGTATCTTCCATTTCATCACTGCAGCCAGAGCAAGTACGGATCTAATGGAAGTGTATCTGGCTACAGGAGAAAAAGTCTCTATGCTACCAGCTGCAGCATGCTTGATCTTTTTGATCCTCTTGGAAGTCACTATAGACTCCCCTTCAGGTCTTGGGACTGCATCCCAAGCATCTTCATGATCGACTGGTACTCCTCGATCACGGCATTCTTCCCAGATCCTGGGAACTTCAGTATCTTCAATATTTTCAATAGATAACTTTGTTGCTGAACAAATGTTGCAGTCCTTCTTTTGTAGGTGATGGTATACGATCTTTCCTACACAACAAGTTAAATTGCATGATTAGAAAAAATCTCATGGTTTTCAGAACAAATACTTACACATAAAGAAATATGTCATACAGTCATGCAATCATCTTAGCCAATGCTTCAATACAACATTTATCCATATCCCATAACTTTATAGATGCCTTCCAATCTCTACTAGAACATTGTTAAGAGTGTGCACAACTCCCAACATGTCAGCAAAGAGGTTTCATTCTAGATAAGTAGCAATGGAATGTTGTACAATGCCATAGGCCACTTACCCATGTATATTAGTAGTATACTGTTCATCAATGCAACTATTCTAATATGCATAATACACCACCTAATTCTAGGAACATGAGTATATACATTATTGAACAATATTATTTAAACAATAAATTATGCAAGGAATGATAATTCAAATACTTATCTTTGTTTGTTTGTTGGATTGAATCCCTTTCAGTCTTTGCTTCTTTTCTGCAACTCCATTCTGATGTGGATTGTGAGAAGTGGTCAACTCCCTCTGAATATCTACATCCTTGCAGAAACTACTGAAGTGTGCTCCTTCTTGATCTTTGCTTCCTTGCAGGAACAACTGGAGTGTGCTCCCTCTTGATCTTTGCTTCCTTGCAGGAACAACTGGAGTGTGCTCCCTCTTGATCTTTGCTTCCTGGATTACCTGTCCTTGAACTTATATGCATCCTTAATCACTATGCATGCTTATTAGTATCATCATTGTGTTATCCTCGAGGTCTCATACATAATCACACATTCATTAGTATAATCTTAATACAAAATAATCTTAAACATGTATAGTCATGATCATTTCAAACACAGATAATAAACATTAGTATTCAAGGTTTCAAGGAAGTCTTATTTTCGTCATGCGTATTCTTATTTGATCATAGGACTCTTCTAGTTAGTTCAATCATCAATCAAGATAAGAGACATAATATTCATAAACCCTTGATTACTTACATTTCTAACTTTATGAATAAACATAACCAATCATACCAAGTATACTTATATAAGGTATCCTAACACAAGGTAGGATTCTAACTTGATATAGGAAAAACATACTTGGATTGGTGTGTTAGCTAGTTATGTCTAACATACCCACATGATGTCTTCTTGTTCTCTTCAATGACTTGTGCTAGTAACTTGCATATCTCATAGGTTAACCATTATAGAACCAAGTTATACATACCTCGTAAATAGATCTTCTAAGTGATCCATGACAATGGATGAATCTTTGTCTTCATGTCATCATGATCATATGTTCTTGAACTAGACCATGATTTGTCTTTCTGTTGTAGAAATTTCTCCCTACGGGTAGGTAGAAACTCTCTTAGGATAAAGCAGGATGTACTGACTCTATACTAAGACAAAAAAGAAACAAATGCTACCTTGAATCCCTAGATCTAACAAACGTCTCAAGATTAAAATGATAGAAAGAGTAGAAGAAGTTTAACTGACCTTCTATCCAAACGCTTGTCTTTGTAGTTGCTCCAATCTCCAAGCCCTCACGAATGAACCTGTCAAAATGGAACCAAGACACAAGAATGCACTATTCTCTAGCAACTTGAAACATGAGTTAGAATCTAAATCTATGAAAGATACAAATCATATCATTAAAACAAAATTAACACAAATGATTTGGGAAAACAAGACAAGTTATTCCATTACCAACTTGAAGTCATATACAATAGTTGCTTGATGTCCAAGCCAACTTCCAGCTCCAAGTGCTTTCTCTAGCTATCTCCACAAGGCTGCAAGATCATAGGTTTGATGCTCCAAAAGTCCTCTCTTTGGCCCATGGAAAGCTTCTCTCTTATAGCACATGGGAAGGCTAACCAACAAGAGAGAAGTGTGGATCTATGGAGGGTTTAGTGGATCAGGCCAGCTAAACAAAGAAGGAGTTAGGATCGAACCAAAGGTAGTAATCCCAACAAAATCTCCTCGAAGGTCGAAATCCCAAAATCCAAGGCAAAAAGGCTAATTTCAGACTACCGCGCCCCTACAACTGAGCATAACGCGGTAGTACCGCGCCCCAGAGAAGGAGCAATGCGCGGTAGTGCTGACTACCGCGCCCTTGTAGATGTGCAAGGAGCGGCAGTGCTCACAAACAGGGCTAAGTTGGGTTGGTAGATGGTAGAAAAAGGTTTTGCTTTCAGTATTCAGTCAATGGTTTTCACTCTGGATGTTCAGATGATCTTTAAGGGAAACTGTCGTTTAGGTCGGTAATGAAAGGATGCGACACTAATATATAATGTGTAATATTGAGGTATAACAGATGCCCCCTAAAGTGTGAGGTCAGAAGAGACTGATGGCCGAAAGACTTTACAAATATGGTTCGGAGATAGCATCGAGGGGAGCAACAAGGAGCTGAAACAGAAACAAAATGTCAGATATACCACCGAGGCGGGCATTCCCATGCTCGAAAACAAATGACTCAAAGCATGGCTGCCGACCAATACATTGCAGATCCATGAGTACTGAGATGATATAGAATGTAGACAAATCATGGCTACTATGAACAAGCGTAGATCCATGAGACAATAATGACACAGCCACGACCAATACAATAAGTGGATCTGTGTGACAATACAAAGGACATCTCCATCGTAACCTGGACGCAATCAAAATATAGAGGTGCACCCAGGGTCTTCTACCCGATCGCAAAAGATACGAATCTAGCCATGTGATTACAAGGTGTTGAAGTCGAACATGGTAGAAACCATTTGATTACCGGTCAATGATGTGAACCGTTAACAAATGCGAGGGAAATCACCAATAATGACAATGATCCCCAAGGTATCTATAGTACATCTCAACGAAATGCGAATAAAGGAGTTGATGTCGAGCATCCGAGAGATCATTCAATCAGAGGTCATTGATGAAAACCTACTGTTGAATACGAGGAAACCTGCCATTGAGGCATGCAGGTACCAAGGTACTAGTGGTTGACTCCTAAGCCTAATTCCTGGATAGTGATTTGGTGTCGACAGGAATAGACTCGTCGAAGGTGGGCCATAATGATTCCCACATCATCGACACGAAATCAGAACGAGAGATAGTATGGATCGATGAAACAATGGAATATGTACTAACACAAAGGGAAGGTTTGACATGAAGTGGAGGTGGACTCAAGGTAATAACCCTTTGAACATATAACGGCATGAAACAGAGCTTGGAAGCAGGGATTAATTGAACAGACAGAACCGCAGGAAGTGTGAACTCATAGCAATAATGAGGATGCATGATCATAATGATGACACTATCAGCAAGACTGACTACCCAAAACAGACAAGGTGAGGATGCATGCCATGTTCAAAGGTGATGACTCACAAGCTGCCAACAAGGTAAACTTGACTCATTTTCCCATTTTCCCCCGACATGATGGACGAGTACCTCTTTGTTTTTTAACGAGCTTGAGGAGGATAACAGATGCTCGATATAGCTCATCTCATAGATGAGTCCAATCTCACATGTTTTTCGAACCTGAGAAAGGAGGGGTTCGTCCCAAAGTGGGCCCTTCGATGTTGAATTTTAACGAGTCCAAGGAAGGAAAACTCGGTCGTCATTTCATGTTTAGAGAGTCTGAAAAGAACTAAAGAAGACTCCAATGGTCCTTTTTCGTAAGGTTAGCCTCATCGCCCGAAAAAGGGTAAAACAACGCGGGAGAGGACTCTTCCAGTCATGATTGGCTGGAGTATTCCTTTTTCGTAAGTAGTGCCCCCTAGTCCGAAAAAGGGGTAAACTATCACTAGGGAGACGATCATTCAAATCCTTTTACAAGCGTGAACGAATCAATTTCGCTTGGCAATCTTTTCAATTTTAGGGAGTCTGAAAAGAGCTTAACTATGGACTCCATGTACAACTTTGTCATGGTTGATGACCGAGTACAACAAAGGAAAAGTAAAATCGGCACAGTTCCTTTTCCGTAAATAGTCTAGCGAGGCCGGATAAAGTGATAAACCTATACTCGTTAGACACACCTTTTTACTCCAATTGTTTAACGAGCACGATAATGGTATCAAAAGCACTCGGAATCTTTTTCATGTTTGGATCCAGAGCACGAAAAAGGAAAAAGTAAGCTCAAACCACTTTTCATGTTTTTAACCAGAGCACGAAAAAAAAGTGAAAAGTAAGCTCAAACACCATCTTACTGTTTTTAACGAGCTCGAAGATAGGTTGGAAGAATGCTCATGATGTCTGCTTCATTTTTTAACGAGCTTGTAACAGAAAATGAACTATGCTCAGGATAATTTTCATGGTTTAATGAGCTCGAAACCTAAAAAGGAAAGTATGCTCGAAAATGTTCCCAATGGTGAACTTCTTCCCGTCATGAAACCCAAAGGTTGGTTCATGCCCCCAGCATGATTGCTAGAAGTAAGTGACTTAGCTCCAACGTGATGTGGAGAGGTGATCGAGTTGAATTCAACGTAACTTCCAGAGGTCGAAGACATGCCCCTAAGCTTCATTTCATTCGCCTAAGGTATAGGCAAGCGAAAAGAAGGTTCATTTACTAAGTCTACAAGGAGACTCGACTCAAAGGGAAAGGATATGTTTCATTTTTTAACGAGCTTGACACAGGAGTAGAACTTTGCTCAAAATACTAGTTTCATTGTTTAATGAGCTTGAAGCCAAAGGTAAACTCTGCTCACGATTAAGGCCCATTGATGGGTTCCCTCCCAACATGATGATCAGAGGTTGGTAAATGCCCCCAGCATGATTGCTAAAGGCTAAACATGCCCCCCAAGCTTCGTTTCGTCTGACTACTCTTCTTCCTTACCCAAAAATCCTGGCTACTAATCCAAATGTGTTCACCAGGGGGTGTAGGGAGAACCAGGACCAAGTGACCCAGGTAGATGAAATGAAGGTTCAAATCCTAACTCTAGCGATAGACTTGAACAAATGGAAAGGAGATCTATTTCATTTTTACACAAGCTTGAAAATAGATAATAACAATGCTTGAAAGGGTCCTTTTTATTTTTTAATGAGCTTAAAACAGAAAGAAAAAATGCTCGAAGGTAGTTTCATTTTTACGCAAGCTTGAAACTGAACGTAAACTATGCTTGGGATTTGGTTTCGTTTTTACACAAGCTTAAAACCAAAAGTAAACTGTGCTTGAGGGTAGTTTCATTTTTACGCAAGCTTGAAACCGAACGTAAACTATGCTTGGGATTGGTTTCGTTTTTACACAAGCTCAAAACCAACGGTAAACTGTGCTTGAGGGTCGGTTTCATTTTTTAACGAGCTTGAAACAAAGAATAAACTATGCTCGTAGGAATCTATTTCATTTTTTAATGAGCTTGACATAGAAAGGGAACTATGCTCATAATGATGGTTGGTTTCATTTTTACACAAGCTTAAAACCAAAAGTAAACTATGCTTGAAATGATGGTTTCATTTTTTAACGAGCTTGACACCGGAATAGAACTTTGCTCCAACGTGGTGGTTGGTTTCATTTTTACGCAAGCTTAAAACCAAGAGTAAACTATGCTTGAAATGATGGTTGGTTTCATTTTTACACAAGCTTAAAACCAAAAGTAAACTATGCTTGGGAAAATGGTTTCATTTTTTAACGAGCTTGACACCAGAATAGAACTTTGCTCTAACATCCCCCCCTAGGGGGAAGAAACCACTAAAACATGTGGAACATTTAGGGAAGTCTGGTGACTAGGAGTCATGCGATGAGTGGGCGTCACAAAGGAAAGCTGATCGATGGTCACAATATTCCCATGATGGGGAAAATACATCACTCGAAAGAGTGAGGACACTACAGCCTTCATGGCATGGACGTAATCGCGTCCAAGGAGTATATTAAAATCTAAGGGACCTTGGATGACCATAACATCAATATAGACAGTTTTCCCTCCCAAAGTGATAGGTAACTGAGGAAGGGATCCTAAAGGTCCAGTAGGCCTTCTATTGAAAGCCAGTATCTGGTCAGTGACAGGCACAAGCCGAGGAGAACCTAAGGCTTGCCAAGCAGTTGAGGATAGAATACTAACAGAAGCTCCTTCATCAACTATCGTACGAAAAATTTCTTTATCGGAAACTCCTACAGATATTTGAAAAGGAACACTCGAAGGAAGACGAGATTCTATTAGACCATTCCAATCAAAGGAAATAACCTCAGTACTTGGAGGGGGTCTCGTAGAAACGGACAGGGTTTCCCCTTGCCGAGGACATTCTGAACCGATAAGGAAAACATCAGTGGTTTCCAATTCACTCTTGCTTGGAAGATAAGAATGAGACGAAGATTGTGTCAAGGTGACTGCTTCAGTCTGGACTTTCTCCAATGAAAGAGCGGGATCGAGTGGGGATGACAGTGACTCAATCACTTCACTCTCGGAAGGGAGAGTGGGATCAATTGCAGATGAAACTGAATTGATCACTTGGTCAACCAGCAGGGGGTCAAGGGACAGTTTACCATGGTCTGTTGGAGGCACCAATTGAGAACTAGTAATATCTTCCAACCACCGTGAGGCTTCATCCATGCTCGGACAAAGGAAAGTACGGTGCATACCCTTGCATATCAAACAGGGATATAGGACTTTACCCTTACGACCCTTCACCAAGGGGTCACTGGTCGAAGGAGTGTCATCGACATGATGGTCAGAGGTCGACGATACAATTGGTTTGGGGTTTTTAGACCACACTTCTGATACACGGGAAAGATCAGGACAATCCTTGAGAAGGTGATCACCCTTACAAAGTTTGCAAGGGAACTTGGGCTTACGGGGTGTTTTCGTAGAATGAGTGCCATTAGAGGCGACTGGTTTACGCTTGGTCTCTTCTTTATCCTTCTTCTTCTTAACTTTCCTTTTCTTCTTCTTCTTATCCACTTGATTACTAACACTATTGCTTTGGTCAGGCGAGGAAGAAGGAACGGAAGAAGATTCATCCGACGAAGAAGGAGAAGGATTAGTTTGGGATTGACTCTCTCGTGGTGGAGAGTTAACATTCGAAACATTGGGCGCAATCGGAATTACCGGATTGAATAACCATACCGGTAATCCTATGGTTAATCCAGGAAGATTTAACGTGGCAATAAAGGGAGGACCAATATCTCCAACTGGAGGAAAAGTAAAAGGTACCCCTTGAAAAGGGGTCTCCAGATTGGTAGTCCCAGAAGGAGCATGGGCGCATGGAGGTGGATTCTCCATGGAACAAAACTAAGTGATGTGGACGAAGTCTTGTTAAAAAGAACTCAAAAACCCTCAGGCAACCGAGCGTGCGAAAGGGGAGCTAGGAAAAGACAAGGCTCACAGGCCAAAAGAGCAAGCTCAAAAAACTATACTGAGGCCGCTGCCACAGTAAGTGAGCTGTACAACAAAACGGCCAGAATGCCAACAAGCAGCCCTACAAAGAAAAAGACCCTCTACAAGATAGCAAGCAAAACCGCCTAACTAAGAGCTGGAGACCTCAACAAATTGTATTCTTCGCAAGGTGATGAAATCCAAGTCGAACAATACAAAATGAGAGACCAATAATGGAAGGATATCCCTCTACCGAAAGGGATCCTGGGTAAAAGAGCCCTAGTAGAATAGATACTAAGCTACCTCGTTCATGACACGTCGGAAAAGGTTTTGGGCACTTCAGCCTTCCGAAGAAGACAACGATCGATATTGCCTTAGGGCTAAGTGCAGTGCGGTATTCCACAAAGTCCGTCCGGTTCTCAATCTCGCGGCCGTTTAACCCCTGAAAGTTAAAAACAGTCAGGAGACCCCTCCACAAACTAGCTGTGACCGTGTCAATAAATACTAGAGGATTTTAGTTCCCTAAAGACAACGACTATGTCTCAGATGAAAATGACAAGGGGGAATTATTTTGATGCCTATCCCCGGTGTCCTACCTAACTACCAAATTCTTTTGATTTCCTCAAGTGAGGTTAAAGTTGGTTTAATTAGGGAGATTAATTTTAGTGGTTGTCCTACTCAATCAGGTAGTGGACGTGAAACTTGATGGTGTTATGACGACTCAAACCATGCAAATGAAGATGAATCGAAATGAACCTTTCTCTTCGATGAACACTAGCTAAAGTAAGGAAGAATTCTTTCTGTTCCCAATATGCACAACCCAATGCACATGCAATTTTATTTCTTTTCAAAATGATAGAAAGAAGTAAAATATGTACCCAAAACTAACCCAAAGCAATAAAAAATTTCTTTATATGAACACCAAACGTAATGGTTCTAATACATTTCCTATCTTTTCACACTTGAAAAAGACACATCCAAGCTACGGAAAGAAAGATTCTACAAATGCTTCCAATCAAATGCAAGACAAAGAGAAGAATCTAATAAAATTGTCTAACTCAAATGCACATAAATATGAAACAAGTATTTCTTCTTCTCATGAATGTAATACCAGGAATGTCAAATGATTAAATTACAACAAGAAGAATACCTATGTGTTTCAATTTCATGAATATGGTAAAAGAAAGACAAAATCAAGCTTCTCTTTGAACTAAAGTGGAGGCAAGAAATCAATCTTTTCAAACAATCATTAGATAGGATGCAAAAGGAAATAAGATGCCAAGCAATCCAAACATGCCAAAACACACCAAACCAAAAATGATCCCAAAACCTTAATATGGGTCAAAACGACTAAAGGATGCACGATTCATGGCCCCCCCACATTCAAAGGGCCAACATGGATCCAAGCAAAACACTAGTATTGATTCAAAGGGCCAACATGGATCCAAATCTCGAAAAGACCAAAAAATAACCAAATAAACACCCTTTCCAGGAACTACCGCGGGCCTGCAGGCCACCTGGGAGCGGTACTGACAGACTACCGCGCTGTAGACATCGCTTAAGGGGCGGTACTGCAAGACTACCGCGCTGTAGACAGTGCTTAAGGTGCGGTACTGCAAGACTACCGCGCTCTGGACAGTGGTGAAGGCGCGGTACTACCGCTCTGTAGGCAGTTACGGGGGCGCGGTACTGTGTGAACAGGGAAAGAGGCGGAAATTTGAGAAAAGATCTTGACTTTTCAAGGGTTCGCCAACCCAGAGGACTTACTGATCTGTAACAGGAGTCTAATGCAGAGAGCAGGGAAGTGAATAATGGTGAAAGAACCCAATTCTTACAATTAATAAGTGAAACTGAAAGCAAACTTCACAAGCAAAGAAAATGGATTCAAATCCCCAGTATGGTCGCCAGTTTTTGTTGTAGAAATTTCTCCCTACGGGTAGGTAGAAACTCTCTTAGGATAAAGCAGGATGTACTGACTCTATACTAAGACAAAAAAGAAACAAATGCTACCTTGAATCCCTAGATCTAACAAACGTCTCAAGATTAAAATGATAGAAAGAGTAGAAGAAGTTTAACCGACCTTCTATCCAAACGCTTGTCTTTGTAGTTGCTCCAATCTCCAAGCCCTCACGAATGAACCTGTCAAAATGGAACCAAGACACAAGAATGCACTATTCTCTAGCAACTTGAAACATGAGTTAGAATCTAAATCTATGAAAGATACAAATCATATCATTAAAACAAAATTAACACAAATGATTTGGGAAAACAAGACAAGTTATTCCATTACCAACTTGAAGTCATATACAATAGTTGCTTGATGTCCAAGCCAACTTCCAGCTCCAAGTGCTTTCTCTAGCTATCTCCACAAGGCTGCAAGATCATAGGTTTGATGCCCCAAAAGTCCTCTCTTTGGCCCATGGAAAGCTTCTCTCTTATAGCACATGGGAAGGCTAACCAACAAGAGAGAAGTGTGGATCTATGGAGGGTTTAGTGGATCAGGCCAGCTAAACAAAGAAGGATTTAGGATCGAACCAAAGGTAGTAATCCCAACAAAATCTCCTCGAAGGTCGAAATCCCAAAATCCAAGGCAAAAAGGCTAATTTCAGACTACCGCGCCCCTACAACTGAGCATAACGCGGTAGTACCGCGCCCCAGAGAAGGAGCAATGCGCGGTAGTGCTGACTACCGCGCCCTTGTAGATGTGCAAGGAGCGGCAGTGCTCACAAACAGGGCTAAGTTGGGTTGGTAGATGGTAGAAAAAGGTTTTTCTTTCAGTATTCAGTCAATGGTTTTCACTCTGGATGTTCAGATGATCTTTAAGGGAAACTGTCGTTTAGGTCGGTAATGCAAGGATGCGACACTAATATATAATGTGTAATATTGAGGTATAACACTTTCTTGGTGTACCTTTCATGTTAGCGGACAACATAAACCTCATACAACACCATAATGTATTAGTACAATCATAAGTGTCAACACCCTAATCAATGAATATCTTCTATCATGCATTCATAATTTTATTAAGGTGATACGACAAGTCTAAATTTAATCAAGATTGTACTAACCATAACAACATGAATACAAACATACCATAAACTTAATCATGAACAAATCTTGAAACATACCTGGATAAGTCATACCTGTCGATATTTCTTGTAATCTTCTTATGTAAGGCCTTAGCCTCATCTCCCTCTGAAACAAGAACTTCTTCACTTATGCAGGTGACCAATCCATTCTCTTCTAGGATTAACCCAATCCACTTGATTTGTAGGAACTGGATTTGGAGCTGGATTAGGGTTTGTCAGAGAAACCCTAAAAATTCAAACTTTGAATTTCAAACTTTCGAAAGAATAGAAATATATGCGCCTTGATGAGCTGATCAAGCTGGTATACTCAGAATTTGAAAACTGTAAAGTTTCACCCCTCAAATTTGCCTTTGAAACTTTCGGATTCACTATACATGACCCCAAATTAGGGTTTGATAAAGCCCACCCTTCTACCCAATCAAAAGGTTTGATCCAAAGCTCTAAGATTCTAGTTTTTTTAGGAGCTTCCAATTGTGGTCACAGATTTCAAAAATTCCCATTTTTGCAGAAGCCCTAATTTTCCACTTTTCTGATCAAAGTCCTGAACTAGGGTCTAATCAAGCCCGACCTTCTGCCCAACCAAAAATTCTGATCTTGGTCTCTAAATTTTGATTTTGATGAGTAGCATTTAGCTGTAGTCTCCAATTACAAAAATTCCAACTTTCTCCAAAACCCTAAATTCTGGAAGCCATGAATGAAGGTGCTAAAAAATAATTCTGTTTTGACAGAAATATGTATTTGATTATTTTTGGCGTAAGTCCAAACTTTTCAATCCATAGGGTCTGAAAATGTTTCTTATGATAGCCCGACTTGTCATATTTCCAACCCCATAGGTCTGACCTCAAGTGGATCCTCTGAGAGAGAGTTATGCCAAGTGTTGCAACGTGACCTGTTTATGGGATAAAACATGAGAGCGAACTTGTACGGCGTTCCACGTGTCACTGCTTCAGTTTCGACCTCTGAAAACGTTTCCTGAGCAAGTACACTCCGTGCACTACCTGTCACTTTTTACAAAATTTCATTTGGAGCTTCCTAGCTCAAGTTATGACCTTTTTTCCAAGGTCACCTATTTATGACTGAGATCTGGAAGAGGCAGAAATCCTATATTGTACAGATCATAAATCACAAAGTACAACGAATTAGAGGTTGTCCTTTGGAAAAAAGGTACATGGGGATCTTAGATTCTCCCTGTATGATTTTCAGACCCTGAAACCTCGATTAAATTTATTTATAGCAAAAGTTCTATGATGACTGGTTTTTTCTATATCAAGCCCTAGCTTCGCAATTGCAACAAATGTCATACATGCCATACCATGCCTTCTTTCAGGCTAGCTCTGATACCATGTTAATTTTTCAGAATTTACTTCAATCTGATCTATGATCTTAACTGAGAGAACAACATATACAACATATCCACAACATATCAATCATGGACACAATAATACAAGCACACAAGAGACACATAGTTTACTTGGGGAAAACCATAAAGGTGAAAAACCCCAATAACTTCCTCAGAGATAGATAGAGCAATGATACAACCCAAGCATAAGAGATAGACATCTCCTAGCAGCAACTTCTTCCTCCTTCACAAGTGCGCCACTCTCCCGAGAGTGTGAGAGAGAATAGAATGATAAAATAGAGTGCCTCCCGCACTCTATTTATACTTGACTTGACTTGCCTAATAACCTTTACTAGGTCAGCCTTAACTTAACCACATAACATAATGCTGTCTGGGCCGAAACCCAATAGGGTGGTCTAATAACCCTTTGACCCACATGGTTGACCCCCAATAGGGTGGTATAATAACCCTTTGACCCACATGACTTATACAGGGCCGACCCCAACAAGGTGGTCTAATAACCCATCAAGTATAAGTTACGACACTTACAATATAAATGACGACACTTCCGTTTAGAGGAATAATAACATCTCTATAGAAATACAAACACTTCCGTATAGAAGAATAATACCATATCTATAGGAGTAATATGAAATACCTTCCGAAGTTACATATACATCAACAGTAACAACCCTTAATGCATAGTTTCTCCTCCTCTCTCTCATCTATCCCCCTTGTATTTATGGGACAAGGTAGGTAGTTTGGATCAAGAGGTAGTTTGATTGGGAAGTTGGGGAAGTTGCAAAACCAACTTCAACTAATCCCAATTCGTCAAATTAATATATTTTTTATTACTTTTTAAGGTGTACGCTAGTTTTCTTAAGTGGAGTAGCATTCAACATGCAACTTCCCTACTTTACAACCAGCGTTTGCAAGATTTTTTGAGTTGTACGCTACTCTATTGAAGCAAACTAGAGTATTTCAGAAGACAAACGCTACTTTATTGAAGTGGAGTAGAGTATTTTAGCAGGAAAATGCTACTATCATGCTTATAGGTTAGCGTTTTCCCCAAAAAGTAGGTAAAATGAGAGTTTTGTCATCTGCAGAGGGGTAAGTCTAGTCCAATCATCATCTAAGGTAATCATGCTCTTCAATCCAAGTTGTCCTTTTGTGTGATCGACAACTAGATGTGATCACGGATGGAGAAGTGCAGATTTGACCTATAACACTCTCCCTCTTTAAAACCATAACCAAAAATCTATCTTGACCTCTAAAATCCTTACCACTACTCCCTCTCTCTCTAAAACCCTAACCCCTAATATCTCTCTCTCTCACACAATATCTCAACTCCTAACCCCCAATATCTCTCTCTCTCTCTGAACACCTAATCCCCAATATCTCTCTCTAAATGCCTAGCCTCCAATCTTTCTCCCTCTAAACCCATAACCACCAATCTCTTCCTTCTATAAACTATAAACCTTGAATATTTCTCTATCTCTCTAAACCACTAACCTCCAATATCTCTTTCTCTCTAAACACCTAAACCTCAATCTCTCTCTCTAACCGCTTAACTACTGATCTCTCTCTCCCCCCCTCTCTCTCTAATTTCCTAACCCCTAATCCTTTTCTATAAACCCATAAGCACTAATCTCTCTCTCGCTCTCTAAACCCCTAACCCACAATATCATTATGTCGTGCTAAGCACCTAAATCTGTATCTCTCTCTCTCTCGCACTAAATCCTTAACCACCAATATCTCTCTCTCCCTCTCTCTCTCTCTAAACCCCCAATCTCCAAGCTCTCTCCCTCTCAACCCCTAAATCCTAACCCCCAATCTCTCTCTCTCTTTCTCTAAACCCTAAAAATACAATCTCTCTCTCTCTGAACCACTAAACTGTAACTCCCAATCTGTCTCTCTCTCTCTAAATCACCAAATTCCAATATCTATCTCTCTCTCTCTAAATCACTAACCTCCAATAACTCTCTCTCTCTAAATCCCCAACCTCCAATCTCTTTCTCTCTCTCTCTCAAAAGTTAACCTGTAACCCCCAATCTCTCTCTCTCTCTCTCAAAATTTAACCTGTAACCCTCAATTTCTCTCTCTCTCTCTCTCTCTCTCAAAAGTTAACCTGTAACACCCAATCTCTCTTTGTGTGTGTGTGTGTGTGTCTATCCTTCTCTAACCGTCCATAATCCTACCATGATCTCTCTCTATCTATATACCCCTATCAACAACCAATCTCTCTCTCTCTCTCTCACACACACACACACTAAACCCCTAAAACCCAATCTCTCTCTCTCTCTCTTAAACCCTTTCCCCTAAGCTATCTCCTTCTATCTCTTTCTCTAAAAAACTAACCCCCAATCTCCCTTTCTTTATCTATCTCTCTCTAAAACCATAACCGCTAAACCCCACTCATGCTCTCTCTAAACCCCTTATGCACAATCTCTCTCTTTTTCTCTCTCTCAACCACTAACTCCCAATATTTCATTGTCTCTCTAAACCCCTAACCCCTTTCACTTAATCTCTCTCTCCCTCTCTCTCTAAACCCCTAACCCCCAATCTATATCTCTCTCTCTAAACCAATAACCTCTGATATTCCTCCCTCTTTCTGTCTATCTATCAAAACCTCTAACCCCCAATCTCTCTCACTCTCTCTCTTGATTTATTTATCTAAACCCTAGTTCCCAAACTCTCTCTCTCTCTCTCTCTTGATTTATTTATCTAAACCCTAGTTCCCAAACTCTCTCTCTCTCTCTCTAAACCACTTACCCCCTCTCTCTCTAAACCTGTAACCTCCAATCTCTCTCTTTCTATCTCTCTATCTCTCTCTAATCCCCTAAATTTTCATCTCTCGCAATCTCTCTCTCAACCCTTGACACCCAATCTCTCTCTATCTAAAACCCTAAGCCCAAATATCTCTCTCTCTCTAAACTCCTAACCACCAATCTCTCTCTCTCTCTATCTATCTAAACCACTAACCCCTAACCTCTCTCTCTCTCGAAACCCCTAACCCCCAACTTCTCTTTCTCTAAACCCCTAACCCCCAAATTCTTTTTCTCTAAACCCCTAACCTCCAATCTCTCTCTCTATCTCTCTAAAACCCTATCCTACAATCTCTCTCTCTCTCTCTAAACCCCCAAACACCAATCACTCCCTCTCTCTCTCTCCCTTAACCCCTAATTCCCATTCTCTCTATCGTATCTAAGCCTCTAACCACCAATCTCTATCTCTCTCTCTTTTAACCCCTAACTACCAATCTCACTCTTTTTATCTATGTCTCTCTCTCTAATTTCCTAACCTAAAAGATTTCTCTATCTCTCTCTCAACCCCTAACCCCCAATCTTTGTCTCTCTTTAAACCCCTAGCTCAAATCTCAATCTCTCTTTCTCTCTCCAAAAAACTAACCTCCAATCTCTCTATCTCTATAAACCCCTAACCCTCTCTCTCTCTATCTATCTGTCTAAACCAATAACCCCCAATTTATGTCTCTTTCTCTAAACCCCTAACCCCAATCTCTCTCTCTAAACCCCTAACCTCTAATCTCTTTCTCTCTCTCTCTCTTTAAACCCCTAACCTCTAATCTCTCTCTGTCTCTCTAAAACCATAACCTCCTCTCTCTTTCTCTCTAAACCCATAAGCTCAAATCCCTCTCTCTCTCTCTCTCTCACTCACTCACTCACTCACTCTCTCACTCTCTCCCTCTCTCTCTCTAAACTACTAACCCCCAATCTCCCAATTTCTATATCTATCACTAAACCCTTAACAACCAATCAATATCTCTCTCTCTAACCTCCAATCTCTCTCTCTAAACCACTTACCCCAAATATCTATCATTCTCTCTCTTTCTCTAAACCACTATCCCTCTCTCTCTCTTTGTCTAAACACCTTAACCCAATTTCTCTCTCTCTCTCTCTCTATCTCTCTAAACAACTAACCCCCAATTTTTCACTCTCTCTCTCTCTCTCTAAACCCCTATCCCCAAACCTCCAATCTCTCTCTCTTTAAACCCTTAACCCCTAAACCCCAATCTCTCTCTCTAAACCCGAACACCTAACCCCCAATATCTCTCTCTCTCTAAACCCCTTAACTCAATCTCTCTCTTTCTATCACTCTATAAACCACTAACCCCCAATCTTTCACTCTATCACTCTATCACTCTATAAACCACTAACCCCCAATATTTCACTCTATCAATTTCTAAAACTCTATCCCCTAATCCCTAATCTCTCTCTCTCTCTCTCTCTCTCTAAACCCTTAAATCCCAATCTATATATCTCTCTCTCTAAACCAATAACCTCCAATATCTCTTCCCCTTTCTTTCTATCTATCAAAACCTCTAACCCCAATCTCTCTCTCTCTCTCTCTCTCTGTGTATATCTATCTATCTATCTATCTATCTATCTAAACCCCCAGTCCCCAATCTCTCTCTCTCTTTCTCTAAAACCCTAACTGCCGATCTCTCTCTAAACCTGTTACCCTTAGTGTCTCTCTCCCTCTAAAACTCAAACCATCAATCTCTCTCTCTCTCTCTCTATATATATATATATAATATATTCTCTCTATCTATCAATATTCTCTTTTTCTCTCTAAACTCCTAACCACCAATATCTCTCTAAACCACCCCCTCTCTCTCTAAACCCCTAACCTCCAATCTCTCTCTCTAAACCCCTAGCCTATAATCTCTCTCTCTCTCTCTCTCTCTCTCTCTCTAAATACGTAACTGCCAATATATTTTTCTCTCTAAACCCCTAAACTCCAATTTCTCTCTCTCTGAATCCATAACCACCAACCTCTCTCTTTCTAAACCCCGATCACTGTCTGTTAATGTCTCTCTCTAAACCCCTAACCCCCAACTCTCCCTCTCTAAACCACTAAACCCCAATATCTCTCTCTAAACCCCTAGACCCCAATCTCACACACACACACTCTCTCTAAACCCCTAAACCCCAATCCTATCTTTCTCTCTCTCTCTCTATGTCTCCCTTTAAATATATAACCCCCAATCTCTCTCCCTATGAACCCCTAACCCCCAATCTCTCTCTCTCTAAACCCATAAACCCCCATTATTTATCTCTCCCTTTCTCTAAACCCCTGATCCCCAATCTCTCTCTCTCTAAACCCCTAACCCACAATATCTCTCTCTCAATCTCTCTTTATAAACCTATAACCCTCAATCTCTGTCTCTATTTCTCTCTATCTCACTCTCTCTAAACCTCTAATGTCCAATATCTCTGTCTCTAAACCCCCACTCTCTCTCTCTCTCAACCCTCTAAAACCCAGTCTCTCTCTCTCTCTTTCAATGCATAAGCCCCAATCTCTCTCTGTCTAAACTTGTAAGCACTAATCACCAATATCTCTCTCTAAACTCCTAACCCCCAATCTATCTCTTTCTCTCTAAACCTCTAACCTCCTATATCTTTCTTCCTCTAAACACCTAACACCTAATCTCTTTCCCTCTCCCTCTCTCTCTCTCTAATCCCATAACCACCAATTTGTCTGTCTCTCTGTCTCTCTCTCTCTCTCTATTCCCCTAACCCTCAATATGTCTATCTCTCTCTAAAACCCTAACCCCTAATCTCTCTCTCTCTAAACCCCTAACCCCTAATCTCTCTCTCTCTCTCTCTAAACTCCTAACCCCCAAAATCTCTCTCTCTCCCTAAATCCCTACATCCATAACCCCCAAACACACTCTCTCTCTTTCTAAACCCTAACCACAACACACTCTCTCCTTAAACCCTAAACCTAAATCTCTCTATCTCTTGCTAAACCTCAAACCCAAATCTCTCTATTTCTCGCTAAAAAACTAAGCCCAAAGCTCTGTCTCTATAAAACTCCAACCTCCAATCTGTGTGTGTGTGTGTGTGTGAACTCCTAACAACAGACCCCCAATATCTTTCTAAAGACATAACCCACAATCTCTCTCTCTCAACCCCTGATGCCCAAACTCTCTCTCTAAACCCATAATCCCCAATCTCTCTCTCTTAACCCATAATCTCCAATGTCTCTCTCTGTAATCCCTTAACTGTCAATATCTTTCTCTATAAACCCCAAACCTCCGATCTCTCTCTCTCTATAAACACATAAACCTCGATCACTATTTTTTAGTGTCTCTCTCTAAACCCCTAACCCAAACACTCCCTCTCTAAAACCCTAACCCCCAATATCTCTTTCTAAACCCTTAAACCCCAATCTCTCACACACACTCTCTCTCTATCTAAATCGCTAAACCCCAATCCTCTCTCTCTCTCTCTCTCTCTATGTCTCCCTATAAATATATAACCCCCAATATCTCTCCCTCTGAACCCCTAACCCCCAATATCTCTCTCTATAAACCCCTAAACTCCATTCTTTCTCTCTCCCTCTCTCTAAACCCCCAACCCCCAATATCTCTCTATAAACCTATAACCCTCAATCTCTCTCTCTCTCTGTGTAAAATTGTAACGTCCAATATCTCTCTCTCTCTCAACCCTCTAAAACATAGTCTCTCTCTCTCTCTCTCTATTTCTCTCTCTCTCTTTTTCCATAAAATTGTAACGTCCAATATCTCTCTCTCTCAACCCTCTAAAACATAGTCTCTCTCTCTAAACCCCCGAAACCCAATCTCTCTCTCTCTAAACTTGTAATCGCTAACCACCAATTTCTCTCTCTGAACCCCTAACAGTCAATCTCTCTCCCTCTCCCTCTCTCTCTCTAATCCCATAACCCTCAATATGTCTATCTCTCTCTAAAACCCTAACCCCTAATCTCCCTCTCTCTAAACCCCTAACCCCCAAACTCTCTCTCTCTCTCTCTCTCTCTCTCTTTCTAAACCCTAACCACCACACTCTCTCCCTAAAACCAAACCTAAATCTCCCTATCTCTCGCTGAACACCTAACCCAAAATATCTCTCTCTCTCTAAACCACTAACCCCTAATCTCTCTCTCTCTCTAAACCCCCAACCTCCAATCTCTGTATCTCTCTCTCTCTTTCTCAACCCCTAACAACTAACCCCCAAACTCTCTCTTTCTCTAAGACCTCGAACTTCAATATCTCTCACTTTCTCTCTCTCTCTCTCTCTCTCTCTCTCTCCACCAGTGTCATACCCCTCTCTCTCTCCCAAAACCTTCCCTTCACACAAACCTACCCCTCCCCCCATCTATGTCTCTCTCCACCCCACTGCTAACCATCCATACCCCCCCATGATCTCTATATCTAAACCATTATTAATTGCTAATCTATCTCTTTCCCTAAACCCCTAACCCCCAATCTCTCTCTCTCTCTAAACCCCTAACCTCCAATCTCTCTCTCTCTTTAAACCCCTAACCCCCAATATCTCTCTCTCTAAACCCCCAACCTCCATTCACTTTATCTCTCTCTAAAACCTCAACCTACATTCTCTCTCTCTCTCTAAATCCCCAACCTCCATTCTCTCTCTCTCTCTCTTCCCAAACCTCCACTTCTCACCCACCTACACCTTCCCCTCTCTATGTCGTTCTCTCCCACTAGTAACCATACAAACCCCCCTCGTGATATCTCTCTTTCTTTAAACCTCTTTCAACCCCCAATCTCTCTTTATCTCTCCCCCTCTCTATGTCTCTCTCCCCCCACCAGTAGCCATCCATAACCCCCCCAAGATTTCTCTCTATCTCTAAACCTCAATCAACCCCCAATCTCTCTTTATCTCCCCCTAATACCCTAATTGCCAATCTCTTCCTCTCTCTACACCCCTAAAATCCAATATATCTCTCTCTAAAGACCTAACCTCCAAAATATCACTTTCTCTTTTTCTGTCTCTCTCTCAATCACTCACTCTTTGTCTCTGTCTCTGTCTCTCTGTCTCTCTCTCTCTCTGCCTAGACCCCTAATCCCCAATCTCTTTATATCTCTACTCCCAAACACCCACTTCTCACCCACCTACCCCTGCCCTCTCTCTATGTCTCTCTCCCCCCACCGGTAACCATCCATATTGCCCCTGTGATCTCTCTGTATCTCTAAATCCTATCAACCACTAATATCTCTTTATCCTATCAACCACTAATATCTCTTTATCTCTCCCTCTATATACACCCCTAACCTCAAATATATGTCTCTCTCTAAACATCTAACGTCCAATCTCTAACTTTCCCTTTCTCTCTCTCTCTCTCTATCAATCACTCACTCACTCTCCTTAGATCCCTAATCCCTAATCGCTCTTTATCTCTCTAAACCTATAATACCCGATCAATCTCTCTCCCTAACCTCTAATCTCTTTATTTATCTAACTCCCTTACCCCCAATATCTCTCTCTCTAAAACCCTAAACCCTAACCCCCAATCATTCTGTCTCTCTCTTGAAACCCCTAACCACCAATATCTCTTTTTCTCTAAACCCTTAACCTCCAATCTCTCTCCTTCTATCTCTCTCTCTAATCCCCTAACCACCAATATCGATATATCTCTCTCTAAACCCCTAACCCCAATTCTATGTGTCTATCTCTAAATCATATACATATATATATAATATATATAAGCCCATAAGCCTCGATCACTCCCTTTCACTCCCTCTCTCTCTCTCAATCCCCGACCTCCAATATGTCTCTCTCTCTCTCTCTCTCTCTCTCTCTCTCTCTCTCTCTCAAACCCTAACCCCCAATTTCTCTCTACCTCTAAACTCTCACACCTACTCTCTCTCTCTCTCTCTAAATTCCTAACCCCAAATCTCTCTCTTTCTCTCAATCTCTTAACCCCTAAGCCTAAATATCTCTCTCCCTCTAAAGCCCTAATCCCCAATCTCTCTCTCTAAATTCCTAACCTCCAATATCTCTCTCTAAACACCTAACCGCCAATATATTTATATCTAAACCACAAACCTTTAATCTCTCTCTCTCTCTCTGAACCCCTAAACCCCAATCTCTCTCTCTAAACCCCTAACCCCTAATCTCTATCTCTCTCTCTCTCTAAATTCATAACCCCCAATCTCTCTTTATAAGCACCTAACCACTAATATCTCTCTCTCTCTCTCTCTCTCTCTCTAAACCGCTAACCCCCAATATCTATATTTCTCATTAAACACCTAACCATGAATCTCTCTCTCTCTGTCTAAACCCCTAACCACCAATCTCTTTCTCTCTCTCTCTAAAACCAAAATATCCAAGCTCTCTCTCTCAACTCCTAAATACTAACCCACAATCTCTCACTCTCTAAACCCCCAACATCCGACCTCTCTCTCTCTCTCTCTCTCTCTCTCTCTCTGAACCCCTAAACCCTAACCCTAAATATTTCACTAGCTCTCTCTAAACTCCTATCCCCTAATCCACAATCTCTCTCTCTCTCTAAACCCCTAACCCCCAATCTATATATCTCTCTCTCTCTAAACAAACAACCTCCATTATATCTCCCTCTCTCTCTCTATACACCCCTTACCCCTGGTCTCTCTCTCTCTCTAAACTCCTTACCCCCAATCTCTCTCTCTCTCTCTATCTCTATCTCTATGTATCAATCTATCTAAACCCCTAACCTTAAACCTCTCTCTCTCTAAACCCCTAAACCCCAACCTCTCTCTCTCTCTCTAAACCCATAACCTCCAGTCTCTTTCACTCTCTAAACCCCTATCCTACAATCTCTCAATCTCTCTCTCTAAACTCCAACTGCAAATCTCTCCCTTTCTCTCTCTCTCTCTCTCTTAACCCCTAACCCCATTCTCTCTATCTCTATCTAAGCCTCTAACCACCAATCTCTATCTATTTCTCTCTCTAATCCCCTAACCAACAAGCTTTCTCTATCTCTCTCTCAACCCATAACCCCCAATCTATGTCTCTCTCTAAACCCTTAAACCCAAATCTCATTTTCTCTTCCCCCAAAAAACTAATCCCCAATCTCTCTCTCTCTCTCTAAACCCTATCCCTCTCTCTCTCTATAAACCCTAGCCCTCTCTCTCTCTCTAACTAAACCACTAACCCCCAATCTCTGTCACTTTCTCTAAATCCCTAACTGTTATAGCTTGAAATGACACCTCTCCGTCCGTGACGACACTTGCTTCCCTTGGTCGCATGACGACACTTCTTGAGAACAAGTTCAGTCACACAACAGGACATTTGTGGATGGAGGAGTCATTTGGGATATTAAAAATGGTTGAAATTACCTCATTCTTGACCCATTTGATGTATATGACCCTTAGGAACATTTTTCCAGACCAAACCATCTCCTGAAAATGAGCAGAAAAGCCTGTTTTTGGCCATTTTTAACATGAGCGCGACTCTACTGTTGAAATAGTAGCATGTGTACGCGACTTTGTCTCATTTAAAGTAGTTCCCATTGCCATGTGTACGCGACTTTGTCTACTATAGAGTAGCGTACACCCCTGTTTTGGTCAAAATCTCGAAATTCGAGTAAGTTAAGTTGGTTGGGAAACCTCTTGAGTGGTTGTAACTTCTTTTCGTCTTCCTCACTGACTATATAAGGAGGGTATAAGGGCCATGTGAGGGGACGAAGCCCAATTACAAAGTTATGCTGGAGGAATGGAGACCTTCATCCCCCCCTCGTGTGCTTCAGTTTTGGTAAACCCTAGTACAGTTGCTTAGAGGCTGGGATCCTTGGAGAACGGAAGCAGGAGACCTTGAATCTAGGTTTCGTGAAGTGCCAAGCTTGAAAGAAGGTATAACTTTATGTACTTGCTTTCATTCATCAATAAAGATCAGACGTTCTTCTCTTTCCAAATATGACCTATTAATGTGTCTTAGATTTGATTACAGTTTGTTTATAATCTGATGTCTTCTTCTATTATGAATATCAATCATATATATGTAGTCAAATGTGTTTGAGAAAGGTATCAAGTTGTTTTGCAGGTCTGGGCATTGCGACACTGGATAAGCATTGAAGAGCGAGGGAGGAAAAGCTAGGATCAACCTTCTGAATGAGGTGCTTACATCTCTAAACCCTAATCTCTTCATTTATTTGTTGTACTTTCAGAATGCTTGTAAGTCTATCTTTATCACCGTAAGTTGGTAGTTTCTCCCCTGAACTATAGGTGCATTTTCCCCACAACACTAACCCCAATCTCTCTCTCTCTAAACCACTAACCTCTCTCTCTCTAAATCCCTAACCTCCCATCTTTCTCTTTCTAAACCCATAACCTAAAATCTCTCTCTCTCTCTCTCTCACACACACACACACACTCACTCACTCAGTCACTTACTCAGTCACTCACTCACTCACTCAGTCACTTACTCACTCACTCACACACTCTCTCTCTCCCTCTAAAATACTAACCCCAATTCTCCCTATTTCTATCTCTATCTCTAAACCCCTGACACCTAATCAATCTCTCTATCTTTAACCTCCAATATATCTCTCTAAACCCCTTACTTCTAGTCTCTCTCTCTCTCTATCTCAAAGCCTAACCATCACTCTCTCTCTCTCCCTATACACCTAAACACCAATCTCTCTCTGTCTCTAAATTCTCCCCTTTTTATCTATCTATCTATATAAACCCTAACTCCCAACCTATCTCTCTCTCTAAAACCCTATCCCTCAACTTCTCTCTCTCTAAACCCCTATCCCTCAACTTCTCTCTCTCTAAATCCTTAACCTCCATACTCTCTCTCTAAACCCCTAGCCTACAATCTCTCTCTCTAAATATGTAACACACAATCTATTTCTCTCTCTGAACCCCTGACCTCTAATCTCTCTCTCTCTCTCTAAACCCATAACCACCAACCTCTCTTTCTCTCTAAACCCCTAACCCACAATCTATTTCTCTCTCTAACCCATAACCCCTGATCAATCTCTTTTTATGTGTCTCTCTCTTTGAACCCCTAATCCTGTCTCTCTCTCTCTAAAGCTCTAACCACCCATCTCTCTCTCTCTAAACCCCTAAACCCCAATCTCACTCTCTCTTTCTCTCTAAAACTTAAACCCCTAATCCTTCTCTCTCTCTCTCTCTAAGCCCCTAGCCCCAATTCTCTCTCTCTTTATAAATAACTAACCCCTAATCTCTCTCTCTCTCTCTTTAAACCCCTGACCCCAATCTCTCTCTCTCTCTCAGTCTCTCTCTCTATGAAGCCATAATCCCTAATCTCTCTCTGTTTCTCTCTATCTCTCTCTTTGTAAACCCCTAACTCCTAATATCTCTCTCTCTCTTTAAACCCTCTAATTCCCCAACACCCAATATCTCTCCCTCTCTCTCTCTAAACCTGTAACCGCTAACCCCTAGTCTCTCTCTCTCTCTCTAAACTCTAAACCCCAATATATCTCTCTCTTTAAACCCCTAAACCCCTATATCTTTATTCCTTTAAACCCCTAACCCCCGATCTCTCTCTGTCTAAACCACTAACCCTAACACTCAATCTCTCTCCCTCTCCCTCTCTCTCTCTAATATCATAAATACCAATCTCTTTCTCTCCTTAAGCCTCTAATCCTCAATATGTCTATATTTTTCTAAACCCCTTACCACTAATCTCTCTCTCTCTCTAAACTGCTAACCCCAAAACTCTCTCACTCTCTCTCTCTCTCTCTTTTTAAACCCTAACCACCTCTCTCTCTCTCTCTCTAAAACCCAAACCTTAATATCTTTATCTCTCGCTAAACCTAAAACCCAAATCTCTCTATCTCTCGCTAAACACCTAATCCCGAACCTCTCTCTGTTATAGGTCAAATATGCACCTCTCCATTCGTGATCACTTTGAGCTGTTGATCACACAAAAGGACAACTTGGATGGAGGAGCATGTTGACCTTAGATGAGACCTTGACTTACTCCACTTCCTTGCAAGCTAGCAAAACCTTAAAAAATGTCATTTTGAGACATGAGCGCTACTCTACCTTAACAGACTAGTGCCTGTACCCTACTCCAGTGTATAATAGTAGCACTCAGCCCTCATGGGCGCTACTCCTCTTCAATAGAGTAGCGTACAACATTTAAAAAATGATGAGCGCTAGTTATAAAACACTATAGTAGCGCCCCAGACGCTACTCCACTGTGAAATAGTAGCGTACACCTCAAAACATGATTAAAAAAATTAATTTCACGAAGAGGATTAGTTGCAGTTGGTTTCCCAACTTCCCCAACTTCCTCCATAACCATCCCTCAACCTGAACTGCCTCCCTTGTCCTATAAATACAAGGAGGAATGAAGATAGGGGTTAGACATGAGAACTATAGAGAGAATTTTAAAGCGAAGCTTGCATTGGAGGAGGTTATGCTGGAATATTTCCAATCCATAGAAGAGCAGGAGCCCAGGATCAAGTTGCAAGAGCATGCTACAAAGTCAGGTATACTTTGTATCATCAATTTGCATTTGACAATAAAAGGTTGAAGCATTTTTCTTGTCCCAAACCAAGTGTTCATTGAGTTATGTACTTGTTTGGATATGTTTTGGTTAGTATTTGATGTTTAAATTGCTTTGTCCATTTCATCATTATATATTATCCAAGATACGCTGAGAAAGGTACTTGTATTGCAGGTTTATCGAATGGGAGGTTGACTTGAGGATCGAGCGCAAGATTGAATAAAATCTAGGATCGAACTTGATTCAAAAAGGTATGTTCTCAAGAGCTATAACCTATTTCCATTCATAAACGTCTCTGTAACACAGTTAGTATGCTTACCTGTCATCCCCTTTAAGTTGGTAATGTCCGTTTCCTCGTTATAGGGTAGTTTTTCCCGCCAACAGACTGGCAACTCCACTGGGGAAAGTTGTTTTTATGCTCTAGAAAACCTTTCTTGTTTGTCTTCCCATAACCATTTTAAATCCTTTAATCTATTGAGAGACCCTGTAGGTATCCCCTACTGGCTTCTCTCTGCTTCACTCAGTCTTTTTGCATCTTTTCAAAGTCAGTTTTTAATTCTTTAAGACCTGAGCGCTACTTTGTTATACATATAGTAGTGCCCATACACTACTCTGTTATACATACAGTAGCGCCCATCTCTCCAGGAGCGCTAGTTTCCCTATTGCATAGTAGGATACATTCCTGAGCCTTCTGTTGGTTGTTTGGTTGAGTTTTCTGCCTTTTTGGGTGGTCTTCTGACTTTGTTTTAGGTCTCCTTGGCTGGTACTTGAGGTTTGTAACTTTTCTTTGAGTCTTAGAACTTTTCTTTGAGTCTTTTTGCCATCTTTAGGTCACTTGCTTACTTGTGGAATGTTTGGTCCATTTATAACTCTTTTTTGGAGACTAGGCTTTGTTCCTTAGTGAACACTATTGCTTATTGTTTCCCTGACTGTGTGTTGCTAACCTACAAACCTATATGCTTTGCATTGGCTGTTTGTGGAAACCTTTGTTTGCTCTTTACCAATCTTATCCTTTGTTTTAGGGTTTGGTCCGTTTTGGAGCCTTTGGGGTGTCTTCCAAACTTGTTGAGTTCCAACTTTCCTTGAATTTTTGTTTTTTCCGGTATCAAGTGTGTTTAGAGTGCTTTAGTTTTCTTCATTTCTCAGTCCTTGTGTTAGTACGGTGGTTGTTAGCTTGCTTGCCTACCGTTTTCTTAGCTGGGTGGTCTTTTTAGGGTTTGATGCTTTGGGTCAGTCCTTTTGTGTTTGATTCCCAGTTTTGAACATCCTTCTCCTTTGTTTTCTCTCCACTTTGCTTCCAAGTGTGAAGACTTTTTCTTTTGCAAAAAACTTGTAGGACAAGTCCTTGTCAAACCAGTGTTTTGACAGTTGTAAGCTTAGGAGCCATTTTTACCCATACTTACACATCGTGCATAAGTCTTATTTGCTTTCCATGTGTATAGTTCTTTTTCGTTTATAATAATAGAAAAAGCAAAAAATTGGTAGCTTAAGGTTAGTGAGGCTTATATTTTTTTGCAAGATAGCATAGCTTATTTTGTTTAGAATTTCAAAAGAAAAAAAAAAAAAATTTGCTTAGACTTTTTTCAGTTTCAATTTGGAAAGAACATTAAATGAAAAAAAAAAAAGTTTTGTTGTTGAAAGTTATAATTTATGCACTTTGCTTTCCTGTTGCAACCACGCCACACAAATGCACTACCTTTTAAGTAATAATAGCCCTAAAAATATTTAATAAAATTAAATAGCAACAATTTTATTTTTTAGGGATACAATACACCAACTAGTCTTGGTTAGGATCTTGGGTTTAAATCACCTTAAACCACCCAAGGTCACACATTACGAAAAAATTGTAGTTCGACTATCATAGGTAAACCCAGTTCATTCAAAGCTTGCCTAGGATCTATGCAGTAGGTCTTGTGAGATCAGATTGTTGGGAATACTCCTCCTACTTTTTGTTTCGAGCATATACTAGGATTGGATCACGTTTGGGGACTCTTTTGAGTTTCGGGCTCAATTACCCTGCCCATGCATTCTAATTCGACCTGAGACTGTTCCCCCAGGAGTTTTCGGTGTTGTGGTATCCTTAGTATCTGACCATAGGTTGATACACAGGTGACAGTGGAGGGTATATCTGCTGTACCTAGGACAGACATGGGAGGAAATCCCTTGCAGGTCTTTGGGAGGAGGGTTGGGTGATTCTAGCGCTTGCACCCTTAGTCATTGTATTGTGGACCCCGGGTAACTGTTCTTCATCCTTCGTTGATCTGTTCTGGGCCCTCATCATCCTAGACTCTTCTCCGGAAGGAATATTGTTTGCTTGGTTTTCATACTTAGGACTTTTTTAATGGTGTGCTGTTTGCCCCCTAGTCTTAGTGGCCACTAGGTTTTCTAGTTTTATTTTTATATATAATCGTGGAAAACCAAGAACTTCGTAGGTCGAGAAGGTTGCAAAACCTTCCTCCACTTAGAATAGAACCACTACCACTAGCTAGATGACAAAAGGTAGACTCTAGTGTTCCTTTGGAAACCACTGGTGAAATAGAACTTCCCGAGGAACTTTTTATAGCAAAAAATCCTGAAATATAAATTCCTGAGGAAATACAACTTGAAATTGAGTTTCATGAAGAACTACAAATTGCAACAGAAAGCCCTTAAATAGAGGTTCCCGAGGAACCACAACCGGGGACTCCAGATCAACGACATTTTAGTTCAGTTGGGATTAGAGATCTCACTTCTGCGGAGTTCAGTACTCCTTTTAATCCTCCCCTAACTAATCTTAGAGTTCCGCTGCTGTTACCCGTTGGTTTCCAACAACCAGATTATATTGCATATCATTTCACACCTGAGCATTTTATGGATAATCCGGGAGGTGAACTGGGAGTTCCACAGACTCCCACCATAGGGATGAACACAAATACTGTAAATCCTCCTTTTACTGCTACACCGAGTTCGGCACAGACAATGTCTATGTCCACTCCGTCCTTTAGCTTTAATACTGGTACATTAGGCATGCCGAATTCAACAACTATGGCATCCGCCTCTACACCCATTTTTGGACCTAGCAATATGGCCAATCTAGTTCCACCTCCTATGATTCAACCATCATATCACATACCCAGTACTTGTATTTCCACAACCGCTGTAGGGCCAAGTGCTTCTACAACTGTACCTGTCATGAGTACCATGACTGCACCGTCCACGTCAGCCACTACTAGTTTTAATACCTTCGTAGGTCCCAACTTGAATCAAGGAAATATAGCTGCAGGAAACATCCCTTTCTCTTTATTCTCGAGAGGAGGGGGTGACATTTTTAACCAGCAATATGGAGGGTCTAATGCCCAGCCACAGTGGATGAACCCACAGAGCACTAACCCACTTTCATATGGGTGGGGGAATTTCAATAATACTTTCGTGCAACAACAGATGGAAGGGGGCAATCCCTACCAGCAAGTAACTGGGGGCAACCCCTACCAGCAGATGGCAGGGGCAAACCCCTACCAGCAAATGACTGGGGGAAACCCCTATCAGCAGATGGCTAGGGGTGACCCCTACCAGCAGTTCACGGGTCAAATTATGGGAGTTTCCTTCTTTATAACCCCAGCTTATCAAATGCCGTCTTACAGACCTCATTTACCGTTTCTGGCAACTCTAAATTTGCCAGACCTTTCCAAGTTGACAAACGATCCGATGTATCACAATGCCACATGCCCACCAGTTCCCACCAAGTTACCTTCGGACATTCAAAAGTTCGAATGCAAAACTGGTGAGGACCCTGGTGACCATGTCACTACTTTCCATTTATGGTGTTCCTCGAACTCATTAAATGAAGATTCCATCAAGTTGAGACTGTTCCAAAGGACCTTAACCAGTGTTGCAACCAAATGATACATTGAGTTACCTGTAGCTACATTCTTTAATTTTGGGGATCTCGCGACTGTCTTTTTGAATCACTTCTAGCTTCCTATCCGGTATGATGTCGGAACATTCCTTTTGTCTACATTTAGACAAAATAAAGCCACTCACTTATATGATCAAATTCAGGAGTGGCGAAGACAGAAGAGGCTCATTAAAGCTAACATACCTCCAGAATTCCATCTTGAGTGGTATTTGAAATCACTCCTTCCTTATATTTGTAAGGAAGTAGCTACTTCTGGAGTGTCTACAGAGGAAGAAGCCATCTTACGTACCCAACAGTTAGACCTTGTTTACGCACAATCTGGGTTACTTTATGAAATCATACCTGATGCACCGCGATCAAATACTGATATGATCAAACCTAAACCTGGACCACATGCTGACGGCATAGTAGGTTTAGTTGACTCTGCAGCTTTCAAAGCATTGACCAAACAGGTTCATGCCTTATCTGTCAAACAATCGATTGTAGAAGTTACTTCCATCACAACCTCTCCTTCTACTTCGGAATTGTTAAAATTCAAGATGCTAAGACAGAAAATAGCAGCATTACATTCCATTTCACAATAATAGCATATACAGGATCACTGAAGAAACAACAAGCACAGCATAAACACAAGAGACAGAGATTTATCCTGGGAAACCCTCATGGGGTAGAAAACCCAGCAAAGCTTCCTCAATATAGATGACCAGCAATATACAAAGATGAAACCCTGAGACATGATCTCCTCCTCCACAATAGCAGACCTCTCCTCCACAAGTGCGTTATCCTCAAGTGAGTGAATGTGTATAATGAGGAACACACCTCCTCTATTTATACACTACTCTGATATGTATTTTACACAAGTACATGTAGGCTCGTATTTAACCATTAGGTTAAATACCCCATTATAACTGACTGGGCCGACCCCTCTAGGGTGGTCTAATAACCCTTTGACCCACATAACACATACAGGGCCGACCCCCACTAGGGAAGTCTAATAACCCAAGTTACCACATTCCGACGGAGGAATAAACATCTCCGGATATACAATAAGATCTTCACGGAGGAATGAATCATCTCCGGAATAATAAAGTACAAATATAATATTCTTTGAAGTTACAATATCTCAACACTCCCCCTTAACGAGAAGGATATTATAACAGCATCTGCACGAGCAAGGAGTCATCAACATCATACATGATACATCTATAAATCATTGGAAGCTTTCTCAACATCATCAGTAACTCAACCAGTTACTGGAATATCTTCAATACTGGAACATCAACATCTTCAGTACCGAGTCTTTATCTTCTGCAGCACTCAAACAGCTACAACAACATCAATATCTGAATCCTCACGATTGTCAGCATCGCCATCACACGATCATCAGCATTGTCATCACATGATCAACAGCATCGTCATCTCACGATCATCAGCATCGTCATCATACGATCATCAACATCGTCATCTCACGATCATCAGCATCGTCATATCATCTCGATCTACAGCATCTGGATCATCTCGATCTACAGCATCTGGATCATCACGATCTACAACATCTGGATCATCTTGATCTACAGCATCTGGATCATCTCGATCTATAACATCTGGATCATCTCGATCTACAGCATCTGGATCATCTCATCTACAGCATCTGGATCATCTCGATCTACAGCATCTGGATCATCTCGATCTACAGCATCTGGATCATCTCGATCTACAGCATCTGGATCATCTCGATCTATAGCATCTGGATCATCACGGTCTACAGCATCTGGATCATCTCGATCTACAACATCTGGATCATCTCGATCTACAGCATCTGGATCATCTCGATCTACAGCATCTGGATCATCTCGATCTACAACATAAGTATCCTCAACCATACAAGTACATTAATCAATACATGTATCATCAAAAGTATGTATTCTCACCAATACATCTATCATCAAAACATGTATTCTTACTAATACATATATCATCAAAAGCATGTATTCTCACTAATACATCTATCATCAAAAGCATGTATTCTCACTAATACATCTATCATCAAAAGCATGTATTCTCACTAATACATCTATCAAGACAAGTATCCACACTGATACAAGTATACACAACAGCAGCATACCCTACAACACACATGATCCAATTACGGGATGGTCAATCCCTCTCACTTTAGGACATAGGTCCAAGGATGATACAATCCTGATCCACTTATGGGATGATCAATCCCTCTCAATTTAAGACATCTCTCATGTCTATGGATGATGCAATCCAGATCAACTTACAGGATGATCAATCCTTATCATTTTAAGACACCTCACCATGTCTAAGGATGATGCAATCCCGAATCAACTTACAGGATGATTAGTCCTTATCACTTTAAGACACCTTACCATGTCTAGGGACGATGCAATCCCAATCTAATTACAGGATGATTAGTCCTTATCAGTTTAAGACACCTCACCATGTCTAGGGACGATGCAATCCCAATCTACTTACATGATGATTAGTCCTTATCACTTTAAGACACCTCACCATGTCTAGGGATGATGCAATCTCGAATCAACTTACAGGATGATTAGTCCTTATCACTTTAAGACACCTTACCATGTCTAGGGACGATGCAATCCCAATCTACTTACAAGATGATTAGTCCTTATCACTTTAAGACACCTCACCATGTCTAGGGATGATGCAATCCCAATCTACTTACAGGATGATTAGTCCTTATCAGTTTAAGACACCTCACCATGTCTAGGGACGATGCAATCCCAATCTACTTACAGGATGATTAGTCCTTATCAGTTTAAGACACCTCACCATGTCTAGGGATGATGCAATCCCAATCTACTTACAGGATGATTAGTCCTTATCACTTTAAGACACCTCACCATGTCTAGGGACGATGCAATCCCAATCTACTTACAGGAGGATTAGTCCTTATCACTTTAAGACACCTCACCATGTCTAGGGACGATGCAATCCCAATCTACTTACAGGATGATTAGTCCTTATCACTTTAAGACAAGTCTCATGTCTAGGGACGATGCAATCCCATCACGTACATTTTGAACCCAGTTCATGGACGATGCAGTCCTCACGTACATTTTGAACCCAGTTCATGGACGATGCAGTCCTCACGTACATTTTGAACCCAGTTCATGGACGATGCAGTCCTCACGTACATTTTGAACCCAGTTCATGGACGATGCAGTCCTCACGTACATTTTGAACCCAGTTCATGGACGATGCAGTCCTCACGTACATTTTGAACCCAGTTCATGGACGATGCAGTCCTCACGTACATTTTGAACCCAGTTCATGGACGATGCAGTCCTCACGTACATTTTGAACCCAGTTCATGGACGATGCAGTCCTCACGTACATTTTGAACCCAGTTCATGGACGATGCAGTCCTCACGTACATTTTGAACTAGTGGTTCCGGGATGATGCAATCCCCATCACTTTATTCTCGAAGACCATACGTCTATGGATCAATTCAGGGACCAAGGTCCGGGGATGATACAATCCCCACTTCTCGGAGACCTTACGTCTACGGCTCTCTTTAGGACTGAAAGTCCAGGGATGATCCAATCCCCTCAACTGTCCACTAAGGACTTCATTCTCGGAGACCTCACGTCTACGGCTCTCTTTAGGACTGAAAGTCCAGGGATGATCCAATCCCTTCAACTGTCCACTAAGGACTTCATTCTCGGAGACCTCACGTCTACGGCTCTCTTTAGGACTGAAAGTCCAGGGATGATCCAATCCCCTTAACTGTCCACTAAGGACTTCATTCTCGGAGACCTTACGTCTACGACTCTCTTTAGGACTGAAAGTCCAGGGATGATCCAATCCCCTTAACTGTCCACTAAGGACTTCATTCTCGGAGACCTTACGTCTACGGCTCTCTTTAGGACTGAAAGTCCAGGGATGATCCAATCCCTTTTCTTTCTCGGAGACACCTGTCTACGGCTCACTTTAGAACAAGTGTTCAAGGATGATACAATCCCCACATGTATTCTCATCAATATACTATCGATCATGGGAACCCATACAGAACCTGATTCACACTTCTTCTTTAATTGCACCATTAAGAGAATGGTCTTATCTAGCCACTTGGAGCAAACATCTCATCATGATTCTCTTCCTCTTTCTAAGAGAATCTTCTAGCCACAAGCCTTCTATATTTTGTTTGATTTGTAAATCTTCTTGTTGAACATCCATCACTTGTTCGGTGTTCATTATTCTTCATGATCTTTCCTACAAAACAAAATTAAGTACATGATTAGTAATCCTTCATAATCATGAAATCATGATAACCTATTATGCATACAGATATCATTTATATAGTTATGCAACTATCTTGACCAATACTTTGGCACAACACTTTCCCATATCCTGTATGCATACAGTGGCTATCTAGATGCCTTCCATCTCTACCAGAACATACTATCGAGAGTGTGCACAGCTCTTAGCATGTCAGCAAAGAGGTTTCATTCTAGACAAGCAACAATGGAATGTTTGTCCAACTTACCAATCATATGCATATTAGTAGTATAATGTTCAATGCTCTATGAATGTTTGCACTCAGCATGATATGTTCTAGGAATACAAATATGCATACAAGAAATATCATTTACTATTTCAAATAACAACTCAAATACTTATCTTTTATGTTTGTGTGGTTGCCTCCCGCTTGATCTTCTATATGTCCTTTGAACTTCTATTCATTCTGTACCACTGTGCATGCTCAAGTGTGCACTAGTGTCATCCTCATGATCTCATACACAAACATTCATTCATTAGTATATTCTCAAAACATTCTAATTCTAAATAATCTTGAATATGTATAGTCATGATCATTAGTATTCAGGGTTTCAAGTAAGTCTTCTTTTACTCATGCATATTCTTGTTTGATCATAGTACTCTTTTGGTTAATTAAATCATGCATAAACCCTTGATTACTAACTTTATGAATAAGCATAACCAATCATATCAAGTATACTTATATAAGGGATCCTAACACAAGGTAAGATTCATGGGAAACATACCTGGATTAGTATACCTACTTGGTTATGTACAACATACCTAAACAATCTCTTCAATGATTTAGAGATCCTGAGCTAGAACCTGCATGTCTCATAGGTTAAGCATAATATAACAAAGTCATACATACCTCGTAAGTAGAACAAAGATTATGGATGAGTCTTTGTCTTCATGTTTTCATGGTCATGGAACCTGATTTGTCTTTTGTGATGTACCTGTATCTTGTTAGCAGACAACATCAACCTCACACAACATCATAATGCATTAGTACAATCATAAGTGTCAACACCCTAACCAATGAATATCTTCTATCATGCATTCATAATTTTGTTAAGGTTATACGACAAATCTAAAATCAAAATTGTACTAACTGTAATAACCTGAAGACAAACATACCATAAACTTAATCATGGACAAATATCGAAACATACCTCAATGAGTCATACCTGTCGAGATCGCTTGTATTCTTCTTATGTAAGCCCTTATCCTCATCTCCCTCTGAGACAAGAACTTCTTCACTTATGCAGGTGACCAATCCATCTTCTTCTAGGATTAACCCAATCCACTTGATTTGCAAGAACTGGACCTTGATGAGCTGATCAAAGTAGTATATTCAGAATTTGAAAACTGCAAAGTTTTACTCCTTAATTTTTCCTTTGAAACTTTCGGATTCACTGGACGTGACCCTGAACTGGGGTTTGATGAAGCCCACTCTTTTGCCCCATCAAAAGGTTTGATCCAAAGCTCTAAGCTTCTATTTTTCTGAGGAGCTTCCAGCCGTGGTCACAGATTTCAAAAATTCCCATTTTTACAGAAGCCCTAATTTTCCACTTTTCTGATCAAAGTCCCGAACTAGGGTCTAATCAAGCCCGGCCTTCTGCCCAACCAAAAATTCTGATCTTGGTCTCTAAATTTCTATTTTTATGAGTAGCATCCAGCCGTGGTCTCCGATTACAAAAATTCCAACTTTCTTCAAAGCCCTAAATTCCGGAAGCCATGAATGAAGGTACCAAAAAATAATTCTGTTTTGACAGAAATATGTACCTGATTGTTTCTGGTGTAACTCCGAAATTTTTGATACACAGGGTCTGAAAACGTTTTCTGAGATAGCATGACCTGTTAGCTTTCCATCCTGATAGGTCTGACCTCAATTGGATGTTCTGAGAGAGAGTTATGCCAAATGTCGCAACGTGACCTGTTTTGGGAAAATACAGGATAGCGAACTTGTACGGAGTGCCACGTGTCACTGTTTGACCTTCGGCCTTTGAAAAAGTTTTCTGAGATAGCTCGGCCTGTTATCTTTCCATCCTGACAGGTCTGACCTCAATTGGATTCTCTGAGAGAGAGTTATGCCAAGTGTCGCAACATGACCTATTTATGGGATAATACAGGAGAGCAAACTTGTACGGCGTGCCACGTGTCACTGATTCAACTTCGGCCACTGAAAACGTTTTCTGAGATAGTACAGTCTGTTTAATACCTGTCACTTTTCACTAAATTTCATTTGGAGCTTCCTAGCCCAAGTTATGACCTTTTTCCCAAGGTCACCTGATTTTGACTCAGATCTGGAAGAGGCAGAAACCCTATATTGTGTAGATCATAAATCACAAAGTACAACGAATTAGAGGTTTTCCTTTGGACACAAGGTACCTGGAGATTTTAGCTTCGTCTTGTAACAATTTCAGATCCGAAAACTTTGCCAAAACGGATTTATAGCGAAAGTGCTACGATGACTGGTTTTTGCTATGTAAAACCCTAACCTTCAAATTGTCGTAAGTAAAGCAAGTGTCTTTAGTGCCATACCTTGTCTTCCTTCAGGTTAGCTCTGATACCATGTTAAAATTCAATATTCTAAGACAGAAAATAGCAGCATTACATTCCATTTCACAATAATAGCATATACAGGATCACTGAAGAAACAACAAGCACAGCATAAACACAAGAGACAGAGATTTATCCTGGGAAACCCTCATGGGGTAGAAAACCCAGCAAAGCTTCCTCAATATAGATGACCAGCAATATACAAAGATGAAACCCTGAGACATGATCTCCTCCTCCACAATAGCAGACCTCTCCTCCACAAGTGCGTTATCCTCAAGTGAGTGAATGTGTATAATGAGGAACACACCTCCTCTATTTATACACTACTCTGATATGTATTTTACACAAGTACATGTAGGCTCGTATTTAACCATTAGGTTAAATACCCCATTATAACTGACTGGGCCGACCCCTCTAGGGTGGTCTAATAACCCTTTGACCCACATAACACATACAGGGCCGACCCCCACTAGGGAAGTCTAATAACCCAAGTTACCACATTCCGACGGAGGAATAAACATCTCCGGATATACAATAAGATCTTCACGGAGGAATGAATCATCTCCGGAATAATAAAGTACAAATATAATATTCTTTGAAGTTACAATATCTCAACAGGAATATGTTTACTAGGTTCAAAATAATCAAAAGGGCCCTCGGCAGCCCAACAACAAAAAGAAGGGCAAGAAAGGAGAGGGGAACCATCAAAAGCCCAAAAAAGAGAATGTCGAGGAGGGTAACAAAGAGAAGAAGAAGGTTAAGTTCCCTTGTAAACTTTTCAAGCAGGACCACCTTACTCACCAATGCCCTCTGCTTGAAGAAGCCCAGAAGCTATTACAAGAAAAGAAGCCTGTTGTACTGAAAGATCCATTCCCTAAAGGGCAGGGTTCAGCTTCTGGAACCTCCAATGCTGGGGGCACTACACATGCTTCGATTGATCAAATTTCTATTAACATGGTTAATTCAGATGCACTCTTACAAACAAGAGCCATGAACTATACCCTAGACGCACATAAAAAGGATAAATAGATTTCAGAATCCTCCACTCCCCTCCACATACCTGTGGACCCAATGCCCAATATCCCAAAAGGTGTCTTGAAATGGGCATCACACAACCCCAACACTCAGGCCGCTTCTAACTACAATGTGGTTGAGGATCTAGCCCAGACCCCTTGTGCCACGTCTACCTTAGAAGTCTTGCAAAGTTGTCCTTTACAATGAAATGCACTTCTTGCAGCTATTGGAAGTATGGAATCCTCTAACATGTCTGCACGATTTGATATGGTTGATATAAAATACCGGTTGCTGTACCACATTGCTCTTCATATAGAAGTCGTCCATGGCCCAATGACCATTAGACGAGCTGTCGTGGATGAGGGCGCATCGACATGCGTAATGTCAATTTCCTATTGGAAAGCTTTGGGTTCTCTTGAGTTAGCCCCTTCTAACACACTACTTACTTCATTTGATGGCAGGAATTTCCGTCCACACGGGGTTTTGCCATCATTTGATGTCACATTGGCCGGTAAGATAGTTGCTATAGAAGTACAAGTTTTGGATGCTCTGCTTGATTACAACATGTTATTAGGTAGGAGCTGGACGTATGCCATGCCAGCTATTGCATCGACAGTGTTTCGAGTTGTTATGTTCCCTTTTGAAGGTAAGGTCGTTACAGTTGATCAACTTTCTTTCACTCAGAGAAACAACCATACTTCTTCGAAGTTCACGATTCCTTTAGTTGATCAATCTTCCCCAGTAGGTGAGAGTTTAGGAGCAGTGCTTTATGGGTCATTAATATGCACTTTTGACCTGCCTACTCCTACCTTATTTGTTGGTTGTGAAGAATGTTCATCGTCTGAGATTTCCATGACCAGTTTAACGACTGGTCCTGGGTTTCTCCAAATTGATTCAGAACTTTCTATTCCTACATTTGTTGCAGAGATAACCTACTTGGACTCACATCAAACTGCAACAGAACATATATTGACTCCGCTGGTCTTTGTTGAGTCAAATACGGACTGTGTTGCTGCACAGTCATCCGATCTGACTCACTCTCTTGACAGTTTGGATACTACTTTACCTTCTGAGGAAGCAATTTTGGAAGTCATGACCAACCTGTACCATCCTCATGAACATATAGATCCTAGGTCCTTCTTGATTCCCATTCTAAACTTGATAGATAGATGCGAGTTTTATCCGACACTCAGTGAGAATGTTGATTTTACTTCTATCCCTTCCACTTCACAAGTTGGTTTTGTTGAAGGGAATAGATCGAGAACCATTCTGGTCAACATTTCCACTGCACTTGGGTCACCAAAAACATTTTTATTGAAACAGGGTGTTATCTTGATGAAATCATTCCATACACCAATCTTTTTAATGATTTCCATGACATCTTTTCCTGGCCTCATCATGAGATCCCATGCATTAACCCTACTTGAGGAGTCTTCGAGCATTCTTCTACCTTTACTTCGAGCTCGTTAAAAACAGTAAGTAGGTTACGAGCAGTCTTCTACCTTTCCTTCAAGCTCGTTAAAAATAGTAAGGAGGCTATGAGCATTCTTCCATCTCTCCTTTGAGATCATTAAAAACAGTAAGGAGGTCACGAGTTTACTTTTTTGGACTCGTTAAAATTTTACGAAAAAGATTCCTATAGAGTTCTCTTTAAGCTCTTGTTAGACTCTTTAAATATGACAAGATTGTCGAGTATAATTGTCATTTCAGACTCGTTAAAGGATTTGAAGCAACATCCACTCAGGTATAGAATTACCCCTTTTCCGGGCCTAGGTGGATTAACTACAGAAAAGGTATACTCTAGGTATACTCTTGTATGCGCTAGAAGAGTTCTTCTTCCTTTGTTTGATACTTTTTAGGGGGAGGAGACTAACTGTACGAAAAAAGGACCTTTTGGAGCTTTTATTTAGGGTTTTCAGGTTCTCTAAACATGAAAACACCAAGCGAGCATTCACCTACTCGGGCTCGATGTGAAATTCATGAGATGGTAAATAGAGGATTGTTTAATTTTTTCAACTCTATAAACAAGAAAACACCGCCGAGCACAAACCAATCTGGGTTCGATATAAAATCCACGGATATGTGTAAAGAGGATTTCTTAAGTTTTTCAGACTCTATAAATAGGAAAACACCGGCGAGCATTAATCTGATTGGGCTTGATACTAAAATCCACGAGCAGATATATGGAGTTATTGTTTAAGTTTTTCAGACTACTTAAAATTGAAAACACCGGCGAGCAAGAACAGATCTCGGCTTGATATTAAAATCTAGAGATCAGTAACATAGAGTAATATTCTATTTGTTCTTCGAACTCTGTAAACAATGAAGAAGGTAATGAGTCTTCCTCCCATGGGCTCGTTAAAATTTTTACATGGTTGGATCTATTGAGTTTTCATTCTTTCTTGGACTCATTAAAACAACAAGAAAGGTATTCTTTTATCTAAAAAGAATAAGGGATGGGAAATATGTGTCATATATTCAATGTCAAAGGCAGTTTAGTCAATTATATCCTTGAACACAGCACCTACTTGAGTCTATCATGATGGTTGGGTAGTTTTTGACCTCATGGTGAACTTGATCTCCGAGTTTTTTACTCCTCCGGTTGGTTATTCTTCCAACCATATGGAGGGTCTGGTAATGTCTCCTACATTTCAGGCTTCATTTTCCCCATTATGTCAGAAATTTCCTGAGTCACTTTGTGTCATGCTCACTGTTCAAGGATATACCCTATGTCAGCCATTCTGCAGTTTACCTTGACCTCATGTGTTGGCCATCCTAGTGTCAGTCTTGTTACATATTACTCCATATCAACTCATACCAATTGAGTGTTCCTCGAGTTGGATGATGGAGTATATCTTAATGCCTCCCTTCCAATGGACTTCTTCCCATCGACATCAACTCATTTTGCTTTGGGAATGAAGTTTAGAGTTTCGGTTAGTACCTTGGAGATTGCAGTCACTAGTGGCAATTTTCCTCGTTGTTGAATGTTGAGAATAGATCAATGTCTCTTCTTCAACAGGATCCCCAAGTGTTCGACTCCAAGTACATCTATTCACACTTGTCAGATCGTACTAGGTACCTTGGGCCCCATCATCATTATTGGTGGAAGTCCTCGCGTTTGTTAACTGTATACATCAATGACCGGTAATCAAACGATACCCCCCATGTTTGACTATCAGCTCATCTATTCACATGGTTAGGGTTTGTACCTCGGGTTGTTTTGGATGGAGACCTTGGGATTTTGGATGACATTACCTCATTATGTTATCACCCAAGTTGCGCAAGACTGAGCCTCACTTATATTTGGCTCTCCAAGAGACATAGATCCAGTTTGTTGTTATGGCTATGATCTCTCAGTTTGACATGGATCCACACTTGTATTCTAAGTGGCCATGCTATATATACATCTCCTTGTTATGTATCAGAGATCATGTTGTATCACACTGCACATCTATATGATGTCAAGAATGTAATTTCTCGCTGACCTTGATCTTTGTTTCAGGTGTTCTTGTGACTTGTTTCCGCGGTTCCTTGCTCCTCCTTTGGCTTTGAATTATAATGTATTTTGACCATCGTTTCCCTCTGACCTCACACATTAGGGGGCATCTGTTATGGGTCAAACCTGCATCTCTCTGTCCGTGATCACTTTGAGCTATTGATCACACAAAAGGACAACTTGGATGGAGGAGCATGTTGACCTTAGATGAGACCTTGACTTACTCCACCTCCTTGCAAGCTGGAAAAACCTTAAAAATTGTCATTTTGAGACATGAGTGCTACTCTACCTTAACAGACTAGCACCTGTACCTTGCTCTAGTGTACAATAGTAGCGCTCAACCCTCATGGGCACTACTCCTCTTCAATAGAGTAGCATACAACATTTAAAAAATGATGAGCGCTAGTTATAAAACACTATAGTAGCGCGCTGGGAGCTACTCCACTGTGAAATAGTAGCGTACACCTCAAAATATGATTAAAAAAAATTAATTTCACGAAGAGGATTAGTTGTAGTTGGTTTCCCAACTTCCCCAACTTCCTCCATAACCATCTCTCGACCTGAACTGCCTCCCTTGTCCTATAAATACAAGGAGTAATGAAGAGAGGGGTTAGACATGAGAACTATAGAGAGACTTTAAAAGAGAAGATTGCATTGGAGGAGGTTATGCTGGAATATTTCCAAGCCAGAGAAGAGCAGGATCCCAGGATCAGGTTGCAGGAGCATGCTGCAAAGTTAGGTATACTTTGTATCATCAATTTGCATTTGACAATAAAAGGTTGAAGCATTTTTCTTGTCCCAAACCAAGTGTTCATTGAGTTATGTACTTGTTTAGATATGTTTTGGTTAATATTTGATGTTTAAATTGCTTTGTCCATTTCATCATTATATATTATGCAAGATACACTGAGAAAGGTACTTGTATTGCAGGTTTATCGAACGGGAGGTTGACTTGAGGATCGAGCGCAAGATTGAATAAGAGCCAGGATCGAACTTGATTCAAAAAGGTATGTTCTCAAGACCTATAACCTATTTCCATTCATAAACATCTCTGCAACATAGTTAGTATGCTTACTTGTCATCCCCTTTCAGTTGATAATGTCCGTTTCCTCGTTATAGGGTAGTTTTTCCTGCCAACACTCTCTCCAAATGCCCAACCTCCAATCTCTTTGTCTCTCAAAACCCCTAACTTCCAATCTCTCTCTCTCTCTAAATCCCCAACCTCCAATATCTCTCTCTCTCTAAACCACCAACCTCCAATCTCTCTCTCTCTATCTCAAAAGTTAACCTGTAACCCTCAATCTCTCTCTCTCTCTCAAAAGTTAACCTATAACCCCCAATCTCTCTCTCTTTCTTTCTCTCTCTCTCTCTCTCAAAAGTTAACATGTAACCCCCAATCTCTCTCTCTCTCTCTCTCTCTCTCTCTCTCTCTCTCTCTCTCCCCTTCGCTAACCATCCATAATCCTACCATGATCTCTCTCTATCTATAAACCCCTATCAACCAACCACCAATCTTTCTCTCTCTCTCTCTCTCTCATTAAACCCCTAACCCCCCCCCTCTCTCTCTCTCTCTCTCTTCCTCTAAACCCCTTACCCCTAATCTATCTCCTTCTATCTCTTTCTCTAAAACAATAACCCCCAATGTCTCTTTCTCTCTCTATCTCTCTCTAAAACCATAACCGCTAAGCCCCAATCACTCTCTCTCTCTCTAAACCCCTTATGCCCAATATCTCTCCCTCAACCACTAACCCCCAATATTTCACTCTCTCTCTAAACCCCCAACCCCTTACACTCAATCTCTCTCTCTTTCTCTAAACCTCTAACCCCCAATCTATATCTCTCTCTAAACCAATAACCTCTAATATTCCTCCCTCTCTCTTTCTATCTATCAAAACCTCTAATCCCCAATCTCTCTCTCTCTCTTGATTTATTTATCTAAACCCTAGCTCCCAAACTCTCTCTCTCTCTTTAATCCCCTAATCACTAATCTCTCTCTAAACCACTTACCCCTCTCTCTCTCTAAACCTGTAACCTCCAATTTCTCTCTTTCTATCTCTATCTCTCTCTCTAATCCCCTAAATTTTCATCTCTCACTATCTCTCTCTCAACCCCTGACACCCAATCTCTCTCTCTCTCTAAACTCCTAAACCGAAATATCTCTCTCTCTAAACCCCTAATCTCAAATATCTCTCTCTCTAAACTCCTAACCACCAATATCTCTCTCTCTCTCTCTCTCTCTCTCTCTCTATTATCTAAACATCTAACCCCTAACCTCCAGCCTCTCTCTCTCTCTCTCAAACTCTAGCGTACAACCTCTCTCTCTCTCTCTAAACCCCCAACCACTAGTAACTCCCTCTCCCTCTCTCTTAACCCCTAACTCACATTCTCTATATCATATCTAATCCTTTAACCTCCAATCTCTATCTCTCTCTCTCCTTTAACCCCTAACTACCAATATCACTCTTTCTATCTCTATATCTCTCTCTCTAATCCCCTAACCTAAAAAATTTCTCTATCTCTCTCTCAACCCCTAACCCCCCACCAATCTCTGTCTGTCTATATCTCTCTCTTTATTCCCCTAACCCTCAATATGTCTATCTCTCTCTAAAACCATAACCCTTAATCTCTTTCTCTCTCTCTAAACCTCTAAACCCCAAACTCTCTCTCTCTCTCTCTCTAAACCCTAACCACCCCACACTCTCTCCCTAAACCCCGATCTCTCTCTCTCTAAACTTGTAATCGCTAACCACCAATCTCTCTCTTTAAACCCCTAACTTCCATTCTCTCTTTCTCTCTCTAAACCCCTAAACCCCCATATCTTTCTTCCTGTAAACCCCCAACCCCCATTCTCTCTTTCTCTCTAAACACTTAACAACCAATCTCTCTCCCTCTCCCTCTCTCTCTCTCTCTAATCCCATAACCACCAATCTCTCTATGTCTCTCTCTCTCTCTCTATTCCCATAACCCTCAATATGTCTATCTCTCTCTAAGACCCTAACTGCTAATCTCTCTCTCTCTAAACCCCTAACCCCCAAACTCTCTCTTTATCTTTCTAAACCATAACCACCACACTCTCTCTCCCTAAACACCAAACCTAAATCTCCCTATCTCTTGCTAAACCTCAAACCCAAATCTCTTTATCTCTCGCTAAACACCTAAGCCCAAAGCTCTCTCTCTCTAAACCTCCAATCTCTCTCTCTCTCTCTCTCTATGTCAACCCCAAACAACTGATCCCCAATCTCTTTCTAAAGACATAAACCATAATCCCTCTCTCTCAACCCCTAATTCCCAATCTCTCTCTCTCTTAACCCATAATCCCTCTCTCTCAACCCCTAATTCCCAATCTCTCTCTCTCTTAACCCCTAATATCCAATCTCTCTCGCTGTAATCCCTTAATTGTCAATCTATTTCTCTCTAAACCCCAACCTCCAATCTCTCTCACTCTGTAAACCCCTAACCTTGAATCTCTCTCTCTCTCTCTAAACCCTGGACCCCCAATCCCTCTCTCCAAACCCCTCACCACCAATCTCTCTCTCTCTCTCTAAAACCTTAACCCCCAATATCTCACTCTCTTTAAAACCCTAACAACCTTTCTCTGTCCCTCTCTAAACTCATAACACCAAATCTCTCTATCTCTCGCTAAACACCTAACCCAAAATCTCTATCTCTCTCTCTAAACCACTAACCCCCAATCTCTCTCTCTCTAAACCCCCAACCTCCAATCTCTCTCTCTCTCTCTCTCTCTCTCTCTCTCTTTCTCAAACCCTAACAACTAACCCCCAAACTCTCTCTCTCTCTAAGACCCCGACCTTCTCTCTCTCTCTCTGTATATATATATATATATGTATGTATATCTTTCCACCTGTGTCATACCCCTCTCTCTCCCAAAACCTCCACTTCTCACAAACCTTCCCCTCCCCCCTATCTATATCTCTCTCATCTGCTAACCATCCATACCCCCCATGATCTCTATATCTAAATCAATATTAGCTGCTAATCTATCTCTTTCCCTAAACCCTTAACCCCCAATCTCTCTCTCTCTCTCTCTAAACCTCTAACCTCCAATCTCTCTCTCTCTCTCTAAACTCCTAATTTCCAATCTCTCTCTCTCTAAACCCCTAACCCCCAATATCTCTCTCTCTAAACACCCAACCTCCATTCACTCTCTCTCTCTAAACCCACAACCTCCATTCTCTCTCTCCCTCTCTCTCTAAGCCCCCAACCTCCATTCTCTCTCTCCCTGTCTCTCTAAACCCCCAACCTCCATTCTCTCTCTCTCTCTCTCTCTTCCCAACCCCCACTTCTCACCCACCTATACCTTCCCCTCTTTATGTTTGTCTCCCCCACTAGTAACCATCCAAACTCCCCCCGCGATATCTCTCTATCTCTAAACCCCTTTCAACCCCACGTCTCTCTTTATCTCTCCCACTCTCTATGTCTCTCTCCCCCAACCATTAGCCATCCATAACCCCCCATGATCTCTCTCTCTATCTCTAAACCTCAATCAGCCCCCAATCTCTTTTTATCTCCCACTAATACCCTAACTGCCAATCTCTTCCTCTCTCTACACCCCTAAACTCCATCATATCTCTCTCTCTAAAAACATAACCTCCAATATCTCACTTTCTCTTTCTCTATCTCTCTCCCAATCACTCACTCTCTCTCTCACTCCCTAGACCCCTAATCCCCAATCTCTCTGTCTCTCTCTCTTATCAAACCCCCACTTCTCACCCCCCTACCCCTCCCCTCTCTCTATGTATCTCTCCCCCCACCAGTAACCATCCAGACTACCTCCGTCATCTCTCTCTATCTCTAAACCCCTATCAATCCCCTAATCTATCTTTATCTCTCCCTCTATATACACACCTAAGCTCAAATATCTGTCTCTCTCTAAACATCTAACGTCCAATCTCTAACTTTCCCTTTCTCTCTCTCTCTCTATATCACTCACTCACTCACTCTCCTTAGATCCCTAATCCCTAATCGCTCTTTCTCTCTCTAAACCTATAATACCCGATCAATCTCTCTCCCTAACCTCTAATCTCTTTATCTATCTAATTCCCTTACCCCAATATCTCTCTCTAAACCCCTAAACCCTAACTCCCAATGTCTTTGTCTCTCTCCTGAAACCCCTAACCACCAATATCTCTTTTTCTCTAAAACTCTAACCTCCAATCTCTCTCCTTCTATCTTTCTCTCTAATCTCCTAACCACAAATCTCTATATATCTCTCTCTAAACCCCTAACCCCAAATCTACGTGTCTCTCTCTAAATCCTATATATATATATAATCCCATAAGCCTCGATCCCTCTCATTCAATCCCTCTCTCTCTCTCTCCAAATCTCTAACCTCCAATCTCTCTCTCTTTCTCTCTCTCTCTCTCTCTTTATCTAAAACCCTAACCCCCAATCTATCTCTAGCTCTAAACCCTAACACCTACTATCTTTCTCTCTCTAAATTCCTAACCCCAAATCTCTCTCTAAACCCATAACCCCCAATCTCTCTCTTTCTGTCTCAATCTCTCAACCCCTAACCCCAAATATCTCTCTCCCTCTAAACCCATAATCCCTAATCTGTCACCTACCCAATTTTTGAATAATTATTTTCTACTATTATCCTTTTTGCAAAAAAAATACTTTGTGTTAAATTATAATTACAAGTTTGTAATTATAACCAAGTAAGTCAAAAATGAATGTAATGAATCATTATTATTATTTAATAAATGAAAATTGGAGACAAACACTCAAGAAAGATGTTACAAGAGTATCCATTGGCCCATTAGGAGGAATTGAAGCTGCTGGAAGGATTGGGACAGATGGCAGCATTTGCACTCTACCATTAGCTATTGGTATGGGACAAATCCCCCTAATTTTGTGGCATTTCCCCCTCCAGGTGGAGGGAGGTGAGCAGGCAGCTCACTAATGACCAGTTAATTACAAAAGACCTAGGCAGCCTATAAAGGGAAATTCGAATTGAGCAAGAAACTCTTACAATGTTTTCTGCAGAAACATTCCTCATGCTCATCAGGTGATGGCTGAGAGATTCGAATAGGGGAGGCTGTGGAGAGTGCAAGTATAAGTCTACAAATGTTATGAGAAGGACAGACCATGCTGGTGCTGGTCCCATTGATTACTAAGCTTGTAAGGCTGGATATATAAATTTTCTTGCTGCTGCAAGTAGAAGTCCTAAGCTGCAGAACCTTCTTCCTCCTAGTGGATCAGTGGATAGGTTCGGGGGTCCTAAGGCAGACATCTTGGCTGTTTGGGAGTAGGTTGGGTGGAACAGGTTTCTTGAGTGATTTGTTCCTCCCATTACACTCAGGTTCTATTCTAGTGTGTTTTTTTTTTTTTAAAATCATATGAATGCTCTCAGAAAATGGTTTAGTATTGTTATTTAATAATCAATAGTAGAAAATGTCAGCTCCTAATTAAGTTAGATTTGTTGAACTAATAAAATGACTCCTCTGCATTTTTCCCCATGCGTGGAGCTGCATCGTACTCCAGTACAAAGAGGTAGTATTAAATTTGCCCAGTTAAAAGTGAAACCTTGCATGCATCTAAATATCTAAACCAAGACCACCCATGCACATACCTATGCTTATGATGCATCTTATATTTTAGCAGCTGTAGATTAGATCCTTGCATGCAATGTTTTTATTGTTCAAATCTGTTTGCTGAATAACCTACCAGAAACTAGTCACAGAATAGGTTCTTTTCTTATTTCTGAAGGTGAACAATATGTTAACAACTAGGGTTACTGATCTTTACTAATTATTTCAAAAGAAAACAATACCATGCATTCTGTTTATCCACATTCCCATTTTTCTATCTTGTTATTGTTTTTAGAATCTGATTTATCTTATACAAAGTATTGTCTTCACAGTATTATCATGTACAGAAAGAAAGAAAGCTACTGTGTTATTTTATCCTTTCATCAGAGGTCCAAATTGGACGAATACAGGAATATATAGTTAGAATAGAAAAACTGTTATATACATAAGCAATCAAATAATTTGACGATTGCACTATTATCTTCTCTTTTTTTGAATTATCAATTGGATGTGATAGAACTTCCATCACAGAATACCAAATTATTAAAAGCTACGACAAACATAGATTTATTAAATTGACAGATTAAATTACAATACCTCTACCCCCAAACTGGGGTTAACACGTTCTCATCACATTATTATTTATAAACATTTAAACAGTTTCCAAATCGAAGGTTTCATTACCATAGACATTTTAACTGCAGAATCTAGAGTCATTATTCTTGTTCTTTTAAAACATCATTATACGACAAGTAGATTTCATTCACATCGATAGCTAAGGTTTAACATTATCACATATGCTTTCGAAACAAAACCATTTCCTTTCTATTCTCGGCTTAAACCATACAAGCTCAAACGCAATATAAGCCAGGAAGATCGCTCTCGGCTTGTAGCCACATTTTATTTAAACAATTCAAAACATGCCTTTCGATCCTTGGATCTAAGTTCAAGATTGAGAAGATCAAAACACAATACGCAGACATGAAACCTAAAAATTCCTTAAACATGATTCTTAGATTTAGATACAAAAACGAGAAGTTCAATTCAACAAGTGAAACATTAAACCCTAAACAATAATCGTTTCCATTTAAATTAACAGTGGTTGCACCCTACGGTCGCCACTTTCTTTGCCGAAGGTTCCTTTCTAAACCCCATGCCATTTATACACACAGCATGTGCCGAAGCAAATTACAGTCGATGTATCTTTTTTTTATCAACCCAGAAGTACCAAAACGATAAGACATAAAACGTAAAGATGTAAGACTATTTGCAAACACGAGGGTTCAACCCTGCTAAACTCGTCGATGCTAGGAACGGCTGGCCGTATATTTTAAACATTTACATCACCTACTCTATCAACAAAACTTGAAACTGAAGGTTTCCCAAGCATTGCAGACGAGACAAAAGCCACTGCTGCGAAGGCATGCTACCAACACTTGCTCATCAAGTCCGATTCCAGGAGAACCACTAAGGAGGGATACCACCAAAGCTTACTGGTGGGTTTGCTTAAATTCTTTTCCCCTTCAGCTATTCCGGCACCCTGTGGATTTGTCGTGGGTTACATGCCAACAACCATACAATAAGTTAAGCATCGGATCATGAGAACAAAATGCATGCAACAAAGAATAGTATGAAAACCCTTGCACGTTATTTTACCTGAGTCGTGACAGAGAGTCAATGAAGCCTGCTTCCATCCACTACGAAGGAGATGCACCCAGCTTGAAGACCGCGACGACGGACCTCCCAAAAAACTTACAACTTCATTAAAACCCCATACTTGCAAGATACTGCAGCGTCAAAACAGATGCACTCATCCCACCTGTAGATTACCACACAATCGTTTCCAGACTTGGATTCCATGGATAACAAGTACTGACAGACCAAGGTTGCTGCTGGTATCAGGATCGAGCTCGAGGGAGGCTAGAAAAACCAGCAAACCCTAAGTGCCTCTCGATTGGTTGGCCTCACCTCCCAAACCCTACCACCGAACAATGACAAGAAACGTTACAAGAATCCATAAGTTACGCTAGGGTTCAGCTCATCCCAATACACAATGATCAACGACGGAGATCCATCCTCATCAAGCCACGTTGGAAGGTGGCAGGAGTAGCATTAAATTGCTCATCTACCTCCCAAGCTACGAGGTTGCCATATCGGTGGACAACAGGGCAGGAGGCCTGTCACAACTCAAGATTCCAAACCCTTTCACACCGAGTCAATCACAACTTACACGTAACAATATCCTTAACACCGTGGCCAGGCACAGTAATTGCAAACCAAATCATTTAATACACCCTCGATTCGTATGCAGGCTTTTGTAAGGCTATGATTCCACCTACCAACCCATACGAATCAACGTTAATAGCTTCAACATATAAATATTATCAATGTATAATGGTCACCGATAGCATATAACCAAGGTCTCATACGATCCTTATAATCAATTTCGAAACACACACATAGCATATGAATATCCACCAAGGTCATGAGCAATCATAGGGCATGGATTGACTCCGCCCATTACTTAAAGTCCATTATAAAGTTTAACATAGGAATTATTGTAGAGCTCATAAATCTTGCCCACACCATAAGTTATATCAACAAATCGTTAGGGTATGGTTGCCACCCAAGGATCCATCACATTCATTGCATGGTAGGGTATTAATGCTTAAGGCAACACCATTTTAATTGCCCAAGCAATAGAGATTTAAAACCAACTTATCACTCTCTCCATAGTATGACTTAAGACCAAGCGCCCTTGTCATCAACCTGTCATCGTCAATTTTACAAAAAGAATTACTTTAGCAGCCGCAAGGCATTTATGGAATGACCATACGTAAATTCATCAACATTAACGGAAACATTCATAACAAACATAGACGTTATCTGCAGTCTTGAGATAGACAGGTTCATCTTACAGAATTGGAAGGAGACCATACTTGTAGCATCGAAATTCATAAGCAGTTTCGATTTATATCACAGTTATTAAACACTCTGAATTTTATCGCTATCTCTTACCTACGAATCTGCGCATGAAGGACAAGTGCAATGCTTTAGCATAGTAGCTAAGTAAGCCTCGGGGCACCTCGTGGGACCCCTTTCATCATCATCCAGAAAAGTTAAACTATCAGCACTTGTCAAAAGAATTCTGTTTTCCAATGCATCATAATTTTCAATCATTCCAGCATATGAATAAAGTACATAATCATTAATTGATTTTCATGACATCATTAAAAGACAAAAGACACAACCATTAAATTGTTCCTACCAAGCAACACTTTAGCTTATTATTATTTCTGCAATTTACAATATTAGCTTTTTATGGCGATTTAAATTTTTTAAAATTTTATGAAAATATCGGGATGTTACATAATCTCTCTCTCTAAATTCCTAACCTCCAATCTCTCTCTCTCTAAACCCCTAACTGCCAATCTCTGTATATCTAAACCACAAACCTCCAATCTCTCTTTCTCTCTCTCTCTAAACCCCTAAACCCCAATCTCTCTCTATAAACCCCTAACCACTAATCTCTCTCTCTCTCTCTCTCTCTAAATTCACAACCCCCAATATCTCTTTATAAAACCCTAACCACTAATATCTCTCTCTCTCTCTCTCTCAACCCCTAACCACCAATCTCTCTCTCTCTCTCTCTCTCTCTCTCAAGCCACAATCTCCAAGCTCTCTATCTCAACTCCTAAATCCTAACTCCCAATATCTTTCTCTCTAGACCCCCAACATCCGATCTCTCTCTCTCTCTAAACCCCTATCCCCTAACCCCCAATATATCTCTCTCTAAATCCTATATATATATATATATATATATATATATAAGCCCATAAGCTTCGATCCCTCCCATTCACCCCCTCTCTCCCTCTCTCCAAATCCATAACCTCCAATCTCTCTCTCTCTCTCTCTCTCTCTAAAACCCTAACCCCCAATATATCTCTACCTCTAAACCTTAACACCTACTATCTCTCTCTCTCTCTAAATTCCTAACGCCAAATCTCTCTCTAAACCTTTAACCCCCAATGTCTCTCTCTCTCTCTCTCTCTCTCTCTCTCTCTCTCTCTCTCTCTCTCTCAATCTCTCAACCCCTAACCCCAAATATCTATGTCCCTCTAAACCCCTAATCCCTAATCTCTCTCTCTAAATTCCTAACCTCCAATCTCTCTCTCTAAACCCCTAAATACCAATCTCTTTATATCTAAACCACAAACCTCCAATCTCTCTCTCTCTCTCTCTCTCTAAACCCCTAACCACCAATATCTCTATCTCTCATTAAACACCTAACCACGAATCTCTCTCTCTCTCTCTCTAAAACAACAATCTCCAAGCTCTCTCTCTCAACTCATAAATCCTAACCCCTAATATCTTTCTCTCTTAACCCCCAACATCCAATCTCTCTCTCTCTCTCTCTCTGAACCCCTAAAACCTAACCCCCAGTCTTTCACTCTATCTCTCTAAACCCCTATCCCCTAACCCCTAATATCTCTCTCTCTAAATCCTATATATATATATTTATATATATAAGCCCATAAGCCTCCATCCCTCCCATTCACCCCCTCTCTCTCTCTCCAAATCCCTAACCTCCAATCTCTCTCTCTCTCTCTCTCTCTCTCTCTAAAACCCTAACCCCCAATCTATCTCTACCTCTAAACCCTAACACCTACTATCTCTCTCTCTCTCTAAATTCCTAACCCCAAATATCTCTCTAAGCCTTTAACCCCCAATCTCTCTCTCTCTCTCAACCCCTAACCCCAAATATCTCTCTCCTCTAAACCCCTAATCCCTAATCTCTCTCTCTAAATTCCTAACCTCCAATCTCTCTCTCTAAATTCCTAACCTCCAATCTCTCTCTCTCTAAACCCCCAACCTCCATTCATTCTCTCTCTCTCTCTAAACCCCCAACCTCCATTCTCTCTCTCCCTCTCTCTATAAGCCCCCAATCTCTCTCTGTAAACCCCTAACCACTAATCTTTCTCTCTCTCTCTAAATTCACAACTCCCAATCTCTCTTTATAAACCCCTAACCACTAATCTCTCTCTCTCTCAACCCCTGACCCCCAATATCTCTATCTCTCATTAAACACCTAACCACGAATCTCTCTCTCTCTCTCTCTAAACCCCTAACCACCAATATCCTTCTCTCTCTCTCTCTCTCTCTAAAACCACAATATCCAAGCTTTCTCTCTCAACTCCTAAATCCTAACCCACAATATCTCTCTCTCTAAACCCCCAACATCCGATATCTCTCTCTCTCTGAACCCCTAAACCCTAACCCCCAATCTTTCACTGTCTCTCTCTGAATCCCTAAACCCTATCCCCTAAGCCCCAATCTCTCTCTCTCTCTAAACCCCTAACCCCCAATATATATATATATATATATATCTCTAAACAAACAACCTCCAATATATCTCCCTCTATCTCTCTCTATCTATCAAAACCTTTAACCACCAATCTCTCTCTCTCTCTCTCTCTCTATCTATCTATCTAAATCCCTAATCCCCAAATTCTCTCTCTCTCTCTCTAAACCCCTTACCCCCGGTCTCTCTCTCTCTAAACCCCTTACCCCCAATATCTATCATTCTCTCTCTATAAACCCGTAACCACAAATCTCTCTCTCTCTCTCAATCTATCTAAACCCCTAACCCTCAACCTCTCTCTCTCTCTAAACCCATAAACTCCAGTCTCTCTCTCGCTCTAATTCAGTATCCTACAATATATCTCTCTCTCTAAACTCTAACTAAAAATATCTCCCTTTCTCTCTCTTTCTCTTAACCCCTAACCCCATTCTCTTTATATCTATCTAAGCCTCTAACCACCAATCTCTATCTCTCTCTCTCTTTAAACCCCTAAGTTCAAATCTCACTCTTTCTATCTATCTCTCTCTCTCTTTAAACCCCTAAGTTCAAATCTCACTCTTTCAATCTCTCTCTCTCTCTCTCTAATCCCCTAACCAACAAGCTTTCTTTATCTCTCTCTCAACCCCTCATCCCCAATCTATGTCTCTCTCTAAACCCTTAAACCCAAATCTCATTTTCTCTCTCTCCCCCCAAAACTAACCCAAATATCTCTCTCTCTCTAAACCCTATCCCTCTCTCTCTCTCTATACCCTATTCCTCTCTCTCTAACTAAACCACTAACCCCCAATCTCTGTCACTTTCTCTAAATCCCTAACCCCAATCTCTCTCTCTCTCTAAACCACTAAACTCTTTCTCTCTAAACCCCTAACCTCTCTCTCTCCAAACCCATACCTCCCATCTTTATCTCTCTCTAAACCCATAACCTGAAATCTCTCTCTCTCTCTCTCTCTCTCACACACACACACACACACACACACACACACACACACACACACACACACTCACTCACTCACTCACACACTCTCTCTTTCCCTCTAAACTCCTAACCCCCAATATCCCTATTTCTATCTCTATCTCTAAACACCTAACACCCAATCAATATCTCTGTCTTTAACCTCCAATCTCTCACTCTAAACCCCTTACCGCAAATATCTACCGTTCTCTCTCTTTCTCTAAACCATTAACCTTCTCTTTCTCTCTCTCTCTCTAAACCCCCAACCCCCAATATTTCTCTCTCTAAACCCAAACACCTAACCCCCAATGTCTCTCTCTCTCTCTCTAAACCTCAGGCCCCCAATCTATATCTCTCTCTTTAAACCAATAACCTCCAATATATCTCTCCCTCTCTCGCTATCTATCAAAACCTCGAACCCCAATCTCTCTATATCTCTATTTACTTATCTATGTAAACCCCCAGTCCCTAAACTTTATCTCTCTCTAAACCCCTAACTGTCGATCTCTCTCTCTAAACACCTTACTCCTAGTATCTCTCTCTCTCCCTCTAAAACCATAACCACCAATCTCTCTCTCTCTCATTCTCTCTCTAAACCCATAACCACTAATCTCTCTCTTTATATCTCTATCTCTCTGTCTTATCCCCTAACCTACCATCTCTCTCTCTAAACTTCTAGCACCAATCTCTCTCTCTCTCTCTCTCTCTCTCTAGAGTCCCCCCTCTCTTCATCTATTTATCTATATATCTCTATCTATCTATATAAACCCTAACTCCCAACCTATCTCTCTCTCTAAACCCCTATCCATCAACTTCTCTCTCTCTAATATCCTAGCCCTCAACTCCTCTCCCTCTAAACCCTTAACCTCCATACTCTCTCTCTCTAAACCCCTAGCCTACAATCTCTCTCTCTCTCTCTCTCTAAATCCATAACACATATTCTCTTTCTCTCTCTAAACCCCTAACCTCTAATCTCTCTCTCTCTCTAAACCCATAACCACCAGCCTCTCTATCTCGAAACCCCTATCTCTCTATCTCTCTCTAAACCCCTAACCCACAATCTATTTCTCTCTCTAAACCCATAACCCACGATCACTCTCTTATTATGTGTCTCTCTCTCTCTCTAAACCGCTAAACCCCAATCTCACTCTCTCTTTCTCTCTAAAACATAAACCCCTAATCCCTCTCTCTCTCTCTCTAAACCCCTAGCCCCAATTCTCTCTCTCTATAAACACCTAACCCCCAATCTCTCTCACTCTATCTCTCTAAACCCCTGACCCTAATCTCTCTCTTGGTATCTTTCTCTATGAATCCATAACCCCTAATCTCTCTCTCTTTCTCTCTATCTCTCTATGTAAACCCCTAACTCCCAATATCTCTCTATTTTTAAACCCTCTAAACCCCCAACACCCAATCAATCTCTCTCTCTCTCTCTCTCTAAACATGTAAGCACTAACCCCTAGTCTCTCTCTCTCTCTCTCTCTCTAAACCCTAACCCCAATCTCTCTCTCTCTTTAAACCCCTAAATCCCTATCTGTTTATTCCTCTAAACCCCTAACCCCCAATCTCTCTCTCTCTAAACCACTAACCCCTAACACTCAATCTCTCTCTCTCTCTCTCTCTCCCCTTAAGCCCCTAATCCTCAAAATGTCTATATATCTCTAAACCCCTAACCACTAATCTCTCTCGCTATAAACCCCTAACCTCCAAACTCTCTCTATCTCTCTCTAAACCCTAACCGCCTCTCTTTCTCTAAACCCCAAACCCAAATATATTTATCTCTCGCTAAACCTAAAACCCAAATCTCTCTATCTCTCGCTAAACACCTAATCCCAAACCTCTCTCTCTCCAAACGCCCAACCTCCAATCTCTCTCTCTCTCTCTCTATCAACCCCTAAAAACTAACTCCCAATCTCTCTCTAAATCCCTAACCCACAATATATCTCTCTCAACCCCTAATGCCCAAACTCTCTCTCTCTAAACCCCTAATCCCCAATCTGTCTCTCTCTAAACCCATAATCTCCAATCTCTCTCTCTAAACCCTTAACCACCAATATCTTTCTCTATAAACCAAAATATCCAATCTCTCTCTCTCTTTAAATCCCAGACCCCCAATCCCTCTCTCTAAACCCCTCACCACTAATCTCTCTCTCTCTCTCTCTAAAACATTAACCCCCAATATATCTCTCTCTCTAAACCTGTAACAACCACACACTCTCTCTCTAAACCCTTGACACCCAATCTCTCTATATCTCTCTAAACACCTAGCCCAAAATATCTATCTTTCTCTTTAAACCCCTAAACCCCAATATATATCTCTCTCTAAACCCCCAACCTCCAATCTCTATCTCTGTCTCTACCTCTGTCTCTGTCTCTCTCTCTTTGTCGACCCCTAACAACTAACCCCCAATCTCTCTCTCTCTCTCTCTCTCTCTCTCTCTCTCTCTCTCTCTCTAAACCCCGAACCTTCAATGTATGTCTCTCTTTCTCTCTCTCTCTTAGCCCGTAACCCCCCCTCTCTTCCCCCATTGCTCACCAACCTACCCTTAGCCCCCTCTCTATGTTTCTCTCCACCCCACTCCTAACTATGCATGTTAGTGAAATTACATGTCTAATAATTTCCTAATATTAAATTGTCAACCAGAGAACGTAAACTCATGATAGATGGACACTATCTGTGCAGAGCTAGTTAGAGTAGAAGTTAACTGTGCTACTAAAATAAAATTTCATGGATTGAAATTCAATTCACACACCCACACACCAAAATATTTAAAGTTCAATTCAAAGACTAGATGCCTTTAATCCAACTGATTCTTGGTAATCTCTAGGCATTGATAATCTTGCTGCAGGCTCTTGTTGCTTACCAACATAGAACTTCATTAATCAATTGGGGAAATCTTTTGACTCTGAGAACTAAGATAATCATTGACTAAATTTAAATGAAATCTCCAGTTAGTTAGTTTGTAATTGTTTTTGGCTTAGATCAGGTATTGTTGATATTGCGCAGGTATATTCCCTTCTCAACAACAAAGTGCTATGTTGCTATCAAATATCTCTATCCAAGATTGAACCAAGTAATAATCAAACTTGAAATGGAAATTGTTGGGAATCTAACAACCAATCTTAAAGAGCTATAAACACATAATCTAATTAAGCTAAGATGTGTGCACAATCTACTTCCACACAACCCAAACTTATATTGAAAATGTTAAAGGATTGTGTTCATTCTATGATAAAATCGATCTAAAGCGTATCACTCCAATCTATGAAATAAAATCACACTTACGGAAATTAAAATAGAATACAAAAATCACAGATAAGAATCTACTCCCAAATCTAACACATAAGTAGCGTTTCACCTTCTGAAGGGGCCCCTTCCTCCATAAGTTAAAGACTATGAATCATAAAGAATTAGAATCTTAGATCATCAAACATAGAGTAGTAACAGTAAACATCAATTCAACGCAAACAAAGTATGAGCAACAATTTTCTGATCTTTTTATATTATTGTCTAATCTCCATACATGTTACAACATGGTATTTATACAAGTAGCATTTGTCTAATAAAAGATTGGGAGTTACACGCTCCTCATCCATTACACAGAGTAAGGAACAAATAATGAAAGAATCACCTATCCAAATAAAAGCAGAGATCCTAGGAAGAGATATTTATTACAAATCTATTCTACATTATGATTGTGATGGATCCGTCAAGATCCGAAGTATTGACAGATTCGTAACTTTGGGACAAGGCACATTTTGTTGAGGCTGTAATGAATATTTAATCAATGCGATAATTGTGCATTTTTGTAACAAAATATTCAAAATCATGAGGACTAGAAGTTGCTTGACAAGTCACTGGAGAAAACTCATGTGCTCATTTTAGATTAACTTTGCTACAAATAGCATAACCGATCGGATTTACAAGTTTTCATCAAAGATGGAAAAACTTGTAGATGTTGGAGAAAACTTGTAAACACTACCAAAACTTGTAAATACAAGAAAATCCTGGAAAAAATCAATGAGCTATAAACTGTTATTAGTTCCAGAATTGGTAATCAAAGTCCACTTAATTATGCAAATATCAAGAACAAAATGAGAATATAATTTTACATACCTCAAAAGGATAAGAGTATGAGTTTACACGTTTATAGTGACAAAAGGGGTATATACTTGCAAGAAAATGGACAAATTTTGCAATCAAGATAACTAAAACCATTGTTCAAAACAAGCCAATATAAGACCCTAACATTATCCCCCCAAATGAAGGTATGTCATGTCCTCATACCATCCATTGACTATGCAGTAGAGTCTAGTCATAAGATAGAGAGCCATGTGTAGTCCTTGAATGTAGACCGAAACACTTATTAACCTCTATCCATAGAGAAATTTCTTCATACTCATTCCAATCCTGGGCAATTCTATAAACTATACTCCCACACCAAATTGGAAGGAAATGAAAACAAAACTTGAGCCAACTAGTCCCACTTCTATGAAGGGAATTAAAATAAAACTGGGACTTAGAGACAACTAGTTGAAAGAAATTGTATCCTAAAGGATCATGTAGTTGCATTGGGGCTGGAAGCAATTGCCATCTTCTTTCAGAGATCTTTATCGCATGTAGAGCACCCTATATTTTGACAAATTTATGATCCTTCATAGTTGTTCTTTGATTTTGTCTAAAACTCTTCAACCGTTGTTTATCCTGCAACACTTGCTTGTAATTTTCAAATAAGTCTGACATCTTTGGATGTTCTGCACGAAAATGAAGGTGAGAATGTGATTGAAATTTCAATGCCCACTACACATCAAGCTCCCATTTAAATTGATTGACAATGAAGGAGGTAAAACATTTCAATTGGATATCTACTACAAGTAAATTTGGATTCCATACAATATCTATTTGCAAGAAGAAATTAAAAGAGTATAGTTCCACAACAATTTCCGCTCTCTAAAAGTAGAATCAATATAGATTACTTTAAAATATTCCTTGCTAAGGATTTCATACTTTTTATCATGTTGCAATCTATCCAACTGGAACATAACCCACAACTCATGGAGATAAATTGGGTAAATTGGTGATGGATATCTACAACCTATAATTTGTGAGGCCAATTCAAACATTTGTTGTTTCTCTTGCTTCACTTTTTCTTAATGTGCCTTTCTATCATTTCTATCTCTTGAAATGAATGTTCCAACTCTTTAATCCTCTGATCATTTTGTTGTAGATCAATGGATAATGAATCAAACTATATTCTTGGATGGGAAAGAGGGGTTAATTGTTGATGTATATGTAACTTAGGAATGTATTTCATATATGTATATTGTACTCCTATAAAATGGTATTATTCCTCTATACGGAAGTGTTTGTATTCCTATAGAGATGTTATTATTCCTCTATTCGGAAGTGTTGTCATTTATATTGTAAGTGTCGTAACTTATACTTGATGGGTTATTAGACCACCTTGTTGGGGTTGGCCCTGTATAAGTCATGTGGGTCGAAGGGTTATCATACCATCCTATTGGGGGTCGGCCATGTGGGTCAAAGGGTTATTAGACCACCCTGTTGGGTGTCAGCCTAGTCAACATTATGTTATGTGGTTAAGTTAAGGCCGACCTAGTAAAGGTTATTAGGTAAGTCAAGTCAAGTATAAATAGAGTGTGCGAGGCACTCTATTTTATCATTCTATTCTCACACACACTCTTTGGAGAGTGGCACACTTGTGGAGGAGGAGAAGTTGCTTCTAGGAGAAGACTATCTCTTGTACTTTGGTTGTATCATTGCTTTATCTATCTTTGAGGAAGTTATTGGGGTTTTTCACCTTTATGGTTTTCCCCAAGTAAACTCTATGTCTCTTGTGTGCTTACATTATTGTGTCCATGATTGATATGTTGTACATGTTGTTCTCTCAGTTAAGATCCTATATCATATTGAAGTAAATTCTGAAAAATTAACATGGTGTCAGAGCTAGCCTAAAAGAAGGCATGGTATCGCATGTATGACACTTGTTGCACTTACGATGCTTGGAATTGATATAGAAAAGAATAGTCATCATAGAACTTTCACTATAAATAAATTTTGGAGAAGTTTTCAGATCTGAAACTTCTACAAGTCGAAGATCAGATCACCATGTACCTTTTGTCCAAAAAACAACTTCTAAGTCGTTGTACTTTGTGTTTTATGATTTGTACAATATAGAGTTTCTACCTCTTCCAGATCTGAGTCATAAATAGGTGACCTTAGAAAAAAGTTCATAACTTGGGATAGGAAGCTCCAAATGAAATTTAGTAAAAAGTGAAAAGTAGCGCACGGACTGTACTTTCACAGGTAATGTTTTCAGAGGCCGAAACCGAACTAGTGACATGTGGCACTTCGTACAAGTTTGCTCTCTTGTTTTATCCCATAAACAGGTCACGTTGCGACACTTGGCATAACTCTCTCTCAGAGAAACCATTTGAGGTCAGACCTATGGGGTTGGAAATATGACAGGTCGCGCTATTACAAGAAAATTTTTCAGACCCTGTGGATTGAAAAGTTCAGAGTTACACCAGAAACAATCAGGTACATATTTATGTCAAAACAAAATTATTTTTGAGCACCTTCATTCATGGCTTCTAGAATTTAGGGTTTTGGAGAAAGTTGGAATTCTTGTAATCAGAGACCACTGCTGAATGCTACTCATCAAAATCGAAATTTAGAGACCAAGATCATAATTTTTGGTTGGGAAGAAGGTCGGGCTTTATTTGACCCTAGTTCGGGACTTTGATTAGAAAAGTGGAAAATTAGGGCTTCTATAAAAATGAGAATTTTTGAAATCTGTGACCACGGCTGGAAGCTCCTTAGAAAAATAGAAGCTTAGAGCTTTGGGTCGAACCTTTTGATTGGGAAGAAGGGTGGGATTTATAAAACCCTAGTTCAGGGTCATGTCTAGTGAATTCAAAAGTTTTAAAGACAAATTTGAGGGGTGAAACTTTGCAGTTTTCAAATTTTGAGTATACCAGTTTGATCAGCTCATCAAGGCACATATTTCTATCCTTTCGGAAGTTTGAAATTCAAAGTTTGAATTTTTAGGGTTTCTTTGACAAACCCTAATCCAGCTCAAGATCCAGTTCCTGCAAATCAAGTGGATTGGGTTAATCCTAGAAGAGAATGGATTGGTCATCTGCATAAGTGAAGAAGTTCCTGTTTCAGAGGGAGATGAGGCTAAGGCCTTACATAATAAGATTACAAGCAATCTCGACAGGTATGACTTATCTAGGTATGTTTCAATATTTGTTCACGATTAAGTCTATGGTATGTTTGTCTTCATATTATTATGGTTAGTAAAATCTTGTTTAAATTTAGACTTCTCGTATCACCTTAATAAAATTATGAATGCATGATAGAAGATATTCATTGATTAGAGTATTGACACTTATGATTGTACTAATGCATTATGGTGGTGTATGAGGTTTATGTTGTCCGCTAACATGAAAGGTACACCAAGAAAGACAAATCATGTTATAGTTCAAGAACATATGATCATGGTGACATGAAGACAAAGGTTCATCCATTGTCATGGATCACATAGAAGATCCATTTACGAGGTATGCATAACTTGGTTCTACAATGGTTAACCTATGAGATATGCAGGTTACTAGCACAAGTCATTGAAGAAGAACAAGAAGACATAATGTGAGTATGTTAGACATAACTAGCTAACATACTAATCCAGGTATGTTTTTCCTATATCAAGTTAGAATCCTACCTTGTGTTAGGATCCCTTATATAAGTATACTTGGTATGATTGGTTATGTTTATTCATAAAGTTAGAAATTTAAGTAATCAAGCGTTTATGCATTTTATGTCTCTTATCTTGATTGATGATTTAAATAACCAGAAGAGTCCTATGATCAAATAAGAATATGCATGAGTAAAATAAGACTTACCTGAAACCTTGAATACTAATGTTTATTATCTGTGTTTGAAATGATCATGACTATACATGTTTAAGATTATTGTGTTTTGATAGTATTAAGATTATGCTAATGAATGTGTGATTATACAATGATGATATTAATAAGCATGCATAGTGGTGGAAATAAGTTCAAGGACAGGTAATCCAGGAGGCAAAGATCAAGAGGGAGCACACTCCAGTTGTTCCTGCAAGGAAGCAAATATCAAGAGGGAGCACACTCCAATTGTTTCTGCAAGGAAGCAAAGATCAAGAGGGAGCACACTCCAATTGTTCTTGCAAGGAAGCAAAGATCAAGAGGGAGCACACTCCAGTTGTTCCTGCAAGGAAGCAAAGATCAAGAAGGAGCACACTTCAGTAGTTTATGCAAGGATACGGATATTCAGAGGGAGTTGACCACTTCTCACAATTCACATCATAATGGAGTTGCAGAAAAGAAGCAAAGAATGAGAGGGAGTCAACCCAACAAACAAACAAAGATAAGTATTTGAATTATCATTCCTTGCATATTTTATTGTTTAAATAATACTGTTCAATAATGTATATACTCATGTTCCTGGAATTAGGTAGTGTATTATGCATATTAGAATAGTTGCATTGATGAACAGTATGCTACTAATATACATGGGTAAGTGGCGTTTGGCACTGTACAACATTCCATTGCTACTTATCTATAATGAAACCTGTTTGCTGACATGTTGGAAGTTGTGCACACTCTTAACAATGTTCTGGTAGATATTGGAAGGCATCTAGAAAGTTACGGGATATGGATAAATGTTGTATTAAAGCATTGGCTAAGATAATTGCATGACTGTATGACATATTTCTTTATGTGTAAGAATTTGTTGTGAAAACTATGAGATGTTTTCTAATAATGAAATTTAAATTGTTGTGTAGGAAAGATCGTATATCATCACCTACAAAAGAAGGACTACAACATTTGTTCAGCATCAAAGTTATCTATTGAAAATATTGAAGATATTGAAGTTCACAGGATCTGGGAAGAATGCCATGATTGAGGAGTACCAGTCGATCATGAAGATGTTTGGGATGCATTCCCAAGACCTGAAGGGGAGTGTGTAGTGACTTCCAAGAGGATCTATAAGATCAAGCATGCTACAGGTGGTAGCATAGAGACTTTTGCTCCTATAGCTAGATACACTTCCATTAGATCAGTACTTGCTCTGGCTACAGTGATGAAGCGGAAGATACACCAGATGTATTTTAAGACAGCTTTTTTGAATGGTGTAGTCGAAGAGGAAGTGTATGTGGAGCAACCACTTGGTTTTGAGACACATGATGAGAAGTCATATATGTGCAGAACTTGGTATGGTAGGATAGACAACTTTCTATCCAGTTTGGGCTTGACCGAGAATAAAGCGGATTCCAACCTTTACGACAAGGTTGAGGAAGGAAATCCAGTGATACTACTTTTGTATGTAGATAACCTGTTTATGTAAAATTAGTCACAACAGATCTAATGAACAAGTAAATCAATCACAATAGATGAACATAGAAAATATGGTGTAAAACTGTGCAAAACATGCATCAGTGCTCAATATCCCAATGAGGGTGAATAATTACAATACAATACAATAACAATGTCTGAGCAATTCGAATTGACTAAGGAGGTCATTCAAATCACTGAATGGAGTAGCTTGACTCCAACTAGGATTCCTCATCATCAATCAGTGGTGGTCATCAATGCGCAAGAACTAGTCATCCAGGTGTCAAGCTGAGTCTAACTAAGTGTGTCATGTGTAACTGAAGTGTGTAGCACTGATATAGGGAAGGAGACTTAGTGGAGGGTGCATGGGAGGCTTAACTGAAGTCAGAACAAGTCATCTAGTCAATTTGGAGGTCCAACGGAGTGAAACAGTTAGTCGGGAGTGAAACTAGCCTCAAATCAAGGAGAATCGGAGCTAACTGAGTGTAACTGAAGTGAAACTATAGTGGTAGGTGAAGAAGTGTGCCCTTCTCTGGCAGTAGGTGAGAAGTGGGCACCTTCCTGACTAGGAGGGATAAAAATCTGAAGTAAGTGGCTCCCAAGTGCTAGAATAAGGTGGGTAAGGTGCTGGAGGCATCACATGGTGACTGGCCTGCATGCAAAATGCATGCAAACCCTAATTGCATGCAAGGTCCTGAAAAAGATGATGTGGATATCCGAACACCCCCCCTCAAGCTAGACTATGATGTCCAAAAAAAAAATGATAGGGCCCTGGTAACTGAGACCAAAGGTCACCCCAATACAATAATAATCCAAAATAATAACAGTCAATAAATCGAGGAAATGGGGAAAACCTCATGGGAAAAATACCCCCCTCAAAATAGACTGTAGCACGCCAAAATATTTAACTGCTCCAAAATCAAGTAGATATGTCTGGAGGTATCTTACTCTTGGAAGTAAATGGATCATGCTCAAAAAACATGTGCTTGAATTCTCCATCAGTGGATGAAAGCGAACGTGGAGACTTTAATAACTTGCTCTTCATATCGAAAATGGTGAGAACAAATCTAGAAATATAAGGATGATCCTGGAACCTGTGATTCGAACCAAGTGAGGTAGGAATAGCTCCAATCGGATCAAATAGATCTTGAAACTTGAACTTCTTATCAATAGAGGTTAAATCAACTCCAAAAATAGATGAATGGTTTCTTTAGATCTCCTTTGAACCAACAAGGGTGAGATCAAAACCAAAATCAGCAAAAAGTGCATGAGAATTGAACTCAAGCGAATGGTAGTGCTCTTCATCTTCATTAAAAATATGAGAAACTTTGCAAATGATAGAACATAAGTCTATAGGAGGCATGCAATCAAGGAGGGAAAATGCTTCACCTCCAAAATCAGATTTTACCTCCAAAACTTCAAGTAGATTATTATTCTGCATGTCGGCAAACTCATGTGAAAGAGAGGATTCAAGAACCTCTTTGGAACCTAGAGTATAAGCTAGTTTATCTTGCTCAGAATTCGAAATAGAAGACTTTGAGAGAGTGAGTTTTGAATCTACAATTTCTTCTTCATCTTGAACAATTGTTGAGGCCAACACATGATCGGAAATAACACATAAGGAGATCTCACTTGGCTTGTTCTCCAAAAGCCTAGCATGATCCTCTTCTTCCTGCTTTCCAAATTCTCTGTCAAGTTGGACCCATAGATCACTTGGATTTTCAGCAGTATTACTGAGGTAGCGCATACAAGGAGACATAGCAAGACAAATTGCTCCAAAAGCTCTATCACAATCATTGAGCCAATCATTCTCCTCTTCATCAGAATCAAAATCTCTTGTATTACCAATGCACATATCAAAAAGACATTGTCTCTTCAAGAATGCAATCATCTTTGGTTTCCATTCATCATAGTTGAATGGAGTAAGAATATTTTGTGAATAAGAAGTCTCCATCTTTGCATTAGCGAATGCACATGGAGGAAGTAAGAAACCTGCAAATCACACACAAACAAACACTATGTTTTCAGCCTTGCATGCACATGAGCGAATGCACATGAGATTTTGCATGCCGCTGCTGAAATATATTGGTGAGCAAAGATTGCTCTCTCTTCATGTAGAACACCCGTAGAAAATAAATCTTGTCCCTACCATGGCTCTGATACCATGTAAAATTAGTCATAGCAGATCTAATGAACAAGTAAATCAATCACAATAGATGAACATAGAAAATATGGTGTAAAACTGTGCAAAACATGCATCAGTGCTCAATATCCCAATGAGGGTGAATAATTACAATACAATACAATAACAATGACTGAGAAATTAAAATTGACTAAGGAGGTCATTCAAATCACTGAATGGAGTAGCTTGACTCCAACTAGGAGTCCTCATCATCAATCAGTGGTGGTCATCAATGCACAAGAACCAGTCATCCAGGTGTCAAGCTGAGTCTAACTGAGTGTGTCATGTGTAACTAAAGTGTGTAGCACTGATATAGGGAAGGAGACTCAGTGGAGGGTGCATGGGAGGATTAACTGAAGTTAGAACAAGTCATCTAGTCAATCTAGAGGTCCGATGGAGTGAAACAGTCAGTCGGGAGTGAAACTAGCCTCAAATCAAGGAGAATCAGAGCTAGCTAAGTGTAACTGAAGTGGAACTGCAGTGGTAGGTGAAGAAGTGTGCCCTTCTCTGGTAGTAGGTGAGAAGTGGGTGCCTTCCTAACTAGGAGGGCTAAAAATCTGAAGTAAGTGTCTCCCGAGTGCTAGATAAGGTGCGTAAGGTGCTGGAGGCATCACATGGTGACTGGGTTGCATGCAAACCCTAGAATTTGCATGCAAACCCTAATTGGATGCAAGGTCCTGAAAAAGGTGATGTGGATATCAGAACAGTTACAGGTGAGGATAGATTGATTGCCGACACGCAGCAGAAGATTTTCGTTGAGTTCGTGATGAAGAACTTGTGGATGATACACTACTTTCTAGGCATGGAGGTGTGGCAGAGTGCAGATGGAATCTTCCTTGGACAAGGGAGGTTTGTAGTAGAGATCCTGAAAGGGTTCGGGATGATGGACTGCAAGGACATGGCCACACCTATGGCATCGAACCTGAAGCTTCTGTGTGATGATTCATCTGAGCCGGTTGATATCACTATGTATCGTCAGATGATTGGGTCCTTGATGTACCTGACGAACACAAGACCAAATATTTGCTTTGCGGTGAACACATTGAGCCAGTTCTTGACGGATCTGAGGAGTGTTCACCTGGTTGCTGTAAAGCATATTCTAAGGTACCTGAATGGTACAGTTGATTATGGGCTCAAGTATGATGCGAATCAAAATTTTAACCTATAGGGTTATGTTAATTCAGATTGGGCAGGCAGTGCTGCAGATAGGAAGAGCACTTCTGGGTGCTGCTTCAGTATGGGATCAGGTGTGATCTCTTGGTTTAGTAGGAAGCAGTCCTGTGTAGCACTGAGTACAGCCGAAGCAAAGTATATTGCAGCTTGTTCGGCTAGTTGTGAGGCAGTATGGCTTCAGAAGCTACTGTCTGAGTTATTTGATCTACCGCTGGAGGCTACTGGTATATTTTGTGACAACTAGAGTTGTGTGAAGCTGTCTGAGAACCCGGTGTTCCATGACAGGTCTAAACACATAGAGATTAAATATCACTATATCAGGGATATGGTGTAGAGAGGAGTAGTGAAGCTCTTGTATGTTGCGACGAATGAGCAGATTGCATATGTGTTGACGAACTAGCCAAAGTGAAGTTCGAGTACTTCAGAGAGAGGCTTGGTGTTCTTCAGATCGATGACACTTCGAGGAAGAAGTGATGGAGACATTTGTTGTATCCATTCCTATCATGGTGGAAGGGGGATCCTTCACATGGTTGTGGATGTAAGCGCTAGATCATAAGCATCAGGATGATGTTCTAGTTTCTGCTCTGTATGATTAGTTGGATCATTTACAATTTATATGTATGCATCATGTTGATGCTAGATATGATTGGTTGGATCATTTGTGTATGTATGCATCATGTTGGATGTCGGATATGATTAGTTGGATCATTTATATGTATTTGTATATGCATCATGTTGGATGCTTGGACCATGTATATGTATATGTATCAGGTGGATACTTTGTGTGATCAGGTAGATCATGTATGTTGATATATATTAGGTGGATACATTGTGTGGATCATGTATCTTTGTATGTATCAGGTGGATACATTGTATGATCGGGTGGATCATGTATGGTGATATGTATCATGTAGATACTTGGTATGCATCAAGTAGATGCATTGTATGACTAGGATGATTGTGGATGACAAGCTTCTCCAGATGACATGCATCAGGATGAAGCAGTGATGATGATCGGGATGATCATGTGTACATCAGGATGATGTATGGAGAGTATCAGGTTGATACTCTGTGGCCGTGGATAGGTTGTGCAGATGAGCATGTAAGTAGACCTGGGAGATCTGGACAGGATGAAAAAGGCCTCAAATGCTTCAGCTAGGTTTTGTGGTGGACCACATGTAATGTGCTCCTGGGAGATCCGACAGGTAGATCTGTGTGCTTGTAACAGCCTGGGATGCTTCAACCAGGTTTTGTTGTGAGATCACATGTAAGGTGCTCCTGGGAGATCCTACAGGTAGAGCTATGTTCTCATAACAGCTTGGGATGCTTCAACTAGGTTTTGTGATGGGTCACATGTAATGTGCTCCTGGGAGATCCGACAGGTAGAGCTGTGTGCTCGTAATAGCCTGGGATGTTGCAGCTAGGTTTTTGTGACGCATGTAATATGTCCTGAGGATTCCACAGTATGGCAAGTGATGATGAAGACCTGCAGGTGGTGGGCCTACATCCAGTATGAAAAAGGACTGGCTCTGTAGAACGTCCTATGACGAGTAGATTCAGATATTGATTGAGATAGCAGCAGCGTTGACGATGACAATGAATCAATGACGATTATCCAGTGACGATGATCCAGAGAAGATGACTTGTGTTAGAAGGCCTGTGTCGAGAAATACCTTCCTAGTTAAGAGGGAGTGTTGATGTATATGTAACTTCGGAATGTATTTCATATATGTATATTGTACTCCTATAGAGATGGTATTATTTCTCTATACGGAAATGTTTGTATTCCTATAGAGATGTTATTATTCCTCTATATGGAAGTGTTGTCATTTATATTGTAAGTGTTGTAACTTATACTTGATGGGTTATTAGACCACCTTGTTGGGGTCGGCCTTCTATAAGTCATGTGGGTCGAAGGGTTATTAGACCACCCTATTTTTGGGTCGGCCATGTGGGTCAAAGGGTTATTAGACCACCCTATTGGGTGTTGGCCCAGTCAGCATTATGTTATGTGGTTAAGTTAAGGCCAACCTAGTAAAGGTTATTAGGCAAGTCAAGTCAAGTATAAATAGAGTGCGAGAGGCACTCTATTTTATCATTCTATTCTCACACACACTCTTTGGAGAGTGGCGCACTTGTGGAGGAGGAGAAGCTGCTGCTAGGAGAAGACTATCTCTTGTACTTTGGTTGTATCATTGCTCTATCTATCTCTGAGGAAGTTATTGGGGTTTTTCACCTTTATGGTTTTCCCCAAGTAAACTCTATGTCTCTTGTGTGCTTGAATTATTGTGTCCATGATTGATATGATATAGATATGCTGTACATGTTTTTCTCTCAGTTAAGATCCTAGATCAGATTGAAGTAAATTCTCAAAAATGAACATTAATGTGAGTGGTGGTTCAAGAGAATTGATGTCAACCTATTGACACTTTTCTTGTCCTATGTCTTCATTATGTTCAACAGACTCCCTCACTTCTTCCACAGGTACTACAACTTCCTCAATTTTACTTGCTTTAGCATATCTAGTGTGAGGGTGTTTAGGTACTTTAAATAAAATATCACCATGCTCTGTATTTTCTTCAATTAGTTCCTTCATGTCTTGGTCTAAAACCCTCACTCTACTTTTTGTAACCCTACCAACATTATTCTCTTGTGATGGAATCAATGGGGGTTGTCTGCATTTACAGGAAGATTTAATGTTTCCTTGGTCTTGATGAAGTTTTATTGGAGGTTCTAAAAAAAAATTTCTTGCAGAGGATTCTGGAATCTCAATTGACATAGCTTGCGGGGTGTTTCCTAGTTGGTCAGAAAGAGGTTTTTCTTGTGCTTCATTAATAAAAGGTTGGTTCTCTGGAACTACAGGGCTATTAGGATGCACATCTATCACCTTGGAGAAACCCCTCTCATCCAAGAAATTTTCCCAATGAATCCTAGACTTATGTAGTTCGGTCAACACTACTAATTTGATGAGAGCATGATGACAGAGACTTCTAGATTCATTAGCCACACATTGTTTCACACCAATTTACATCTTATGTAGACTTTTATAAAGAAAATAAGGTAAATTAAGGGGCTTCTCTCTTGACACATGAAGAAACAATCTAATGTTGTACTGATAGATGAGACGATAACGACCATTACATGTAATATACTTATGTAACCATAAATCTAGGTTTGACTAATGTGTTTTGAGTCTGAGTCTATGCATGCATTTATTCCAATTCGACAATGGTTGAACCCTGTTAATGAAATATTTCCATTCATTCTTATCTTTGAACATTTGGGATTTGAAATACTTCTCACTTGTAGTAGGCACCCTGATTTCCTTAGCTATTGAATTTTATGTTATAGGAAATTCAAACCCCATAGTATTTTCCACATCTCCATTAAATGACTGAGTGAACTCCACTAATATTTGATCATGCCACCCTTGCAATCACTCAAAGAATACATACCATTCAACAACTTGAAAATCATTCTTACTATGCAAATATTCATCGAAGCGATCCACTGTCAATGACTCATACCTCTTTTCCATATTGTTCTCGACTGTTTATCCCATGAAATGGCTTGATTCAGCAATGGTTCCGACTTCCTGATAGAAAATTGGGTAATATGGGTGATAATTACAAGTAATGGATAGGGAAACAATGAATAATTACAAGTTTGGGGTGGTGGCAGATTTAAAGGATGGTAGTGGATATAATTTGGGTAAAGGCAGTGGCACATATTCGAATGAGATTACAAATGGGAGATGCCAAATAAAAAAGGAGGTAATATTTTAACCATTTAATGTGGCCCCTTGATTTGATTATAAAGAAACAAAATGATATGATGGATAGTAGTGAAGTGCCTTGGGAATGGTGGAAAAACAATAAAGGAAAATTTGATGTTGTAAAAGAAGAAATTAGTTCTTGACGTCATACCTGATAGCTAAAACAGAATACTTGTGGAAGTAATCCTGGAGAAAAATCATAAGCTTTCCTGAATATTGTTATCCAATATGGAGATATACTAGAAACCAACACAATCCTTGAAGAAACTACTAAATTAAAAATTCCATGCTGATGATTTGTCCAAATTACAAGTTTTTTTTTTAAACTTGTAAATTATGTAAAAAATTGTAAAGACTAAAAAAAATTGTAACCTGGGCATAAAACTTGTAAGGACTAAAAAATTGTAGAATCCCGCTGAATTTGCATCCCAAACCAACTCCTAGTATAGATCTCTCCCTGTGAATAGATTTATTGATGTCGAACAAGAAGGGAAGTCATTGGATTACCATCCAATGATGAAAGTTGTTAACCAATGCGAGATAATCCATCATTGATGCTATGGATATCAAGGTACACAAGTACATTTTGAATGATGTGAATAAATGGATTGTTGTCAAACACCAATAAAATTCAACAAGCAAGGGACATTGAGGAATGTTAAATTTTCAGAATTTACTTCAATATGATCTAGGATCTTAACTGAGAGAACAACATGTACAGCATATCTACAGCATATCAATCATGGAGACAATAATGCAAGCACACAAGAGACACAAAGATTTACTTGGGGAAAACCATAAAGGTGAAAAACCCCAATAACTTCCTCAGAGATAGATAGAGCAATGATACAACCAACCAAGAGAGATAGCCATAACCTAGCAGCAATCCTCCTCCTCCATAAGTGCGCCTCTCCTCCTAGAGAGCATGTGTGAGAAGTGAGTGAGTAAATAGAGTGCCTCCCGCACTCTATTTATACTTGACTTGACTTGCCTTTTTACCTAACTCATGTAGGCTCGAACTTAACCACATAACATAATGCTGACTGGGCCGACCCCCAATAGGGTGGTCTAATAACCCTTTGACCCACATGGCCGACCCCCAATAGGTTGGTCTAATAACCCTTTGACCCACATGACTTATACAGGGCCGACCCCAAACAAGGTGGTCTAATAACCCATCAAGTATAAGTTACGACACTTACTATATAAATGACGAAACTTCCTTATAGAGGAATAATACCATCTCTATAGGAATACAATATACATATATGTGAAATACATTCCGAAGTTACATATACATCAACACTCCCTCTTAACTAGGAAGGTATTTCTCAGCACAGTTCTTCTAGCACAAGTCATCTTCTCTGGATCATCGTAACTGGATAATCGTCATCGAGTCATCATCATCTTCACTACTGTTGCTATCTCAATCAATCTCTGAATCTACTCGTCATAGGAAGTTCTACAGAGCCAGTCCTTTTTCATACTGGATGTAGGCCCACCACCTGCAGGTCTTCATCATCACTGGCCATACTGTGGAATCCTCAGGACTTATTACGTGCGTCACAAAACCTGGATGCAGCATCCCAGGCTATTATGAGCACACAGCTCTACCTGTAGGATCTCCCAGGAGCACATTACATGTGACCCATCACAAAACCTGGCTGAAGCATCCCAGGCTGTTACGAGCACGCGGCTCTACCTGTCGGATCTCCCAGGAGCACATTACATGTGATCTCACCACAAAACCTGGCTGAAGCATCTGAGGCCTTTTTCATCCTGTCCAGATCTCCCAGGAGAAAATTACATGTGGTCCACCACAAAACCTGGCTGAAGCATCTGAGGCCTTTTTCATCCTGTCCAGATCTCCTAGGAGCAAATTACATGTGGTCATGGCAAAACCTGGCTGAAGCATCTGAGGCCTTTTTCATCCTGTCCAGATGTCCCAGGAGCAAATTACATGCCATAGGACAAAACCTCGCAAGAGCATCTCAGGATGTTACGGGTACACAACTCCGACCTGAAATCTCCCAGGGCACAAATTACATGTCCTCCCAAGCAAAACCTCGCAAGAGCATTTGCCAGATGTCCCAGGGCACCGAATTACATGCCATAGGAAAAACCTCGAAAGACCATCTGCAAATCTCCCAGGGCACAAATTACATGCTTTCCTGCACAACCTGATCCACGGCCACAAAGTATCATCTGATACTCATCAAACATCATCCTGATGTACACATGATCATCCTGATCATCATCACTGCAACATCCTGCTGCATGTCATCTGGAGAAGCTTGTCATCCACGATCATCCAAGTATCCACCTGATACATACATAGATACATGATCCACACAATGTATCCATCAACATACATGATCCACCTGATCATACAAAGATACATGATCCACACAATGTATCCATCAGCATACATGATCTACCTGATCATACAAAGATACATGATCCACACAATGTATCCATCAGTATGCATGATCTACCTGATCATACAAAGATACATAATCCACACAATGTATCCATCAGCATCCATGATCTACCTGATCATACAAAGATACATGATCCACACAATGTATCCATCATCATCCATGATCTACCTGATCATACAAAGATACATGATCCACACAATGTATCCAACAACATCCAACATGATGCGTTCATACAAAATACATACACATGATCCAACCGATCATATCCAGCATCCAACATGATGCGTACATACATAAATGATCCAACTGATCATATCCAGGCAGAAACCAGAACATCATCCTGATGCTCATCATCCAGCGCTTACATCCACAGCCATGTGAAGGATCCTCCTTCCCACATGCTTGGAATGGCTTCAGCAAATGTGTCCATCACTTCTTCCTCGAAGTGTCCTCGATCTGAAGAACGCCAATCCTCTCTCTGAAGTACTCGAACTTCACCCTGGTTAGTGGCTTCGTCAGCACATCTGCAATCTGCTCGTCCGTCGCAACATACAGGAGCTTCACAGCTCCTCTCTATACCATATTCCTGATATAGTGATATTTGATCTCTATGTGTTTCGACCTGTCATGAAACACTGGATTCTCGGACAGCTTCACACAACTCTGGTTATCACAGAAGATACCAGTAGCTTCCAATGGAGATCAAATAACTCAGACAGTAGCTTCCGTAGCCATACTGCCTCACAACTAGCTGAACAGGCTGCAACATACTCTGCCTCAGCTGTACTCAGTGCTACGCAGGACTGCTTCCTGCTAAACCAAGAGATCACACCTGATCCCATACTGAAGCAGCACCCAGATGTGCTCTTCCTATCTGCAGCACTGCCAGCCCAATCTGAATCAACATAACCCTGTAGGTTAAACTTTTGATTCACCTCATACCTGAGCCCATAATCCACTGTACCCTTCAGGTACCTTAGATAATGCTTTACAGCAACCAGGTGAACACTCCTCGGATCCATCAGGAACTGGCTCAATGTGTTCACAGCAAAGCAAATGTATGGTCTCGTGTTCGTCAGGTACATCAAGGACCCAATCATCTGGCGATCAACCGGCTCAGATGAAGCATCACATAGAAGCTTCAGATTCGATACCATAGGTGTGGCCATATCCTTGCAGTCCATCATCTCGAACCTCTTCAGGATCTCTACTACATACTTCCCTTGTCCAAGGAAGATTCCATATGCACTTTGCCACACCTTCATGCCAAATAGTGCATCATCCCCAAGTTCTTCATCTCGAACTTGGAAGAAAGCTTCCGCTGCGTGTCGGAAATCAATCTATCTTTACCTGTAACAACCAGGTTATCTGCATACAAAAAGTAGTATCACTGGATTGCCTTCTTCAACCTTGTAGAAAAGGTTGGAATCTGCTTTACTCTTGGTAACGCCCAAACTGGATAGAAAGCTGTCTATCCTACCATACCAAGTTCTGCACACATATATGACTACACCATGCTGTCTTGAGATCCATCTGGTGCATCTTCTATTTCATCACTTTTATATTTCTCAATGCTGCCATCTGCAACATGCTTGATCTGATAGTTCCATTTGGAAGTCATAACAAACTTCCCTCCGCATCTTGGGACTACATTCCAAACATCATTCTTCATGATCGACGGATCATGGCATTCCATTTCTTCATCCCAGATCCTGGGAACTTCAATATCTTTAATATCTTCAATAGATATCTTTGTTGCTAGAACAAATGTTGTAGTTCTTCTTTTGTAGGAGATGGCATACGGTCTTTCCTACAAAACAAGTTAAATTGCATGATTAGAGACATCCCATAATTTTCAGAACAAATTCTTACACATAAAGAAATATGTCATACAATCATGCAATTATCTTAGCCAATGCTTCAATACAACATTTATCCATATTCCGTAACTTTCTAGATGCCTTCCAATCTCTACCAGAACATTGTTAAGAGTGTGCACAACTCCCAACATGTCAGCAAAGAGGTTTCATTCTAGATAAGTAGCAATGGAATGTTGTACAGTGCCATAGGCCACTTACCCATGTATATTAGTAGTATACTGTTCATCAATGCAACTATTCTAATATGCACAATACATATCCTAAGGGAACATGAGCATATACATCATTGAACAATTTTATTTAAACAAACATATATGCAAGAAATGATAATAAAAATACTTATCTTTGTTTGTTCGTTGGGTGGACTCCCTCTGAGTCTTTGCTTCCTTGCAGGAGTTGTTGGAGTCCTAATCTGAAGTAGCTTCTTCTACACCTTTCTGTTGTGGAATGTAGAAAGATGGTCAACTCCCTCTGAATATCTGCATCCTTGCAGAGACTACTGAAATGTGCTCTTTTTCTTTCTTGTAGGAACAACTGGAGTGTGCTCCTTTGCTTTCTTGCAGGAGCAACTGGAGTGTGCTCCCTCTTGATCTTTGCTTCCTGGATTACCTGTCCTTGAACTTACATTCATCCTTGGTCCCTATGCATGCTTATTAGTATCATGATTGTGTTATCCTTGTGATCTCATATAAAATCATACATTCATTAGTATACTATTAAAACACAATAATCTCAAGCATGTATAGTCATGATCATTTCAAACAGAAATAATAGGCATTAGCATTCAAGGTTTATGTAGGGTTCTTATGGTTAGTCAAATCATAAGAAACATAACATGTCTAAACCTGTAATTACTCAAACCTATGACTCTTCAGGTTAGTTGAATCATCAATCAAGATAAGAGATATATTATGCATAAGACCTGTGATTATTCCAACCTATACCTTCATGATTCTTCTGGTTAGTCATATCATCAATTAAGGTAAGAAACATAATATGCATACAACCATGATTATTCAAACCTATGACTTCATGAATAATCATTATCAACAATAGTATAAGATTCTATCCCAAGGTAGGATTCTATCTTGATATAGGAAAAACATACCTGGATTAGCATGCTAGCTATTTATGTCTAACATACCCGCATAATGTCTTCTGGTTCTCTTTAGTGACTTGTGCTAGTAACCTGCATGTCTCATAAGTTAACCATTATAAAACCAAGTTATACATACCTCGAGAATGGATCTCTTATGAGATCCATGGCAATGGATGAATCTTTGTCCTCATGTCATCATGATCATATGTTCTTGAACCAGAACATGATTTGTCTTCTTGGTGTACCTTTCATGTTAGTAGACAACATAAAACTCATACAACATCACAATGTGTTAGTACAAACATAAGTTTCATACTCCTAATAAATGAATGACTTCTATCATGCATTCATAATTTTATTAAGGTGATATGATAAGTCTAAAATCAAGATTGTACTAACCGTGATAACATGAAGACAAACATACCATAAACTTAATTATGAACAAATCTCAAAACATACCTCGATGAGTCATACCTGTCGAGATCACTTGTAATCTTCTTATGTAAGGCCTTAGCCTCATCTCCCTCTGAAACAAGAACTTCTTCACTTATGCAAGTGACCAATCCATCTTCTTCTAGGATCAACCCAATCCACTTGATTTGCAAGAACTGGACCTGGAGCTAGATATGGGTTTGTCAGAGAGACCCCAAAAATTCAAACTTTGAATTTCAAACTTCCGAAAGGATAGGAATATGCGCCTTGATGAACTGATCAAACTGGTATATTCAGAATTTGAAGACTGCAAAGTTTCACTCCTCAATTTTGCCTTTGAAACTTCCAGATTCACTGGACGTGACCCTGAACTGGGGTTTGATGAATCCCACTCTTCTACCCAATCAAAATGTTTGATCCAAAGCTCTAAGCTTCTATTTTTCTGAGGAGCTTCCAGCCGTGGTCACAGATTTCAAAAATTCCCATTTTTACAGAAGCCCTAATTTTCCATTTTTCTGATCAAAGTCCCGAACTAGGGTCTGATCAAACCCGGCCTTCTACCCAGCCAAAAATTCTGATCTTGGTCTCTAAATTTCTATTTTGATGAGTAGCATCCAGCCGTGGTCTCCGATTACAAAAATTCCAACTTTCTTCAAAGCCCTAAATTCCGGAAGCCATGAATGAAGGTACCAAAAAATAATTCTGTTTTGACAGAAATATGTACCTGATTGTTTCTGGTGTAACTCCGAAATTTTTGATCCACAGGGTCTGAAAAAGTTTTTTGAGATAGCTCGGCCTGTTATCTTTCCATCCTGACAGGTCTGACCTCAATTGGATTCTCTGAGAGAGAGTTATGTCAAATGTCGCAACGTGACCTGTTTTGGGATAAAACAGGAGAGCGAACTTGTACGGCGTGCCACGTGTCACTGTTTTAACTTCGGCCTCTGAAAAAGTTTTCTGAGATATCTCGGCCTGTTACCTTTCCATCCTGACAGGTCTGACCTCAATTGGACTCTCTGAGAGAGAGTTATGCCAAATGTCGCAACGTGACCTGTTTATGGGATAATACAGGAGAGCAAACTTGTACGGCGTGCCACGTGTCACTGGTTCAACTTCGGCCTCTGAAAAAGTTTTCTGAGATAGTACAGACTGTGTACTACCTGTCACGTTTTACGAAATTTCATTTGGAGCTTCCTAGCCCAATATATGACCTTTTTCCCAAGGTCACCTGCTTTTGACTCAGATCTGGAAGAGGCAGAAACCCTATATTGTATAGATCATAAATCACAAAGTACAACGAATTAGATGTTTTCCTTTGGACACAAGATACCTGGAGATCTTAGCTTCAGGTGGTAACAAATTCAGATCCGAAAACTTCACCAAAATGTATTTATAGCGAAAGTTCTACGATGACTGGTTTTTGCTATATCAAGCCCTAGCATCGTAAATGCAACAAGTGTCATACATGCCATATCATGCCTTCTTTCAGGCTAGATCTGATACCATGTTTAATTTTCAGAATTTACTTCAATATGATCTAGGATCTTAACTGAGAGAACAACATGTACATCATATCTACAGCATATCAATCATGGAGACAATAATGCAAGCACACAAGAGACACAAAGATTTACTTGGGGAAAACCATAAAGGTGAAAAACCCCAATAACTTCCTCAGAGATAGATAGAGCAATGATACAACCAACCAAGAGAGATAGCCATAACCTAGCAGCAATCCTCCTCCTCCATAAGTGCGCCTCTCCTCCTAGAGCGCATGTGTGAGAAGTGAGTGAGTAAATAGAGTGCCTCCCGCACTCTATTTATACTTGACTTGACTTGCCTTTTTACCTAACTCATGTAGGCTCGAACTTAACCACATAACATAATGCTGACTCGGCCGACCCCCAATAGGGTGGTCTAATAACCCTTTGACCCACATGGCCAACCCCCAATAGGTTGGTCTAATAACCCTTTGACCCACATGACTTATACAGGGCCGACCCCAAACAAGGTGGTCTAATAACCCATCAAGTATAAGTTACGACACTTACTATATAAATGACGAAACTTCCTTATAGAGGAATAATACCATCTCTATAGGAATACAATATACATATATGTGAAATACATTCCGAAGTTACATATACATCAACAAGGAATTCCCATTGCGTACTGACGAGAGAACCTACCATTAATGAATGCAAGTCTCAAGGTACTTTTTTTTGTATCTAGTTTTGGCTCCATATAAGGTGTTGTAGTTAATGGAGTAGAGATTGTTGGAAGGAATACCTTAAGATATTCTCCATCAACCAGCAGGAGCATTATTGAAAAGAAACATTATAATTTGATAAAACTTGTAAAAATTGAAAAATAACATATTTACTCCAAACCTCCATCAGTTAGTGACCTGGTTTATACATATATATATATGAGCAACCAAAATTTAGTTAATGGGAGGAACAGGTGGGACAACCCCTCCTACAACTATCTCCAACTCCTCATGTTTTAGAAAATCCTGGAAAAATTCCTCTTTAGTTTTTTTCCTCTGGTAAATATTTAGTTTATAACCATTTACCGAAAAGAAACACTTGATCCATCTATGGTCTTCAACCTGATTGATCCATTCTCGTAGACAAATTCTATCTCATAGGGACCTGACCAATTTGTTGTAAATTTCCCTTTGAAGTTATTGAACTTTGAATCATAAAGTAGTACCCATTTTCATATCTTCGAGTGCTTCTTCTTAATGAATTTATCATGTCAAGTTTCTCTCTGTTGCTACAACAAGGCAGTATGATAGAAAGCATCCTACCTCAATTCATCTAGTTCGTTGAGTTGTACAATCTATTCTCCTTATGCTTTAGACAGGTCCATCCCTACTGTTGTTTCCAACCTGTAGGTTTGTATATGGAATTCTACGGGGAACAAAACCTACTTCCCATAAACCATCTTACAAGGGGTAAGACCTGTTTTATTCTTCCATTTAGTATGATAGGCCCATAGGGCCTTGAGAAGCCTCTTTTCCCATTATTTCTTATGAAGCTACAAATTTTTTGTTAGAATTCCTTCCAAAATGTTATTAGTAGACTCTACCTGACAATTAGCCTGAGGGTGGTAAGGTGTAAATGTCGCCCACAGGGCCTTGAGAAGCCTGTTTTCCCAGTATTTCTTATGAAGCTACAATTTTTTTGTTAGATTTCCTTCCAAAATGTTATTAGCAGACTATACCCAACCATTAGCCTAGGGGTGGTAAGGTGTAAATGTCCTATGTTTAATTTGAACTGTTTTGGAAGTAAATTGAGCACCTTGTGTTGAAATATTGTAACTTTGAAGAATATTCTATTGTATTTTATTATTGTAATTTATTCAGAGATGTTTTATTCCTCCGCCAGGATGTCATTATTGTATTTGATTATGCAAAGTCATTGAGGTAAATCCTCCTTTGTAAGTCGGGGAAATAGATATCCCTAGAGTCAAATGTAATGGGGTTTTTAGGTCCCCTAGAGGAGTCAGCCCAGTCAGCATTAATTGAGTGTTAAATTTAGTTGAGGCTGACATGTCAAGTTGTAAAATTAAAGTATATGTGAATGTATAAATAGAGAGCTAGGCTCTCTCATTTATTCATTCATTCACAGACACACTCACTTGTGTAATTCGCAGTGGAGAGAGAGAGAGAAAGAGAGAGAGAGAGAGAGAGATGCAAGTAGAAGGTCACTTGTTTGGGGTTTTGTATTTGTACTTTTGATCATCTATATTGAGGAATTTTTGCTGGGTTTTCTTCCCCTAGAGGGTTTCCAAGGATAAATTTGTGTCTTTTGTGTTTATGCTGTGCTTGCTATTCTTTCAGTGATCCTATATATGCTATTGTTGTGAAATTGAATTGAACATTGATGTTATCTATCTTAGCATATTTAATCTTAACATGGTATCAATGCTAGCATGAAGGAAGGAAACATATGGCATTTACGACCCTTGTTTCACTTGCGACAATTTGAAAGCTAGGGCTTTGTATAGAAAAACCTAGTCATCGTGGAACTTTCACTATAAATAACTTTTGGAAAAGGTTCAAGCTCTAAAATTTGGACAGACCGAATATGACATGTTCCTGTACCTTTTGTCCGAGTTTCAGCCTCATATTCGTTGTACTTTGTGAGATATGATCCGTACAAGTTAGGGTTTTTGCCTCTTACAGAATACATCCCTAAACATGTGACGTAGGAAAAAAGGTCATATCTTGGGATAGGAAGCTCCAAATGGAATTCTGTAAAAAGTGACAGTTAGGGCACGGACTTTAGTTTCATAGGTCCCAGTATTAGAGGCCGAAGTTGAAACAATGACACATGGAACTCCGTACAAGTTCGCTATGTTGTTTCATCCCATAAACAGGTCATTTTGGGAAATGTAGCATATCTCTCTGATGGATAATCCATGAATATCCAAACTATGGGGTTGGAAATATGATAGGTCAGGATACCACAGGCCAAAGTTTCATACCCTGAGGATCCAAAATTTTAGAGATACACCAGAAACAATACTGCACATATAAAATGGATCAATAGAGGAAATCAAAGAAGAGGAGGAAGAAGTTCTCACTTAGGGTTTTCAGTTTTTAGGTATGGCATGACCTGATACAATGTTGGTGACACCTGATGCAACATTGGAAACTTTGAAAATGGATTTGGAATCCCTTCATCATAGATATTAATCTTCCATCAAAATGTTGTGGGAGGAATGAGATTGAAAATTAGGGTTTCCAAGTAAGAAGAAACCCTACCAAAGTTAGGAGACTCATAGTGAATCAGAAGGAGGTTTAAATGGAACTGATATTCTTAATCCTAGCACCATCAACCTATATAAGATGTTTACAAGTGATCTACCTTGGATGATTAGGGTTTTACCCTTATAGAAAATATTACAAGCAATATCGACAGGTATGACTTGAGGAGATGCAGGTGTGTTTTGAAATTTGTTTCATTTATCTGATGATTAAGTTCATGATATGTTTGTCTTCATATTATTGAGGTTACTAAAATCATGATTAATTTTAGACTTTTCTGATCACCTTAGTAAAAGTATGAATGCATGTGAATTATATAATACAGTCATTGATTAGGGTTATGACACTTATGATTGTACTAATGCACTTGTGGTGTTGTATGAGGATGATGTTGTCTTCTAACATGAAAGGTACATCAAGAAAGACAAATCAAGTTCTAGATCAAGAATATATGACCATGATGACATGAAGACAAAGACTCATCCATAGTCTTTGATCACATAGAATCTCTACTTATGAGGATGGATAGAAGTTCAAAGACATATAATCATGATGCTATCATAAAGGGAAAATAGAGATGAAGATGGAGGCAACCACATAAACATAAAAGATAAGTATTTGAGTTGTTATTTGAATTACTTCTTGAATCTATAAATAGTTAATGATATTGCTCGTAATAGTTGTATGCAGATTTGTATTCCTGGAATCAGGAAATATATCATGCATAGTGTAAGAATTGATATAACATTGAACAATATACTACTAATATGCATATGATGGGTAAGTTGGACAAACATTCCATTGTTGCTTTTCTAGAATGAAACCTCTTTGCTAACATACTGGGAGCTGTGCAATCTCTTGATAGTATGTTCTGGTAGAGATGGAAGGAATCTAGATAGCCACTGTATGCATACAGGATATGGAAAAGTGTTGTGCCCAAGTATTGGTCAAGATAGTTGCATAACTACGTGAATCATATTAGTATGCATAATAGGTTATCATTAAAATGTCAACATGATTTGATAATTATGAAGTGTTACTAATCATGTAATTGAATTTGATTTGTAGGAAAAATCGTGTGCTATGATCTACAAAAGAAGGATGATGAACACTTGTTCCGAAGAACAAGTGATGACTGTTCAACAAGAAGACTTACAAATAAAACATAATATAGAAGTACAAAGCAAGGCTTGTGGCTATAGGATTCTCTTAGAAAGAGGGAGAGGATCATGATGAGATGTTTGCTCCAATGGCTAGACACAATTCCAGAGATAGATTACACCCATGGATGACAAGACCGTTCTCTTAAATAATTTAATTGAAGAAGAAGTGTATATAGAGAAAAATCACAAGATCTGAAAGAGAATCACATTATTGACGAAGGCTTTGTATGGGTTCAACATGTACCCAGGATCGATAGTCATTTGACAAGCTTGATGATCACCATGGGTGATGCGGATTTCAACCTTTGCTACAAGGTTGAAGATGGTTTCTATATACAGATGAAATGATTCTCTCAGATGGATGCAAGAGGGAACTCACCATAGAGTTCGAGTGATCTTGAGGGTCATATCAGTAGACCCTTATGATGAGAGATGGCACGGATAGATATGTATAAGATCACTCAATGCAGAGTGTGAATGATGTTCAGTCATAGAGGGAGGACAATACTCAGATGTAGAAAAATAAACTTCAGAGGGAGTAGATCCTAGAGTTAAAGAATCTTGGCATGATTCTTGTGACTATATATGTGGCTAAGATCATATGAGATTTTTCCTTAGCCAAGGAAAATGTGAAGTAGAGATCTGGGATGATGGACAATGGTTTCTACAGTTTACAGATAGATGATTGGTTAGTTGATGTATTTGACGAATATTGTTGGGCATGGCCCAAGTTGGTACAATTTTGATGAAGTACATTTTTGGCAGTTGCATAGTTCGGACTGCGAAGTTCAAGTGGCACAGTTTTTTCAAATGGCGTGGTTTGGATTGTGAAGTTAGATATGAGCAACAAGCGGTGAGAAGTCTAGGCACAACGCAATTTTTCTGATGCGCAGTGTCAGCGCAACAACTATTTTTGGAAAAGGTCGAGTAGATGAAAGCGACCTGTTTTGGGTAAGCGGCTCCAAGATTCCCGACAGTTGGGTAAGGATCAGAGTGGAGGTAGATGAAAGCGACCCGTCAGTTGGATTGGCGGAACACCGTTAGAAGCTAATCCACAAGTTAATGATGATAGCAAGGCTAAAGGGGTAGAAAGCGACACGCCATGATGCAGTTCTAACCATTTCATGATGACTGCGGCCGTTAGAAGGGCATGTGAGCCATGAGTGGCCCAGGAAGGTAGCCAAAATCGAGTGGAGAAGCTGTCGACTACAACATGCCGAGGTGGTAGGTAACTGCACCATTTTTGGGTAAACTTATGGTTTTGGTCCATTGCATTGTAAAGACGTGACTTAAGGGCATGATCTATAAAAGGGGGCATTTTTGTAAGGGAAAGGGTTAAGTTGTTGTTGATTCTTTTTGTAGATCTCTCATAGAATTGTTGTAAAAGGATAAGTATTGTAAAGAGGCTCTGCAACTACGTGCACAAAGACCTATTGTAGAGAGAAGAGCCTGCAACTTAGTGCATAGGCCGGAACTGTTGAACCCTTCCCAATAATATAAAAAACAGTTCCTGTGGACATAGATCCCATCCTGGGGGTGAACCACGTTAAATCCGTGTGTTTTTTATTGGATGTGTGTTTTCTTTTGTTAAATGGTTACATTCTTGTTTATGAGTAGATGCATCTTTGCTTATATGTATTCTCCATAAGAATGAATGATATGAACTATTAGTTTTTCAGAATTTTCAATCTGATCTAAGATCTTAACTGAGAGAATAACATGTACAACATATCTACAGCATATCAATCATGGACATAATAATGCAAGCACACAAGAGACATAGAGTTTCACCGGGGAAAACCAAGAAGGTGAAAAACCCTGCAACTTCCTCAGAGATAGAAAGAGAAATGATACAACCAAAGTACAAGAGATAGTCTTCTCCTAGCCGCAGATCCTCCTCCTCACAAGTGGGCCACTTTCTGAATGAGAGAAGTGTGTGTAATGAGATGATCAAATAGAGTGCCTCTCGCACTCTATTTATACTTGACTTGACTTGCCTAATAACCTTTACTAGGTCAGCCATAACTTAACCACATAGCATATTGATGACAGGGCTGACCCCCAATACGGTGGTCTAATAACTCTTTGACCCACATGACTTATACAAGGACGACCCCCGCAAGGTGGTCTAATAACCCATCAAGTATAAGTCATGACACTTACAATATAAATGACGACACTTCCGTATCGAGGAATAATAACATCTCTATAGGAATACAAACACTTCCGTATAGAGGAATAATAACATCTCTATAGCAATACAATATACATATATGAAATACATTCCGAAGTTACAAATACATCAACAATTCCTCTTAAATAGGAAGGTATTTCTAGACACAGATATGCTAGCACAAGTCTTCTTCTCTAGATCATCATCATCGAATCATCGTCATCGTCACGGCTGCTGCTATCTTAATCAATCTCTGATCTACTCGTCATAGGAATTTCTACAAAGCCAGTCCTTTTTCATACTGGATGTAGGCCCACCACCTATAGGTCTTCATCATCACTGGTCATACTGTGGATCCTCAGGACTTATTACGTGCATCAACAAAACCTAGCAAGAGCATCTCAGGAATGATTACGTGCCCAGCACGGCCTGCAAGATCTCCCAGGGAGCTATTACATGTGACCAAGCAAAACCAAGCAAGAACATTTGTTAGATCTCCCAAGGAGCTATTATATGCCATAGGAAAAAACTAGCAAGAACATCTGCAAATATCCCAAGGAGAAATTATATGCAACCGAAAAAACCTAGCAAGAGCATCTCAAGACTGATTACGTGCCCAACACAACCTGCAAGATCTCCCAGGGAGTTATTATATGCCACGGACAAAACCTAGCAAGAGCATTTACCAGATATCCCAGGGATCTATTATATTTCATCGAAAAAACCTAGCAAGAGCATCTCAGGACTGATTACGTGCCCAACACAACCTGCAAGATCTCCCAGGGAGTTATTATATGCCACGGACAAAACCTAGCAAGAGTATCTGTAAATATCCTAGGGCGCTATTATATGTTCCTCTGAGAAAAACCTAGAAAGATCATTTGCCAGACCTCCTAGGGAGCTATTATATGCCATCAACAAAACCTAGCAAGAGTGTCTACAAATCTCCTAGGGTGCTATTATATGCTCATCTGCACAACTTGTCCACGACCATAGAGTATCAACTTGATACTCTCCATACATCATCCTGATGTACATGACATGATCATCCTGATCATCATCATAGCATCATCCTGATGTGTATCATCTGAAGCAACATCTTGAATCTCATCATCTATGATAGTCCTGATCATACAATGCATCCACCTGATGCATATCTGATACATATCATCTGGAGAAACATCCTGAAGCTTTTCAACCATGATCATCCTGATCATACAATGCATCCACCTGATGCATATCTGATACATATCCTCATCCATGATCTACCTAATCACACAATGTATCCACCTGATACATATACAAATACATGATCCAACTGATCATCACAAGCATCCAACGTGATGCATATACATATACATGATCCAACTGATCATCACGAGCATCCAACATGATGCATATACATATACATGATCCAACTGATCATCACAAGAATCCAACATGATGCATATACATATACATGATCCACCTGATCATCACAATCATCCAACATGATGCATATACAGAGCAATAATTGGAGCATCATCTTGATGCCCATCATCCAGTGCTTACATCCATAGCCATGGGAAGGATCCTTCTCTCACCATGCTTGGAATGGCTCTAGAAAATGTGTACATCACTTCTTCCTCGAAGTGTCATCAATCTGAAGAACACCAAGCCTCTCTCTGAAGTATTCAAACTTCACTCTTGCTAGTGGTTTCGTCAGCACATCCGCAATCTGCTCATCTGTCACAACATACAGGAGCTTCACTGCTCCTCTCTGCACCATATCCCTGATATAGTGATATTTGATCTCAATGTGCTTCGACCTGTCATGGAACACTGGATTCTCAGACAGCTTCACACAACTTTGGTTATCACAAAAGATACCAGTAGCATCCAACGGGAGATCAAATAACTCATACAGTAGCTTCCGAAGCCATACTGCCTCACAACTAGCCGAACAAGCTGCAACATACTCTACTTCGGCTTTACTCAGTGCTACGCAGGACTGCTTCCTGCTAAACCAAGAGATCACACCTGATCCTATACTGAAGCAACACCCAGAAGTGCTCTTCCTATTTGCAGCACTGCCTGCCCAGTCCGAATCAACATAACCCTGCAGGTTAAACTTTTGATTCGCATCATACTTGAGCCCATAATCAATTGTAACCTTCAGGTACCTTAGAATATCCTTTACAGCAACCAGGTCAACACCTCTAGGATCCGTCAAGAACTGGCTCAACGTGTTCACCACAAATAAAATATCTGGTCTCATGTTTGTCAGGTACATCAAGGACCCAATCATCTGACAATACACAGTGACATCAACTGGCTTAGATGAAGCATCACACAGAAGCTTCAGGTTTGATGCCATAGGTGTGGCCATGACCTTGCAGTCCATCATCCCGAACCTCTTCAGGATCTCTACTGCATACTTCCCTTGACCAAGGAAGATCCCGTCTACACTCTGCCACACCTCCATGCCTGGAAAATAGTGCATCATCCCCAAGTCCTTCATCTCGAACTCAGCAGCAAGCTTCCTATTGGTATCGGCAATCAAACCATCCTCACCTGTTACAAACAGGTCATCCACATACAATAGTAGTATCACATGATTTCCTTCCTCAACCTTGTAGTAAAGGTTGGAATCTGCTTTACTCTTGGTAAAGCCCAAACTAGATAGGAAACTGTCCATCCTGCCATACCAAGTCCTAGGAGCTTGCTTCAAGCCATACAAGGATTTCTTCAACCTGCACACATATGCCTCCCTGTCATGTGTTTCAAAACCAAGTGGCTGCTCCAAATACACTTCCTCCTCGACTACACCATTCAAGAAAGCTATCTTGCCATCCATTTGGTGTATCTTCCATTTCATCACTGCAGCAAGTACTGATCTAATGGAAGTGTATCTGGCCGTAGGAGCAAAAGTCTCTTCGTAATCAATCCCTTCTTTCTGGGAGAATCCACGAGCTACAAATCTAACTTTGTATTTCTCTATGATGCCATCTTTAGCATGCTTGATCTTTTATAGATCCACTTGGAAGTCACAACAGACTTCCCTTCAGGTCTTGGGACTGCATCCCAAACATCATTCATCATGATCGACTAGTACTCCTCGATCATGGCATTCTTCTCGAATCCTAGGAACTTCAATATCTTCAATAGATAACTTTGTTGCTGAACAAATGTTGTAGTACTTCTTTTGTAGGTGATGGTATATTGTCTTTCCTACAAAGCAAGTTAAATTGCATGATTAGAAACATCTCATAGTTTTCAGAATAAATTCTTACACATAAATAAATATGTCATACAATCATGCAATTATTTTAGCCAATGCTTCAATACAACATTTATCCATATCCCATAACTTTCTAGATGCCTTCTAATCTCTACCAGAACATTGTTAAGAGTGTGCACAACTCCCAACATGTCAACAAAGAGGTTTCATTCTAGATAAGTAGCAATGAAATGTTGTATAGTGCCATAGGCCACTTACCCATCAGATGCATATTAGTAGTATACTGTTCATCAATGCAATTATTCTAATATGCATAATACACAACCTAAGTCTAGGAACATAAGTGTATACATCATTGAACAATATTAATCAAATATACACGAAATGATAATTTAAATACTTATCTTTGTTTTTTGTTGTTGGGTTGACTCCCTCTCAGTCTTTGCTTCCTTTCTGCAACTCCATTCTAATGTGGATTGTGAGAAGTGGTCAAATCCCTCTGAATGTTTGCATCCTTGCAGAAACTACTGGAGTGTGCTCCCTCTTGATCTCTGCTTCCTGGATTACCTGTCCTTGAACTTATATCCATCCTTGATCACTTATGCATATTTGCTAGTATCATCATTGTGTTATCCTCAAGGTCTCATACATACATTCATTAGTATAATCTCAATACTATCAAAACACAATAATATTAAACATGTATAGTCATGATCATTCCAAACATAGATAAAAAACATTAGTATTCAAGGTTTCAAGGAATACTTCTTTTACTCATGCATATTCTTATTTGACCAAAGGACTCTTCTGGTGAGTCATATCATCAATCAAGGTAAGGGACATAATATGCATAAACCCTTGATTACTTAAATTTCTAACTTCGTAAATAATCATTATCAATCATACCAAGTATACTTATATAAGAGATCCTATCACAAGGTAGGATTCTAACTTCATATAGGAAAAACATACCTGGATTAGCATGCTAGCTAGTTATGTCTAACATACCCGCACAATGTCTTCTTGTTCTCTTCAATGACTTGTGCTAGTAACCTGCATATTTCATAGGTTAACCATTATAGAACCAAGTTATACATACCTTATAAGTAGATCTTCTATGTGATCCATGACAATGGATGAATCTTTGTCTTCATGTCAACATGGTCATATGTTCTTGAACTTAGAACATGATTTGTCTTTCTTGATGTACCTTTCATGTTAGCGGACAACATCAACCTCATACAACACCACAATGCATTAGTACAATCATAAGTGTCAAAACCCTAATCAATGAATATCTTCTATCATGCATTCATATTTTTATTAAGGTGATACAACAAGTCTAAGATTAATCAAGATTGTACTAACCTTAATGATGACAAAAAAATCATAAACTTAATCATGAATAGAATTGGAAACATACCTATAAGTCATACTTGTCGAGATTGCTTGTAATCTTCTTATGTAAGCCCTTAGCCTCATCTCCTTTTGAAATAGGAACTTCTTCACTTATGTAGGTGACCAATCCATTCTCTTCTAGGATTAACACAATCCACTTGATTTGCAGAAACTGGATCTGGATCTGGATTAGGGTTTGTTAGGGAAACCCTAAAAATTCAAATTTTGAATTTCAAACTTCTGAAAGGATAGAAAGATGCGCCTTGATGAGCTGATCAAGCTGGTATACTCATAGTTTGAAAACTGCAAGGTTTCACCCCTCAAAATTGCCTTCAAAACTTCCAGATCTTCTAGACAGGATCCCAAACTAGGGTTTGATAAAGCCCACCCTTATTCCCAACCAAAAGGTTCTATCCAAAGCTCTAAACTTCGATTTTTCTAAGGATCTTCCAACCATGGTCACAGACTTAAAAAATTCCAACTTTTGCAGAAGCCCTAATTTTCTACCTTTTCGATCAAAATCCCGAACTAGGGTTTGATCAAGCCCAGCCTTCTTCCCAACCAAAAAATTCGATCTTGGTCTCTAAATTTTGATTTTGATGAGGACCATCCAGTCATGGTCTCCGATACAAAATATTCCAACATTCTCCGAAACCCTAAATTGCCGGAGCCATGAATGAAGGTGCTCAAAATCCAATTATGTTTTGACAGAAATATGCACCTGATTGTTTCTAGTGTAACTCCAAAATTTCTGATCTATGGAGTCTGAAACTTATTCATGTTGTAACCTGACCTGTTATCTTTCCAACCCCATAGGTCTGACCTCAATTGGATTCTCTGACAGAGAGTTATGCTAAGTGTCGCAATGTGACCTGTTTATGGGATAAAACAGGAGAGAGAACTTGTACGGCATGCCAGGTGTCACTGGTTTAGTTTCGGCCTCTGAGAAACTTACTTGATAAAGTACAATCCGTTCCCTACCTATCATGTTTTACGAAATTTCATTTGGACCTTCCTAGCCCAAGTTATGACCTTTTTTCCCAGGTCACCTGTTTATGACTAAGATTTGGAAGAGGCAGAAACCCTATATTGTATAGATCATAAATCACAAAGTACAACGAATTAGAGGTTGTAATTTGGACACAAGGTACATGGGGATATTGTATTAGACATGTGATATTTTCAGATCATGAACCCTTGCCAAAATGTATTTATAGCGAAAGTGCTATGATTCCTGGTTTTTGCTATATCAAGCTCTAGCTTCGCAAATGCAACAAGTGTCATAAATGCCATACCATGCCTTCTTTCAGGCTAGCTCTGATACCATGTTAGTTTTTCAGAATTTTCAATCTAATCTAAGATCTTAACTGAGAGAATAAAATGTATAGCATATCAATCATGGACATAATAATGCAATCACACAAGAGACTTAGAGTTTCACCCGGTGAAACCAAGAAGGTGAAAAACCCCGCAACTTCCTCAGAGATAGAAAGAGCAATGATACAACCAAAGTACAAGATATAGTCTTCTCCTAGCAGCAGATCCCTCCTCACAAGTGTGCCACTTTCTGAATGAGAGAAGTGTGTGTGTGTGTAATGATATGATCAAATAGAGTGCCTCCCGCACTCTATTTATACTTGACTTGACTTGCCTAATAACCTTTACTAGGTCGGCCTTAACTTAACCACATAACATATTGCTGACATGGCTGACCCCCAATAGGGTGGTCTAATAACCCTTTGACCCACATGACTTATACAGGGCCTACCCCACCAAGGTGGTCTACTAACCCATCAAGTATAAGTCACGACACTTACAATATAAATGACGACACTTCCGTATAGAGGAATAATAACATCTCTATAGGAATACAAACACTTATGTATAGAGAAATAATAACATCTATATAGGAATACAATATACATATATGAAATACATTCCGAAGTTACAAATACATCAACATGAACAATATGTTAAGTGTTGAACATGTATGTGTGAATGTTGAATGTGCAAGTATTTATGAATAAGATGAATGCATGAGTATTTGGGTAAACACTAAGTCAACGCAGCCTGTGTAAGTGTGATGCCCTTGAAGCGCAACACCGGAAGTGCACAGTTTCATTGTAGTTCATTGTATTGGATAAGTCACCTAAGTATACAATCCAATATGCTTGTTGAATGCATAATTTACACTAAGAAAAGTATGTCGAAGATGTGTGATTGTTAAAGAGGAAGCACAGTCTTTAGTTGTGATGTCCTGTTGTTAAGTGGTCATTCCAAAGTGTGCAGGCCCTGTGTGCACGATAACATAAGTCACAACCGCAAAGTAGGTGAAACTTCGCACAGTCCCTTAGTATGTTGAACCTCGCGTCACCTAGTTACAGAAACCTAATTCTGTAATCCCCCATAAACTTCTTCTCGGGTGAGACCTCAGCCTATTCGCAAGCTATTGCCAAAAGGGCCGATGAAGAAGGGTTTTGTTGGACCACAACCACATAGAACCCAGGTCAGCACAAGAAAATTAAAGAAAAGGGTTATTAGGCCAACAAATGGTTCCGTTGCCACACTTTAACTGGTGATGTGCTCAGAATATTGGCATCCCGAGAGAACAAAAATACAGAACTGGGTAGACACTACAGAGAAGGAGTTTGCAAGAAAGGAGAACAAACATCTGCGTTTCTCCGATGAACAATGGCTACAAAGATACCTATATTATGATATTTACGAAATTTTCTTTGTAGCCTTCAAAAACGATCGATATGAGTGGTTGTTGAGATTAGCAGAACGAAAAACTTGTTATCAGGGAGGAGAACCTACGGAGTGGACTCCAGATCTGACTCAGAGGCTTAAAGCGGTGGATATCTCGATCTCAAGAGCAATAGACTTCTAGTTGGACATCATATTAGAAGGCTATGTGATAGAATTTGTTGTGGACATGTTGAAGTGTTACAGTGCAGCAGAGGCAGAGTTATTCAAAGGATTCATAGGTAAGTACCTGAACAATCTCAGCCTATACATTAAAATGTTGTTAGTAGATAAAGGTGTCTTAAGAATGCAGTAAAATACCTAAGAGTTTTGAGTCTGTAATTTTCAGAGCTAATGACAATGATACTGAAGAACACATTCATACATTAAGAAGTGGTAAAAGATACAAGTCTAGTGTAGAAAAGAGGTCTAATGAACATGAACTACGCATATCTATAGAAACTGAGTTACAAGTTAAGACTGATAGCCAGATAGAACCTCCAGTAGCTACCTATCAGCCCATTACTCCATAGAATCCTCCAGTTGACAATACTGCTAACCCACAAAACATTAGTAGTAGTAACACCACAGGAGTGAAAACTCAGAACATTTTGAGCAGTAGTATTCCTAACACATCACAAACTACTGTGCCTCCTAGAAGGAGAATGACAGACAATATCAAACTGTCGATATTCAAAGGAATGGGTATAGAAGACCTTGAGAAACATTGGTTTCTCTCTGAAGTCGTGTGGAATGTTAAGCAAGTCTAGGATGATGCTGTTAAGCAAGCAGAACTGGTCACTACATTCAGAGACAGAGCCTTGAATTGGTTTATGAAATATCCTATTGGACAGAATAGGACCCTGCTGGATATCAAGGATTCCCTCTTAAGAGAATTTAAGAAACCAAATTCAGAGTTGTAGTGTATCACAAAACTAAAATAAATCAAGCAAAAAACTAATGAAACAGTATGAGAATTTGACCAAAAATTCAAAGCACTCCTAGATCAAATTAGCTTTGACATAGCACTGCAACAAGACCAGGAATGGTTCATAGCCACGACGTTTCCTGCACACATCAGATTGTCATTGATACAAATATCACACTGTTTTATTTGTAATTAGCTTCATGGAGGAATTCACTATGGTTCATGAAAATACCCCTACGAGGATATTTGAAGTCTAGGGAGGACAACTTGGCTTCAACTTGATCCTTCTGAGATTATATTGTTACATCCCTTGGAGGTTTATGATTAGGGTTTTTTGATGAAACCCTGGGTGCATTTTCTAAATAAGAAGAAGAGAATCAAATGTATTGCATTGGCTGACTTGTTTTAGTGATTCATGCATGTTATATCTCCTTGGTTCAGCTAGGACTTTCACTATTTTCCCTAGCTATTTGGAGAGATAGTGAATTGTACTAGCCTTGTGATAAGGCTCTCATGCATGTTCTTGACTTGTAATTTATAGTTATATATGTATTGCTAATTTATCATAAGTAAAAGATAATTTTGTTGAGTGATTTGACATCATCATTGAATAAGTTAAGGGTTGTTTTACTATTGCTATAATTGTTGTAAAAGTGATTTTTCAGATTTGTTTTATGCATGATAAATTTTCAATGCAACTAAATCTAATATAAGAACTAGGATATTTTTGTGAGGATCCATGCAAATTCACTAAAGCACAAAATTGATTATGACTAGGTGAAACTCTACTCTTTGAGGTTTCAGAGGATTTGGATTCATGTGTTTCTTCCTACCATATTTAAGTATATAAAATATTTTATAAGGGCATGCTAAAATATTCTAACGTATACATTCATTGTGGGTAAGCTAGATTGACCACATTTCTTGCAAAGCCAAGGATTGATTTGCATTATATGTGTGTGATATCCATCGACGGAGAGTAAAGTTGAGATTTTGTGTGCCCAAGGTGTCCCTGCACTGTCTGTACTGTTCATCCTACCATTGTGCTACATGGACATGTTGTACATACTGCTCAGTCTTTTGGTAGAATTCCTTCATGAAATCGCAAATTTGTACTTGGTGCCACAAAACCAAGGGCATTAATACAACATGACATTTGCAATCTGAATATATATGTACAAATTCAACATGTACAATATGAAAGTATGGAAAATTAGATTACCTGTGACTTCACCAATGCAATTTTTTTGCTTTCCTTCGCACTATCTACTTGATATGTTATGTGCTTTAAGTTCCGCATTTCTACTGACATCCTCCAAATTCGAGCTCCTTGGTTTCATGGATGCAACGACTCAATAATGCAAATCCACTGTACCTGGAACATGTCCCATATAAACATGATCTTTTATAATATTTTTTTCCTTTAGGTCTTGGACACATTATGCTATGTATAATTTCTCTGGATGCATTCGGTGGTTGTAACGATGGGCATTCATGCACAATGTTAGTATGCAAATCAAAAAATATATGTCTATATGTATCATAATAGTACTCAAATCCTACATGGTATCTACAACAACATGTGTTGCAATCAATGCAAATTCTAACATGCCAAGGTTTGCATTTTCAAAGGACCTTCAACCCAAGTTCAATTGTGTGTGCTCAATCTTGAACCTCTAGTAGAGTTATGTTTGTGTCGTGTCAAGGAAGTGATTGAAATGGGGTTCACACCCCTTAATGCCTTTTCTCAACTTTAACACATAGCTTTGATTCGATGACTGTCTAGTGTTATCATGCCAAAAATTTTGTACTAGTTCTTTAACAACATCAATAAGCTTCATGTATGAATGAGGTAACCTACCAACAAAGGCCCAACAATCTTTTTGGCCTAGTGTCTCAATTTTTTCTCTAATAGCAGCATACTTTTGAAGAGTCTTTCTATCTACTTTAAATATTTTACTAGTGTGTGATAACATGCGACATTGACTTGTGGATTTGTCTATGATCGATTTTGACAGTACACGATAGGCCGCATTAAAATATTTTGTACTAGAAGTTTTTCCAATCAAATTAAATGTAGATTATAGATTTATAACAACATGATTGTTGGCATCTGAACTTCTAACTACCTTTATGCCAAAAATTCTCCTAACATGAGCTAGGCAATGTGATTTTAACAAAGCAAGAAACAATTGACATTTTCCTGCATTGGTTTTGGATTCAAAAAATTCTTTGATTATCTTGTTACAATGGAAATCAATATTGCGTTTGGGCAACTTACCTTCAAGTCCTGAAAATGAACTTTCATCCACATTAATATGTCTTGGATTTCTTTGTCATTCACTTGATAGTCGAGGAAAGGGAGTAGGAAAGGAAGTATGAGTCTTGTCACCGGTTTGTTGTGGCCCTTCGTTCACAATTTGGTCCTGCAAGGGAGTGTGTTCGACATGAGTCTGCTCTTCTTGGGGAGGTTTCCAATTAAAAAATTGTTCAACATCCATCCCTTCATGCTTGACATAAAGCAAGATTTGATTGACTTCAACCACTTCATTGTTGCTTGTTGATAGATCTAAGGCACTAACATCTTGATGTCTACAGTTTTCCATGTACAACCTGGCCTTTTTAGGGGGCGACTCCTTCCTTCTAGACTTTCTTTTATTATTACGTTTATTTCCCATATTCAATACGTTTTTTAACAAAACAAAAATATCACCCCTGCAAGAATGAACGACAAATAAGATATTAAAACTCAATGTGCATGATTATTAAAACTCCATGTAGCAATTGATTATGTACAACATCATCTAGTGAGAATGTTTTCATATAATCTTAAAAGCTATTGAGAATACCATAGATATAACAACAACATCACCTCTAGGAACTTAATTGGATGGTAGTATGGGATGTTAGTAGGAGCAAATTTCCTACAAAAGGAGAAGCTCCTACTCACTTCATTTTCATGTTTTGGATGAGGGAAAATAGCCCCAAAAGATTACTTGAGTTTGATTCTTTATGTGTTTGTGTGAGTTGTTGTACTGAAATCATGAGGAATTCAACAAATGTTTGTGTACAAGATGGAGTTATGTGAATGAAATCTTATTGGTGGTGATGCAAGCAAGTTTTTTTTATTATCTTCATGAAAGGTTCAAAGCATTTCTTGGTGCATGTTGTAGTTTTTTTGTGGTAAGATGTTTTTATTGTCTATGTTGAAGATTAAGAATACTAAAATACATCTATCATACAATTCATGAAGAAAAACTAAAATAGATAGAATTCAAACAAAGTGAATGAAGACTAAATGTTGATGTATTTGTAACTTCGAAAGATATTCACTTGTATATTATATGTATTACATTTGTACTTTATTGTATCCGCAACGGAGATGTATTATTCCTCCGATTGGAAGTGTCGTCATTTGTATTTGCAAGTGTCGCAAGTTATATTATAAGTGTCATAACTTATATTTGATGGGTTATTAGACCACCTTATAGGGATCGACCCAGTGTGGGTCAAAGGGTTATTAGACCACCCTAGTGGGGTCGGCCCAGTGCCATGTGGATGGGTTATTAGGATTCCTTAGGAAGTCATCCCAGTTAGAGTAAAAGGCAAGTGAAGTCATTGTATAAATAGAGAGTGTGTCTCTCTTATTCTATTCATTCACACACTTACTCACTTCGCATTAGTGAGAGAGAGGAGGAGTGCGCACAAGTGGAGGAGGAGTAGCTGTTGCATATATCTATCTTTTGGGGATTCATCTTTGTGATATATGTATTGGTGCTCATTCTATCTCTGAGGAAGTTGTGGTGTTTTTCACCTTCTTGGTTTTCCCCGGTGAAATGCTTTGTGTCTCTTGTCTCTTGTGTTTGATATGCTGTACATATTGTTCTCTCAGTTAATATACTAGATCATATTGAATTAAATGATGAAAAACTAACATGGAATCAGAGCTAGCCTCAAGGAAGGTATTGTATGGCATTTACGACACTTGTTGCACTTGCGACAAATTGGAAGCTAGGACTTGGTATTGTAAAATCCAGTCATCGTGGCACTTTTCCTATAAATCAATTTTTGGCGAAGGTTCAAGATCTGAAACTTTTACAAGTCGAATATGAGATGTCCATGTACCTTGTTTCTGAAGGAAAGCCTCATATTCATTGTACTTTGTGAGATATGATCCATACAAGTTAGGGTTTCTGCCTCTTCCAGAATGCAGTCCTAAACAGGTGACCTAGGAACAAAGGTCATATCTCAGGATAGGAAGCTTCTAATGGAATTTCGTAAAAATTGGAAGTTAGGGAACTGACTATAGTTTCACAGGTTTTGGTTTCAAAGGCCAAAGTTGAAACAGTGACATGTGGAACACTGTACAAGTTTTCTATACTGTTTCATCCCATAAACAGGTCACGTTGTGACACTTGCCATATCTCTCTCTCAGAGAATCCATTTGAGTTCATATCTGTGGGGTTGGAAATATGACAGGTCATTCTATCACAAGCCAAAGTTTCAGACCATGAGGATCCGAAATTTCAGAGATAAATCAGAAACAATATGGCATATATTTCTGTCCAAATAGAATTGGATTCTGAGCACTTTCATTTTTGGATCGTCACTGCTGCAGGAAATTACGGTTTCTGAAAAAGTTGGAATTTTTGGAATCTGGGACCATGGCTAGATGCTCCTCATAAAAATTGAAATTTAGAGACCAAGATCAATTTTTTTGGTTGGGTTGAACCCCGAGATCTATCAAACACTAGTTCGGGATTGTGACTAGAAAACCAAAATTTGACAGAAGTTGCAGATCCAAAACTCGTAGGTCAATGTTTAGAGTTTTCAAAATATAAGAAAACCAGCTTGCTCACCTTAGTCAATTACATCTCCCTGTCCAGACAAAAGGTTGAAATTCCAAGTTTGGATTTTTAGGGTTTCTCTCTCAAACCCTAGCCAGCTCTAGATCCAGATTCAACAAATCAAGTGGGGTTGATAACTTTCGAGCATGGAAGTATAGGATTGGGTTAATACTAGAAGAGAATGAATTGGACAGCTACGTAAGTGAAGAAGTTCCAGTTCCAGAGGGATATGAGGCTAAGTCCTTACATAAAAGACTACAAGCAATCTCGACAGGTATGAGTTGAGGAGATACATGTATGTTTTGAAATCCGTTCATGATTAAGTTTATGATATGTTTGTCTTTATATTATTGAGGTTAGTACAATCTTGATTAATTTTAGACTTGTATTATCACCTTAGTAAATGTATGAATGCATGTGAATGATAGAAGACATTCATTGATTATGGTTATGACACTTATGATTGTACTAATGCACTGTGGTGTTGTATGAGGATGAAGTTGTCCGCTAACATGAAAGGTACATCAAGAAATACAAATCAAGTTCTAGATCAATAACATATGACCATGTTGACATGAATACAAAGACTCATCCATATCCATTGACCACATAAAATGTCTACTTATGAGGTATGCATAATTTGGTTCTACAATGCTTAACTTATGAGTTATGCAAGTTACTAGCACAAGGTCTCTAAAGCATTGAAGAGAACAAAGAAGACATTGTTTGGGTATGTTAGACATAACTCGCAAACATGATAATCCAGGTATGTTTAGAATCCTACCTTGTGTTAGGATCTCATATAAGTATACTTTTGTATGATTGATAATGATTATTCATGAAGTTATAGGTTTGAGTAATCATCGGTTTATGCATATTATGCTTCTTACTTTGATTAATGATATAACAAACCAGAAGAGTCCTATGGTCAAATAAGAATATGCACGAGTAAAAGAAGTTCTCCCTGAAACCTTGAATAATAATGCTTGTGATAAATTACCTGTTTATGAAATTATCATGACCATACATGTTTAAGATTATTTAAAATCATAATGTTTTGATAGTATTGAGATTATATTAATGCATGTATGATTATGTATGAGATATTGAGGATGACACAATGATGACACTAGTGCACACTTAAGCATGCATAGTGGTCCAGGATGGATAAAAGTTCAAAGACAGATAAGCAAGGAAGCAAAGATCAAGAGGGAGCACACTCCAGTAGTTCCTGCAAGGAAGCAAAGATAAAGAGGGAGCACACTCCAGTAATTCTTGTAAGGAAGCAAATATTGAGAGGGAGTCCACCCAACAAACAAACAGAGATAAGTATTTGAATTGTCATTTCTTGTATATATGATTACTTAAATGATGTTGTTCAGTAATGTACATACTTATGTTCCTAGATTTAGGATGTATATTATGCATTTTAGAAAAGTTGCATTAATGAACATGATACTACTACTATACAAGTAATGGGTAAGTGACCTATGGTACTGTACAACATTCCATCGCTACTTATCTAGAATAAAACCTCTTTGCTGACATGTTGGGAGTTGTGCACACTCTTAATAATGTTCTGGTAGAGATCGAAGGTATCTAGAAAGTTATGGGATATGGATAAATGTTGCATTGAAGCATTGGCTAAAATAATTGCATGACTATATGACATATGTCTTTATGTGTAAGAATTTGTTCTGAAATCTATGATATGTTTCTAATCATGCAATTGAACTTGTCTTGTAGGAAAAACCATGTACCATCACCTACAAGAGAGACTTGTTTCAAAGAACAAGCGACGAAGACTCAACAATGACATTTTTTCCAGCAACAAAGTTCAAGAAAACTATCTATTGAAGATATTGAAGAATCCGAAGTTCCCATGATCCAGGATGCAGTAATAGAAGGATGCCATGATCGAGGAATACCAGTCAATCATGAAGAATGGTGTTTGGGATATGGTCCCAAGACTAGAAGGGAAGTCTATTGTGACTTCCAAGTGGATCTACAAGATCAAGCATGCTGTAGATGGTAGCATAGATAAATACAAGGCAAGGTTTGTGGCTCCTGGCTTCTCCCAAAAAGAAGGGATAGATTATGAAGAGATTTTTGCACCTATAGCCAGATACACTTCCATCAGAACAATACTTTCTCTAGCTGCAGTGATGAAGTGAAAGATACACCAGATGGATGTCAAGACAACTTTCTTGAAAGGTGTAGTTGAAGAAGAAGTGTATGTGGAGCAGCCACTTGGTTTTGAGAGACATGACAGGGAGTCATATGTGTGCAAGTTAAAGAAATCCTTGTATGGATTGAAAAAATCACCCAGGACATGGTATGGCAGGATAGACAGCTTACTGACCAGTTTGGGGTTTACCAAGAGTAAAGCGGATTCCAACCTTTACTACAAGGTTGAGGAAGGAAATCCAGTGATACTCCTACTATATGTGGATGAATTTTTGTGACAGGTGAGGATAGATTGATTAACGACATGAAGAGGAAGCTTGCTGCCAAGTTCAAGATGAAGGACTTGGGTATGATGCATTAATTTCTGGGTATGATGCATTAATTTCTAGGTATGGAGGTGTGGAAGAGTGCAGATGGAATCTTCCTTGTACAAGGGAAGTATGCAGTAGAGATCCTGAAGCGATTCGGGATGATGGACTGCAAGGCCATGGCCACACCTATGGCATTGAACATGAAGCTATTGAGTGATGCGTCATCAGAGTTGGTTGATTCCATGATGTATCGTCAGATGATTGGGTCCTTGATGTACCTGACAAACATGAGACTAGATATTTGCTTTGCGGTGAACACCTTGAGCCAGTTCTCGACAGATCCTAGACATGTTCACCTGATTGCTATAAAGCATATTCTGAGGTACCTAAAGGGTACGATTGATTATGGGCTCAAGTATGATGCAAATCAAAAGTTTAACCTAGAGGGTTATGTTTATTTAGATTGGACAGGCAGTGCTGCAGATAGGAAGAGCACTTTGGGTTGTTGCTTCAGTATGGGATCAGGTGTGATCCCTTGGTTTAGCAAGAAGCAATCCTGCATAACATTGAGTACAGCGGAAGCAGAGTATGTCGTAGCTTGTTCGGCTAGTTGTGAGGCAGTATGAATAAGGAAGCTACTATCTGATTTGTTTGATCTCCAGTTGGATGCTACTTTTTGTGACAACCAGAGTTGTGTGAATTTGTTTGAGAACTTGGTGTTCCATGACCAGTCGAAGTACATCGCGATCAAGTATCACTTTATCAGGGATATGGTGCAAAGAGGAGTAGTGAAGCTCTTGTATGTTGCGACAACTAAGCAAATTGCAGATGTGTTGACCAAACCACTAGCCAAAGTGAAGTTCGAGTACTTCAGAGAGAGGCTTGGTGTTCTTCAGATAGAAGATACTTTGAGGAGGAAGTGATGGGACACATTTGTAGGAGCCATTCCAAGCATGGTGGTAGGAGGATCCTTCCCATGGTTGTGGATGTAAGCATTATGTGATGAGCATCAGAACGATGCTCCAGATGATGTTATGTATGATGATGATTGGAATGATCATGTGTGATGAGCATCAGGATGATGCTCCAAATGATATGCATCAGGACGATGCTATGATGATGATCAAGATGATCATATGTGATGATATGCATCAGGACGATGCTATGATGATGATCAAGATGATCATGTGTGATAAGCATCAGGACGATGCTCTAGATGATATGCATCAATATGATGATATGAGAATGATCTGGATGATCATGTGATGATGATGTACTGTATGATGATGATTAGTACGATCATGAGTATCAGAATGATACTCTGTGTTCGTGGATAGGTTGTGCAGGTGCATGTAATCAGTCTTGGAGATTCAGACAGGTTATGCTAGGAACGTAAAATATCCTGGGATGCTCTTTAGAGATCTTGCAGGTTGCAATACACTCTTTTAAGGTTTTGCAAGAATCGCATGTAATCAGTCTTGGAGATCCGGACAGGTTGTGCTAGGCACGTAAAAGATCCTAGGATTCTCTTTAGAGATCTTGCAGGTTGCAAGATAGTCTTTTAAGGTTTTGTGAGTTCACATGTAATCAGTCCTAGAGATCCAGACAGGTTGTGTTAGGCACGTAAAAGATCTTGGGATTCTCTTTAGAGATCTTGCAAGTCGCAAGACACTCTTTTAAGGTTTTGTGAAGGTCACATGTAAAAGATCCTGGGAGATCTGATAGGTTTATCAGTAAGCTCATAAAAGTCCTAGGATGCTCTTTCGAGGTTTTGTTGATGCACGCAATCAACCCTAAGGATTCCACAGGATGGCCAGATATGATGAAGACCTACAGGAGGCTAGGCCTACAACTAGCATGAAAAAGGGTTGGCTCTATAGAAATTCCTATGACGAGAATAATTGAGAGATAGCACCAGTGATCGAGATGATGAGTACATCACCAGTGACAGCGATGCTCTGTGATCCAGTGACGATGATCTAGCTCCAGAATTGAAGACTTGTGCCTATATGTATTGATGACTTGTGTCAAGAGAATACCTTCCTAGTTAAGAGGGAGTGTTGATGTACTTCTAACTTTGGAAGATATTCACTTGTATATCATATGTATACATTTGTGCTTTATTGTATCCCCAACGGAGATGTATTATTCCTCCGATTGGAAGTGTTGTCATTTGTATTTGCAAGTGTTGCAAGTTATATTGTAAGTGTCGTAACTTATATTTGATGGGTTATTAGACCAGCTTAGAGGGGTCAGCCCAGTGTGGGTCAAAGGGTTATTAGACCACCCTAGTGGGGTCGGACTAGTGACATGTGCATGGGTTATTAGGATTCCTTAGGAAGTTGACCCAGTTAGAGTAAAAGGAAAGTCAAGTCATTGTATAAATAGAGAGTGTCTCTCTCTCATTCTATTCATTCACACATTCACTCACTTCGCATTAGTGAGAGAGAGGAGGAGTGTGCACAAGTGGAGGAGGATTAGCTACTGCAGACATCTATCTTTTGGGGATTCATCTTTGTGATCTTTGTATTGGTGCTCATTCTATCTCTGTGGAAGTTGCGGGGTTTTTCACCTTCTTGGTTTTCCCCAGTGAAATGCTTTGTGTCTCTTGTCTCTTGTGTTTGATATGCTGTACATGTTGTTCTCTCAGTTAAGATCCTAGATCATATTGAATTAAATGATGAAAAAATAACACTAAAATACATTTAACAAGAGGAAGAGGTCACCATACCTCAAGGATTATGATTGCTCTTTGCTTCAAATGTAAAATGCTCTTTTGATGTATCCACTATATGTAAGAAGAGTTCAAGTGTGTCCAAGCAGCATGAGAATTCAATCCAAGGAGACAAATAGAGTCAAACTATTGTGTATTCAATCAAAGGAGACAAATAGAGCCCAACTATTGTGTATTCAATCCAAAGAGCCAACTAGAGCCCCAACTCTTGTGTATTCTATCCAAATTGTCAAAGAAACACCAAATGGTGTCTGAATTCACTCCAAGATGCAAATGGTTGTTAGACTGTGCATGAAAACAACGCAAATATGTGTGGAAAAAGAGAAAAATTGCAGGAGAAGAGCATGGGTTATTTTCTGAATTTTATGCTCAACAGGGATGCACACGTGCTAGTAGCGCATGCGCGCTAGATGCACGTGCATGCTCCTAGCATGTGCGCGCTCCTGTTGAACGTTAAATAGTTTGGTAGGTAACGTTTACCTCATTTATTGCCAAAAAAATCGATATGTTTTGGTTTGTTCCAAGAGCCCCTCCCCCATAAAGGCCTTTAGGCCCTCTTCTAAACATTAATCCCTAAGTGCATAAGTGCACAAGATGATGATGAGGAGGAGGGTGATGACATTGAAGATGATCATGATGTAGATGAAGATGATAAAGATGATGATGTTGATGAAGATGAAGATGGTGGTGATGATGATTAAGATGTTGAACATGATGATGAGGTTGATGAGGATGATGATGATGGTGATGAAGAAGATGATGATGGTGGAGATGTTGATGGTGAAGAGGGAGATGACAATGATGATGAAGAGGAGGATGGTGATGATGAAGAGGATGATGGTGATGATGATGAGGATGATGATGATGATGATGATGATGATAATCATCATCATCATATCCATCATCATATGATGATGATGATGATGATGATGATAATCATCATCATCATCTCCATCATCATATGATGATGATCATAAACATCATCTTCATCTTCATCAGCATCATCTAAATTGTCTTCATCATCATATGGAGCTTCTCTAATGTTGGATATAAGGAGGATATAAGATGTTGATGATGATGATGATGGTGATGATGATGAAGATGTTGATGATGATGTTGATGGTGATGAAGATGTTGATGATGATGGTGATGATGATGATGATGATCATGATCATGATAGAGATGTTGATGAGGAACCAAGAGATGACAATGATGATGAATATGTTTTTGATGATGATGATGGTGATGATGATGAAGATGTTGATGATGATGGTGATGAAGATGATGATGATGATGATGATGAAGATGTTGATGATGATGGATATGTTTATGAGGAACCTAGAGATGACAATGATGATGAATATGTTGATGATGATGATGATGATGGTGATGATGATGAAGATGTTGATGATGATGGTGATGGTGATGAAGATGATGATGATGTTGATGAAGATGTTGATGATGATGGAGATGTTGATGAGGAACCTAGAGATGACAATGATGAGGAAGATGTTGATGATGATGGTGATGGTATTGAAGATGATGATGATGATGATGATGATGATGAAGATGATGATGATGGAGATGTTTATGGGGAAGGGGGAGATGACAATGATGATGATGATGTTAATGATAATGGAGATGTTGACGAGGAACCTAGAGATGACAATGATGATGAAGATGTTGATGATAATGATGATGGTGATGATGATGAAGATGTTGATGATGATGGTGATGGTGATGAAGATGTTGATGATGATGGTGATGGTGATGGTGATGAAGATGATGATGATGATGATGATGATGAAGATGATGATGATGGAGACGTTGATGAGGAACCTAGAGATGGCAATGATGATGAAGATGTTGATGAAGATGGACATGTTGATGAAGAACCTAGAGATGAAAATGATGATAAAGATGTTGTTGATGATGATGATGGTGATGATGATGAAGATGTTGATGATGATGGTGATGGTGATGAAGATGATGATGATGATGACGATGAAGAATATGATGACGATGGAGATGTTGATGAGTACCCTAGAGATGAAAATGATGATGAAGATCTTGATGATGATGATGATGGTGATGATGATGGTGATGATGATGAAGATTGTTGACGTGACGTCTATCAACAGGGGTTCACTTCGCACCGTTGCCAAAAAATACCAACCCAAACTCCCTTACACATCGGCCCAGAAAGGTGTAAACCTTTCCAGCAACACTTGTGGAGCAAGTGCAGTCTCACCTGAGATGGATAAGGGGGCTGCTGGAACTAAGTTTCCGCAGTGGAGTTGAGGATATGCTTCCAATAAACATTACCCTTGTAATAACCAGATATTATAACATTCGCAGCATACTACCAATTCATCATTCACACATTAAGTCATTTGCAGAGTTCAATAGATAACAAACATTCAGAACAAAATATTCAACTTATTCAGATTAACGGTACTTCTTAAACCCATAGCATATTCGCATCAAATATACTTTAAGACATTCACATTCATCATCACATAAAAATAGAGATAAAAATTGCACCATAATCGAACATCTTCATTCATTCATTAAACCCCGCGGAATCAACCTCGTAGAAACAATCAATACACCATGTTGCGGATACAAAACAGACCCAAAAGATAGGATCGATCATTAAAAACTGGATTCCCTTAGGATTAAAATCCTACTCTATTTATATGATTCTATTTGGTTACAAAATGGTCCACATGACCAAATCAACTAATCCAACAATTCTTGCGCTTCCGTGAAATCCGTGAATGGTCCTTCTTTTGTGGAATGACCCTTTTGCACCTATCGGCTTCCGCATTTCCTGTGGAATTATCCCATGCCAACAGGCCCCAACAAAAACTTGTGGCTCATCCGGAGCCACCTTAGATGGACATTGTTGGTTGGTAGTCATCCTTCATTGTGCTCTGCTTCTGAAACTATTATTTCCATCTAGAACTTGTTGTTGTGTGCTTCTCAATTTTGTCCATCAATATTTGGTTCGCTGTCATGTACTTCTTGAACTCATCCTCCAGTATCTGGAAACCTTGATCATCTACCTCTTCGGCATATGCTGGCTCACTCCATGCTCGTTCCACACTAGGAAAATTTTTATTGATGCCTCCAAGGTGGGAAATAGGCCGACTGCTCCAGCACATATGTTTCACACCTTGGATTTCCTCCTATCGGGACCAAGGGGCCGTCGCTCCTGGTATTTTGGTGGTCACAGAGACCAAAAATATTCTAACTACCACCACACACTTAGACATCTTGGTTGAGACCTCATCTCTTCTTCTATCGAGTTTCCACACTGCTACCTTCTGTGGTTGTTCATGCACACTCGTCAATCTGGCCCTCAACGCCCCTGGGGTGCTGTCGCACGAAATGAAATGGATAATTTCCACAGCTTCCTTGGAATTCCTAACTTAACTCTCATCTGGATCAACTTGAAGCATACGTTCTTCTCAAATAATAGTTACTTTGTTGCTCAGATAGCCTTCTGTGCCTGCTTTTATGCTTGTTCGCTGCGTCCTTGATGCTTGATTTTGAAATTATTGCCAAATCTTTGCGCATACTCTTCGGATCGTGTCATTCTATCCTTCTATTGTCTTTCGATCTGCACTACTCATGGTCAGACTTGAATCCTCACATGCCAATTGTGTGAAGCATCGACCGTAGCCTGGGTGGCCATGCTTCCGTTTCTACATGCCAATCGTGTGAAGCATCTGCAATGCTTCCACTATCTTGTCTTTATCCTTTATTTTTTTTGCAACATCTCTGGTTCTTAGCTGCTTTGCGTTGGATCATGGTGATAGGGCTTCAGCCTATTACCATTGACTAATTTAGGTAACAGTACCCCATCCAAACTTTGTAACTGCATTGCACCTCCGTCAGCGACAAAAGTTATGACGTATGGTCCTAACCAGTGCATTTGTAACTTACGTGGGTGTTTCACAAACAAACTGTCATACATCATAACTGTATCCCCGTTCTGAAAGTGCCTCAACTTGACATGGAGGTCATGACACGCCTTCTGTCGGTATTTTTCTTCTTTATGATGGAACCCCGCGATGAATCAAGCTTCATCAAGTTGTATTAGTTGTGTCAACCATTCCTCCATCGCACCATCATCGCTCATCCCTGTTGCTGCTGCAATGCATAAGCTCGGTACAATGTATTCCATCAACATAACTGCTTCCTGGCTATAAACAAGTTTAAATGGAGTCTGGCCAGTCAGTCGTTTGCATGTGGTGCGATATGCCCAAAGGACCGCTAGGATTTTTAAGTCCCAGTCGTCGCGGTTCACATTGCACACCTTGGTGAGTGCATGCTCCAATACCTTCTTGAATGCCTCAACTGTCCCGTTTTCCTGAGGGTGGTAAGGTGTACTCTTCTTATGCTGGATCTGAAACTCTTTCATCATTGATGCAATCATTTGGTTAACAAAGTGCATCCCTTGGTAACTTAATAACACTTTTGGGCACCCAAACCTGGTGACCACATTGTCGAATAGGAACTGTGCTGTAGTCGTAGCGGAACAATCTCTTACTGGTGCATCTTTTTCCCAACGCGTCAGGTAGTCTGTCGCAGTGATGATGTAATGTGACCTTGTTTTCTTCCCAGGTGGGTTGATGGGTCCCACAAAATCAATGACCCATTTGTTGAAGGCCTGCAGCATTACTTGTGGCACTAGTGGCATTTCTTCCTGTCATGAAGTCTTCCCGGTTCGTTGGCATACATCACATCTCTTGGCATAGTCCACATCATCTCCATGCAAAGTTGGCCACCATAATCCTGCTCGAAGGATCTTCCTAGTAGTTTCTTATCCACCATAATGTCCCCCAACAATCCCGTCATGAGCTTCTGACAGAACCTTCTCCTGTTCATGCGAAAGGACATACTATCGCAGAATCTCATCTGGGCCCATTTTGTACAATTTTCCTGCAGTTAACTGGAAGTTTGCAGCTCAGACAACTAGCTGCTTCTTTTTATTGGTAGTGAACTTGGCCGGTGCCTTCCTTTTTGCTAAAAATTGAATGATTTGTTCATAGTGGTCATCGACCATGCCAATCCTGAAAAACCGAGCATCCGACAATCCTTCATCAATGCTCCTTGGTTCTTCCCCCAACTCTATTCATGAAAAGTAATCAAGTCCCGCGTTCAATCGTCCCGGCTTTACAATAATCTCACAATCAAACTCATGAAACAACAGCAACCAACAACAAATCTTCCCCCCAACACAGGCTTGTTCACCAAGTCTTTCAACACAGAATGATCGGTGAACATCTTGAAGTAGTCCCCTAAGAGGTAGTGCCAGAATTTATGCAAATCATAGAGCATTTCCAACCCCTCCCGCTTGGTGGTCGTATAGTTCTCCACAGTAGACAACTTTCTACTTGCGAAGGCTATCGGGTGGTCGATGTTGCCGGTTCCTAGTTGGGCCAAGATAACACCTAGTGAGACTAACGACGCATCAATGTGTACATGAAATTCCTTTTTCCAATCCAGGAATGTGAGGATCGGTGCTGCGACCATCTTCTCTTTCAATATGTCCAGGCTTTTCTGACATTCCTTGGTGTTAACACCCAAAAAGTGCTCACTAGCTCATTTACCACATTATATGGCTCATTTGTCCATTTTCCTACCATATTTCCATTAAAAATCCCAAAAAACCCATTAAAAAGCCTCCAAAAGGCCTAAAATGCCTCCAAAAGGCCAAAAAACCCTCAAAATAGCCTAAAAAAGGCTAAAAAACCCCCTTTTCCTCCAAAAATAGCAAAAATCCCCTAAAAAGGAATAAAAAATATAAAATAATGAGGAAAAGGAGAAAAAAACCCTATACAGCTGCCCAAAACCATGTGTTTCCCAAAACCATGGGTCAGCACTCCACCACCAAAAAACTATAAATAGGTGATGGAGATCCCTTATTCCATATCCACAATCACAAGCACCCTTACTCTGCCAAAATCTCTCTCGAAACCCTAGTTCACCTTTGAACTATTTTCACCTTGAGAGCCACCTTTGGCCCATTCCCAACCTTGGAGAAGGAGAAGGAGCATTCTTGAAGCTTGGAGCATCCTCTTGGACACTGCAAAGGGCTTCACCAACCTTGACACTCAAGGTAACATCAATACAAAGACATTCTTTCATTTTGGTGTTTATGCTTCATGCTTGTATTAGAAATAATTTAATGTTTTGTTTATTGCATAATTAGTTTAATATACTGAACTGCTACTAAGGAGTCCATTCTCCTTAGTAGGTGCTCATTGGCACAAGCTAGGGGTAAAACCCTAGCTACAGTTTTGGCGACTCCGCTGGTTTTCGAATTTCTGGTTTCCGTTTTAAATTTTTTCTTTCGGCTGTCCCTTTCGGCCGCTGCATACCGCGTCTTTTTCCTCTACAGTCGCGTCCCGACCGCGCCTTTCAGGCCTTTACCCGCGATCCGACCGTGGCTCTCAGACTGCTTCCGACGCTCAGTCGGCGGATTCAAGTCTGTTACCTGCGATCTGACCGTGGCTAACCAGCCTGTTTGCCGCGATCTGACTGCGCCTATCGGCCTTGTTCACGCGTCTCGACTGCGGCTTTTTGCCTCTTTCGGGCGTCCCGACTGCGCTTGTTAGCCTTTTAGCCGCGACCCGACTGTCTGTTTTTCCATTGTTCCTGCGTCCCGACTGCCACTGTTGGCCCGATAGCCGCGACCCGACTGTGCCTTTTCCCCTGTTTCCTGCGTCCCGACTGCAACTATTGGCCCGATAGCCGCGACCTGACCGCCGCTGTTGCCCTCAAACCCGCGGTCGGCCTGTTCTGACCCGCCACAGACCCGCGGTCTGATTTCTGCTCTTTTTCTGTTTTTGAGCCCAGCCCCTCTTGCTGCAATATTTTCTGCATTTGAACAGCCCTCTGTCCCACCTGCAGCCTACTTCCTTACAGCCTTTCTGCAACATAATTTCTGTTCCTTTTACAAAATCTTTTTAAAATTTCAGTATTTTTATTTTCAGAAAATTTTGCAAATTAAAAGAATCAATTTCAGCATTATTGATAGATTGGAAGTTGCCCTCCCTTGTGGCACTTCTTTTTTTGGGTTCAACACCTCACGAGCACACACTCTGTCACATTAAATCAAGTGAGCCTTAAAAAGTACCTAACTAAACCAACATTCTAACCCCACTTGGGGAACACAAAAGAATCATTGTAGTTAGGTAGGATCAGGGGGATAGGCTTCCAATAACACCCCTTGGTTATTTCACTTGAGACATAGTTGTTGTCCAACTAGGGAACCAAAATCCCCTAGTACTTTTTGGCACGGTCACGACCAGTTTATCAGAGGGCCTCTCCCTTAGGAGGGTTGAAGTCGGGAGACTGGTTCCGGAGGCCTGAGTGGAATACCGCACTCCATTCAGTAACCGAAGGGCTACCTTTCGCGGTTCGCGGGATATCCCTGTATAGGGGTATTGCGGTCAACGAACTAAACGGCAGATTCACCTTTCTGGACGTGTCATGAACGGGGTATCTTAGTTGCCTTTCTTCTAGGATTGACTACCCGGTATCCCTCCCTGTAGGGGGATATCATAGCCACTTGGCTTTCCTACTCATATTGTCTGACTTGGATTTCATCACCTTGCAGAGGATATGTTTAGTTAAGTCAGAATACTTTTAGCTAGGTGTTTGCATGCTCCTTTACCTCCCTTGGTCTAGTGAGTCCACCATTTTTCTTTTTTAGGAAACCTGCTGCTTGTTGGTATTCTGACCATCTTTGTTGTTACTCCACCTATTGTAGCACAGCTGTTGCAGTGGGTGTTTTGAGTTGGTTGTTGGCCTGAGTGCCTTGCTTTTTAGCTCTCCTTCTGCACACTCGGTTGCATTAGGATTTTTGAGCTGTTTTCATACTCACCTCAACCCACATAGATTTAGACACCATCTGTCACCATTGAGTCCCCGAGACACTCTCGGCGCCTCAGGGGCGAGCCCCCACAGCACGGTTCTCTCGACACCACTCGTCATAGATTCCGATCATTGTCCGTTGATACCACTCATCACAGATCTAGAGCCTTGTCACTTGACTCCACCCGTCAGCGACGTAGGTCTCCGTCACCAGATAGTGACGCACCTTACTTTACCTCTGATTCTGACGAAGAGTTTGAGAACCCTATTTATACTGCCCCTACTAGCCCCATGGCTGGTACGACTTCCACTCCATTTGTCATAGGGACCATTGGTGGCACATCCACCACTACACCAGTTACTACACCTGTTTTTGGTATGCCCTCCATGGGGCAACCATCTACCGTTCCCCTCACGGTACCTATACCCACAGCGGGAATACCCATCCCCACTACATCAGTGGCTCACACTACCAATGGTGGTGCTGGACCATCCTTCACTACCTCAGTTCCCCCACTTGGGGGCACCACCCTAAATCTTGTCCCTCCACTTGGGGGCACTGGCCCCAACTTGGTCCATAGCACTACTGTGTCGCAGCCTTCTTCCAGTTTGCCATTCATGGCTAGCCTCAACTTACCTGACCTGGCCAGATTGACCAACGATCCTATTCGACACGACCCCACGTGGCCTCATATGCCTACCAAACTACCCTCTGACATCCCTAAATTCGAGGGTAAGGCCGGTGAGGACCCACAAAACCATATCATGTCTTTCCACCTATGGTGTTCCTCTAACTCCATCGTGGATGACTCTGTTCGCCTCCGTCTCTTACAGCGCACTTTCACTGGCTCTGCAGCCAAGTGGTATATTGAGCAGCCTCATGGGACCCACGCCACCTTTTCTTCCCTGGCCTCGACCTTCCTGCAGTTCTTCCAGTTGCCAGTCCGCTATGACGCGGGCGTTGAGATCCTTCTATCTTGTAGACAAAACACAGCTACCCATATCACGGACCACATCCATGAGTGGCGTAGACGCCGTAGCTTATGCAAGATTAAACTAGATGACCGTATCTTCCTCGATTGGTTCCTCAAGTCCCTGCTTCCTGTCATCGCTAAGGATGTAGCTTCAGAAAGACCCCAGTCTGAAGAAGAGGCCATCCTTAAGGCACAGCAGTTCGACCTCATTTACGCCCAGTCGGGTTACCTTTATACCATTATACCTGACGCCCCTCGCGGCGAGTCCTCCCATCATGATGCGCCGGGGGCATCCCACGCTGCTGATGGTATCATTGGCCGTGTTTCTTCGCATCCCCAACCCTTTTCTATAGCACGGCCTACCCCTGGCCCCGACCTGTCGAGGGCTACCTCCCAGTCTGGAGCAACCAACTCATATGCTCCCATGACACATCACCATTCCCATGGACCTTCGTGTCCACCTCAGTGCTTTGGGTATGCGACTCCTGCTTATGCTCCTCCAGTCGCCCCTCAGCCTTACTACCATCAGCAGGCTGCCTCAGCTCCTGCGCCTTCCCAAGCCCCACCAGCTTATTATCTGCCCCAGGCAGCCCCTGCGGCACATCCACAACCGGCTCCGCAGTCCTATCAGCAACCCCCTCAAGTTGCTGCACCTGCTCAGCCTCAACCTGCATATCATCCTCCGCAGCCTGCTCCAGCACCTGCGCAACCTCAAAATCCACCTGCTGCCCAAGGGCAAGTTTACGCCCAACATAACCCGCAGCAAAACCAGAATAACCAACGTAACCAGGGCCAACAGAACCGCGGCAAGGGCCGTAATCGGGGAAACAACCAACCTGCAGACCAAGCTGGTCAACCGGCTAATCCCCCTGACAATAACAATGCGGCCCCCGCTAATCAAAACCCTGATCGCCCGCCCAAGCAGGCCAAAAACCCCAATCTGCGAACGAACCACCCTTGTTCTATTTGCGGGGTCTATGGACATTACACCCATGCTTGCCCACACTTGGAGCGAGCTCGGCAGCTTTGGGTTGACGAGGCCCATCGCCAAGGGCATGCGGCTCCCCAAGCACCGCCCAACCCCCCCCAACCTCAGCAACCCCCTTTGGTGCTGCAAAACCCCTTACCGACCCAAGGCGTGGTGAACACTCAGCCGTTGGCCCCTCAAGCTAACGTGCAACCCCAACAACAACAGATCACCTACGCTGCCCCTGATCAACCCATGTTTGACTCAGGTACCCACCACTTACTGATGATGTCATCCGCTGACGTCAACCTCCAGACCCGTCGGAACCAATATGGCTCCACCTCTGAAGCCACTCCCACAGATAAAACTACTAACGCCCACCCCACCGATCTGGCGTTACGTATACCTCCGCCTCCCACAGACGGCGCTGCGAAAGCACCTCGTTTCCCACTGCGCCGAATCAATAATAACCCTAATGCACGTGCTGCGTCAAACTACAACATTGTAGACGACCTAGCCCAATCTCCCGCAGCCATGTCTGCGTTAGAAGTCTTGAAGAACTGCCCTTCCCAGCGCAAGACTTTACTTTTCGCCATCGGGGGGATTGACCCAACTGATTCACATTTGATGGCGTTTGATTTAGACCAGTCTGAACCACGCCTACCTTCCAGCTTAGCCTTCCAAGTTACAGTCTCCGTTAGGAATCTTGTTATCCATCGGTGCATCATCGATGAGGGTGCTTCCACATGCGTTATGTCTACATTTGTATGGCAGAAACTAGGATCCCCTCCTCTCCAGCAGTCCACCACTGCGTTACGTGCCTATGACGGTCGTTCGGCCCAGCCCCAAGGCCTCCTGCCCAACGTTCCTGTCCAGTTAGGTGGTAAAACAGTTCTTATTGACATAGAGGTAATCAATGCCCAATTGGATTACAACCTTCTACTTGGCCGCAGCTACATGTATGCCATGCGGGCGGTTGCCTCTTCTGTCTTTCGCACCATGATGTTCCCCCATGAAGGACGCGTGGTTAAGATTGACCAGCTCACCTACTATGATCCCAGTGCTCCCGCGGCACCGGAAAATGTTCTCCCCATGGTTGAACAACCTGTTTCTCCTGCCTCCACCTCGTTTGTTTCCTCTACGGGGCCTGGAGTCTACTCAGACGCGCCGATGACCTCCACCTTTCAATCCATTCCTCCGCCATCATCTACGCCCGAAATGTCTGACTTATGTACCTTGTCCCATGACATCCTACCACCTAACAATCAACCATCTTTGTTGCCTAAACCACCCTTGGTACCTAGTCACATTGGTGTTACACCGATCCATACGATCCCCTTCCTAGTTCCTCCAGCAGGAGTAGTAAGCGCCCCGGTCATGGCTACCCTTAGCCTCCCTGGGTTAACCTTGGGATTACCTGTATGGTACCTTTCGCCTCCCGTTCGCCCGCCGACACCTGATGTCGTCCTCCAGCCGGTGCAACCCATGGCTACTACCACCCACCCACCTCCCGGGGTCCCTACCCCTTCGTCCTCCACGACACCTCCTCCTCCTCTTCAACCCACTGGGGGCAGAGGTCCACAACCTTACACTGCTGTCCCACCTCCCAAGACAGTCAAGAACCCTCCAGTGTTTCGTGCTCCTCCCAAATGCTCGCTATGTGACGAGTTGGGCCATGCGACCCACCAATGCCCACAGTTACCCGCATTACAGAAGCACATGCAAATGCTCGATGATGACCCCAACATCCCAACTGTCGAACTAAACCCCACTCCTAAGCCTAAAGATAAGTCCCTACGTACCAACCACTCATGCGCCATCTGCGGTATTTACGGGCACTATTCACATCATTGTCCTGATCTCCCGGATTACAGAGCAGCTCTTTATGAGATGAACAATCTGGACCTTGAGACGGCACCACCTACCATTGAAGAGATCTACCCCCCAGACTCTTCACCTTCCGGAGAGGTTAATACCATCTACATGATCTCTTCAACCAATACTTCCACTACCCCCTCGTCAACCGATTTGACGACACAGACTTTCCGTACTGATGAGGAGATTCTTGAGGCCCTAACTGCCCCGGATTATCCTTGGGATGATATGCACCACCGTTCCTATTTCATCCCAGAAGCGTCTTCCTCTAGCACCGCTACCCAATACGCGGTCAAATCCAAAGACTTCCTCCCCACCAAGGTTGACTGGTTCAAGGACCCTATTCCTGCTCCTGATGCCTTCGAGGAGGGAAACATGGCCAACATCTCACCTGTCATCCAAGTTGATATCGCTGCTCCAGGACGTGCCCCTGAACTCATCACTTTAGGAGCCTCCTGCAGTGAGCAAGAGATTGAGGACTACATAAAACTTTTCAAAGATTTTCGTGATGTCTTTGCCTGGTCCTATACCGAAATGCCCGGTCTTGACCCCGCCATCATAGAGCACCACCTTGACACCTCTGAGTCAAGGGGCATAATAGATTCCCTCGACCCTGGGATAGGGGGCATGATCAATCATTTTGAACCTTCCCCATCACATCTATCTCAGCATGTCAATGAACCCATTGTTCAAACCAACACATATGTGATCCACAATCACAAACCCCATGCACATAGCATGGGGGCAGGTCATTAACCCTGCTCACTTTTCACATTTGTGATCTCAACCATTTTGAGGTCACGTGTCACTAGTAGATTTGATTTGATTAGATACTCCTAGTATTCTTCCCCCATGGGTCATCATTTCTCCCCACCACTGCATCCTTGGCTTGGTGGGCTCACCTTTATTTGCAACCATTTTTTAAACCTAGTTAGTTCCTTTGACCATTCCGGAGTCCTTGTGACCTCCGTTTTTCGCACCATTTGCACTGCCGGATTCATATTTCCGTGCCCGTGATGATGCTTGAGATCATTTCTCGCTCTCACTTGGACCAATATCAACATTGTGTCCAGACGCCACTAGTTGCCTTGGTTTGCGTGCCACCTCGGCCGTTCTCCGATTTTCACATGTTTTATATCATCGGATTCATTTTTCCGAGCTGGTGATGATGCTTGAGATCATTTTTCGCTCTCACCTCCAGATTTTCCGGGCATTTTTCAAAATGCCCCTGTCACCTCGGTTTGCGTGCCCCATCGGTCGTCACCCGTTTTTGACATCCTTTATATCGCCGGATTCATTTTTTCCGAGCTTGTGATGATGCTTGAGATCATTTCTCGCTCTCACTTGGTACAATTTCAACATTGTGTCCCAACACCTTGTCACCTCGGTTTGCGTGCCACATCGGCCGTTACCCGTTTTTGACATCCTTTACATCGCCGGATTCATTTTTCTGAGCTCGTGATGATGCTTGAGATCATTTCTCGCTTTCACTTGATACAATTTCAACATTGTGTCCCAACACCTTGCTGCCTCGGTTTGCATGCCACATCGGCCGCCATCGGATTGTTCCACATTTTTACATGAGCCTTTCACTCCTGTCATACTGCAAATGTTTCGTTATTTTGCCACCATTTCATCTACCCCGCAAGGAGGTCCATCAGTGTTCCCACCTACCCTCGTTCTTGGTCATCATTACTAAACCTTGATTGAACACTTCCTCCTTGCCTGGCCATTCCTTTTGTTCGGTATAATTTTATCCCTTTTTCGGGCCGGACAAGTCCTTTACGAAAAAGGCACTTAGGGAGTTTCCGTTAAGCTCTTTTCTGACTCCTAAAAGAATGAAAAGATCGCCGAGCAATCTTGCTTCCTTTCATGCTCGTTAAAGTACCTGCAAGGGCGTCTATCTGGTATAAGTTTAACCCTTTTCCGGACCTGGTAGACTAATTACGAAAAAGGAATACTCTAGTCACACCGGCTAGAAGAGTTCTTCATTGCATCCTTTTATGCTTCTTTGGGCCTTGGAGACTAAATCTACGAAAAAGCAACCCCCTGGAGTCTTCTTACTTGCTTTCAGACTCTCTAAAATTGAAAGCAACCACGAGCATGCACTGTCCTGGGCTCGTAAAATCCACACGACAGTACCATTCCACTACCTCAGAGTCTTCTTATCGCTTTCAGACTTCTTAAAATTGAAAGCAACCACGAGCATGAACTGTCCTGGGCTCGTAAAATCCACACGACAGTATCATTTTATCCACACACTTCTTCTAGTTCCTTAACCCATGAAGAAGTATCCTCCCGTGCCTCATGGCACTCAAATCGATCATCTCGGCAGCACCCCCAATTCGGTCGCCTTTGTTCAGAGTATTCTGCAGTCTCCTACCATTTTATACCAGCTTGAGTCTCCCTCAGCCAGTTATTACCCCAGATTCATTACAGCTATGATCCCTTTTCCCTGAGTCAGTTTCATATGCTGCCAGATCATTCCCATTATCATACTCTGAACAAAGGAAGTTTGAGTCCACCCGCTCTACTTGCCCAGTTGTCCCACCACAGTTTATCAGTCCTGCCATCAGCACTATCACATTTCGGTCTTGTACCTCGCGCTCCTGTCACGGAAACATCATTGCCTTGATAGGGGCAGGTCTCCCTCTGTCGACGACAGCTCCTCTATTCCAGAGGATAGGCCCAGAGGTCCCTACGCCTTGGACTTATCACCATCTGTGGTAAGTGCCTACGGATCATTCTGAGAGGAGACATCATTGCCTCTCCGAGTGGTTGTTCCTCACATGCTCGACTTCAGCACCTTGATCGCATCGTTGAGGATCGCGTAGGATTATATTCCATCAGTTTTTTGTCGAAGACCCCGGATTTCCCCCGACTCTAGCACATTGGTGAGTCACTTCGGAACGCCCAGTTGTATGTTCCCGTGGATGTCCGGGCTGCGTTGGCGTTTGTATTCGGAAGCCATCCAGTTTCATGCTTCCTTGAGTACCCAGTTTCAGTCCCAGATCAGTTCCAGTTCAGTGTACCATGGAGAGTTTGACCCCAGTCACTATGATCCAGCCGCTCATCAGTTCCTTTGGTACCACACTCAGTAGCACTGTTGATTGTTCCAGTGCACCAGTTCTGCAGTTCACACATGATCCGCTCAGCAGTATGTCCCAGATTTGTGTCCCCTCTGGACTCTTATGATGTACACAGTGGTCATGTATCTTACAAGTCCCCCTTTTTTCGGGCCTTACAGTTATATATCTTGATACGAGCATGGGTATGCCCGCCTCGTCTATATATTGAGATTATTCCTCAGTCAGTATTTGAGGTCATGTATATTTCAGGTCCCCATTTTTTGGACCCCATTGTTGTTATTATGTTATATCCTGATACGAGCATGGGAATGCCCGCCTCGTCCATATGATCAGATGATTCCTCATCCTTTATTGAGGTTATGTACTTTTAGTTCTTGCAGTTGTTCGGGATCGTTGTTCCGGGCTCCAGTTTGTTTCTTCTCTTCTCTCCACATCCCAGGAAAACCATTCATGACTTATGATGTCCATCGGCCATACGATGAGCTCCTGCCCTCGCACATCAGGGGGCAATCTGTTAACACCCAAAAAGTGCTCACTAGCTCATTTACCACATTATATGGCTCATTTGTCCATTTTCCTACCATATTTCCATTAAAAATCCCAAAAAACCCATTAAAAAGCCTCCAAAAGGCCTAAAATGCCTCCAAAAGGCCAAAAAACCCTCAAAATAGCCTAAAAAAGGCTAAAAAACCCCCTTTTCCTCCAAAAATAGCAAAAATCCCCTAAAAAGGAATAAAAAATATAAAATAATGAGGAAAAGGAGAAAAAAACCCTATACAGCTGCCCAAAACCATGTGTTTCCCAAAACCATGGGTCAGCACTCCACCACCAAAAAACTATAAATAGGTGATGGAGATCCCTTATTCCATATCCACAATCACAAGCACCCTTACTCTGCCAAAATCTCTCTCGAAACCCTAGTTCACCTTTGAACTATTTTCACCTTGAGAGCCACCTTTGGCCCATCCCCAACATTGGAGAAGGAGAAGGAGCATTCAGAAGCTTGGAGCATCCTCTTGGACACTGCAAAGGGCTTCACCAACCTTGACACTCAAGGTAACATCAATACAAAGTCATTCTTTCATTTTGGTGTTTATGCTTCATGCTTGTCTTAGAAATAATTTAATTTTTTGTTTATTGCATAATTAGTTTAATATACTGAACTGCTACTAAGGAGTCCATTCTCCTTAGTAGGTGCTCATTGGCACAAGCTAGGGGTAAAACCCTAGCTACACTTGGTCCATTCAAACTTAACATCCTTCTTTAGTAACTTCTCAATGGGTGTCGTGATGGCTGCATATCCTCGAATTAATTTCTTGTAGTAACATATGTGTCCCAACGTTGCTCATAGTTGCTTGGCCGTCATTGGTGGTGGGAGGTCAACAATCATGGCAATCTTCGTTGGATCTACCAACATTCCTTCTCTATAAACAATGTGTCCTAACAAGATGTCGAATGGAACACAAAAGATACACTTCTTGAGGTTCAGGAAAATTTGGTGATGTCGACATCACTCTAGCATTAGTCTTAAGTTTGCGACGTCATCCTTTACTAATCCATATACCATCCAATCGACCATATAGACGGAAAGAAACTTACGAATGTAATATTTGAACGCTGCAACGACTATTCTGGAAAAAATTCCCAGAGCATTCTTCAATCCAAATGGCATCACCGTGTACTTAAAACATCCCCACTCTATGACGAATGTAGTTTTGTGTCGATCTTCTTTCACAATCTTGACCTTATGGTAGCCCAAGAATCCATCTGTAAATGAATATATCTCTGGAACTCCTACTCCTTCGAGCACCTTATCTGTGAATGGGGTCAAGAACGGATCATGTAGGCATGCATCATTCAGTTTCCTCAAGTCGATGCATATTCGTATTTCACTGGTTTTCTTGTCCTAGACAACCATTGGACTGATCCATTTTGATTCTTCCACCGGTTCTATAATGTCGGCCACTAGCATTCGTTCAATTGCGGCTTGCATGCATTCGCTGCTTGACCAAATTCACATCGAATTTCAGGGGGATCTTCATCTACCCTAAATCTTCGGAGATTCCCTTCATCTCTGATAATTTCATTGGAAACAAATCCTGAAACTCATGCAGCAAGTTAGTCATCTTTGCAATGGTCAACTCATCCCAATAGTCACTAATGCTTGTGAACTTTGGGTTCTCCTCCAACCCAATGTTCACCTTCTTGATCTTCAATGGTTGCTGAAATTTGTCCAACGGTATGCTTGGTGCCACAACATTACGACTACCGTTTGATTCTGGCACGTATATAGCCCTGGGATCATCCTCATCATCGGGATCTCCGGTGACATTGTAACACTCCATCAACATTTATGGTGTCGCATTCCATTGAAGTGCCATCGGTTGTCCTGTCGGTAGCACCCCAAATATATTTCCACGGATCGCCTGTATCGCGGTATGGATCAAGGGATTTTCGTCTGAGAATGAAAATGATTGGCTGAATCCAATGGTAAGTTGTTCCCAAGAAGTCATCCCACGTTACAGTTCTGCTGCAACATACCAGCTCCACGGTACTTCATCCAACGTGTGTACGAATGCATGTACCCACTCCTATTTCGCCCTCGACCCCCTTTGATGTTAACAAGCATTCAGATGCTCCTTCAGGTCATCGCACACATCATATCTCATTTGTTCGTACTCCACAGCTTTGCCGAACAGAACCTTCATGAGGTGTCGACATAGTGGCCAAGTTCTGATGTTGATTTGTGCGTCCCCCACCATCGCGCAGGAGTATAATTCAAGGCTTCCTCCAGGGCTAGTAGACACTGCGATTTTGCCACTTTTTCCTCCAATTCTGTGAGAAACTTGCCCAAGTTGGGAAATCCCTCATATGTAGGTAAAACTCACTCCTCCATGGCTACCCTTCATAGGGACTGCATTACCCGTGCACATCTTCTAAAGGACACTTCATGTAACCGGTTCTGCTAATTCTCGAGGTCCTCGTCTGAATCTGAGGATTCCTATCTAGCGCTATGCCATCCTAATTATCCATATGCAGTGGGATTAACATAATCCTCAGAAATGTTGTACAAAATATCCCACCCTTTTGCAAACTCATCTCCGGCTGGTTCCATATAATGCAACCCTTACGTAGGATCCAGTGGTGCGATGACTCTCATCTCCTGATTCTCAAATGACATTATCCTTTTCTTAAAATTGATAATCGCTTGATTCTCCATGGTCCAGTCTATCCCTAGTAGTACTGGATAGGGACTGGTGTTATCCATGATTTCAATGACGTCAAAATCAACATATGTCCTAAGCCCTTCAATTTCAACTAGAAGTTGACATACTCAACCAAGCGAAGTGACCTTGCTCTAGTTCGCCAGTTGCAACTATACTAGTGACTAGGTCATCCATGGCTTTCCCATTGTCTCCCACGTTTGTTTGGTCATAATATTCACATCCAAACCCAAATCTAGAATGATGGAGTCGACATCAAACACTCCAGTTTGTGTCGACATCTGCATCTCCCTGCCTATCTTCCTTTTATGTATGCGATTAACTTTGTGTTCCAATCATGCACCCTCTCGTCGATTAAGTAGACCAACTATTTCTTCCAATGCATCTGGATCCTTCGCCAAGTCCAGGAAACTTTCCAAGAAGGCCTTTAGAGTGTTTTCCTTCCTCTACGACTTCGTCAAGTCGAACATCGGTGGCATGTCATAGATTTCTTCTTGAAGAGGTAGCTACCTCCTATTCCTCATTGCCTCATGTGCCTTTAAGAAGACATCCCTTTTTGCTTCTACATTAAAGGTGACCTGCTTCCCCTGTGTTTGTGTTGGTCTAACATTGGTGTGTGACCTGTCACCGCTTGTCACCGCCCCTCCTCATGTCACTTTTCCAACCGTCGCATGGCTACTTCTATCTTCTGTTGATATCATCTGCACAGCTGATGGTGATTTTTGATTATTTTGGTTATGGTTCTGGGGTGGATTCTTAGCCTTCCATTTTGCAATGCGCTAAGGGAATTCCTATGCACTATGATCTACAGCACTGCAGTATGTACGCTATGGTGTTGGGTTTGGACAATCCCTTTGGTAGTGCCCCTACTGTCCACAATTTTAACAGATGATCCATCCTCTTTCCCGTCCAGTAGCTCCTCCACGTCCCATGCTGGTGCCTCGGCCTCTGCGGAATCCTCCCCTGAAACCTCCACATGGTGGTCCATATGGTTGATACTACGGTTTCCTGTACTACGATTGTTGATATTGTTGTTTCCCACATTGCGGATGGCCATATGATGGTGGGGGATACTGTGGGTGTATGTACTATGGATGCCCATATTGCCCCTAGTTGTACTGCTGCGGTTGGCTAAACTGCGGCTGTGGCTGGCTGTACTACTATTGTTGCTGCACCGCTAGTTGCTCTTCTCTCTTCACAAAATATGTGTTAGCTGTCCGATCTTGCAGCACGTCATAGGCCCTGCAGTCCTTCTCATCATGGCCAACCGATTGGTAGAACTTGCAGTATAAGTTTGTCGGCTTTGACACCATCTTTTGCAGATATACACACTCCTTTGGTCTGACAGATAGGAAACCATGGCATGCCTCCTTGACGAAGGGGGTTTGGTGCCCCCGACTGCAAATACTCACAGAATTCTAGGCAATTATCCTTATGGTGCCCCTCAGCTCTGCACCTAGTGCACCATATGTCTCCGCGGGTTTCCTTTCGCTTCTTGATATCCTCCAATTGAAGTGTTAAATTGGTCAACTGCGCCTGGACTGTGTCCATCCCTATCCCTTCTTCGCCAATTGGTGAAGCCTCCAGCTTCATCACAATATCTAATGCTTTTGCCCATGTCACGACTTTTTGTTGCATCAGTGGTCCTCAGATATGCGGTACCGGTCCTTCGATGAACCATTATTTATGTTGCAGGTCGTTTGCCAGGAAGCTCACTTTTGCTATCAACGTCTTGTACCGCTGATCGAATTCTCACACCGACTCATTCAGGAATTGCTAAATCTCCTTAAGCTCAGTGACATACTGCAACTCATATTTTGGCTTTTTTAATTTCATCAATCATCATCGTTTTGACCTATGCCAACGTCTTGGCTGGTGTTCCTAGAGGAACCTTTACAAAATTCATGTACTAGTCTAATGCCCTGCCCCTAAGGGTCATCGCTAGCTATCCCATATTTATAGCGTCATCCTGGACCTACTTTAAAGTACAGACTGCTTCTCATATGAACTAATACTATTTGGGATCCTCGGTCCCATTCCCCTGGAAGGTAGGCATCTTTGCCTCATCCGCCATCCTAACGTTGCTACTATTATTGTTTACTAAAGTGCTACTCTTACCGCTGCACATAGGGAAACTCTGCGAGTAGTTTGGATTTCTTCCTATAAAATTTAGAGTAGTGTGTGGGGTTGAATGTATGTTGTAACTTACGATCTGTCCTCCTTCTTCTCCTAGGGTAGCTTAGTCGATGTCTCCTTCACAATAAGGTCTCTTCCTCCCTTGTGATCCTGTTTCGCAGTTCTTCGTTCAGGTCCTCTCAGGAGACTTTCTCTCAGTCCTCCTCTTCTTCTCAGGACATCAGAATATCCCTCCACTTCTCAAGGTACCACACTCTTCGTCAAATTCCCTTAGAGACTCTTCGTCGCTCATGTCCATCTACCCCACATATTTTTGTCAGATCTGCATTCACTCGATACCTTCACCCTTCGCACACCTATTTTTCTACTCATCGGAAGACATCCTCAATATTCCCTTTTCACAAGCAAGCATCTTAATCCATAGTTTTAATGATGACAGGAACCTTCCTCTTGGCACCCTGAAAAATTTCCTTTCGGCATCACTGTATGACTTGATAGTGTCTACCGCGAACTCACTCACATATCCATCGAGGATACTATCCACCCAAAAATCAACAGCTCACGATACCCTGTTATTGACTTGCTTCAGGTGTCGAATCAACTCTGGGGTCCAACAATCAGGTTCAGTCTTCTGGTAGTGATTCTTTCGGAACGTCAACTGCGCTAGCCACTCATGCAGCAACACTGGGAATTCATAGAAGAATATTTCATGGATGTCTAAGTAGATGTATCTTTGTAGCCAATTGGTTGCTGTCTGTTTAGGATCTCGCTTCTCACTTTTTGCGAATTGCTCCATCTTCTTGTCAAACCACTCTTGGATATCTGGTTTCGTCGGATGCCACAGCATATCCTCTTCTTTTCTTCCTCAAGGTCCCGTCAACGGAACCATTTGTTGACGTGACATCTATCGACATGGGATCACTTCACACCGTTGCCAACAAACTACCAACCCAAACTCCCTTACACATCGGCCCGAAAGGTGTAACCCTTTCCAGCAACACTTGCAGAGCAAGTGCAGTCTCACCCGAGATGGATAAGGGGGCTGCTGGAACAAAGTTTCCATAGTGGAGTTGAGGATATGCTTCCAACACACATTACCCTTGTAATAACCAGAGATTATAACATTCACAACATACTACCAATTCATCATTCACACATTAAGTCATTCGCAGTGTTCAACAGATAAAAAATATTCAGAACAACATATTCAACTTATTCAGATTAACAATACTTCTTAAACCCATAGCATATTCGCATCAAAGATACTCTAAGAAATTCACATTCATCATCACATAAAAATAGAGACAGAGATTGGACCATAATCGAACATATTCATTCATTCATTAAACCCTGCGGAATCAACCTCGCAGAAACAGTCAATACACCATGTTGCAGATACAAAATAGACCCAAAAGATAGGATCGATCATCAAAATCTGGATGCCCTTAGGCTTACAATCCTACTCTATTTATATTCTTCTATTTGGTTACAAAATGGTCCACATGACCAAATTAACTAATCTAGCAATTTTTGCGCTTCCGCAAAATCCATGAATGGTCCTTCTTTCGCGGAATGACCCGTTCGCACCTGTCGGCTTCCACATTTCCTATGGACTTATCCCGTGCCAACAAAGATGTTGATGATGATGGTGATGGAGATGATGATGATGATGATGAGAATGATGAGGATGTTGATGATGATGGAGATGTTGATGAGGAACTTAGAGATGACAATGTTGAGGAAGATGTTGTTGATGATGATGTTAAATTTTCAGAATTTACTTCAATCTGATCTAGGATCTTAACTGAGAGAACAACATGTACAGCTTATCTACATCATATCAATCATGGAGACAATAATGCAAGCACACAAGAGACAAAAAGATTTACTTAGGGAAAACCATAAAGGTGAAAAACCCCAATAACTTCCTCAGAGATAGATAGAGCAATGATACAACCAACCATGAGAGATAGACATAACCTAGCAGCAGATCCTCCTCCTCCATAAGTGCGCCACTCCTCCTTGAGTGCATGAGTGAGAAGTGAGTGAGTAAATAGAGTGCCTCCCGCACTCTATTTATACTTGACTTGACTTGCCTTTTTACCTAACTCATGTAGGCTCGAACTTAACCACATAACATAATGCTGACTGGGCCGACCCCCAATAGGGTGGTCTAATAACCCTTTGACCCACATGACTTATATAGGGCCGACCCCAAACATGGTGGTCTAATAACCCATCAAGTATAAGTTACGACACTTACAATATAAATAACGACACTTCCTTATAGAGGAATAATACCATCTCTATAGGAATACAATATACATATATGTGAAATACATTCCGAAGTTACATATACATCAACACTCCCTCTTAACTAGGAAGGTATTTCTCAGCACAGTTCTTCTAGCACAAGTCATCTTCTCTGGATCATCGTCACTGGATAATCGTCATCGAGTCATCATCATCGTCACTGCTGCTGCTATCTCAATCAATCTCTGAATCTACTCGTCATAGGAAGTTCTACAGAGCCAGTCCTTTTTCATACTGGATGTAGGCCTACCACCTGCAGGTCTTCATCATCACTGGCCATACTGTGGAATCCTCAAGACTTATTACGTGCGTCACAAAACCTCGAAATAGCATCCCAGGATGTTACGGGTACACAACTCCGACCTGTAGGATCTCCCAGGGCGCTATTACATGTGACCCCACCAAAAAACCTCGAAAGAGAATCCCAGGATGTTACGGGTACACAACTCCGACCTGTAGGATCTCCCAGGGCACAAATTACATGTGGTCCACCACAAAACCTAGCAATAGCATCTCAGGATGTTACGGGTACACAAATCTGACTTGAAATCTCCCAGGGCACAAATTACATGTGGTCATGGCAAAACCTTGAAAGAGCATCTCAGGATGTTACGGGTACACAACTCCGACCTGAAATCTCCCAGGGCCCAAATTACATGCCATAGGAAAAAAGATTGCAAGAGCATCCCAGGATGTTACGGGTACACAACTCCGACCTGTAGGATCTCCCATGGCACAAATTACATGTCCTCCCAGAGCAATGTCTCGAAAGAGAATCCCAGGATGTTACGGGTACACAACTCCGACCTATAGGATCTCCCAGACATGCTCATCTGCACAACCTGATCCACGGCCACAGAGTATCAACCTGATACTCAACATACATCATCCTGATGTACTCATGATCATCTTGATCATCATCACTGCAACGTCCAGCTGCATTTCATCTGGAGCAACATCTTGAAGCTCATCATCCATGATCATCCTGATCATCACTGCAACATCCTGATGCATGTCATCTGGAGCAAAGCTCATCATCCATGATCATCCTGATCATCAATGCAACATCCTGCTGCATGTCATCTGGAGCAACATCCTGAAGCTCATCATCCATGATCATCCTGATCATCAATGCATCTACCTGATGCATACCAATTATCTATCTGATACATATCATCATACATGATCATCCTGATCATCAATGTATCCACCTGATACAAATACAAATACATGATACATATCACCATACATGATCCACCTGATCATACAATGTATCCACCTGATACATATACAGATACATGGTCCAAGCATCCAACATGATGCATATACAAAATACATACACATGATCCAACTGATCATATCTAGCATCCAACATGATGCGTACATATAACTGATCCAACTGATCATATCCAGCATCAACATGATGCCTACATACATACAAAAATGATCCAACTAATCATATCCAAGCATCCAACATGATGCGTACATACATACATAAAAATGATCCAACAGATCATATCTAGTAGAAGCCAGAACATCAACCTGATGCTCATCATCCAACGCTTACATCCACAGCCATGTGAATGTTCCTCCTTTCAACATGCTTGGAATGGCTTCAGCAAATGTGTCCATCACTTCTTCCTCGAAGTGTCCTCGATCTGAAGAACGCCAAGCCTCTCTCTGAAGTACTCGAACTTCACCATGGCTAGTGGCTTCGTCAGCACATCTGCAATCTGCTCATCTGTTGCAACATACAGGATCTTCATAGCTCCTCTCTGCACCATATCCCTGATATAGTGATATTTGATCTCTACGTGTTTCGACCTGTCATGAAACACTGGGTTCTTGGACAGCTTCACACAACTCTGGTTATTACAGAAGATACCAGTAGCATCCAATGGGAGATCAAATAACTCAGACAGTAGCTTCCGTAGCCATACTGCCTCACAACTAGCTGAACAAGCTGTAACATACTCTGCCTCAGCTGTACTTAGTGCTACGCAGGACTGCTTCCTGCTAAACCAAGAGATCACACCTAATCCCATACAAAAGCAGCACCCAGATGTGCTCTTCCTATCTGCAGCACTGCCAGCCCAATCTGAATCAACATAACCCTGTAGGTTAAACTTTTGATCCGCCTCATACCTGATCCCATAATCCACTGTACCCTTCAGGTACCTTAGAACATGCTTTACAACAACTAGGTGAACACTCCTCGAATCCGTTAGGAACTGGCTGAATGTGTTCACAGCAAAGCAAATGTCTGGTCTCGTGTTCGTCAGGTACATCAAGGACCCAATCATCTGACGATACAAAGAGACATCAACCGGCTCAGATGAAGCATCACATAGAAGCTTCAGATTCGATGCCATAGGTGTGGCCATGGCCTTGCAATCCATCATCCTTAACCTCTTCAGGATCTCTACTACATACTTCCCTTGTCCAAGGAAGATTCCATCTGCACTCTGCCACACCTCCATGCCAAAAACAAATAGTGCATCATCCCCAAGTTCTTAATCTTGAACTTGGCAGCAAGCTTCTGCTGCGAGTCGGCAATCAATCTATCTTCACCTGTAACAAACAGGTTATCCTCATACAAAAGTAGTATCACTGGATTGCCTTCCTCAACCTTGTAGAAAAGGTTGGAACCCACTTAACTCTTGGTAAATCCCAAACTGGATAGAAAGTTGTCTATCCTACCATACCAAGTTCTGCACACATATATGACTACACCATGATGTCTTGAAATCCATCTGCTGCATCTTCTATTTCATCACTTTTATATTTCTCAATGCTGCCATCTGGAACATGCTTGATCTGGTAGTTCCATATGGAAGTCATAACAAACTTCCCTTCAGGTCTTGGGACTACATCCCAAACATCATTCTTCATGATCGACGGATCATGGCATTCTATTTCTTCATCCCAGATCCTGGGAACTTCAATATCTTCAATAGATATCTTTGTTGCTGGAACAAATGTTGTAGACCTTTTGTAGGTGAAGATATACGGTCTTTCCTACAAAACAGGTTAAATTGCATGATTAGAAACATCTCATAATTTTTAGAACAAATTCTTACACATAAAGAAATATGTCATACAGTCATGCAATTATCTTAGCCAATGCTTCAATACAACATTTATCCATATCCCGTAACTTTCTAGATGCCTTCCAATCTCTACCAGAACATTGTTAAGAGTGTGCACAACTCCCAACATGTCAGCAAAGAGGTTTCATTCTAGATAAGTAGCAATGGAATGTTGTACAGTGCCATAGGCCACTTACCCATGTATATTAGTAGTATACTATTCATCAATGCAACTATTCTAATATGCACAATACATATCCTAAGTCTAGGAACATGAGCATATACATCATTGAACAATTTTATTTAAACAAACACATATGCAAGAAATGATAATTAAAATACTTATCTTTGTTTGTTCGTTGGGTGGACTTCCTGTGAGTCTTCGCTTTCTTACAGGAGCTGCTGGAGTCCTAATCTGCAGTAGCTTCTTCTACAACTTTCTGTTGTGGAATGTAGAGAGATGGTCAACTCCATCTGAATATTTGCATCCTTTCATAAACCACTGGAGTGTACTCCCTCTTGATCTTTGCTTCCTGGATTACCTGTTCTTCAACTCATATTCATCCTTGGTCCCTATGCATGCTTATTAGTATCATGATTGAGTTATCCTTGTGATCTCATATAAAATCATACATTCATTAGTATACTTTTAAAACACAATAATCTCAAGCATGTATAATCATGATCATTTCAAACAGAAAATAATAAGCATTAGCATTCAAGGTTTATGTAGGATTCTTATGGTTAGTCAAATCATAAGAAACATAACATGTCTAAACCTGTAATTATTCAAACCTATGACTCTTCGGGTTAGTTGAATCATCAATCAAGATAAGAGATATAATATGCATAAAAACTGTGATTATTCAAAGCTATACCTTCATGATTCTTCTGGTTAGTCATATCATCAATTATGGTAAGAAACATAATATGCATACAACCATGATTATTCAAACCTATGACTCTTCGTGAATAATCATTATCAACAACACATTAGTATAAGATCTAACACAAGGTAGGATTCTAGCTTGATATAGGAAAAAACATACCTGGATTAGCATGCTAGCTATTTATGTCTAACATACCCGCATAATGTCTTCTGGTTCTCTTTAGTGACTTGTGCTAGTAACCTGCATGTCTCATAAGTTAACCATTGTAGAAACAAGTTATACATACCTCGAAAGTAGATCTTCTATGTAATCCATGACAATGGATGAATCCTTGTCTTCATGTCACCATGATCATACATTCTTGAAGAAGAACATGATTTGTCTTTCTTGGTGTACCTTTCATGTTAGTAGACAACATAAACCTCATACAACACCATAATGCATTAGTATAATCATAAGTGTCAACACCCTAACCAATGAATATCTTCTATTATGCATTCATAATTTTGTTAAGGTGATATGACAAATCTAAAATCAAGATTGTACTAATCGTAATAACATGAAGACAAACATATCATAAACTTAATCATGAAAAAATATCGAAACATACCTCGATGAGTCATACCTGTCGAGATCGCTTGTAATATTCTTATGTAAGGCCTTAGCCTTATCTCCCTCTGAAACAGGAACTCCTTCACTTATGCAGGTGACCAATCCATCTTCTTCTAGGATTAACCCAATCCACTTGATTTGCAAGAACTGGACCTGGAGTTGGATATGGGTTTGTCAGAGAAACCCCCAAAATTCAAACTTTGAATTTCAAACTTCCGAAAGGATAGAAATATGCACCTTGATGAGCTGATCAAGCTGGTATATTTAGAATTTGAAAACTGCAAGTTTTCACTCCTCAATTTTGCCTTTGAAACTTTCGGATTCACTAGACGTGACCTTGAACTGGGGTTTGATGAAGCCCAATATTCTACCCAATCAAAAGGTTTGATCTAAATCTCTAAGATTCTATTTTTCTGAGGAGCTTCCAGCCGTGGTCACAGATTTAAAAAATTCTCATTTTTATAGAAGCCCTAATTTTCCACTTTCCAGATCAAAGTCCTGAACTAGGGTCTGATCAAGCCCGGCCTTCTGCCAAACCAAAAATTCTGATCTTGGTCTCTAAATTTTTATTTTGATGAGTAGCATTCATCCGTGGTCTCCGATTACAAAAATTCCAACTTTCTCCAAAGCCCTAAATTCCGGAAGCCATGAATGAAGGTAGCAAAAAATAATTCTGTTTTGACAGAAATATGTACCTGATTGTTTCTGGTGTAACTCCAAAATTTTTGATCCATAGGGTCTGAAAAAGTTTTCTAAGATAGCCTGACCTGTTAGCTTTCCATCTTGATAGGTCTGACCTCAATTGGATTTTCTGAGAGAGAGTTATGCCAAATGTCGCAACGTGACCTGTTTTGGGATAATACAGGAGAGCGAACTTGTACGACATGCCACGTGTCACTGTTTCAACTTCGGCCTCTGAAAACCTTTCCTGAGATATCTCGGCCTGTTGTATTTCCATCCTGACAGGTATGAACTCAATTGGATTCTCTGAGAGAGATTTATGACAAGTGTCGCAACGTGACCTGTTTTTGGGATAATACAGGAGAGCGAACTTGTACGGTGTGCCACGTGTCACTGGTTCAACGTCGGCCTCTGAAAAAGTTTTCTCAGATAGTACAGTCTGTTTACTACCTATCAATTTTTATGAAATTTCATTTGGAGCTTCCTAGCCCAAGTTATGACCTTTTTCCCAAGGTGACCTGATTTTGACTCAGATCTGGAAGAGGCAGAAACCCTATATTGTACAAATAATAAATCACAAAGTACAATGAATTAGAGGTTGTCCTTTGGACAAAAGGTACATGGGGATCGTAGCTTCGGCCTGTAACAATTTCATATCCTAAAATTTTTCCAAAATGGATTTATAGCGAAAGTGCTACGATGACTGGTTTTTGCTATATCAAGCCCTAGCATCGTAAGTGCAACAAGTGTCATACATGCCATATCATGCCTTCTTTCAGGCTAGCTCTGATACCATGTTAAATTTTCAGAATTTAATTCAATCTGATCTATGATCTTAATTGAGAGAACAACATGTACAACATATCTACAGCATATCAATCATGGATACAATAATGCAAGCACACAAGAGACACAAAGATTTACTTGGGGAAAACCATAAAGGTGAAAAACCTCAATAACTTCCTCAGAGATAGATAGAGCAATGATACAACCAACCATGAGAGATAGACATAACCTAGCAGCAGATCCTCCTCCTCCATAAGTGCGCCACTCCTCCTTGAGTGCATGAGTGAGAAGTGAGTGAGTAAATAGAGTGCCTCCCGCACTCTATTTATACTTGACTTGACTTGCCTTTTTACCTAACTCATGTAGGCTCGAACTTAACCACATAACATAATGCTGACTGGGACAACCCCCAATAGGGTGGTCTAATAACCCTTTGACCCACATGGCCGACCCCCAATAGGGTGGTCTAATAACCCTTTGACCCACATGACTTATACAGGGCCGACCCCAAACATGGTGGTCTAATAACCCATCAAGTATAAGTTACGACACTTACAATATAAATAACGACACTTCCTTATAGAGGAATAATACCATCTCTATAGGAATACAATATACATATATGTGAAATACATTCCGAAGTTACATATACATCAACAGATGATGGTGATGATGATGAAGCTATTGATGATGATGGTGATGGTGATGAAGATCATGATGATGATGATGAAGAAGATGATGATGATGGGGATGTTGATGAGGAACCTAGAGATGACAATGATGATGAACATATTGATGATGATGACGATGATGGTGATGATGATGAAGATGTTGATGATGATGGTGATGGTGATGATGATGATGATGATGATGATGATGATGATGATCAAGATGATGACGTTGATGATGATGGAGATATTTATGACGAAGGGGGAGATGACAATGATGGTGAAGATGTTGATGATGATGGAGATGTTGATGAGGAACCTAGAGATGACAATGATGATGAAGATGTTGATGATGATGATGATGGTGATGATGATGAAGATGTTGATGATGATGGTGATGGTGATGAAGATGAAGATGATGTTGATGAAGATGTTGATGATGATGGAGATGTTTATGAGGAACCTGTTAACACCCAAAAAGTGTTCACTACCTCATCTACCACATTATATGGCTCATTTGTCCATTTTCCTACTATATTTCCCTTAAAATCCCTTAAAATCCCATTTAAAAGCCTCCAAAAGGCATAAACTGCCTCCAAAAGGCCACAAAACCCTCAAAATAGCCTAAAAAAGGCTAAAAAACCCATTTTCCCTCCAAAAATATCCAAAATTCCTCTAAAAATAGCAAAAACCCCCTAAAAAGGGAAGAAAAATATAAAATAATGAGGAAAAGGAGGAAAAAACCCTATATAGCTGCCCTAAACCATGTGTTTCCTAAAACCATGGGTCAGCACTCCACCACCAAAAAACTATAAATAGGTGATGGAGATCCCTTATTCCACATCCACAATCAAGTATACCCTTACTCTGCCAAAATCTCTCTCGAAACCCTAGTTCACCATTGAACTACTTTCACCTTGAGAGCCCCTTTTGGCCCATTTCCACCATTGGAGAAAGAGAAGGAGCACATTGGAGCTTAGAGCAACCCTCTTGGACATTGCAAGGAGCTTCATCAACCTTCACATTGAAGGTAATATTAATACAAAAACAAAACCCTTGTTTACAAATTGTTGTTTATTTTTCATGCACATGTATTAGATTAGTTTTCATTTCTGTTTTAGCTTAATAATTTACATTTACTGAACTGCTACTAAGGAGTCCATTCTCCTTAGTAGGTGCTCATTTGCACAAGCTAGGGGTAAAACCCTAGCTACAGTTTTGGCGACTCCCCTAGATTTTGAATTTCTGGTTTCCGTTTAAAATTTTTTCTCTTTCGGCTGTCCCTTTCGGCCGCCATACATCGCGTTTTTTCCCTCTGCAGTCGCGTCCCGACCGCGTCATTCAGACCTTTACCTGCGACCCGACCGCGGCTCTCAGACGGTTTCCGACGCCCTGCCGGCGGATTCAAGTCTGTTACCTGCGATCCGACCGTGGATAATCATCCTGTTTGCTGCGATCTGACTGCGCCTGTCGGCCATTTTCCCGCGTCCTGACTCTGGCTTTCAGCCTCTTTCCCGCGTCCCGACTGCGTCTATTAGACTTTTTTCCGCGACCTGACTGCGTCTTTTTCCCTATTTCCTGCATCCCGACTACGTCTGTTGGCCCGAAAGCCGCGACCTGACCGCGTCTGTTTCCCTCAAACCCGCGGTCTGCCTGTTCTGATTCGCAACAGACCCGCGGTCTGATTTCTTCATTTTTCCTGTTTTGAGCCCATCCCCTTTTGCTGGAATATTTTCTGCATCTGAACAGCCCCCTATCCTACCTGCAGTCCCACTTTCTTACAGCCTTTCTACAACATAATTTCTGTTCCCTTTACAGAATTCTTTTAAAATTTCAGTATTTTTAAAATCAGAAAATTTTGCAAGTTAAAGTTTCAATTCTAGCATTATTGACAGTTGGAAGTTTCCCCCCTTGTGGCACTTCTATTTTGGGTTCATCACCTCACGAGCACACACTCTGTCACATAATTCAAGTGAGCCTTAAAAAGTACCTAACTAAACCAACATTCTAACCCCACTTGGGGAACACAAAAGAATCTTTGTAGTTAGGTAGGGTCGAGGGGATAGGCTTCCCATAACACCCCTCGGTCACTTTCACTTGAGACATAGTTGTTGTCCAAATAGGGAACCAAAATCCCCTAGTACTTTTTGGCACGGTCACGACCAGTTTATCAGAGGGCCTCTCCCTTAGGAGGGTTGAAGTCGGGAGACTGGTTCCGGAGGCCTGAGTGGAATACCGCACTCCATTCAGTAACCGAAGGACTACCTTTCGCGGTTCGCGGGATATCCCTGTATAGGGGTATTGCAGTAAATGGACTAAACGACAGATTCACCTTTCTGGACGTGTCATGAACGGGGTATCTTAGTTGCCATTCTTCTAGGATTGAATACCCGGTATCCCTCCCGGTAGGGGGATATCATAGCCACTTGGCTTTCCTACTCATATTGTCTGACTTGGATTTCATCACCTTGCAGAGGATATGTTTAGTTGAGTCAGAATACTTTTAGTTAGGTGTTTGCATGCTCCTTTACCTCCCTTTGGTCTAGTGAGTCCACCATTTTTTATTTTTAGGAAACCTGCTGCTTGTTGGTATTCTGACCATCTTTGTTGATACTCCACCTATTGTAGCACAACTGTTGTAGTGGGTGTTTTGAGTTGGTTGTTGGCCTGAGTGCCTTGTTTTTTAGCTCTCCTTCTGCACACTCGGTTGCATTAGGATTTTTTGAGCTGTTTTTCTACTCACCTCAACCCACAAAGATTTGACACCATCCGTCACCATTGAGTCCCCGAGACATTCTCGGCGCCTCAGGGGCGAGCCCCCACTGCATGGTTCTCTTGACACCACCCGTCATAGATTCCGATCATCATCCGTTGATACCACTCATCACAGATCTAGAGCCTTGTCACTTGACTCCACTCGTCAGCGACATAGGACTCCGTTACCAGATATTGACGCTCCTTACTTTACCTCCGATTCTGACGAAGAATCTGAGAACCCTATTTACACTGCCCCTACTAGCCCCATGGCTGACACGACTTCCACTCCTTTTGTTATAGGGACCATTGGTGGCACATCCACCACTACACCAGTTACTACACCTGTTTTGGGTATGCCCTCCATGGGACCCTCATCTACCATTCCTCTCACGGTACCTATTCCCACAGCGGGAATCCCTATCCCCACTACATCAGTGGCTCACACTACCCACGGTGGTGTCGGACCATCCTCCACCACCTTAGTTCCCCCACTTGGGGGCACCATCCCAAATCCTGTCCCTCCACTTGGGGGCATTGGCCCCACCTTGGTCCAACCCACTACTGTGTCACATCCTTCTTCCAGTTTGCCATTCATGGCTAGCCTCAACCTACCTGACCTGGCCAGATTGACCAACGACCCTATTCGACACGACCCTATGTGGCCTCATATGCCCACCAAGCTCCCCTCTGACATCCCTAAGTTTGAGGGCAAGGCCGGTGAGGACCCACAAAACCATATCATGTCTTTTCACCTATGGTGTTCCTCTAACTCCATAGTGGACGACTCTGTTCGCCTCCGTCTCTTATAGCGCACCTTCACTGGCTCTGCGGCCAGGTGGTATATCGAGCAACCTCATGGGACCCATGCCACCTTTGCTTCCCTTTCCTCGACCTTCCTGCAGTTCTTCCAGTTGCCTGTCCATTATGACGCGGGCGTTGAGATCCTCCTATCCTGCAGACAAAACACGGCTACCCATATCACGGACCACATCCATGAATGGCGTTGACGCCATAGCTTATGCAAGATCAAACTAGACGATCGTATCTTCCTAGATTGGTTCCTCAAATCCCTTCTCCCTATTATTGCTAAGGATGTAGCTTCCGAAAGACCCCAGTATGAAGAAGAGGCCATCCTTAAGGCACAGCAGTTCGACCTCATTTATGCCCAGCCGGGTTACCTTTATACCATTATACCTGACGCCCCTCGCAGCGAGTCCTCCCAGCAAGATGCGCCGAGGGCATCCCACGCTGCAGACGGTATCATTGGCCATGTTTCTTCGCATCCTCAACCATTTTCCATAGCACGTCCTACCCCTGGCCCCGACCTTTCACGGGATACCTCACAGTCTGGAGCAACCAACTCATATGCTCCCATGGCACATTACCATCACCATGGACCCTCATGTCCTCCTCAGTGCTTTGGTCATGCGACTCCTGCTTATGCCCCCCCAGTCGCACCTCAGCCTTACTACTATCAGCAGGCTGCCCCAGCTCTTGCGCCTTCACAAGCCCAACCTGCTTATTATCCGCCACAGGCAGCCCCTACGGCAAATCCACAACCCGCTCCGCAGCCATATCAGCAACCCCCTCAAGTTGCTGCCCCTGCTCAGCCTCAACCTGCATATCATCCCCCGCAGCCTGCTCCTGCACCTGCGCAACCTCAGAATCCACCGGCTGCCCAAGGGCAAGTCTATGCCCAATAAAACCCGTAGCAAAACCAGAACAACCAACGCAACCAGGGCCAACAGAACCGCGGCAAGGGCCGTAATCGTGGGAACAACCAACCTGCATACCAAGCTGGTCAACCGGCTAATCCCCCCGACAACAACAATGCGGCCCCCGCTAATCAAAACCCTGATCGCCCACTGAAACAGGCTAAAAACCCCAATTTGCGAACAAACCACCCTTGTTCTATTTGCGGGGTCTATGGACACTACACGCATACTTTCCCACACTTAGAGCGAGCTCGGAAGCTTTGGGTTGACGATGCCCACCGCCAAGGGCATGCGGCTCCTCAGGCGCCACCTAACCCCCCTCAACCTCAGCAGCCACCTTTGGTTCTGCAAAACCCCTTACCAACCCAAGGCATGGTGAACACTCAGTCGTTGGCCCCTCAAGCTAATGCGCAACCCCAACAACAGCAAATCACTTACGCTGCTCCTGATCAACCCATGTTTGACTCAAGTACCCACCACCTGTTGATGATGTCATCCGCTGACGTCAACCTTCAGACTCGTCTGAACCAGTATGGCTCCACCACTGACGTACCCCCCACTGATAAACCTACTACCGCTCATCCCACCGATCAAGCGTTACGTATTCCTCCACCTCCACTAGATGGCGCTCCCAAAGCCCCTCGTTTCCCACTTCACCGTATCAACAATAACCCCAACGCGCGTGCTGCATCAAACTACAACATTGTAGACGACCTATCCCAATCTCCCGCAGCCATGTCTGCGTTAGAAGTCTTGAAGAACTGCCCTTCCCAGCACAAGACTTTACTCTCCACCATTGGGGGGATTGACCCAAATGATTCGAATCTGATGGCATTTGATTTGGACCAATCCGAACCATGCCTGCCTTCCTCCTTAGCATTCCAAGTTTCTGTTTCCGTTCGGAATCTTGTCATCCATCGATGCATCATCGATGAAGGTGCCTCCACATGTGTCATGTTTACGTTCATGTGGCAGAAGTTGGGATCCCCCACTCTCCAGCAGTCCACCACTGCATTACGTGCCTATGACGGTCGTTCGGCTCAGCCCCAAGGCCTCCTAGCCAATGTTCCTGTCCAGTTAGGTGGCAAAACCGTACTCATTGACATTGAGGTAATCAATGCCCAATTGGATTATAACCTTTTACTTGGCCGCAGCTATATGTATGCCATGCGGGCAGTTGCCTCTTCCGTCTTTCGCACCATGATGTTCCCCCATGAGGGACGCGTGGTTAAGGTTGACCAGCTCACCTACTATGATCCTAGTGCTCCCGTGGCACCTGAAAATGTTCTCCCCATGGTTGAACAACCTGTTTCTCGTGCCACCACCTCGTTTGTTTCCTCTACGGGGCCTGGAGTCTACTCAGACGCGTCGATGACCTCCACCTTTCAATCCATTCCTCCCCCGTCATCTACGCCCGAAGTGTCTGACTTATGTACCTTGTCCCACGACAACCAACCACCTAACAATCAACCACCCTTGTTGCCTAAACCACCATTGGTACCTAGCCACATTGGTGTTACACCTATCCATACGATCCCCTTCCTAGTCCCTCCATCGGGAGTAGTAAGCGCCCTGGTCATGGCTACCCTTAGCCTCCCTGGGTTAACATTGGAATTACCCGTATGGTATCTTTCGCCTCCCGTTCACCCGCCGACACCAGACGTTGTCCTCCAACCGGTGCAACCCATGGCTACTACCACTCAGCCACCTCCCGGTGTCTCTACCCCTTCGTCCTCCACGACTCCTCCTCCTACTCCCAAACCCACTGGGGGCAGAGGTCCCCAACCTTACACTGTTGTACCACCTCCCAAGACAGTAAAAAAACCTCCAGTATTTCGTGCTCCTCCCAAATGCTCGCTGTGCGATGAGTTGGGCCATGCAACCCACCAATGACCACAGTTACTAGCATTGTAGAAGCACATGCAGATGCTCGACGATGACCCCAACATCCCGGTTGTCGAACTAAACCCCACCCCTAAGCCCAAAGACAAATCCCTGCATACCAACCACCCTTGTGCCATATGCGGTGTTTACGGGCATTATTCCCATCATTGTCCCGATCTCCCGGATTACAGAGCGGCTCTCTATGAGATGAACAATCTGGATCTTGAGACGGCACCACCCACCATTGAGGAGATCTACCCCCCGGTTTCTCCCCCTTCTGGAGAGGTTAATATCATCTATATGATCTCTTCAACCATTCCCCCCTCGTCAACCGATTTGACGACGCAAAATTTCCGTACCGATGAGGAGATTCTTGAGGCCCTCACTGCCCCAAAGTATCCCTGGGATGACATGCACCATCGTTCGTATTTCCTTCCAGAAGCATCTTCCTCTAGCACCGCTACCCAATTTGCGGTTGAATCCAAAGACTTCCTCCCCACCAAGGTAGACTGGTTCAAGAACCCTATTCCTTCTCCTGACGCCTTCGAGGAAGGCAATATGGCCAACATCTCACCCGTCATCCAAGTTGATATCGCTGCCCCAGGATGTGCCCCTGAACTCATCACTTTAGGAGCATTCTGCAATAAACAAGAGATTGAGGACTACATCAACCTTTTCAGAGAATTCTGTGATGTCTTTGCCTGGTCCTATACCGAAATGCCTGGTCTTGACCGCGCCATTATCGAACACCACATTGACACATGGCCTGATGTACCCCCCGTTCATCAAAAACAGCGCCCCATTCATCCTTCCAAACTCCCAGCTGTTAAAGCCGAGATTGAGAAATTGCGCAAGGCAGGGTTCATTTATCCTATTGCCTATACCACTTGGGTTTCAAACCCCGTTCCCGTTAACAAAAAACAAGGCAACATCCCAGTATGCACTGACTTCCGCGATTTAAACCGCGCTTGTCCCAAAGACAATTTCCCCACGCCATTTATTGACTAGCTCATCGATGCGTGTGCGGGGCATGAAGTCCTCTCCTTCATGGATGGTTTTTTCGGGTACAACCAGATTCAGATCCGTAAGGAAGACCAGTACAAAACTGCCTTTACTACCCCATGGGGCACCTTCGCCTATCGTGTCATGCCTTTCGGCCTCAAAAATGCTGGTGCCACTTTCCAGCGGGCCATGACCTATTGCTTTCATGACTTGGTCCATATCCTGTTAGTCTACCTTGATGACCTTACAGCTCGTTCTCGGAAACGATCAGACCACCTTAACGACCTTCGGCAAGTTTTTCTGCGTTGTCGCAAATACCAAATCCGCTTGAACCCACACAAGTGTGTCTTTTGCGTTCTGGCAGGCCGATTGTTGGGTTTCATTGTTTCCCAGAAAGGAATTACTGTTGATCCTCTAAAAGTCCAAGCTATCTTAGATCTTCCCTCTCCTCGCACGCTCCGGCAGCTCCAAAGTCTACAGGGGCGATCCAACTTCCTTCGACGCTTCGTTCCTGATTACGCCACTACCGTTCACGGTTTCTTGCGCCTGCTCCGTACTCACATACCCTTCGTCTGGGATGAGCAAGCAGAAGCTGCATTCGAAGCCCTCAAGAAGGCTCTCACACAAGCTCCTCTGATTTCCCCTCCGGATTTCACATAAGACTTCATCCTTTATGTTTCAGCATCCGACCATGCCGTATCTGGAGTCTTGGTTCAAGAAGACGCTTCTCACCAAGAGCACGTCGTTTACTACGTCAGCCAGACCTTGTCTGGTCCACCCCTACGTTACCCATATGAGGAGAGACTTTCCCTAGCAGTGGTCTTTTCCGTCCAAAAATTGTGACACTATATCTTAATGAGTCATACCACAGTCGTCGCCGACTCTAACCCTATGGTATATCTTCTGAACCGGCGGCTCCTGCAAGGTCGTGTTGCTAAATGGGTCATTATCTTCCAGGAATATGACCTTACCTTCAAAACCCCTAAGAGCACTAAAGCCCTCGCGCTTGCCCATCTCATTACTGATCTCCCTTCCCTTCTCCTGGCCAAACCAATCTCCGATGAGTTACCTGACAATCACCTGTTCACTATCTCATTCGATGACCCATGGTACGGTGATATCTTGTTATACCTGCGCATGCAGAAGTTCAGACCCAAAGTTACTCGTAATGGGCGCCGTCGCATCCGTCACCAGGCCTCTCGGTATCTTCTCTTAGGCAATGTCCTTTACCGGTGTGGGGTTGACACAATTCTGCGTCGTTGCCTTACACACGAGGAAGCTGAACAAGTCCTTAATGACTGTCATAGCGGTGCCTATGGTGACCATTTCTCAGGGATGGCCACTGCCCAAAAGGTCGTCCGCGCCAGATACTTCTGGCCCACACTTTTCACCGACTGCATCACTGCGGTCAAACACTGCCATAACTGCCAACTTTTTGCCCCCAAGGCCCGGACACCTCCTGCTCCGTTACACCCAGTCGTCACCGTTGGTCCCTTTTGTAAGTGGGCCATAGACTTCATGGAATGTAGACCCCAGTCTGCCAACGGCCACAAATATATTATTGTCGCTGTTGATTACTTCACCAAATGGGCGGAAGCCATGCCTACCTTCAATTGTACCGCCGACACTGCTGCCCGCTTCTTTTTCAACCATGTCATCGCTCGATTCGGGGTTCCTAAGCAGTTAGTCTCTGACCACGGTTCCCACTTCGAAGATGCCGTCTGGCGTGAGTTATCCACCCTCCTCAAATTTGAACACTAATTTTCCTCTGCTTACTACCCCCAAGGGAACGGTCAAGTAGAGGCCATTAATAAAATTCTCAAAACCATCCTCCAACGAACGGTTGACAAGCATAAGTCCAATTGGCACCACATGCTGTTCCCTACCTTATGGGCTTACCGTACTTCCACCAAGACCGCCACTGGTTTTACACCATTTCATCTAGTTCACGGTGTAGAGTCTGTCCTCCCCATCGAATGTCAGATTCCTGCCTTATAGATCGCCGTTGAGCTTCTCCCCGACACTTCCCCCCTCGAGCAACGTCTGCTATCCCTCGAACAAGCCGATGAAGACCGTCGGGCCACTCTTCAGAACATCGAAGCTGCCAAGAACCGCTCCAAAGCCGGTTACGACAAACATGTTCACCCTCGAAATTTCTATGAAGGGGACCTCATCCTCGCCTATGACCAAGCCCACGACAAAACTGGAAAAGGGAAGTTTGAATCCATGTGGCAAGGCCCTTACATCGTGCAGACCTGCCTAGGCAAGGGGGCATACATCCTCGCCGACTCCGAAGGCCATCCTTTGCGCAACCCACGTAACGGGTTGTACCTTAAACGCTTTTATCCTTAAAATAACTCGTGGCCCCATTGGTCCGCATTGTACAGTTTGCTCCCTTTTTGTTTTACACATATTTTCCACCATTGGAATCAGCACGCCGAGACCGTCATGATGGTCACCTCGTTGCATTATTTTTACACCGTCATTTTTTGCCCATTTTTCAGACGCCACTAGTCGCCTCGGTATACGTGCCACATTGGTCGTTCTCCGTTTGTCACATATTTTATATCATTGGATTCATTTTTCCGAGTTGGTGATGATGCTTGAGATCATTTCTCGCTCTCACCCCCAGAATTTTCTGGTATTTTTTCCAAAACGCCCTCGTCGCCTCGGTGTGCATGCCACATCGACCGTTACCCATTTTTGACACCCTTTATATCGCCGGATTCATTTTTCCGAGCTCGTGATGATGTTTGAGATCATTTCTCGCTCTCACTTGGTACAATTTCCACATTGTGTCCTGACACCTTGTTGCCTCGGTTTGCGCACCACATCGGCTGCTATCGGATTGTTCCACACTTTTACATGAGCCATTCACTCCTGTCATACTGCAAATGTTTCGTTATTTTGCCACCATTTCATCTACCCCGCAAGGAGGCCCACCAGTGTTCCCCCCACCCTCGTTCTTGATCATCATTACTGATCCTTGATTGAACACTTCCTCCTTGCCTGGCCATTCCTTTTGTTTGGTATAATTTTATCCCTTTTTCGGGCCGGACAAGTCCTTTACGAAAAAGGCACTTAGGGAGTTTCCGTTAAGCTCTTTTCTGACTCCTAAAAGAATGAAAAGATCGCCGAGCAATCTTGCTTCCTTTCATGCTCGTTAAAGTACCTGAAAGGGTGTCTATCTGGTATAAGTTTAACCCTTTTCCGGTCCTGGTAGACTAATTACGAAAAAGGAATACTCTAGTCACACCGGCTAGAAGAGTTCTTCATTGTATCCTTTTATGCTTCTTTGGGCCTTGGAGACTAAATCTATGAAAAATCAACCCCTTAGAGTCTTCTTATTTGCTTTCACACTCTCTAAAATTGAAAGCAACCACGAGCATGAACTGTCCTGGGCTCGTAAAATCCACACGACAGTACCATTCCATCATTTCAGAGTCTTCTTATCGCTTTCAGACTCCTTAAAATTGAAAGCAACCACGAGCATGAACTGTCCCGGGCTCGTAAAATCCACACGACAGTATCATTTTACAAAAACTTCTTCTAGTTCCTTAACCCATGAAGAAGTCCCCCCCCGTGCCTCCTGGCACTATGATCGATCATCTCGGCAGCACCCCCAATCAGGTCGCCTTTGTTCAGAGTATTCTGCAGTATTCTGCCATTTTATATCAAATAGAGTCTCCCTCAGACCAGTCACCCTCCCCGATCCACTACAGCTATGATCCCTTTCCCCTCAGTCAGTTTCATATGCTGCCATATCATGCCCATTATCATACTCTGAACAAAGGAAGTTTGAGTCCACCCACTCTACTTGCCCAGTTGTCCCCCCACAGTTTGTCAATCCTGCCACCAGTACTATCACATTTCGGTTCTCCACCTCGCGCTTCTGTCAAGGAAACATCATTGCCTTGATAGTTGCAGGTCTCCCTCTGTCGACGACAACCCCTCTATTCCAGAGGATAGGCCCAGAGGTCCCTACGCCTTGGACTTATCACCATTTGTGGTAGGTGCCTACGGACCGTTCTGAGAGGAGTCATCATTACCTCTCCGAGTGGTTGTTTCTCACATGCTCGACTTCAGCACCTTGATCGCATTGTTGAGAATCGCGTAGGGTTACATCCTTTACATTATGTGTCGAAGACCCCGGATTTCCCCTGACTCTAGCACATTGGTGAGTCACTTCGGAACACCCAGTCATATGTTCCTGTGGATGTCCGGGCTGCGTTGGCATTTGTATTCGGAAGCCATCCAGTTACATGCTTCCTTGAGTACCCAGTTTCAGTCCCAGATCAGTTCCAGTTCAGTGTACCATCGAGGTGATGGATCCCAGTCATTGTGATCCAGCAGCTCATCAGTTCCTCTAGTACCCCAGTCAGCTGCACTGTTGATGTTCCAGTGCACCAGTTCTTCAGTTACCACATGATCAACTCAGCAGTATGTCCCAGATTTTGTGTCCCCTCTGGACTCTTATGATGTACACAGTGGCTATGTATCTTACAGGTCCCCCTTTTCGGGCCTCACAGTTCTGTTTATGTATCTTGATACGAGCATGGGTATGCCCGCCTCGTCCATATATTGAGATTACTCCTCATTCAGTTTTTGAGGTCATGTATATTTCAGGTCCCCATTTTTTTGGACCCCATTGTTATTGTTATATCCTGATACGAGCATGGGAATGCCCGCCTCGTCCATATGATCAGATGATTCCTCATCCATTATTGAGGTTATGTACTTTTAGTTCTTGCAGTTGTTCGGGATCGTCGTTCCGGGCTTCGGTTTGTTTCTTCTCTTCTCTCCACACCCAGGAAAACCATTCATGACTTATGATGTCCATCGGCCATACAATGAGCTCCTGCCCTCGCACATCAGGGGGCAATCTGTTAACACCCAAAAAGTGTTCACTACCTCATCTACCACATTATATGGCTCATTTGTCCATTTTCCTACCATATTTCCCTTAAAATCCCAAAAAATCCCATTTAAAAGCCTCCAAAAGGCCACAAAACCCTCAAAATAGCCTAAAAAAGGCTAAAAAACCCATTTTTCCTCCAAAAATATCCAAAATTCCTCTAAAAATAGCAAAAAACCCCTAAAAAGGGAAGAAAAATATAAAATAATGAGGAAAAGGAGGAAAAAACCCTATACAGCTGCCCTAAACCATGTGTTTCCTAAAACCATGGGTCAGCACTCCACCACCAAAAAACTATAAATAGGTGATGGAGATCCCTTATTCCACATCCACAATCAAGTATACCCTTACTCTGCCAAAATCTCTCTCGAAACCCTAGTTCACCATTGAACTACTTTCACCTTGAGAGCCCCTTTTGGCCCATTTCCACCATTGGAGAAAGAGAAGGAGCACATTGGAGCTTGGAGCAACCCTCTTGGACATTGCAAGGAGCTTCATCAACCTTCACATTGAAGGTAATATTAATACAAAACCCTTGTTTACAAATTGTTTTTTATTTTTCATGCACATGTATTAGATTAGTTTTCATTTCTGTTTTAGCTTAATAATTTACATTTACTGAACTGCTACTAAGGAGTCCATTCTTCTTAGTAGGTGCTCATTTGCACAAGCTAGGGGTAAAACCCTAGCTACAGAACCTAGAGATGAAAATGATGAGGAAGATGTTGATGATGATGATGATGGTGATGATGATGAAGATGTTTATGATAATGGTGATGGTGATGAAGATGATGATGATGATGAAGTAGAAGATGATGATGATGGGGATGTTGATGAGGAACCTAGAGATGACAATGATGACAAAGATGTTGATGATGATGATCATGGTGATGATGATGAAGATATTGATGATGATGGTGATGGTGATGAAGATGATGATGATGATGATGATGATGAAGATGATGATGATGGAGATGTTTATGAGGAAGGGGGAGGTCAAAATGATGATGAAGATGTTGATGATGACTGACATGTTGATGATGAACCTAGAGATGACAATGATGATGAATATGTTGATGTTGATGATGATGATGGTGATGATGAAGATGTTGATGATGATGGTGATGGTGATGAAGATGTTGATGATGATGGTGATGGTGATGAAGATGATGATGAGGATGATTATGAAGATGATGATGATGGAGATGTTGATGAGGAACTTAGAGATGACAATGATGATGAAGATGTTGATGATGATGGAGATGTTGATGAGGAACCTAGAGATGACAATGATGATGAAGATGTTGATGATGACGATGATGGTGATGATGATGAAGATGTTGATGATGATGGTGATGGTAATGATGATGAAGATGATGATGATGGAGATGTTGATGAGGAACCTAGAGATGGAAATGATGATGAAGATGTTGATGATGATGATGATGGTGATGATGATGAATATGTTGATGATGGTGGTGATGGTGATTAAGATGATGATGATGATGATGATGATGCAGATGATGATGATGGAGATGTTGATGAGGAACCTAGAGATGACAATGATGATGAAGATGCTGATGATTATGATGATGGTGATGATGATAATGATGAAGATGCTGATGATGATGGTGATGGTGATGAAGATGTTGATGATGATGGTAATGGTGATGAAGATGGTGATGATGATGATGAAGAAGACGAAGATGATGATGATGGAGATGTTGATGAGGAACCTAGAGATGACAATGATGATGAAGATGGTGATGATGATGATGATGGTGATGATGATGAAGATGTTGATGGTGATGGTGATGAAGATGATGAAGATGTTGATGGTGATGGTGATGAAGATGATGAAGATGTGGATTTTATATGGAGCCCGGATTGGTCTGTGCTCAGTAGTGTTTTCTTTCTTATAGAGTTGAAAAACTTAAACAATCCTCTATCAACCATCTCATGGATTTCACATCGAGCCCGAGTAGGTGAATGCTTGCTTGGTGTTTTCACATTTAGAGAGTCTGAAAACCCTAAAGATGACTCCAAAGTTCCTTTTAGGTAAAGTTAGTCTCCTTCCCCGAAAAAAGTGTAAAATAATAAAAGAAGAACTCTTGCAGCATATACTAGAGTATATCTAGAGTATACCTTTTCCGTAAATTATCCACCAAGGCCCGGTAAAGGGATAATTCTATACATAAGTGGATGTCGGTTTAGTTATTTTAACAAGCCCGAAAAGAAAACTACGCAAGACAAACTTTTCCTATTTAAGGAGTCTGAAAAGGGCTTAAAAGAACTCCATAGGGATCTTTTCCGTAAAAGTTTAACGATCCCGAAAAGTAAACTTGTGACCTCCTTACTGTTTTTAACGAGCTCAAAGGAGATACAGAAAAATGCTCATAACTTCCTTACTGTTTTTAATGAGCTCGAAGTGAAGATGGAAGAAATTCTCAAAACCTACTTACTATTTTTAATGAGCTTGAAGTAAAGGTAGAAGAATGCTCATAGCCTCGTTATTGTTTTTAACGAGCTCGAAGTAAAGGTAGAAGAATGATCGTAACCTACTTATTGTTTTTAACGAGCTCGAAGTGAAGGTAGAAGAATGCTCGACAATGGGAGGAGACGAGTGTTAGAGACATGCGAAACTAGCTCCAAGCACATGGAACAAAGATATTCCTAATGCAAGGAACACGAGCAAGATAAGGACACTCAAGGTGTGTCTCCTATAGGTAAAAGGTGTCAAATTACGAAGGAAAAATGATACAGGGCTAAGCAGAAATGAGATCAAAGATGGAGGTTTATACAATGAGCTAAAAGCGTGGAAGCTGGCATCAGGCTCATTAGCGCAAGCGGGATCGTAACATATGCATATGCAACTTGAACACGAATATGGGAGCCTTATCAGGGATGGCTATAAATATATTTGGAATAAAGATATGAGGCTTCTTCTCAAAGTCATGGTAAATCTAAAAAGGCTCTCGATCCTATGAGGAAAACTCAGCATGGGAACCAAAATGGCATAAGGGTGCTGACTAGGGTGACCCATGTTAGGTAGGCTCTGCTGTCAGACTGGTGCACAATGCATAAAGAGATGGATAACACACCAATATCCAACAGGTTTGACCCTATGGTGAATTTGGATGGAAAAAGGTTCAAATGCAACATAACAACAGGGAAGCCTAAACCTATATGCAAGGTTCCGAATATACCTGACATGGTCGCACAAGGTGTCGAAAAGGACCAGTAAGCAAGTATAAATCGAGCTAAGAATCCTGTCTCCAAGAAACATTAGTACCAAGATCATATCTAAAACATATGTAAAGAAACACACGATACAAGTCACTGTGGTAGAAATACTTTCAACTTCACTATTATCAACAACAGGCATAAACAAGGCAGATTTTTCAAATGAAGACTCTATGGTACCCAAGCCCAAGGACTTACAATGAACAAGATCGAATTCAGGATGAAGATCGAAGTTGAAGGACATGATGGAATCTGCAGAAACAAGTTCATCATCATGGGAGTTGAAAATTCTAGAAGCAGAATCAAACTCAGCAGGAACACCGATTTGCAGATCTATAGGAGAGTCCAAAGACTCAACAGTGGAAAGATCAGACTTTAAGGTGAAACCGGGGCTGGACATAACTGCGACTGGATCAACATCCAAATGAATGGTAGACTATACTATGGACTCTAGGAAAACTTCATCAGGAGGAAGTATATCGTCCCAGATAGAACACATATCTAAACATTCAGATGGAGGTGTCACTTGGTCAAAAGCTAGGATTAAGTCCCGAGAAGGTAAGCATGAACTCATATACTTCTTCTCAATAGAAGTTGAACTCAAGGAACAATATGCCACATAAGTCCCATGTGACATAGTAGTGCCTAATGATGAGGGATCTGACTGGTCTACAGTTGGGTAATAAGGAGGATCAACGAATGCAAGTTGGTCGATAATGGCGATGCTTTTGTTATGAGAAAAATGCATCACACAAAAGAGCGTAGACACCACTGCATGCATAGCATAAATGTAATCATGCTCGAGGATCATATCAAAGTCCATAGGGTCCTTTAAAACCATAAAATCAACTAAGACTGTTTTTCCACCCAAAATAACAGGTACCTGATGGAGGAATCCGATCGGTTCACTAGGTCTTCTATCGAAGGTCAACGGCCAATTAACAGCTGGAATAACATTAGGGAAACCCAAATCTCTCCAAGCATAAGAGGATAAGATATTAACAGAAGCTACTTCATCTATAATGCATCGATCAACTGTATGGTTCCCGATATCAACCTTTATCTGGAAAGGTGTCGAAGAAGAAAGACGAGGTTCAGCTAGACTATTCCAATAAAAGGAAATGATCCTAGGGCTTGATAGGGGTTCACATGGCATAGATGACATGTCCCCTTTTTCAGGAACATCCAAAATGGTAATGCAAAAAAATTCTGCAGTAGGTGCATCAATCTTTGCAAGACTGATGGGATCGGTTGAAGATTGCATCGATTCAATCACTTCACTCTCCAAAGGAAGAGTGGGGTTGACCAAAGATTGCATTGGTTCAACCACTTTATCAACCAAAGGTTGATCTGACTGTAGGGAATCTATAGACAAATCAGGAGTAGAGATTCCTTCAGACATGGACCACACTCTTCGTGCCTCTGGAATGGCAGGGCATCGGTGAGTAAGGTAATCTCCCTTAAAAAGTTTACAAGGGAACTTTGGTTTTCGTCCTATAGGTTTAGACTCCTTTACAATGTCAGTACTCTCAGCATGACCAGCATTGGCTAATAGCTTGCCCCAGCATGACTTGCAGTGGTTGGTTGCTCAGAAGTAGAAGACTTTTGAAATGAGGACCACTTTTTGCATTTCTGGAAGTACAAGGCACAAGTAAGTAAGGTGGTCTCTCTCACAAAACTTGCAAGGGAACTTATACTTCTGTTTATTGGGTTTGTCAACCATGTCACCTCCCTCAGCATGACTTGCAGTGGCTGATCTGGTGTCTCCAGTATGACTCACAGGAACTAATGACTTGTGATTAATATGACTAGCAGTGATCAATGATGTGTCCTCAACATGACTGACATTGATTTCAGTGCGATTTTTAGTGACTAAAAGTGTTCTCCTAGCATGACCTCTAGAGGCTGGGTAGGTTCCCTTTGCATGATTTGCAGAGGCAGGGTGCTTTCCCCTAGCATGACTTACAGAGGCTGGGTTGTTTCCCCCTTATTTTGGCATCTTCTTCCTATTCTTCCTCCATCTATTCCTTTTAGACTGTTGGTTACTAGTATTGCAACTTTTGCCACATGAGGTAGGAGGAGGAGGAGAAGATGTTAATGGAAAAGAAGGAATAGGGTTATGATGATCTTGATTTGAGGTGCTTACAAAAGAAGTGTCAGGAGCTTGAAAGGTATTCAGAGTGGAGAATAACCAAACCGGCATCCCTATAGTGCATCTAGGAAGATTCAGAGTAGCCATTAAGGGACTACCAATGTTTCCAATGAATGGAACAACACAAGGATCCCCTGGAACAGGGGTACCTTGATTGGTGCTCGCCGGAATGCTAGACATAGTTTCCTGCTCAAATGAGCAAGAAGTTCTCTAAGGAAAACTAAGACAAGTAGCACAAAGAGCACACCACTAAAAAAGGTCCTAGGTAAATCAAACCAGGCAAACAGATGCCTTGCGAAGAAGAGTCTGGGATGATGAGGGCCCAGAACAGATCAACGAAGGAAGAAGGATAATTACCCGGGGTCCACAATACAATGAATAAGGGTGCAAGTGCTGGAATCACCCTACCGCCCTCCCAAAGACCTGAAATGGATTTCCTCCCTCGTCTCTCCTAGGTACAACAGATATAACCCTCCGCTGTCACCTGTGTATGATCATATTGTCAGATACTAAGGATACCACCACACCGAAAACTCCTGGGGGAACAGTCTCTGGTCGAATCAAAAGGTGTGGGCAGGGTAACTGAGCTTGAAACTCAAAAGAGTCCCCAAACACAATCTAATCCTGTCATATGCTCGAAACAGAAAGTAGGAGGTTTATTCCCAACAATCTGATCTCACAAGACCTACTACATAGATCCCAGGCAAGTTTTGAATGAGGTGGGTTTACATGTGATAGTCGAACTACGATTTTTGTGTAATGCATGATCTTGAGTGGTTTAAGGTGTTTTAAACCCAAGATCCTAACCAAAACTAGTTGGTGAATAATGTAACCTAGAAATGAAAATGTCACTGGTACATTTTATTAGGGTTCATTTTAAAGGTTACTTGCTTACTCACAAAGGTAATGGGTGTGTGAGAGTGGTTATAACAGAGATATAATACTGAAATGAAATGTTTACCACTAAACAAATCTTTTCTTTTCAATGCAAGTCCTAAAGATACGATCTAGAATGCATGTGCAAATGCAATTTTTAGTCTTTTTGAATGCAAAAAAAGATAAAAATAAAGTATAAATGTACAAAATCAAACTCAAAACCTAAGAATGCGGCTACTCAAACAAATAAGTATGCAAAAGAAAACTTCTTCTTTTTGATGCAAAGCACTCTTAATCCTTTAAGCCACTTGCAAAGTACTCTAATTAGAAAATAAATCTAAAAATTTCTTATGCTTTTCAAAGGTGAGAAACAAAACTGAAATTGAAAGTAACCTACTATCAAAGCAAAAGCAAAGAACTTTTAGGTTCCCTTATTGAAATAGTAAAAGCTACCAATATGACTTTCAGATTCTTATTGATGTAAGCATGCCAACCATTGGGAAAAGCGTATGAAACCTACTTTGAGACCCAAACAAAGAAAATGACTTACAAATAATTTTGGTTTGGTAAAGTCAGTTCTGCACATATAAGTGCAGTTAAGGTCCTGAACAGCAGCAAAGACACTTGAGCTTTCACTACAAAAGAAAAGTAAAAGCATAAGGGAGGATAAGAAACCAATATAAAGAGAAATTTCACTCAAATAGATACAAACAGGGTCAAGTAGACTCAATAGGTTTCAAATCCAGTGGAAATGGAGCAAGTAGATTCAGTCGAACTCAAATCAGGGTACAAAACACCAAACTGGTCCACAACCCCCCAACTTGGGTCAACAAGCCCCAAAAATTTCCAAACAATCCCAAATTGATCAAAGGAGGTCCAAATCATGAACATAGGATCAGTACAAGTATAGGAGACCACTTACATTAGTTTAAATCAGACCTAGGGTCATTAGGGACCCCAAAAAATGCAGCCACAACCCCCCCAAATAGATCAAAACTAAAAAACCTCAGTCCCAGGATGTGTGTGCTACTGTATATGAGAAATACCAACACCCACATAGGGGAATGTTCTACTGTGCTTCACAACAGTAGCATACATGTGGGAAAAGTTGAAAAAATAGGGTTAAAACCCCCCACACCTGATCCAGTAAGGGTCTGTAAGGGCTAGGAAAGGTCTGTAAGAGCCAAGGAGGGTCAAACAGAGCCTGATAACTGATTCTAATCAAGAAAGTGAACAAAGACCTTCAAACAAAACTGAAGAAATGACCTTGGATACCCCTAAGCAGATAGGCTTTCCCCAGTGGAGTCGCCATTATGTTGTGAGGAAAATGTACCTATAGTTTAGGGGAGAAACTATCAACTTATAGGGATGAAAGATAGACCTACAAATGTTCTGCAAGTACAACAAGTAAGCAAAGAGATAAAGGTTAAAAAGGATGTGTACCTTATTAAGAAGGTTGATCCCAGCCTTCCTCTTCCTTTCTCTTCAATGCCATTCAGTGTTGCAATTCCCACACCTGCAAAACAACTTCATACCTTTCTCAAATACATTTGACTACATATATAAGAGTGATATTCATGATAGAAGAAGACATCAAACTATAAGCAAACTGTAATCAAATCCGAGACACACATGAATAGGTCATATTTGGAAAGGGAAGAACATCTGATATTTATTAATGAATGAAGCAAGTACATAAAGTTATACCTTCCTTCAAGCTTGGCACTTCACGAAACCTAGATTCGAGGTCTCATGCTTCTGTTCTCCAAGGATCCCAGCCTCTAATCACCTGTGCTAGGGTTTATCAAAAACTGAGGCACAAGAGAGGGGGATGAGGGTCTCCATTCCTCCAGCATAACATTGTTATGGGCTTGGTCCCCTCTCATGGCCCTTCTACCTTCCTTATATAGTCAATGAAGGATAGGAAAAGCAGTTATAACTGATCAGGAGGTTCCCAAACCGACTCAAATTGACCAAAATTCAAGATTTTGATTGTTTCAGGAAAATGCCCTACTTTTCTACTACAAAACAACGTATGTGCTCTACTTTCATGAAGCAGAGTTGCATATTTTTGAAGGCAAGCAGCCCTCTTATGCTTATAGAGTAGCGTTTTTGTGGGAAAATGGCCAAAAGCAGGGTTTTTTGATGATTTTCAGGAGGTGGTTTGGTCTGGAAAAGTGTTCCTAAGGGTTATAACCATCAAATGGGCCAAGAGTGAGGTAATTTCAACCATATTTAGTGTCCCTAATGACCCTTCAATCCACAAGTGTCCTATTGTGTGACTAAACTTGATCTCAAGAAGTGTTGTCATGCGACCAAGCGATGCAAGTGTCGTCATGGACGGAGAAGTGTTATTTTAAGCTATAACAATGATTATGAAGAAGATGATGATGATGGAGATGTTGATAAGGAACCTAGAGATGACAATGATGATGAGGATGTTTATGATGATGATGATGGTGATGATGATGAAGATGTTGATGATGATGGTGATGGTGAGGAAGATGATGATGATAATGATGAAGAAGATGATGATGATGGAGATGTTGAGGAGGAACCTAGAGATGACAATGATGATGAAGATGTTGATGATGACGAGGATGATGATGATGATGAAGATGTTTTTGTTGATGATGATGATGATGGTGATGAAGATGATGATGATAATGATGAACAAGATTATGATGATGGAGATGTTTATGAGGAAGGGGGAGAGGACAATGATGATGAAGAGGAGGAGGACGATGACGATGATGATGATGATGATGATGACGATGATGATGATGATGATGATGATGATGACGATAATGATTATGATGATGATCATCATCATCCTCATCATCTAAATCGTTTTCATTGTCATAAGGAGATTGTCTAATTTTTTATATAAGGAGGATATAAGATGATGATGATGATGATGATGGTGGTGATGATGATGAATATGTTGTTGATGATGGTGATGATGGTGATGAAGATGATGATGATAATGATGAAGAAGATGATGATGTTGGATATGTTGATGAGGAAGGGGGAGATGAAAATGAAGATGAAGAGGAGGATGATGTTGATGATGATGATGATGATGATGATGAATATGATTATGATGATGATGATCATCATCATCAACATCATCATCATCAACATCATCTTAATCATCATCATCTTCATCCTCATCATCTAAATCGTCCTCATCATCATAGGGAGCTTCTCTAATTTGGATATAGGGAGGATATAAGATGATGATGATGATGATGGTGATGATAATGAAGATGTTGTTGTTGATGATGATGGCGATGATGATGAAAATGAAGATGTTGATGATGGTGATGATGGTGATGATGATGATGATGATTAAGATGATGAAGATGATGGTGATGATGATGGTGATGATGATTAAGATGATGAAGATGATGGTGATGATGATGCTAATGATGATGATTAATATGATGAAGAGGATGGTGATGATGATGATGATGATGATTAAGATGATGATGATGATGATGATGATGATGATGACGATGATGATCATGATGATTAATATGATGAAGATGATAATGATGATGATTCTCTAATTTTGATGAATCATTACTAGTGTGAGATGATGATGATGATTGTGATGATGATGATGATGATGATGATAATGAAGATGATGGTGATGACGATGATGATGATGAGGAAGAATATGATGATGAGGAAGAATATGATGATGAGGAATATGGTGATGAGGAAGATGATGATGATGAAGATGGTGATGAGGAATAGGGTGATGACGATGATGATGATGAATATGATGGATGATGATAAGATGGTGATGATGACGATGATGATTATGATGACTATGGAGATGAATAGATGATGATGATGAAGAAAAATATGATGATGATGGTCATCATCATAATCATCTTCATCCTCATAATCTAAATCATCTTCGTCATCATAAGGATCTTATCTAATTTTGTATATAAGGAGGATATAAGATGATGATGATATTTGTCATCATCCTCCTTATCATCATCTTCATCATATTCATCATCATCATCATCATCATAATCATCATCATCATCATCATCATCATCGTCATCACCATCATAATCACCATCATCATCATCATCTTCCTCACAATCATCACCATCACCATCATTAGCATCTTCATCATGATCTTCATCACCAACATCAGCATCATCATCACCATCGTCATCACCATCATCATCATAATCATCATAATCTTAATCATCATCATCATCATCATCATCATCATCATTATCATCATCATTATCATCATCACCCTCTTCCTCATCATGATCTTCATCATCATCATCGTCATCACCATCAACTTCATCGTATTCATCATCATCATCATCATATTCATTATCATCGTCATCATCATCAACATCATCATCATCATCGTCGTCATCTTCATCATCGTCATCATCTTCATCATCATCACCATCTTCATCTTCATCATCTTCATCACCATAATCTTCATCTTCATCTTCATCATCATCATCTTCATCTTCATCATCATCATCATCTTCATCTTCATCATCTTCATCACCATCATTTGTGTCTTCATCTTCATATTTATCATCATCATCTTCATCATGATGAAGATGATAATGATGAAGATATTGATGAGGAAGAGGGAGATGACAATGATGATGGAGATGAGGACGATGACAATGATGATGATGATGAGGACGATGATGATGATGATGAGGACGATGATGATGATGATGATGAACATGAATATGATGGTAATGAAGACGACAACGATGATGGTGAAGGTAATGAATATGATGACAACGATAAGGGTGGATAGAGTGGAAGAGAGTGGGGGGGATTGGGTGGATAGGAAGAGAGGGGGTGGGGTTATAGAGAGGCGGGGGTCCCAACCTTAGAGGAAATATCATCTTATTCAACAAAAACAGTGAATGAAAATAGTTTGGAACCTTTATATCTATGAATGGAAATTATATTTTATAGAGAAATAAGCAACGCGTGCACACTTTTAGAAACGTGTGCACGCATATCCGTGTGCGCTTCAAGTAATCCGTGCGTGCCTATCCGCATGCACACTTATAGTAACGCATGCATGCCTATTCAGGCTTCGAATTAGCTTCGGATTGCCAAACCTTGAGGGTCGGTATGATTTATGGTAGAACACATCAAATGCTGTAACTTCATGTTTTTCACCTAGTTCCGCATATGCTCCACTAGTGCACTACAGATAAAATTGCACACACTTGTCGATCTCTGTGTGTAGATTCTAACTATATATTTTTGGAATAGATCTGTTGTTGTTTTCTATTTTTAATTCATTTTTAATTGCACTCATGTCAAATTTGTAAAAAACATAGGTAGTTTATTTGGCCTATAACTTTTGATTGGCTTACCTATTTCGAGAATGGAAAAGAACCTGCACAAGAGTACAAGAATACCTACAAGCTTAAAAAAAAGTTTTTTGATTATTTTCAGACCATGATATGGTGGACCAACACTTCACCATGTTGTTTTAAGGCTTCACTGACTTTCGCAATTTAAAAAAAATAAAAAGTAACTTTTAAAATTTTGGAAAAATAGCCCTGCACAAGATTTGTCTGTTGCCTATGCCTCTACATATTTTTTTCCTCATAAATTGACAATTTACATAACAAATAGGTGGCTCAACTAAAACATGTGAATTATGTTTTAGAGAAAAAATAACATACCAATCTTAAAATAATTACATTTTGGGGTGGTTATACCACGTTTCCATAAATAAAAGTTATATATTCTAGAAGGTCATCCATTTTTCTACGTTTCATCTTTTTACACCTAATTCGAAAAAGTTTTGTAGGTATCTCTAATAATTAATTTTAATGATAATATTTTTGTTTTTCCAGCATGTCATTGCAACTAATGTGTAATAATTGGGTATCATTACCTTGCACCATCCCATGAAGCTTCTATGTCTCAAGGGAAATGAAAAATGAATTGAGAAACTATAAAGGAAATATTTACAATATCTTTGACTTATTAAGGCCCTAAATAGATCTTCAAAGTATTAAAGGCAATAAACAAGGCATACGACTAGTACATAAGACCTCTCTAGTATGTTATGGGTATGAATGTAGATATGGCCACTATTATGAGGTATGAAGCACTATGAGATGGGTGTAATGGACTTAACCATTATTGGGGAAGGAAATCCAATCCTTAGGTCCTAAATCAATATTATAGGGCACACACAACATGAACAAGGCCTCGAACCACCACAAAAATCATAATTTCCAACTTTTCTAATCTCTTACTCAAGGTATGGATGTCATGAAACATTGGAACCAATAGTTTGTATGGGGGCCTTCAAAATGGTCTGGGGAAAAAATAATTCCTTAATCCCTAAATTTTTTTTCTACGAATTAAGGTAGCTGAATAACACCCCAATCAACTAATCATGACCTTTCTAGAAAATGGTTTTCCTTGAATCTAGAATATGAGATCTAATGGAAGGTTTTGAGTATTGGGAATTTCTTTCAAGGCCTTGAATAGTATTATAGCATGAAACCAAATCCTTATGCCAATTTTTTTTTTTTTGTGGATGAAATTTCATGAATAAGTCCTCCAGCCACTATACAACACCTCTTTGTGGGATGTTTAGCCTCAATGTCAATATATGAGTGTGATTATGAGGTTTCTAGCAACAATGATGTGCCTTGGGTGTTTCCCATGGTCATCAGGCCTTATAAATATATTATAAGGCTCATAGGTTTTGAAACTATGGACACAAGCATGATGTTATCCATTCTATAGAAGATGGGCCTCATAGCCAATGTTATCGTTACATAAGAAAAATACACACATCTAAGACCAAACAATGCTCTCAAAGTTTATGGTCCTTTATTAGGGCACTATAACACTCCACAACCCTAGAAAATAAATAATTAATTGAGGAAAGTGATAACATCCACTGTCATACATTAATGGATGTGCTAACGATAGGTATCATGACCCGTCATGGTTCATGACTTAAAACCATTTCACTTAGGATTTTCAAACCAACTCTTTTAGGGATTGTGGTCCATGCATAAGGCACTAAACAATAAGAAATGTCTTACAAAAGGAATAATTAGCCTAAAATAAGTATATCCACTAAATTTAATTTATTGTAGGTAGTGGTGATGGTTCTTGTTGACCAATACATGTTTCAGAGACAAAATCCATGCATTCACGACAAGCCAATGAGTTAAGAACTCATGGTTCATCCACAAGGCGCTAAATATTTACATGGTAGGACTACAAATATGGACCCATATCATGCATTGGTAATAGTGTTAGGGTCGAGTAGTTAGTAGTGGTTAGTAGTCAACAATCGATGTATATGGGGTCTCTTAATTAATTAAGTGCCACTAAGAAGTTTGTACTCATTAATTATTTGACCATGTTAAGTAGTCATGGTTTTGGATCTTGGAAGCCTATTTAAAGAGCTGTAAGGCTATGAATGGTTTTTTCAAGAAATTATTGTATTAGATTTATGCTCAAGTGAAAGGTTTCACAACCTTAAGAGGTAGATGGACACTACATCCTTATTTGAATATCATAATATAAGATCCATTTTTGTTTCTTATTCTCCATGATTTGTTAATTTTCACTATGATATTGGAATTATAACATTACCTATATATGTTTACCTTATTACCACACTAATATAAAGGATTAAATAAACCACAAGTGGTATTAGAGTGTCTTTCCTAATCCATCATGCCTCCATTATTTTCATAGGATTTATTTTAGGCTAGAGATAAGTCCCAATGTTTTTAAACAAATGCATAGTTTTTTCATTCAATGGGTAAATTTGTGTTGGGGAAGAACATAAGAATAAAACATAGTTGGTAGGTAGTCACATTATACCCTTAGTTGGTACAATAGTTGGACACTGTTGTAACCTATTTTTGTACCCCTTCAAGTAGTAATGCATTAGACAACACCCACACATGGAATCTCACTTGCATATGCCTTCAAGTATATCGGAAATCTTGTAAGCAACATAAAATTAGTTGTATAAAATTTAATTGGTTGTCTAAATTTTCTATAGTGGCAACAATCACAACACTCGGTAATATTACTCTCACTTCCATAGGTACTTGGGTAGTATGGTTAAGGGAATGGTTGATCCTCCTAAGTTATATTCCTAAGATATTGGGACAAATACTACTATTGTGACACCCACATATATCATAGAGATATAGAACCTAATCATCCCTTTTTTAAAGGGCCCTTACAACCTCATCATTACATCCCACCATTGAAATTTCTACATTATGTCAAAGTAGTCAGTGGAACAACCAGATTCTCTATGGGCCACCATAAACATTACTACATATTTGCATCCACTGGTAATTTGGGAATCTTTTCATTGGAATAATATTCGATAGGGAGCAATACTCCTACCAAAGAGGAAAACAATTGTGTATACTAGATATCCTAATTAGTGACCTATATGAAAAGAATATTTGTGTCGTGTTGATCGTTTTTATATATATCTCCAACAACTCTTTTGAGTGGTCTCAACAACCCATATTTATGGCCTATCTCAAATTAATCATTGCATCATATTGGTATTTTTGGTATATATCTCTCTCACCACTATTTTTGGGTGTAACTAATCATTATTCCTTTGGTCTTCATACTTTTCAACTTCCATCGTACACACTCACAACCAAAGCCATATGTAGACTGCCAACTAGAACCATCTCGAATAGAATATGCCCTAAGACCTTCATGCACTAACCTCAATGGTCATGTAATTGTAGTAATCAATTGATCAAAATATTCTCGTCTTGACCCACTCAATCAACCACCTCCAAATCAAAGTGGATGAAAAGAACAATACCATGACAAACCATGAACATATGATGACTTCTAGTTCTCAACATGTCGAATTCACTCTAAAATTTGATACTCCAACAAATGAAGATCTGGTCACTAAAGAAAAAGGCTCTCACACTCTCTTCCTAGAAAACCAACCTCACTCCTTTAAGGATACAGATTCATGGCTCTGCTTCCGGAAGATTAACATCTACAAATTTTATGGCTTTGACCCCTTAGGTTCGGTTGCATCAATGGAACATTTTTTTTCTCCATGGGATTAAACACGATCTATAAAATTTAAAAATTGGGTTCTGTACTTAGACTCAAAACTTTGGTAATGGTGGAAATGGTATTAGAAATGCTATCATTGTTATGCAATTTGTGAGATCCTTCATGATCATTGAGACCATGACATTCCCTTCCTCAGAAGGTTGAAAAAATTATACTAGAGTGGAAAAAGTATGGACTATAATATAGCCTTTGATTAATTGACAATCCTCATAGTGGGCCTCTTCGATTCTTTTTTCCATGAATTCTTCATTAATGGCCTCAAGGAGGAAATTTGTTCCCATGTCATTATTCAATGCCCCTCCACTTGGTTGGAATATTATGATAGAGTTAGAGAATATGAAATGGTGATTGATGCCCAACCCAAATTCCCTTCCTTTCCCACCTGCATGGGATCTCCCATGGCTACTACTTCCAATAATTCTACCACATCACCCTTACAATTCCAAAAGTTGACCTCGAATGCCATGGAAGAATGTTAGTTCCTTGGCCTTTTCTATAATTACAATGAAAAATATTTCAGAGGGCATAACTATAAACAACAAAATTTATTCCAATTCGAGGCATCCCCACATTATTCCCTTGAGAACAATACCATGGAATCTCTACCTAACTCACTATTGGGAGATACTGTTCCACCCCTAGAAAGAAAAACAATATCACCATAATATGGTCCATAATAGAAACAACAATATATATTTTAGATGAGGGGAAGAAAAAGTAATATGATAGCATTTATTTTAATTGTATCTTCAAGTTGTTTCTATTATGGACCAAAACAAATCTCTAACTTAAGACTTACAAGATGGTAAAATTTAGAGTTTAAGACGTTATTCTTCAATTGACATGTAATTCTTCACTTTAGGGGTCTAATTCTTCACTTTAGGAGACGTGGAATCTAAAGTGAATTTTATAACAAAACAGTAGTAAAATAATGACTGCATTTTGCAAAATATTACATTAAATATGTCCATTTATATATGGAAATGAACATGTAAAAGATGGAATAATATCTACACTATGTATAAGTGTGCAAAAGCATGTCATGGATCAAAACAATCTTCATGTAAGGAGACATATTCATGTAATTAACTAATTGGTGATCTTAGAGTCCAAGGAAATAGTCAACTATTACAAGGTGCTACATATGTATCACCTAAAGGAATCAATGTCTAGGTGCTGCATATGTTTCACCTAAAGGAATCAATGTCTAGGTGCTACATATGTTCACCTCAAGGAATCAATGTCTAGGTGCTACATATGTTTCACCTCAAGGAATTAATGTCTATGGTAATATAATTACTAAAAATGGCTTGATTTTCACAATGGTTAAATAGGTTATTCTTTTGAAGCAAGGTAAATAGTTATTGTTGATTATGGAGTTCTATATTTATGAATTTGACAAAATTTTCATCTGAGAGAAATCTCTCATTGAAGCAATGGAACAGCCAACTATATCTATTCCAAAATCATGACTGGTAGACATTTTCAAAAAATAAAAAACAAATTTGTAGAGACATTATATCTTGAATGCTATCCATATTGGCACCAAGAAATCATGTGGCTATGTCTTTATTTGCATTCTCTAAGAGTTTTTCAAAGACTGTACATAACTTTGCACACCTAACTACTAGAGGGATATGGATTTTTCCTTAACAATATTTTATTGGATGGAAAAATAAATTCCTCTTACAATAATATAAAAAGTCGATATTCTAAAACATATGGGACAGTCATTATGTTAGCAATGAATCTCCAGTGCTCTATATAATCCTTCACCTATATGTTTTTGTTTCCAGTTGTGGATGTTTTGAAGTAGTGAAGTTATGCAAATAGTTCCCTTGATGTATTGAGTCCAACCCCCTACAATATCACAGAGACATTGGAATTTTTATGCAACATTTTAAACAAACTCAATTTGAGTGTTAAATAGAAAGCAATCATACCTTCCAACTCAATTCAAAACAAGAATACAAACACCAATAATAGAACATTTTAATGCACCCTGGGGATATAAGAGTGTCTAAGGTATATACCATTAGATATTTGAGGCTAATTACTTGATTTTTAGTGCAACATACAATTAACAATAATTTAACAATAATTAACAATAATTTAATATAAATTCATAACACATCCAACATATGATCTAAGGGATGAGAAGGATTATTTACATCATCTAACATCATCAAAACTTCAATACAAGCCATATCAAATATTATAACCACTTCTAAAGGCTAATTATTCTTCATCACAATTAACTAGTGATTAAGGTGTTAATTACAACACTTAATGACACTTACTGCGCAAATGAAAACACTTATCACAAATCCATTTTTTAACAAATAACCATATATTATCAATACGAATGGCTTAATAACATCTAATTACATGTAAATAAGGTCTAATTACCCAAAATTACAATAATGAATCATGGTAATTACGAAAGAGTGTCCACAAGACTAGTTAACTAGTTTTCCAATATAAGCAGCTAGTCTTGCACACAATCAACTTGTAACCATGCCATTAAACACAAAATAAATCCTATAGAAATTAACAATATATTTAATCATTCACCTACAACCAATTAAAGGTTTATTTTCAGATCATTCCAATTGCACATAAGGTGATCTTCTCCATCAATTCCAATGAACCTAGTTAACATTCACCGCAAGGAATTGAGTCTAAATAACTGAACCAAAATACAACTGTAGCTAGGGTTTTCACCCTAGCTTGTGCAAATGAGCACCTACTAAGGAGAAGGGACTCCTTAGTAGCAGTTCAATAAACAGAAAGTAAAAGACAAGATATTAAAATGAAAATTATACTAAGAATGTGCATGAAACATAAAAAGACAAGAGATAATGTAAATGGTTTTTTGTATTAAAGCTTTACCTCCAATGTGAAGGTTGGTGAAGTTCTTGCAATGATCCAAGAGGGTTGCTCCAAACTCTAGCTTTGCTCCTTCTCTTTCTCCAATGGTGGAAATGGGCCAAAAGGGGCTCTTAATGGTGAAAGTAGCTCAAGGGTGAGCTAGGGTTTCAAGAGAGATTTTGGCAGAGTAAGGGTAGACTTGATTGTGGATATGAAATGAAAGGTCTCCATCACCTATTTATAGGTTTTTGGTGGTGGAGTGCTGGCCCATGGTTTTGGGAACCATATGGTTTAGGTCAGCTGTATAGGGTTTTTTCCTCCTTTTTCCTCATTATTTTATATTTGTTATTCCCTTTTTAGAGGGTTTTTGCTATTTTGGAGGAATTTTGGATATTTTTGGAGGGAAAAGGGGTTTTTTAGCCTTTTAGAGGCTTTTTTGATGGTTTTGTGGCCTTTTGGAGGCATTTTTGGCCCTTTGGAGGCAAATATGGTAGGAAATATGGACAAATGAATCATGTAATGGGGTAGATGAGGTAGTGAGCACTTTTTGGGTGTTAACAGATTGCCCCCTAATGTGTGAGGGCAGGAGCTCATCGTATGGCCGATAGACATCATAAGTCTTTGAATGGTTTTCCTGGGGTGTGGAGAAGAGAGGAAACAAACTGGAGCCCGGAACAACGATCCCGAACCAACTGCAAAAACTAAAAGTACATAACCTCAATAATGGATGAGGAATAATCTGATCATATGGATGAGGCAGGCATTCTCATGCTCGTATCAAGATATAATAACAATGAGGTCCAAAATATAGGGACCTGACATATACATGACCTCAAAGAATGAATGAGGAAGAATATCAATATATGGACGAGGTGGTCATACCAATGCTCGTATCAAGATACATACAAAATAACTGTGAGGCCCAAAAAGGGGGACCTGTAGGATACATAGAGAACCGCTGTGTACATCATAAGGGTCCAGAGGGGACACCAAGCTGGGACATACTGTTGGGATGACCATGTCTGAGCTGAAGAACTGATACACTGGAAGAACAACAGTGCGACTGAGTGTGGTACCAGAGGAACTGATGAGCTGCTGGATCATAGTGACAAGGGGTCATACTCGCAATGGTACACTGAACTAGGTACTCAAGGAAGCATATAACTGGATGGCTTCCGAATGAAATCGCCAACGCAACCCGGACATCCACAGGAACATTTAACTGGGCATTCCGAAGTGACTCACCAATGTGCTAGAGTCAGGGGAAATCCGGGGTCTTCGACTAATAACTGAAGGGATATGGGCCCTGCACGATTCTCAACGATGCGATCAAGGTGATGACGTCGAGCATGTGAGAAACAACCATTCAGAGAGGCAATGATGACTCCTCTCAAAATGATCCATAGGCACTCACCACAGATGGTGATGGGTCCAAGGCGTAGGGACCTCTGGGTCTATCCTCTGGAATAGAGGGGCTGTCGTCGACAGAGGGAGACCTGCAACTAGCAAGGCAATGATGGTTCCTTGATAGGAGCACAAGGTGGAGAACCGAAGTGTGAGAGTACTGATGGTAGGACTGACAAACTGTGGGGGATAACTGGGCAAGTAGAGTGGGTGGACTCAAACTTCCTTTGTTCAGAGTATAATGGTGGGGATGATCGGGCAGCATATGAAACTGACTAATGGGAAAGGGATCATAGCTGTAATGGATCAAGGATATTGACTGGGATGAGGGAGACTCAAGATGGTGTAAAATGGCAGGAGACTGCAGACTACTCTGAACAAAGGAGACCTGATTGGGGGTGCTGCCGAGGTTATTGATCATAGTGCCATGAGGCACGGGATGACTTCTTCATGGGTTAAGGAACTAGAAGAAGTGGGTGTAAAATGATACTGTCGTGTGGATTTATACAAGCCCAGGACAGTTCATGCTCTTGATTGCTTTCAATTTTCAGGAGTCTGAAAGCGATAAGAAGAATATGAAAGAATGGAATGGTACTGTCATGTGGATTTGTACAAGCCCAGGACAGTTCATGCTCATGGTTTCTTTCAATTTTAGAGAGTCTGAAAGCGATAAGAAGACTCCAGGGGGTTGATTTTTCGTGTGTTAGTCTCCAAGGCCCAAAGAAGCATAAAAGGATGCAATGAAGAACTCTTCTAGCCGGTGTGACTAGAGTATTCCTTTCTCGTAAGTAGTCTACCAGGTCCAGAAAAGGGTTCAACTTATACCAGATAGACGCCCTTTCAGGTACTTTAACGAGCATGAAAGGAAGCAAGATTGCTTGACGATCTTTTCATTGTTTGAGGAGTCAGAAAAGAGCTTAACAGAAACTCCCTAAGTGCCTTTTTTGTAAAGGACTTGTCCGGCCCAAAAAAGGGATAAAATTATACTGAACAAAAGGAATGGCCAGGAAAGGAGGAAGTTCTCTATCAAGGGACATTTATGATGACCAAGAACGAGGGTGGGGGGAACATTGATGGGCCTCCTTGCAGGATGATGAATGGTGGCAAAATATCGAAATAATTACAGTATGACAGGAGTGAATGGCTCATGTAAAAAATGTGGAACAATCCGATGGCGGCCGATGTGGTGCGCAACCCGAGGCAGCAGGGTGTTGGGACACAATGTTGAAACGAATATAAAAAGTGTCAAAAATGGATAACGGCCAATGTGGCATGCAAACCGAGGCGACGGGGGGCGCTTTGGAAAAAATACCCAAAAAATCTAGAGGTGAGAGCGAGAAATGATCTCAAGTATCATCACGGGCTCGGAAAAATGAATCCAATGATATAAAATATGCTAAAACTGGAGAGCAGCCGAAGTGGCACGCAAACCGAGGTGACTAGTGGCATCTAAAAAATGTGCAAAAAATGACATGGAAAAAATAACGCAACGATTTGACCATCATGAAGGTCTCGTCATGCTGATTCCAGGGCTGGAAACGGTTCGAAAAATGGACTCCGTATGGGTTCAAAATGGCCAAAATAAGCAAAAGTCAACAGACTATAAATAGTGAGTGGGTCCAACATGACAAGTGTCATTTGTACTTGTTGACTTTGACTAGTGATCAGAGTTGACCAGAGCTTAGTTGGTGTTTTTGGACGATCCGACCGACCGATTTTAGATCCGGGAGATACAAGTATTCCGTCAAACTCATACCTGCACGTTGTTTGGGTTCAGGGGGTGGGTAGTGGGTCCCAGGGGTTATTTGTACGGTCCACGTGGGGTGGACCACAGGATTGTAGGAGGGAGCCGCGGTCGGAGACCGTGGGTTCCACGGCAGATGACACGCGTGGAGACCGCGGTGTTCGAGTCGGAACACACGGTCTCGGACCGTGTGTTTCGAGGCTGAATACGCAGTTTGGTATCATGTGTTCAGCCTCGACAGTCGCGGTTTGGGACCGCGAGTTCGGCCTCGACAGTCATGGTTTTGGACCGCGACTGTGGGCCAGACAGTCGCGGTAAGAAAACCGCGGCAAGGGGGCCTAAAGCAGCGTTTTGAAGCGAGCTGTTAGGACTTCCCTGGGGGGGTTTATTTCTTGGACATGAGTCTGATGAGTTTGCCTTGCGTGTTTGACAGGATGCCACTGGTACTGTGGAGGGAGCGGGATATCCCGGATGAGATAGTGAGTGTCATCCGGGAGGAGCGTCATGTGCAGTCTGTATTGGGGTTGTGTGGACTGTTGAAGTTCGCGCAGGTACCTATGATGCATTCGGCAGGGTTGCTGCTGAACATGCTAGTGAGTTTCTGGGAGCCAGACATATAGGATTTTAGGGTGCAGGGTGAGAGGGTGGACCTCACCCTGAAAGATGTATATTTCCTGACGGGGTTTCCCTGTCTGGGTAGGGTGTCGGATACACAGCCGCGAGTATCCACGGATGTCGATATGGAGGACATGCTGGAGCGTTACTGTGTTCTGGAGGCTAGGGTGCATAGGAATGCACTCTGGGTGATAGACCTATAGGAGTCAGCAGTGCAGGCTATTGCAGCATGTGTGGTTCACGTGTTGGGGTCCCAGTCACTGGAGAAGGTGTCTGGGGGCCAGATGCAGCTAGTGGAGCACGTACTGGATGGGGTCTACTATGCGTGGGGCCATATGTTCCTCACCTGTGTGTAGCGACAGTTGACATCGGTGAAGGAATCTTGCAAGGGGTTCTACTACAGTTCCTTTCTATGTGCGTTCTTTATGGAGCGGGTACCGACACTGCGGCCGCGGGTACCGGTCTGATAAAGAGGGATGAGGGAACCATGAATGGTGATGTGGGGGGAGATGATGCGCCACCGGGGTGGTGGTGAGGTGGGTAGGTACTTTACCCAGAAGTTGTACCTGCAGTGGTTACAGATGCCGCTGCCACTGGATGACTACCCGTATAGGGATATGGACTACACCGGGGACCCAGAGGCACCACGGGCACCAGGACAGGCATGGGGACCGGATGGTATGTATTGATTTACTTGCATGTTATGGATGTCAAGATTTATGTATGATGTGTGTTATGATATATACTGTTACTGACTGATGTGTGATCTACAGATGTGGGTCTAAGACCACCGCCAGGGCATGTGGCGTGCAGGGGACATGTGACGGTACCAGCCTTGCCCGGCCGAGGCGAGGTGCGTCGGCGGGATGCAGAGGGGACTTTGGAGTCTGTACGAGTGTTGCTGGATCAGTTACTAGTTGGAGTGACCGACGAGGGATGGCGGGACGTGGATCCAGATGTGATACAGGATTGCATGAGGGCACCCCGGGAGTTCGGGTCGATTACGATCCGGGTGGCTATCCTGGCGGACAGGGCTCGGGAACAAGAGCCCTCAAGGGATGAGGAGATACCAGAGGAGGAGTGGGGGGAGGACTCGGAGGCAGGTGACGCAGGCAGTGATGTAAGGTATGACTCTCATTAGGGAGTGCAGGGGACTCCTCCCGAGTTTTGTAGCTCCGGTATGTATCTTATGAGATGTATAGATATTTTTTGTGTATAGATGAGTATGGGGGTACTCAGGATATGTATAGCCGATGAACGTGTATTTTTTGATATATATATATGCACGTGGATGCACCCTTTTACGATGATGTTTTAGTTGTACGCACGTGGATGCGCTTATGGTTTGTGATATGTTTGTACTGCATATGGATGCAAGTAGTATAGGATGTTGGGCACATGGATGCCCCTTGTGTATGTTATGTGTTTTTTATTTTTATTGCACATGGATGCAAATGATTATGTGATGATAGGCACGTGGATGCCCGTTTCAATATTTTTGGGTTTTGATATATTTTTTATGAGATGCTATGGGATAATGATGCATGATGAAGGTTTTACATGGTGTGATTGGTGTGCCAATCTAGGATGTTGTTGGCTATTTGATCTGCGACACTATTTTGAGCTCTTGGGACATGGGTGAATGTTATGGATTCAAACTGTCGGCTGAGTTGTTTTGTGAGCAGAAATTTTCTAAAGAGGTAGGGATCACACACTTGGTAGCAGTTGTTGAGTTGGGAGACAAGTAGCTGGGAGTCAAGGAACACATGAAGGTGACATATGCCCATCTGGAGGGCAGCAGTCAGGAGACCAGTCACAGCATCATACTCTGCCTGGTTATTGGTAGCAGCGCCTATACATATTCCGTCAAGGTGAATCAAGTCGTGTGAAGGGGAATATAAGACCCATGCTGCAGAAGCCAGGTTTGGAGACCAGCGGCTCACTCCATCAACGAAGCCAATGTAATGAGGTGGAAGAGGGTCCATCTGTGATCATGCAAAAATGATGAATGTAAGATCACGGTAAAAAAGGTGAAAAACAAAAAGAGAGCAAAATGTACAATGCGGACCAATGGGGCCGCGAGTTATTCTAGGGATAGAAACGCTTAAGATACAACCCATTACAGGGGTTGCGCAAAGGGTGACCTTCGGAGTCAGTTAAAATGTATGCCCCCTTTCCGAGACAGGTCTGCACGATGTAAGGGCCTTGCCACATGGACTCAAACTTTCCTTTTCCAGTTTTGTCATGGGCCTGGTCATAAGCGAGGACAAGGTCCCCTTCATGGAAAATTTGAGGGTGTACATGTTTGTCGTAACCAGCCTTGGAGCGGTTCTTGGCGGCTTCAATGGTCTGGAGAGTGGCACGATAGTCTTCATTAACTTGTTCGAGGGACAACAGACGTTGCTCAAGTGGGGAGGTGTCAGGGAGAAGCTCGACGACGATGTGTAAGGCAGGTATCTGACACTCGATGGGGAGGACAGACTCTACACCGTGAACTAAATGAAACGGGGTAAAACCAGTGGTGGTCTTGGTAGAGGTATGGTAAGCCCATAAGGCAGGGAACAACATGTGGTGCCAATTGGACTTATGACGGTCAACAGTGCGTTGAAGGATGGTTTTGAGAATTTTGTTAATGGCCTCTACTTGGCCGTTCCCTTGGGGGTAGTAAGTAGAGTAAAATTGATGTTCAAACTTGAGGAGGGTGGATAACTCGCACCAAACAGAATCTTCGAAGTGTGAACCATGGTCTGAGACCAACTATTTTGGAACCCCGAATCTAGTGATAACGTGGTTAAAAAATAAACGGGCAGCGGTGTCAGCGGTACAATTGAAGGTAGGCATGGCTTCGGCCCATTTGGTGAAGTAATCGACGGCGACAATGATGTATTTATGGCCGTTGTCCGATGGGGGTCGACACTCTATGAAGTTGATGGCCCACATACAAAATGGACCAATAGTGATGACTGGATGTAATGGAGCAGGTGGTGTCCGGGCCTTGGGGGCGAAAAGTTGGCAATTATGGCAGTGCTTGACCGCAATGATGCAATCGGTGAAAAGTGTGGGCCAGAAGTATCTAGCGCGGGCGACCTTTTGGGCAGTGGCCATCCCATAGAAATGGCCACCGTAGGCACCGCTATGATAGTCATTGAGGACATGTTCAGCTTCCTCGTGTGTGAGGCAACGACAAAGAATCGTGTCGACCCCTCTCTAGTAAAGGACATCGCCTAAGAGGAGATAGCGAGAGGCCTGGTGGTGGATACGATGGCGTCCTACACGAGTAATGTTGGGTCTAAAATTTTGTGTGCAAGGGTATAACAAAATATCACCGTACCATGGGTCATCAGACGAGATGGTGAACAAGTGGTTGTCGGGTAACTCATTGGAGATTTGGGGGGACGACAGAAGGGAGGGGAGATCAGTGATGAGCTGGGAAAGCGCGAGGGATTTAGTGCTCTTAGGGGTTATGAAAGTAAGGTCATATTCCTGGAGGATAATGACCCATTTAGCAACACGACCTTGCAGGAGCCGTCGGGTGAGGAGATAGACCATAGGGTTGGAGTCGGCGACAACTGTGGTACGACTGAGCAGAATGTAGTGTCGCAATTTTTGGACGGAAAAGACTATAGCTAGGGATAATCTTTCCTCATATGGGTAACATAGGGGTGGTCCAGACAAGGTCTAGATAACGTAATAAATGACATGCTCTTGGTGAGAGGGCTCTTCTTGAACCAAGAATCCGGACACGGCATGTTCGGATGTCGAGACGTAAAGGATGAAGTCCTGAGAGAAATCCAGAGGGGAAATCAAAGGGGCTTGTGTGAGAGATTTCTTGAGGGCTTCGGATTCAGCTTCTGCTTGTTCATCCCAAACAAAGGGTACGTGGGTACGAAGCAGGCGTAAGAATCCATGAACTTTAGTGGTGTAATCAGGAACGAAGCATCGAAGGAAATTAGACCGCCCTTGCAGACTCTGGAGTCGCCGAAGCATGCGAGGAGAGGGACGGTCTAAAATGGCTTGAACCTTCAGGGGATCGACAGCAATTCCTTTTTGGGAAACAATGAAACCTAACAACCGGATTGTCGGGATGCAAAAGACACACTTGTGTGGGTTCAAGCGGATTTTATATTTGCGACAACGCAGGAAAACTTGCCAGAGGTCTTTAAGGTGGTCTAATCGTTTCCGGGAACGAGCTGTAAGGTCATCAAGATAGACTAGCAGGATATGGACTAGGTCGTGAAAACAATAGGTCATGGCCCGCTGGAAGGTGGCAACAGCATTTTTGAGGCCGAAAGGCATGACGCGGTAGGCAAAGGTGCCCCATGGGGTGGTAAAGGCAGTCTTGTACTGATCCTCCTTTCGGATCTGAATCTGGTTGTATCCAAAAAAACCGTCCATGAATGAGAGGACTTCATGCCCCGCACACGCATCGATGAGTTGGTCAATAAATGGCATGGGGAAGTTGTCCTTGGGACAAGCTCGGTTTAAATCACAGAATTCAGTGCATACTCTAATGGTGCCTTGTTGTTTGTTAACTGGAACGGGGTTTGAAACCCAGGTGGTATAAGCAATAGGATAAATGAATCCTGCTTTACAAAGTTTCTCGATCTCGGCTGTAACAACGGGTAGCTTGGAAGGATGAATGGGACGTTATTTCTGACGAACGGGGGGTACATCAGGCCATGTGTCAATGTGGTGCTCTATAATGGTGGGGTCAAGATCGAGCATTTTGGTATAGGACCAGGCAAATACATCGCTGCAAGAGGCTCCTAAAGTGATGAGTTCAGGGGCACCTCCGGGGGCAGAGATATCTATGTGGATAACGGGAGAGATGTTGGCCATGTTACCTTCCTCAAAGGCATCAGGAGCAGGAATAGGATCCTTAAACCAGTCGACTTTGGTGGGAAGGAAATCTTTGGATTCAACCGCGAATTGGGTAGCTGTTTTAGAGGAAGATTCTTCTGGAAGGAAATAGGAACGGTGGTGCATGTCATCCCAGGGATAATCTGGGGCAGTGAGAGCCTCGAGAATCTCCTCATCGATACGGAAAGTGTGGGCTGTCAAATTGGTTGACGAGGGAATGGTGGTGGAAGAGATCATATAAATGGTATTAACCTCGCCAGATGGGGAGGAGACTGGTGGGTGGATCTACTCAATGGTGGGAGGCACTGTCTCAAGGTCCACAATATTCATTTCGTAGAGAGTTGCCCTGTAATCGGGGAGATTAGGACAGTGATGTGAATAATGGCCATAAACACCACATATTGCACAAGGGTGGTTAGTGCGTAATGATTTATCACGAGGCTTAGGGGTTGGATCTAGTTTGACAACCGGGATATTGGGGTTGTCGTCAAGCATCTGCATGTGTTCTTGTAATGCAGGTAACTGTGGACATTGGTGAGTCAGATGGCGTAACTCATCGCACAACGAGCATTTGGGGGGAGCACAAAAAATGGGAGGGGTTTTGACTGTCTTGGGAGGAGGTACAACAGTGTATGGTTGTGGGCCTCTGCCCCCAGTGTGCTTGATAAGAGGGGGGGGATTCGTAGAGGACGAAGGGGTATTGACACCGAGAGGTGGTTGACTAGTAGTAGCCATGGGTTGCACTGGTTGTAGGATGACGTTTGGTGTCGGTGGGGGAACGGGAGGTGAAAGATACCACACGGGCAATCCCAAGGTTAAACCGGGGAGGCTAAGGATAGCCATGACCGGGGCACTTACTACTCCCGAGGGAGGGACTAGGAAGGGGATTGTGTGGATAGGTGTAACACCAATGTGGCTAGGTACCAACGGTGGTTTAGGAAACAAGGGCGGTTGATTGTTAGGTGTTTGTGTTTCATGGGAAAGGGAACATAATTCAGATACATCAGGTGCATATGACGAGGGAGGAATGGATTGGAAGGTTGATGTCATCGGCAGATGTGAGTAAACTCCAAGTCCCAAGGAGGAAACAAACGAGGTAGCGACACCAGTAATAGGTTGTTCAACCATGGGGATAACATTTTCGGGTGCAACAGGGGCATTTGGATCGTAGTAAGTGAGTTGGTCGACCTTGACCACGCGTCCGTCATGGGGGAACATCATGGTACGGAAAACAAAGGAGGCAACCACCTTCATGGCATACATTTAGCTGCGACCTAGTAATAGGTTATAATCAAGTTGGGCATTGATGACCTCGATGTCAATGAGAACGGTTTTACCAGCCAGCTGGATGGGGACGTTAGATAACAGGCCTTGGGGTTGAGTCGAACGGTCGTCGTAGGCTCGTAATGCAGTGGTGGACTGCTGGAGAGTAGGGGATCCCAACTTATTCCAAACGAATGTGGACATGACGCATGTAGAGGCACCTTCATCGATGATGCACCGATGGATGACAAGATTCCTAATGGAAACAGAAACTTGGAATGCTAAAGTGGAAGGCAGACGTGGTTCGGAGTGGTCCAAATCGAATGCCATTAGTTGTGAATCATTCGGGTCAATAGCACGAATGGCGGAAAGCAAAGTCTTGCGCTGTGAAGGACAGTTTTTCAAGACTTCCAATGCAGACATGGTTGCGGGAGATTGGGCTAAGTCATCTACAATGTTGTAATTTGACGCAGCACGCACATTGGGGTTATTGTTAAGACGACGTAGTGGAAAGCGAGGTGCTTTGGAGGTGCCATCGAGGGGAGACGGAGGTATACGTAACGTCTGATCGGAAGGATGAGCGCTAGCATTTTTGTCGGAGGGAGGGGCTTCAGGGGTGGAGCCATATTGGTTCCGACGGGTTTGGAGATTGACATCAGCGGATGACATCATCAACAAGTGGTGGGTACCTGAATCGAACATGGGTTGATCAGGAGCGGCATACGTGATCTGTTGTTGGGATGGCGCGTTGCCTTGAGGAGGAGCCAATGGCTGAGTGTTCACTACGCCTTGAGTTGGTAAGGGGTTTTGCAGGACCAAGGGTGGCTACTGAGGGGGTGGGGGGTTGGGCGGCGTTTGAGGAGCTGCATGCCCTTGGTGATGGGCATCATCAACCTAGAGTTTCCGAGCTCGCTCCAAATGTGGGAAAGCATGTGTGTAGTGGCCATAGACCCCACAAATAGAACAATGATGGTTAGTTTGCAAGTTAGGGTTTTTGGCCTGCTTGGGTGGCCGATCAGGGTTTTGGTTGGCAGGTGCCACATTATTGTTGTCTGGGGGATTAGGAGGTTGACCACCTTGGTCTGGAGGAGGGTTTTTCCCACGGTTGCGTCCTTTGACACGGTTTTGCTGGCCCTGTTGGCGCTGGTTGTTTTGGTTTTGCTGCTGATTTTGTTGGGCGTATACTTGCCCTTGGGAAGCAGGTGGGTTCTGGGGTTGTGCAGGTGCTGGAGCAGGATGCGGAGGATAGTATGTAGGTGGAGGCTGCGAAGGTGCTGAACCTTGTGGGGGTTTCTGATATGTCAGCGGAGCAGGTTGTGGGTTGGCCGCAGGGGCTGCCTGTGGCGGGTAATAAGCAGGTTGGGCTTGAGAGGTCATAGGAGTTGGTGCAGCCTGTGGATGGTAATACGATTGAGGTACGACTGGGGGGGCATAGGCAGGGGATGCATACCCAAAGCACGGAGGTGAACATGAGGGTCCATGGGAATGGTGGTGATGTGCCATGGGAGCATACGAATTGGTCGCACTGGACTGTGATATAGCTCGCGAAAGGTCGGGGCCATGGCTAGGACGTGCTATGGAAAAGGGTTGGGGATGCGAGGCAATACGACCAATGATGCCATCTGCGGCATGGGATGCCCCCGGTGCATTGTGTTGGGAGGACTCACCCTGAGGGGTGTCAGGTATGATGGTATACAGATAACCTGACTAGGCGTAAATGAGGTCAAATTGTTGGGCTTTGAGGATAGCCTCTTCTTCAGACTGGGGTTGTTCGGATGCCACATCCTTGGCAATAACGGGGAGGAGGGATTTTAGGAACCAATCTAGGAAGATACGGTCGTCTAACCTGATTTTGCAGAGGCTTCGGCATCGACGCCACTCATGAATGTGGTCAGTGATGTGGGTAGCTGTGTTCTGTCTGCAAGACAGTAAGATCTCAACTCCCGTGTCATAGCAGACAAATAACTGAAAGAACTGCAGGAAGGTCGAGGCAAGGAAGGTAAAGGTGGCATGGGTCCCATGGGGCTGCTCGATGTACCACTTAGTTGCAGAGCCAATAAAGGTGCGTTGTAACAGACGGAGGCAGACAGAGTCGTCCACTATGGAGTTGGAGGAACACCATAGATGGAAGGACATAATGTGGTTCTGGGGGTCCTCACCGGCCTTGCCCTCAAACTTAGGGATGTCAGAGGGGAGCTTGTTGGGCATGTGAGGCCACGAAGGGTTGTGTCTGATAGGATCGTTAGTCAGTCTAGCTAGGTCAGGAACGTTGAGGCTAGCCATGAATGGAAAACTAGTAGAAGGATGTGACATACTAGTGGGTGCGACCAAATTGGGGCCAATGCCCCCAAGTGGAGGAGCTGGGTTCAGGATGTTTCCCCCAAGTGGAGGGACGAAAGTGGTATGGGACGGGCCTGCGCCGCCAAGGGTAGTGTGAGTCACTGATGGAGTGGGAATAGGTATCCCAGCTACTGGAATGGGTGCAGTGATTTGAATGGTAGATGGGGCCCCCAACGAGGGCATACCCAAAGCAGGTGTGGTAACTGGTGTAGTGGTGGATGTGCCACCAATGGTCCCTACAAAGAAAGGAGTGGAAGTCACGCCAGCCATGGGGCTAGTAGGGGCAGTGTAAGTAGGGTTCTCAGACTCTACCTCAGAATTGGAGGTAAAGTAGGGGGCATCAATATCTGGTGACGGAGTTCTATGCCGCTGACGAGTGGAGTCAAGTGACAAGGCTCGAGATCTATGATAAGTGGTATCAAGTGATGAAGATCTATGTCTATGACGGGTGGTGTCAAGTGAACCGTGCTGTGGGGGCTCGCCCCTGAGGCACCGAGAAAGTCTTAGGGACTCAATGGTGACAGATGGTGTCGAAAATCTGGGGGTTGTGTTGAGTGAAAAATAGCTCAAAAACCCTAATGCAACCGAGTGTGCAGAAGGAGAGCTCAAAAAATATGGCACTCAGGCCAACAACCAACTCAAAACACCTACTGTAACAGCTGTGCTACAATAAGTGGAGTATCAACAGAAATGGTCAGAATACCAACAAGCAATAGGTTTCCTAGAAAATAAAAATAGTGGACTCACTTGACCAAAAGGGGGTAAGGGAGCATGCAAACACCTAACTAAATAGTATTCCGAATCAACTAGACATATCCTCTGCAAGGTGATGAAATCCAAGTCAGAAAATATGGATAGGAGAGCCAAGTGGCTAAAGATATCCCCCTACCGAGAGGGACACCGGGTAGTCAATCCTAGAAGAATGGCAACTAAGATACCCCGTTCATGACACGTCCAGAAAAGGTGAATCTGCCGTTTGGTTCTTTTACCGCAGTATCCCCATACAAGGATACCCCGAGAACTCCGAAAGGTAGCCTTCGGTTACTGAATGGATTGCGGTATTCCACTCAGGCCTCCGGAACCAGTCTGGCGACTTCAACCCTCCTAGGGGAGAGGCCCTCTAATAAACTGGTTGTGACCATGCCAAAAAATACTAGGGGATTTTGGTTCCCTAATGGACAACAGCTATGTCTCAAGTGTAAGCAACCGAGGGGTGTTATTTGGATGCCTATCCCCCCGATCCTACCTAACTACAAAAATTCTTATGTGTTCCCCAAGTGGGGTTAGAATGTTGGTTGTGTTAAGTACTTTTTAAGGCTCACTTGAATTAGGTGACAGAGTGTGTGCGTGTGAGATGATGATGAACCCAAGTAAAAAGTGCCACTAGGGTGGGCAACTTTATAACTAGCAATAACAAGATAGAAATTAACCTTTGAAATGCACAATTTTCTTTTTTCAAATTAAAAATGCTGAAAATGTAAAAACGATTCTGTATATGAAATAGAAATAAAAATGCAGAAAAAGGTTGTAAGGAAGGGTGGCTGCAGGTAGGACAGATGGTTGTGCTGGTGCAGAAAATAGTGCAGCAAAGTGCTGGGTTCAAAACAGAGAAAAATGCAGAAAGAAGACCGCGGGTTTTTGGTAAATCTGAGCGGTCGGATCACGGAAAACAACTCAACAGTCGCAGTCGGGTTGCAGGTTTCAGGCTGAAAAACGCAGTCGAGACGCAGGAAAAACGCCAAAAGTCGCAGGCGGGTTGCGGGAAAATGGCCAAAAACCACAGGCGGGATGCAGGAAAAACGCCGAAAGGCGCCGGTGGGTTGCGGGAAAATGGCTGAAAGCTGCAGGCGGGACACAGGAAAAACGTCGAAAGGCGCCGACGGGTCGCGGGAAAATGGCCGAAAGCCGCAGGCAGGACGCAAAAAAAGGGCTAACAGCCGCAGTCGGACCATCCCAAACAGGCTAATAGCCGCGGTCAGATCGCAGGTAACAAACTGAAAACGGCGGGCAGGTCACCAGAACCAGTCTGAGAGCCGCGGTCGGATCGCAGGAAAGTTCCTGAAAGATGTGGTCAGAACGCAACTGCAGGGGGTAAAAGATGTGGTTTATGGCGGCCGAAAGGGATAACTGAACAGAAAAAATTTAAAAAACTATAACCAGAAATTCAAACCAAGGGGAGTCACCAAAACTGTAGCTAGGGTTTTCACCCTAGCTTGTGCAAATGAGCACCTACTAAGGAGAAGGGACTCCTTAGTAGCATTTCAATAAACAGTAAGTAAAATACAATATATTAAAATGAAAATTATACTAAGCATGTGCATGAAACATAAAAAGACAAGAGATACTGTAAATGGTTTTTTGTATTAAAGCTTTACCTCCAATGTGAAGGTTGGTGAAGTTCTTGCAATGATCCAAGAGTGTTGCTCCAAACTCCAGCTTTGCTCCTTCTCTTTCTCCAATGGTGGAAATGGGCCAAAAGGGGCTCTCAATGGTGAAAGTAGCTCAAGGGTGAGCTAGGGTTTCAAGAGATATTTTGGCAGAGTAAGGGTAGACTTGATTGTGGATATGAAATGAGGGGTCTCCATCACCTATTTATAGATTTTTGGTGGTGGAGTACTGGCCCATGGTTTTGGGAACCATATGGTTTAGGTCAGCTGTATAGGGTTTTTTCCTCATTTTTCCTCATTATTTTATATTTTTTATTCCATTTTTAGAGGTTTTTTGCTATTTTGGAGGAATTTTGGATATTTTTGGAGGGAAAAGGGGTTTTTTAGCCTTTTGAGGCTTTTTTGATGGTTTTGTGGCCTTTTGGAGGCAAATATGGTAGGAAATATGGACAAATGAGTCATGTAATGGGGTAGATGAGGTAGTGAGCACGTTGTGTTAACATCAATGAATCCATAAATAAATGATCACACCTGATAAGTAGCCACCTCTAGCACAATAACATGTTAGAAACATAGCACATGGCTGTACCATTCTATCTTTACGAAAACAAAGATTTCAATCCACAACTAGTTATCAATTTTCACAACAATGTACCTAGTTTCCCATTTAACTTTCCAAATGCCAAATAAAGAGAAATATATGAATACTATAGATCATGGAAAACATAGCAGGGGCCACCAACATTCATATGTATGTATATTTCTTCCCATATATAGTCGATTAAATAATTCACAAAACTAGCTAATTCTACTCATCCGAATTGACTAGTAATTCTAGGAATCACTAAAATAATTAAATCCACAACTCATAGAATCATTCAAATTCCATTCCAAATATAAATAACATTTATATGAGTAATAAATGAGGTATATCGCATTCAATTTTTTTTTCAAACACTTCATATGCAAAGTCACAAATCTACTCAAAGCAATTCCATTGAAAGAGTTAGAAATTGGAAATTGATCTAGAATTTTTGTAGACATTTCCCAAAAAATATCAAGAAGATTTACCATCACATTATCACATAAATTCAAGTGTATTTATCATACATAAACATAAAAGTAACACTCATGAATTTTTACAAACACTTCATGTGCCAAGTCTCCAAAATATGCAAAACAATCCAATCAAAGAACTAGTTTTTTAATCGAAGGTAGAAGCATCAAAGAGAAGTGTCTTACACCATTCCAAGGATTTTGTACCATCAAAATACACATTATATAATGAACAAGGGAAGCAATATTAGTTCTATATTAGAGGTTCCAAAGAATAATTTCTACAAACAATTTGTGCACAATATCCCAAAAACTAGTTTCCAATTTCTTCACAAAATTTACTTGCATAAATAGATTGAATTCCATGAGTAATTTCTTCCACAAATAGTGTTAAGATTTAATATGCTAAGACAGAAAATATCAGCATTTCATTCCATTTCACAACAATAGCATATACATGATCACTGAAAGAACACTAAGCACGGCATAAACACAAGAGACATAGATTTATCCTGGGAAACCCTCATGGGGAAGAAAACCCAACAAAGATTACTCAATATAGATGACCAGCAAATACAAAGATGTAATCCACAACCATGAGCTCCTTCTCCTCCATAGCAGATCTCTCTCTCACTTATGCGCTATTCGCAAGTGAGTGCAATGTGTTTTAAATGAGGAACACACCTCCTCTATTTATACACAACTCCGACTTGTATTTTATATTAACTAGGTCGACCCCAGCTTAACCACTGGGTTAAACACCCCATTACAACTGACTAGGGTGGCCTAGTAACCCTTTGACCCACATAACATATACAGGGCCGACCCCCACTAGGGAAGTCTAATAACCCAAGTTACCACATTCCGACGGAGGAATAAACATATCTGGATATACAATAAGGTCTTCATGGAGGAATGAAACATCTTCGGAATAATAAAGTACAAATATAATATTCTTAGAAGTTACAATATTTCAACAAATAGATCATACATTTCATCAAACAATTCATGTGCATCCATAAATTAATAAGATCATATCGAAATAAATTAAATAAAAGTGAGATAAAGCACTTATCTTTTCCAAATATGCAACCAGAATCGACCGTGCCACATTCCACCCATCCGTAGACACAATGCAATCTAAAACTCACTTTGCAATGGTCACCCCCGATCTAGAACCATAATGCCACAAGAAAGAGCAAACTCAACCAAAAATTCTCTCAAGATGTTAAATTTTGAGCATTAATTGACAATACTCTAGGATCTTTACTAAGATAATAACATGTACAGTATATCAATGCATAACAATCATAATAAGTATGACAAGCATCATAAGAATCAAAAGAATGAGAGACAAGAGACACAGAGTTTCCGTGGGGAAAACACTGAGGTGAAAAACCCCACAACTTCCTCAGAGATAGAGAGAGCAATGGCTCAACCAAAGTACAACCAAAATACACTGAGATAGTCTCCTAGTAGTAGATTATCCTCCTCCTCACTAGTGCACCACTTTCTAAGTGAGAGAAGTATGAGTTTCTGAGTGATCCAAATAGAGATCTCCTGATCTCTATTTATACTTGTTCTGTTTTCCCAGTGACCTTATGGGGACGACTTGTTTAGCTAGGTACATCAACCATATATTACATAAAATAAGGGCCGACCCCACACATGCTGGTCTAATAACCCATCAGCAAGTGTTCGGGTACACAGGGTACTACCAAAGGACCGAACACCAAGAGCAACCACTTCACACAAACAGATCACAGATCAACACACCGATGTTTTGACGTGGTTTAAACCCTCTTGAGGGAAACACTCCACGGCCCCGGCCAAATAGCTTCTATGGGACAATTTATTATGCAAAGAAAGAAAGTTACAAATGAGCTTCTCATAATCGATCAACTAAACAATGACCCTCCATGCTCTTTAAATAGAGATCATGGACCAATCGGGTGTTAAGCCACGGATCAAGGTTAGGTTTGATCTAAGAGAAGTTGAGCCGTCGGATCACTCTATGTCGGAAACATATCGTGACCGTCGGATTAAGTATTTACAAATGCATACTAATGCATACTAAAGAAACACACTATCCCTAACAGATATATTACACAAGTTGATCTTAACTAACTCCTAAGTGTCTAAATATCCTAACATCCCCCCTTAAGAACAACTTGGGATAGGATTGAAGGATTTACAAAAGTGAGACTATTAGGAGAAGGAAGGAGGCATTAGAGCCTATCCCCCCTTAATGACAAGTTCCTGAACTCCTAACATAGATCGAAGTTTAGAAAACTTCGCTTCTGTAAGAGACTTGGTGAGGATGTCTGCAACTTGATCATCTGTAGGGCAAAAGAGCACTTCAAGAACACGATCATGAACAAGATTTCTGATGAAGTGCATATGTAGCTCAATGTGTTTGCTGCGTTGATGTAGAATTGGATCTTTGGAAAGCTTGATGGCACTTTGATTGTCGCACCAAAGTGGAGTAGGCTGCTGCTGCTCGAATCCAAACTCTGAAAGGATCTGTCGAAGCCATAAAGCTTCCTGACTGGCATTAACTGCTGCTCGATATTCTGCCTCTGCTGAAGAAAGAGCAAGAGCTTGTTGTTTCTTACAAGCCCAAGTAATAGGTCCAGATCCCAGACTGAAAACATAACCTGCAGTAGACTTTCGATCATCAGGATCGCCGACCCAATCTGAATCAGTGAAACCAACCAACAAAGGTTTCCCCCCTGTACTGTAATGAATCCCAAACTGAACTGTACCTCGAATATATCGAAGTATTCTTTTAGCTGCTTTCCAGTGACTTTCATGAGGTGTCTGCATATAACGGGCAACTCAACCAATGGCAAAGGAAAGGTCAGGACGGGAATGAGTCAAGTATAAAAGACTACCAACAAGCTGACGATACAAGGTGGCATCTACTTCAGGTGAAGTACAAGTGGCAGAAAGTTTGACTCCAAACTGGAAGGGAGAAGGGGCTGGTGTACAATCTTCCATGTGAAAGCGACGAAGAAGGTCACAAGCATACTTAGACTGAGAAAGAAAGATTCCTTCTTTGGTTTGCAGAACTTGGAGGCCAAGAAAATAATGCAAATGTCCTAAGTCTGACATTTCAAAAGTTTGTTTAAGACTGGATTTCACATGGGTTATAAGATTAGGGTCACTACCAGTAAGAATAAGGTCATCAACATATAGAACAAGTATGATGAGATGGTTTCCTACTTTCTTGGTATAGACATTGGGGTCAGAATGGCATCTAGAAAAACCAGTGTCAAGGAGAAAGTTATCCATTTTGGCATACCAAGCTCTAGGAGCTTGCTTAAGGCCATATAAGGATTTCTTAAGGCGGCAGACAAGGCTAGAGTTATTCTGAACATATCCAGGAGGTTGTTCCATGTAAATTTCCTCCTTTAAATCACCATGTAAGAAGGCAGACTTGACATCCATTTGATGGACTTCCCAATTGTGTAAGGCTGCAAGGGAAAGAACAAGGCAGATGGAGTTCATTTTGGCGACGGGAGAAAAGGTTTCATTGTAGTCAATCCCTTCAAATTGGGAAAAACCTTTGGCAACTAACCTTGCCTTAAGTCTTTCAACACTTCCATCTGATGCATACTTAGTTCTGTAGACCCATTTAGATCTGACAAGTTTTCTTCCTTTTGGAAGAGGTACAAGATCCCAAGTATCGTTCGCCATTAAGGAACGATATTCTTCATCCATGGCTGCATCCCAATCTGGATTCCCTGAAGCTTTTGAAAAAGTTTCTGGATCATGATTCTCGGAAACTTGAGCCAAAAGAGAAGAGGCTCACTGAAACTGAGAACGTGTTCGACGTTGATCTCTAGGATCACCGGCAAGATCACCAGCTGCTTCACATGTTGAACGGACCCATCTAGGAAGCACTTGTGCTGGTGCAACTGGAGGAACATGAGCAGGCGGAGGTGGATTTTCATCCTCACTGTCATCATCAGAAACTGAAGTTGGAAACCTGTCAAGGAAGTTGGAAGAAGAAGAAGAAGGCACAAACGCCGAATCAGGCTCGCAGGCCAAAGATGGCACACTCACCGAGTTAGGATCGCAGGCCAAGATATTTTCATCAAATTTAACATCTCTTCTAATGATTATAGCATGAGAATGTGGTTGAAGAAGTCTATAACCTTTTACATCTTCAGAATATCCAACAAATATGCACTTTTCACTTTTAGGTTGCAATGCTTTCCGTTTTTCATCCGGAATGTGAGCCCATGCTTCACTACCAAACACACGAAAGTGACTTACATCAGGTTTAATTTTACTCCATGCTTCTTCCGGTTTTATACCTTGTAATGCTTTTGTGGGGGTGCGATTAACTATGTAATTTGCACAATTTATGGCTTCAGCCCAAAATTGAAGACTTAGTACCTTAGATTGGATCATACAATTAGCCATTTCTTTTAAAGTGCGGTTCTTCCGCTCAGCTACACCATTTTGTTGTGGTGTATATGGAACAGTGTGCTGTTGTTGGATGCCTTGTTCAGTGCAGAAAGTAGTGAACTGTTTGTTAACATATTCTCCTCCATTGTCAGATCTTAACTTAATAATTTGATGACCAAATTGTTTTTCAACAAGGGCCTTGTAGGCCAAGAACATGTTAAATACTTCGCTCTTAAGTTTTATGAAATAAACCCCAAGTGCTTCTGGTGTAATCATCAATGAAAGTTAAGAAATACTTGAAACCAGAAAAGGAAGCAGATGGAAGAGGGCCACACAAGTCACTATGCACAAGCTCCAAGGGAACCGAGGCGTGCCAAGAGGCACGTTTGTCAAAACTGTCCCGATGATATTTTCAAAGTACACAACCGGAACAAACACCATCTCTGCAAGATACCATCGGAAGACCTGTCACCATATTTTCTTTACATATTTGTTGCAATGAGCGATAATTTAAGTGACCAAATCGCTCATGCCAAAGTTTGCTCAAGTTATCACTATGAGCAACAAAAACTGAAGGGAAAGGTGATGACCCAAAGTTGTTAAACTTGTACAACCTGGTAATATCATCAACAATTCCGGTAGCTAGAACCTGTTGAGGATCTTTAAAATCCTTGATTACAACTTGGTGAGCTGTAAAGGTCACAGTTTTACCTTCACCAGAATGAGTGATCTGATAGACTGATAACAAATTGCAGAAAATTCTTGGAACACATAGTACATCACTAAAATGACCATTATCTACTGGAACTGTTCCAGCTCCTACAAAACTTAGAGATCTATCATCACCAACAAATATTTGTTTGGTGTTACATTCATGCATAGTAGAAAAGATGGCTTGATCCTTAGCCATATGATAAGATGCTCCAGAATCAATGAGCCATTCATTTGAAGTAGAAGAAGAAGATGCATTATAAGAATAACCAGAAGCACAAAGTGCATGTCCATGAGAGGTAGATTCTGATGGCGAATCTAGGCTGATGTGGTGCTTCTTCATTGCTGCTTCCAAGGCTGCCATCTTCTTGAAACACTTTGATTCATCATGATTATCTTTCCCGCAATAGTTGCAATGCCGCTCAGTCTTCTTGCCTTTTGGCTTGGATCCTTTGTCATTTTTTAAAGAAGGAGCTGACTGAGAGGGTTTGGGACCCTTGTTTGACTTATTATTGCGAAAATTTTGTTTCTTAGGAGGCTTGGACTTTTCTTTCTGTTGGGACAATAAGGCTTTCCCAGATGTATCTGCATTGTTGATTATTCTAAGGTGAATGAGTTTATCTTGTTCTCTAATCAAGGAATCACAAAAGGATTCAAGACTAGGCTCTTGATAGCTAGCTGCATTCAAGGATGCTTTCATGGAGTAAAATGTAGATACAAAAACAGAATATGCAAGTCCAAGTTTGGAAAGAATATGATAAATGCACTGTTTGTCTTCCCTCTCAATCTTACATTCTGCACATAAAAGCTTGAGAGTTTTGTACTTAGATAAATAATCTTGAATGCATGAAAAGTCACTTGGATTTAAAGAAATCAACTCATTTTCGAGTTGGTGACCTCGAATTTCATTGTGTTTACCAAACACAGTTTCCAACTTGTCCTAAGCAGTATTAGGTTCATCAATTCCAGATATGTGGAATCGCAAATCAGTAGAGATTGACGTCCCAATCAATCCACGAGCTTTATCACATCTATTTGCCCATTTTATTTTCTTATCATCATCAGTGGGTTCTTTTTCTTTCCCTGTGGTAATTCTGAAAAGTCCCCTACTTCGTAGAACATCCTCCATACGAGATTTCCATGAGAAATAGTTGGAATTGTTAAGTAGAATATCACAATGGGCGGCCATATTTGTAAAGTAATGGCTGTAAAAGCAGAAACCAATAGTCTGGATGTGAAGAGCTCAAAAAAATAGGCGGTTTAAAAAAAAACAGCACTGAAAACTGACTCTGTATGATGAAGTTATGCTTGAACAAAGAAACTGTTGAAGACGTCCCCAATAGTGACGTGGCAGCTAGAGAATGTCCAGCAAAAAAAGAACCCCCTCTTCCCAAGATGAACCTTTTGACAATCACTTTAAAAAAGTTGCTTTAAGTGAATCACTTTTGTAAAATAAGTGATTTCAGTTTTACAATGATATTACTTTTTAAATAGTGCAACAATAAATAAAAAACTTAAGTGACTCACTTGTATTTTTATTTTTTATTATTTAAGTGAGATGCACTTTTACAATAAAGTAACTTGAAAATAGAAATTGCATGCACTTTTCCTTTTAAAAGTAACTTCCTAAAACTTGAACTCAAGACCTATTAAGGAATAAAGCAACTTTGAACCAAGTGAGCTAGATTAAAAGGTATGTAAAATATGGGAATGAGGAAGGGGTTTTTTTTTTTTTTTTTTTTTTTTTACTCTTCTTGCTCGGTTTGCGTGCTTGCCCTTTTTCCTGCAAAACAGACCACAAAACGAAACAAAAAAAACTTTTCCACACTTGTGGAGTTAGATCTTGTTAGCTTGCCCGGAAAGTCTACGTTTTCTCTCTGTTTCTGATTTGCCGAGATCGCGCAAAGGTGCACGGAAAAGAGCATACGCAGCCGAGAAAAACCCTTTCCCTTTCTGTTTCTGATTTGCCGAGATCGCTCAAGGTGCACGGCAAAGAGCATACGCAGACGGGAAAGCAACAATCCGAACCCAAAAAAAAAATCTAACAGTAAAAAAAATGAAATATGAGATTTTTTCTTATTAAAAAACGAAATAAAAAAAATGCGTCACTGTAACATTATACCTTCAGATCTGATGAAATAGGCGTTTCTGGAGCAACCGAGAACCGTTTTCGATCAAACGAAAACTATTTCCCAATGGAAATGACGCTCCGGACGCAATGGAACACCTCCCACAGCCCAAAAATGCACAGAAATACCAGAACTAGAAACCCTTTCGAGTTTCGGCAACAACAGTTCAAGATCTAGATCATAACCGGAAGCGACACTTCATAAAAGCTCTGATACCATGTTCGGGTACACAGGGTACTACCAAAGGACCGGACACCAAGAGAAACCACTTCACACAAATAGATCACAGATCAACACACCGATGTTTTGACGTGGTTTAAACCCTCTTGAGGGAAACACTCCACGGCCCCGGCCAAATAGCTTCTATGGGACAATTTATTATGCAAAGAAAGAAAGTTACAAATGAGCTTCTCATAATCGATCAACTAAACAATGACCCTCCATGCTCTTTAAATAGAGATCATGGACCAATCAGGTGTTAAGCCATGGATCAAGGTTAGGTTTGATCTAAGAGAAGTTGAGCCGTCGGATCACTCTATGTCGGAAACATATCGTGACCGTCGGATTAAGTATTTACAAATGCATACTAATGCATACTAAAGAAACACACTATCCCTAACGGATATATTACACAAGTTGATCTTAACTAACTCCTAAGTGTCTAAATATCCTAACAGCAAGTTCACACACTTGCGACACTTGTCAATACACATGACAACACTTCCGTATAGCGGAATGACACATCTCTATAGGAGTACAATAATATATAAATTAAATACATGGATGAAATACATTTCGAAGTTACATATACATTAACACTCCCTCTTAACAAGGAAGGTATTTCTCGACACGGATCTGCTAGCACAAGTCTTCTTCTCTGGATCATCGTCATCGATGCATCGTCCTCAAATCATCGTCATCGTCACTGCTGCTGCTATCTCAAATAATCTCTGTATCTACTCATCATAGGAATTTCTACAGAGCCAGTCCTTTTTCATACTGGATGTAGGCCCACCACCTGCAAGTCTTCATCATTACTGGCCATACTGTGGAATCCTCAGGACTTATTACGTGCATCACAAAACTTGGCGGTAGCATCCCAGGATGTTACAAGCACACAGCTCTACCTGTCGGATCTCCCAAGAGCACATTACATGTGTTCCACCACAAAACCTGGCTGAAGCATCTCAGGCCTTTTTCATCCTGTCTAGATCTCCCAGGAGCAAATTAAATGTGGTCATGGAAAAACCTGGCTGAAGCATCTGAGGCCTTTTTCATCCTATCTAGATCCCCCATGAGCAAATTACATGCCATAGGACAAAACCTCACAGGAGCATCTCAGGATGTTACAGGTACACAACTCCGACCTGAAGATCTCCCAGGGCACAAATTACATGTCCTCCCAGAGCAATATCTTGAAAGAGCATCCCAGGCTATTACGGGTACACAACTCTGACCTATAGGATCTCCCAGACATGCCCATCTACATAACCTGATCCATGGCCACAAAGTATCATCCTGATACTCACCATACATCATCCTGATGTACACATGATCATCCTGATCATCATCACTACATTGTCCTGATGCATGTCATCTGGAGAAGCTCATCATCCACGATCACCCTGATCATACAATGCATCCACCTGATGCATACCAAGTATCTACCTGATACATATCATCATATACAATGTATCCACTTGATACATAGATACATGATCCACACAATGTATCCATCAACATACATTATCTACTTGATCATACCTAATATATATCAACATACATGATCTACCTGATCATACAATGTATCCACTTGATACAAATACAGATACATGGTCCAAGCATCCAACATGATGCATATACAAAATACATATAAATGATACAACTGATCATATCCAACATCCAACATGATGCATACATACACAAATGATCAACTGATCATACAGAGCAGAAACTAGAACATCATCCTGATGCTCATCATCCAACACTTACATCCACATCCATGTGAAAGATCCCCCTTCCACCATGCTAGGAATGGCTACAGCAAATGTCTCCATCACTTATTCCTCGAAGTGTCGTCGATTTGAAGAACACCAAGCCTCTCTCTGAAGTACTTGAACTTCACTCTGGATAGTGGCTTCGTTAACACATCTGCAATCTGCTCATCTGTTGCAACATACAGGAGCTTCACTGCTCCTCTTTGCACCATATCCCTGATATAGTGATATTTGATCTCTATGTGTTTCGACCTATCGTGAAACACTGGGTTCTCAGATAGCTTCACACAACTCTGGTTATCACAGAAGATACCAGTAGCATCCAATGGGAGATCAAATAACTCAGACAATAGCTTCTGAAGCCATACTGCCTCACAACTAGCTAAACAGGATGCAACATACTCTGCCTCAACTATACTCAGTGCTACGCAGGACTGCTTCCTGCTAAACCAAAAGATCACACCTGATCCCATATTGAAGCAGCACCCATATGTGCTCTTCCTATCTGCAGCACTGCCTGCCCAATCTGAATCAACATAACCTTGCAGGTTAAACTTTTGATTCACTTCATACTTGAGCCCATAATCAACTGTACCCTTCAGGTACCTCAGAATATGCTTTACAGCAATCAGGTGAACACTCCTCGGATCTGTTAGGAACTGACTCAGTGTGTTCACAGCAAAGGAAATATCTGGTATTGTGTTCGTCAGGTACATCAAGGACCCAATCATTTGACGATACATAGAGATATCAACTAGCTCAGATGAAGCATCACATAGAAGCTTCAGGTTCGATGCCATAGGTGTGGCCATGGCCTTGCAATCCATCATCCTGAATCTCTTCAGGATATCTACTGTGTACTTCCCTTGACCAAGGAAGATCCCATCTGCACTCTGCCACACCTCCATACCTAGGAAATAGTGCATCATTCCTAAGTCTTTCATTATGAACTTGGTAGAAAGCTTCCTGTTAGTATCGGCAATCAATATGTCATCTCCTATTACAAATAGGTCATCGACATACATGAGTAGAATCACAGGATTCCCTTCCTCAACCTTGTAGTAAAGGTTGGAATCCACTTTACTCTTGGTAAAGCCCAAACTGGATAGAAAGATGTCTATCCTACCAAGTTCTGCACATATATGACTCCTTGTCATGTGCCTCAGAACCAAGTGGCTGCTCCACATATACTTCTTCTTCAACTACACCATTCAAGAAAGCTGTCTTGAAATCCATCTAGTGTATCTTCCATTTCATCACTTTTATACTTCTCTATGCTGCCATCTAAAACATGCTTGATCTTGTAGATCCTCTTGGAAGTCACTACAGAATCCCCTTCAGGTCTTGGTACTGCATCCCAAACATCATTCTTCATGATCGACGGATCATGGCATTCTTCCATTTCTTCATCCCAGATCCTGGGAACTTCAATATCTTCAATAGATATCTTTGTTGTTGGAACAAATGTTGTAGTCCTTTTTTTGTAGGTGAAGGTATACGGTCTTTCCTACAAGACAAGTTAAATTGCATGATTAGAAACATCTCATAGTTTCATAACAAAATATTACACATAAGAATATATGTCATATAGTCATGCAATTATTTTAGCCAATGCTTCAATACAACATTCATCCATATCCTGTAACTTTCTAGATGCCTTCCAATCTCTACGAGAACATTGTTAAGAGTTTGCACTACTCCCAACATGTCAGCAACGAGGTTTCATTCTAGATACGTAGCAATGGAATTTTGTACAGTGCCATAGGCCTACTTACCCATCAAATGCATATCAGCAGTATACTGTTCATTAATGCAATCATTCTAATATGCACAATACATATCCTAAGTCTAGGAACATGAGCATATACATCATTGAACAATTTTATTTAAACAAACAAATATGCAAGAAATGATAATTAAAATCCTTATCTTTGTTTGTTTGTTAGGTGGACTCCCTCTGAGTTTTTGCTTCCTTGCAGGAGCTGCTGGAGTCCTAATCTGAAGTAGCTTCTTCTACACCTTTCTGTTGTGTAATGTAGAGAGATGGTCAACTCCCTCTGAATATGTGCATCCTTGTAGAAACCACTGGAGTGTGCTCCCTCTTGATCTTTGCTTCCTGGATTACATGCTCTTGAACTTATATTCATTCTCGATCCCTATGCATGCTTGTTAGTATCATCATTGTGTTATCCTCGAGGTCACATACATAATCAAACATTCATTAGTATAATCTTAATATTATCAAAACACAATAATCTCAAGCATGCATAGTCAGGATCATTTCAAACAGAAATAATAAGCACTCTTATGGTTAGTCATATACATAATATACCTAAACCCGTGATTACTCAAACCTATGACTCTTCTGGTTAGTCATATCATCAATTAAGGTAATAAACATAATATGCATAAGTCCTAGATTAGTCAAACTTGTAACTTCAAGAGTAATCATTATCAATCATACAAAAGTATATGATATATATAACAAAACATACCTGGTCATCATATTTGCTAGTTATGTCTAGCAATGTGTTCTTGTTCTCTTCAATGACCTACATACTCATTAGTTAACTTTTTCAAAAACAAATTATACATACCTCTATGTGATCCATGACTATGGATGAATCTTTGTCTTCATAGCATGTTCAGGTTGTCCCTTTAATTTGTACAATCCTCCCTCTTGCTCTCCAATCACTACTGCATCATTTATGGTCTTTCCCTTTGGCCACATTAGAACTTGGCCATCCACAAATGCAACCCTCATACCTTTTTCATCCAATGCAGAGATGGAGAGTAGGTTCTTCTTGAGCCCACGTACATAAAGGACTTCTTTCATCTTCAATGATTTTCTAGAATCTAGGTTGTAGGAGGCTTCACCACTTCCTTTGATGGGATATTGATAATCATCCCCAAGTTTCACTTTATGGGGTGATTCATGCTCAGATAGATTTACAAAAGATTCCTTAAACCCAGTCATGTGTTTGGAAGCCCCACTGTCAATTAACCAATCATTACAACCATGTGAGATAGTACCTGTGAGAGCAAAAATTAGAACATACTCTTCTTCGCTTGATGAGTTATCATCACTTTCTGCTCTAGCCTTCTTCTTGGGAGGTTCATCATCCTCGGCAGCATGAACATGATACCTTCTTTTGCTGCTCTTCTTCTTCTTGATGAAGTTGTTGTTGTCCTTCTTGTTCTTGGGACAATTTATGGCAACATGTCCCTTTTCATTACAGGTGAAGCATATTCTTCTTTTTTTAAAGTGATGAGAAGATTTCTTGGAGTGAGATGGCTCTCTCTTGGACTTCCCTTTCTTGGTGTGAGCTGTGAGAGCTTAATCTTCATTGCCCATCTTTTCTTCTCATGCCACAAGCCTTGCTTCTTCTTGTGAGAATTCTTCCCGTAGTCTGCTGAACGATACCAACTTTTTTCTTGCATAGATTCCTTGAATAAAGGAGTCACATGACCTAGGTAGGCCATTTAGAGTGGTCATGACAACTTCACCATTCTCCACCATTTCATCCACTGCTTCTAGTTGTTCCTTGATCTCGGAGACCCTAGAAAAATAAGATTAAATGGATTCTCCATTCTGAAGTTTTACCCTTTCAATTGGTTCCCAAAGTCATCTTCTGATTTATGTTCTTCCCTTCAAATAGCTTGGATAGTGAATCAACCATTTCTTTGGGTGTCTTCAAAGATGACAGATGGGGGATGAGATGGTCCTTGATAGAATCAGCAATTATTCTCTTTTCCTTGACCAAGTTCTTCTTATGCAATATCTTAGCTTCTTCATCCTTTGGGATAGGGATGTCTTCTTTCACATATGAGTCCAACTCATTCTCTTCCAGGATTAACCCAATCCTATACTTCCAGGCTCAGAAGTTATCATCCCCTGCAAGATTATCCTCAAGCTTGGTATGGTGAGACATATTTAAAGAGTACTTCAAATGGAAATAGAAAAGATTTGGGTCTTACCACTTGAATTGCTGAAAACTGGATTTGGTCCCAGATTAGGGTTTGTCGAAAAAACCTTAAAATTTCAAAATATGAATTTCAACTTTCTGAAAGGGTAGAAACATGCACCTTGATGAGATGATCAGCCTGGTGTATTCAGAATTTGAGATATGCAAAGTTTCACCCTTCAAAAATGCCTTTGAGTCTTTCCGGATTCACTAAGGAGGACCCTGAATTAGGGTTTGAGTTTCCCGGAGATCTACCCAGCCAAAAATCTCAATCCAAATCTCTAAACTTCGAATTTTTCAAGGATCTTCCAGCTATGTCTTCAGATTCCAGAAATTCCTATTTTTGTGGAAACCCTAATTTTAAGGGCCAAATCTGAAAATGCTTAGAATTGAATTCTAATTGGATAGATAGATTCTCCTTGATGAGTATAGTCAATCTACTATACTGCTTTTCCAAAATATGTGGAGAGAAACTTAATAAACAAGAAACCCTTGGTTTCCATCACTGCACAATGTCTTCTTCTCAGGTTAGCTCTGATACCATGTTAAATTTTGAGCATTAATTCACAATACTCTAGGATCTTTACTGAGAGAATAACATGCATAGTGTATCAATGCATAACAATCATAATAAGCATGACAAGCATCATAAGAATCAAAAGCATGAGAGACAAGAGACATAGTGTTTTTGTGGAGAAAACCCTAAGGTGAAAAACCCCACAACTTCCTCAGAGATAGAGAGAGCAATGGCTCAACCAAAGTACAACCAAAATACACTGAGATAGTCTCCTAGTAGCAGATTATACTCCTCCTCACTGGTGCGCCACTTTCTGATTGAGAGAAGTATGAGTTTCCGAGTGATCCAAATAGAGATCTCCCGATCTTTATTTATACTTGTTCTGTTTTCCCAGTGACCTTATGGGGACTACTTGTTTAGCTAGGTACATCAACCATATATTACATAAAATAAGGGCCGACCCCACACATGGTGGTCTAATAACCCATCGACAAGTTCACACACTTGCAACACTTGTCAATACACATGACAACACTTATGTATAGAGGAATGACACATCTCTATAGGAGTACAATAATATATAAATTAAATACATGGATGAAATACACTCCGAAGTTACATATACATCAACACAAGAAACCAGTCCAACCACAACCCAATGGCAAGTGTGGCCTCTACTTCCACTCCAAAGAAATTCCAATGGCTCGAGGACACGAGTCCAACCACACCACAATGACAAGTAGGACTTACAATCCAAGGAAATTCCAGTGGCTCCAGGACAACCTCAAATACAAGGAAATAGACCTCACCCCTGCTACCAAACCAGAATCTCTAGAGCCAATACACAGCTTTGTCCAACCTCAAATCCAATGGTAGTGGACCTCACCCCTCTTGCCAATCTAGGTTCTCTATAGGAAATTCCAGGACATACACCAGTGGCTCCAGAGTAACTCATCTTGGGCACACGCTCCACAAGGGAACAATGACCAACAAGGATCTCATGCCAAGAGTATCAAAATTGAACCACAAGTGCCAAACAAAAGCATACAAGAAAAAACATGAACCAACACAAGCAAATTGAATTCCTTCATGAGCAATTCGAATTGGGAGAGAGAGGGACAAAAGCATGAGAGTTACATTCCCAAGATAGTAAACTAGGGTTACACATCAGGTGGCTAAACCAATAGAAACACTAATCCAACTCAAGGGCCACACAAATCCAACTCAAGAGGCACACTAGGTGAGAGAGGGATTCCAATCCTCAAACAAAAAAAACAATCTCACAGTAAATAAAACCAAGGAGTGACATAACACATTAGGGTGCATAACCAAGAGGGTCCATCAAGTACATGAGAAGGGTGTACAATATCAGCATAGGCTCAACACACATAGGTAACCACTTTTCCACAACCCCTTGCTCGTAACATCATGGTTCCTCATACTCTCTTTCGTGGCATCAGTCATCTAGTTGTTTTTATTTTATTAATTATTTTATAAGTTCAACATAATAAAAATAATAATAATGTGCAAAACTATAGTCCAAGAAACTTGTGCGATATGTCCAACATACCAACAATAATAATATGTCCATGGGCTAAACCAAAGGGTATTACAAACACTAACAAAATTAATAACAACAACAAAACTACCCATTTATTACATAGATTGGAAAATCTCTTGCCTCCACTACATTCAGAAACCATGTGTACATACCCTCGGAATCCATAACCATCAATATTACACAAATGAAATCAAAGGAGAGCCAAAGGCCTTTTAACCATCCACAAACTTCATGTTTATGATTTTACACCTTGGCTCTTAGCCTTACAACTACCCTAACTATTCAAATTCAAAATAATATGCTTGAAATACAAATGTTTCAGAATAATTCAATAGGACTATAAATTTCACTACATTTACAATTTTGATTTCATTTTTTAATCACAAACTAGAGGAAAAACTAAGAGAATGTAAGAGAATGTGTTATGAACATATGAAATGAACCTTAAAGGTATCAAGCACTATGAACAGGCATCCAATCATGAGACATTCCTTTTGTGGGGGCTTTTCACCTCCTTGTGGTAGTTTAGGAACCGGTAACAAATTTATGCGAAGGAGATAGCTCTACTAGGGCTATTGACTATGGATTAGAGAGGAAAATATGCATATACATTTAAAATAAAATTTTAATGCTAAAGATTTTATTCTAGACATGTTAGTCTGAGGGAATTTTACATGGTTATTATTGTATGTAAATATAATGTGTGCACATTCCTATGATGTTAGAGAAAAAAGGTTAGATTGTCTCTTTTCCTCTATATGTTGCATGAGTTGGTTTATTTAGTTTTAGCTTTAGAGTGGAAAACCTAGTGGTTTGGATTTGGACTACATAAACAAAGCACACTAATTTTCCATCTTGGTATTGTTATGTTTGTTTTCAATAAAGTTATTAAATTTTATTCACATATTCATTAAGGATGAAACTACAAACACATCACAATTTTAAATTAGAAGTATTTTTGTTATCTTGTAACTTGTAATTGCATTGATCATATGAAAAGAAATTATATGGTACATACATATTGATTTCTACATGTTTGATATTTATTTTCACTCTCCCGTTGAAACCAAAACTTATCCATGCTTTATTTGATTACTAAAACTCTTTTATCTTCCCTATCATTTGTATGTTTTTTATCTTTTCAATATTATTTTGAAAAAGGATATCAATGGTGCATCATACCTTTTTTCTATTTTTTTAATAAAATCTAAGATAATGAAAACCTTTATTAAAGAATTAAATAAAAGCTGATTAAATTCATATGTACATATAATTATTATTATTATTTTATTTATATCTTATGAAATTTTAATTTTGTTTATAGTGCGAGAGTGCTTGATTTATTTTGATTTATTCTAACAATTGTTGGAAACGAGTGATAATTGGTCTCTTGGTGACTATGTAATTGTCTAACCGAATATGGTCAATTATGAGTAACCGTGTAAGAAATATATATATATTTCTTGTATTCTCGTAGAGAAGATTAATGAGTTGAGAGTTGTTGTAATCTTCAGATTTAAATAATAAGAAGACCAATACCATTGCTCTGTGGATGTTTCCCTAGAAAGGGTTTTACCATGTAAATCTATGCATATATTTTATGTGTGTGTCATTATTTGCTTTCTTATTTTAATTGTTGCAGCTGCATATTGTGTTCTGTGGCTGTTTGATCCAACAAGTGGTATCAAAACTTGGTAGGAGACCACAAAGAACGAGAAAACTAAGAATGATCATTTTCGAGAAATTCCAGTTTGTTTTATGGGTCAAAAGTTACCTCAAAAGAGAACCCTGAAGCCTAAGAAGAGAAGGGACGAAAAACTTGAATTTTTGCGAGTCCTAAGCTTCATGGGGCGCGACAATTTTATGGCATACTTCTGAAATTGAAAAGGTTGAGAATTATCGCGACCTTCCTTCATCGAGGAGCGCAAAACGGTTATCTCATACTTTTTCATATGTTTTCGTTTGGTTTAAAGCGTGAATGATGGAGCTTAATTAAAAGTTTAATGAGATTACGTTAAAAGAAGTGAATCTTTTTCATTTGGATTGTATAAAAACAAAGGTATATATAGTGGGTTAAGGAGGTTACGTTAAAGTTTAAAAGACATATGAGGAATATCTTATTTATAAGATGTTTTAATGGATTAAGGTGGGAATTATAAGGTGAAAGTGTTTTATATATTATTAAAAAAAAACAAATTTATTTATTTGAAAATCTTTATATATTTATTGGGGATTTAAATTATTGATTTAGTCAATTTGTTATTTTTCTGAAAACGGTTTGGAAAGTTTTTTGACTTGGTTTTTTGAGAAAATGGCTAAAACGCAGAGTGTTAAGTTTGAAATTGAGAAGTTCAATGAGAGCAATAATTTTGAGTTATGGAAGGTAAAGATGCAGGATATGCTCATGCAACAAGGAGTTGCGAAGGAACTCGCAGGGAAGACAAAGAAACCCGCGGATATTTCAGATGAAGACTGGCGGGAGATGGATGAAAGAGCTCTCAATGCTATTCGTCTTTTCTTGGACAACGATGTTTTATTTAACATCGTGCCTGAAACTACAATAGCAGGTCTCTGGAAAAAGTTGGAAAGCCTGTACATGACTAAATCCTTGACGAATAAAATCCTAGTGAAGTGATAGTTATTTATCTTGTGTTTGAAAGAAGGTACAAAGATTTCTGATCACTTGAATGCGTTCAATACTCTTATTTGTCAATTGGCTAGTATGGAAGATATTATTAAATCTAAAGACAAGGCGATTTTACTATTGTGCTCTCTGCTTGAGTCTTGGGAACATTTTGTAACCTCTACCAGTTTGAGTTCTACTGAGTCTATTACCTTCGATGATGTTGTGGGAGCCTTAATTTCTAAGGAAACTCGTAAGAAATATAGTCTTGAAACCTCGACATCAAAAGTAATGGTGGCCAGGAGAAGAACCAATAAAAGAGGACAATATTCAAGGGGTACATCAAGGTCAAAGTCGAAGGGAAAAAAGAGTAAATTGATGTGTTGGTTTTGTAATAAAGCAGGACATCTTAAGAAAGATTGCTGTAAACGCAAGTGAGCTTCTGAGGAGGCGAATATAGCTGAGAATGATTCAGGTATGATCAATGAGATATTATCTACATCTATTGTCTCACAATACCATTATGACTGGTTAAGTGATTTTGGAGCATCTCATCACATGTGTCTTCATAGAAATTGGTATTCCACATACCAATCTATAGATGAGGGGGTAGTTTATATGGGAAACAATGTTTCATGTAAAACTGTTGGGATAGGGAGTATCCGAAAAATGTATGATGGGACTGTTAGGACTCTATCAGATGTGAGACATGTACTTGAACTGAGGAAGAACTTGATATCAATGGGAGTTCTTGATGATGCTGGTTACAAATTTACAGTTCAAGGTGGAGTTATGAAGATATCGAAAGGTATCTTGGTTGTTATGAAGGAAAACAGAGTTGGGAACCTATATATACTTGAATGGAGTATGGGAATCGATCACGCAACAATAGCATCAGTTGGTGCAGCAGAATTCACTCGTCTATGGCATCAGTGGTTAGTTCATATCCGCGAAAGAGGAATGAAGGTACTTACTGATCGAAAGTTTCTTCCTAGTTTAAAATCTATAGATTTGAAGTTTTGTGAGCACTGTATTTATGGTAAATAGGCTAGACAAAAATTTAAATCTAGAAAACACACTAGTAAAGGTATCCTAGACTACATTCATTCTAATTTATGGGGCCCATCTCCTACAATTTTTAATGGGGGATCATCATTTTTTGTCAGTTTTATAGATGATTACTCGAGGAAAGTTTGGATCTATTTATTAAAGAGAAAAGCTGATGTTTTTTATATATTTAAGCAATTTAGAGCTTTGGTTGAAAAGAGCGCTGGCAGGTTCATTAAATGTCTTAGAACAGATAACGGAATCGAATTTACTTCGAAGGAGTTTGATAATTATTGCAAGAAGGATGGGATCGAGAGGCATAAGACCACTGTTTACACTCCGCAGCAGAACAATGTTGCAGAACGTATGAACATGACTCTTCTTGAAAGAGCAAGGAGTATGCTCAGTAATACAAAGTTGCAGTAGGAATTGTGGGGAGAGGCATTGCTTACAGCTTGTTACTTGGTCAACTGATCACCATCAACAACAATTGACTGCAAAATTCCAGAAGAGGTATAGACAGGTCAGTCATGTGATTATTATAATCTTAGAGTATTCGGTCGTGAAGCCTATGTGCTTATTTTGAAAAATCAACGTTCCAATCTAGATCCTAAGTCAAGAAAATTGATCTTTGTTGGATATGGTGATGGTGTTAAGGGATATAGATTGTGGAATCCTACTGTCCTCAAAATCATCATAAACATAGATGTAATATTTGATGAAATTTCTCTGACAAATGTAGATGTAAGTAATGATTTGAAATAGACTAATGTACCACAGTTTCAGCAAATTCAATTTGACACTTAGTCATCTACGAGGGGGAATCATGAGGATGTATAGGAAGAGGATATTCATGAGGACACTCCTCAGGAAGAGGATGAGAAGACAGAAATAGAGGAAATGCCACAACAAACTCTACGAAGATCTACGCGGAATAGAACTTTTCCAAAGAGGTATGATGATTTTGTCACATCTGTTGCTTTCATTTCTAATGAAGGAGAACCTGACAATTATAAGGAAGCATTATAAGTGTCTGACAGTGACAAATGGAAACATGCAATGAAAGAAGAAATGGATCCTTTGGCAAAGAACAAAACATGGGATCTTGTGGAACTTCTAGAGAGTAGGAAAGTGGTTGGCTGCAAATGGGTGTACATGCTGAAGAAAGGACCTGATGACACTGTTTCGAAGTACAAATCCAGACTGGTTGTAAAAGGGTTTTCTCATAAAGCAAGTATTGACTTTCATGAGATTTTTTCACCAATTGTGAAACTTGTTTCTATCAGAATTTTGTTAGCACTAGTTGCTTTATATGATTTGGAGTTCGAGCAGGTAGATGTCAAAACAACTTTCTTACATGGACATTTAGATGAGGAAATTTTCATGGAACAACCAGAAGGTTTTTTTCAGAATCGCAACAAGAGGTTTGTTTGTAAGCTCATAAAATCATTGTATGGCCCAAGGCAGTCTCCCAAGAAATAGTACAAGAAGTTTGATTCTTTCATGGTGAGCCAAAATTTTACTAGGAGTGAGTATGATCATTGTGTGTACTTTTAAAAGTTGGAAAATGACATGTTCATTATTTTGGTTTTATATGTTGATGATATGCTTGTCGCAAGGAAGAGCATGTTTGAAATCACCAGGTTAAAGGCTCAGTTGGCAAGGACGTTTGATATGAAGGATCCAGGAGCAGCAAATCACATCTTGGGCATGCAGATACACAGAGACATGAAAAATGGCAAGCTGTGGTTATCACAAAAGAAGTATGTGGATAAAATACTTCAAAGATTCGGTATGGATAAGGTGAAACCTTCTAGTATCCCTTTAGCTTCTCATTTCAATCTTTCTTCAGGTTTGAGTCCTAAAAATGATGAAGAAAAGCAGTATATGTCTCGTGTACCATATGCTAATGCAGTAGGAATTTTGATGTATGCGATGATAAGTACAAGACCAAATATGTCACATGTAGTTGGTGTTGTCAGTAGAGCATTGGGTAGTAGTGAAATGGGTGCTTCGGTATTTTAGAGGCACAAGCGACTATTGTATCACTTTTGATGGTTGCAATTATAAAGTCTGTGGTTATGTTGATTCTGGTTTTGCAGGTGATTTGGACAAGAGGAGGTCCACTTCAGGTTATGTTTTTACTCTTGCAAGTGGAGCTATTAGTTGGATGTCAAAGCTTCAGAATATTGTTGCTTTATCCACTACAGAGGCATAATATATAGCTGCTTCACATGCTTGAAAAGATGAAGCATGGTTAAAAGGTTCATTGGGTGAGTTAGGAAAGGTTCATAACGCTATAAAATTTTTCTGTGATAATCAAAGTGCTATTCATTTGGCTAAAATTCTAGCTTATCACAGTAAGACAAGACATATTCCTGTAAAATACCATTTTGTTAGACATGTTGATGAAGGTGGAGTGGTTCTTGAAAAGGTTCACACTTAAAAGAATAGTGCAGACATGTTCACGAAGCCAGTTACTTTAGAGAAGCTAAGGTGGTGCTTAGCTTCTCTAGGCTTGCAGGAAAGGTGATGAATAGAGCAATGAGAAATGGTATCAGGTAATTTGTTGTCAAGGTGGAGATTGTTGGAAACGGGTGACAACTGGTCTCTTGGTGACTATGTAACTGTCTAACTGAATATGGTCAGTTATGAGTAACCGTGTAAGAAATGTATATATTTCATGTATTCTTGTAGAGAAGATTAATGAGTTGAGAGTTGTTGTAATCTTCAGATTTGAATAATAAGAAGACCGATACCATTGCTCCGTGGATGTTTCCCTAGAGAAAGTTTTACCATGTAAATCTCTGCGTATATTTTATGTGTGTGTGTCATTATTTTCTTTCTTATTTTAATTGTTGCAACTGCATATTGTGTTCTCTGGATGTTTGATCCAACAACAATATAAATATGCATAAACTCCTTTGTTAAATATGACATATATAAAGAAAAAATAGACCATTAACTCTCAACATGTATCTACAAAACCATAACATCCATTAAAAGGTTATATTTTTTCACCTTGTCACCCAATTCTGATTTTGGTGGTAAAAGCAATAAATAAACACAATATGTCCATTGATTGTAATCACTTTTGATCATCATCACCCTTTTTAAAATTAGTAACCTTTTAAAAATGTAACTTTCTCCATCAACAATGGAGTGTTCAATCATACTATAAATGTAATAGCATTTTCACATGTGTAAGAGTCATCTAAACCTAAATATGAATATGTTCTTCTACTTAAATATACACATCACATCAACAAATAAAAACCCATTCTAAAAATATTTTGTATTAAAAATATAAAAAATAATACATAACAAATTACAATTATTAATTAACATTATATAATAATAAAAAAAATAAAATTAACTTCGTATAAAGATAATAAACCATAGAATAAGTCAAAAGGTAAAATTCTAAAAATATTTTGTATTAAAATATAAAAAATAATAAAACATAAAGTTAATATCATATAACAATGACAAAACATAGAATAGGTTAAAAAGATAATATTCTAAATATAGTTTGAATTAAAATATTAAAAAAAATCATAATGAGAGGGCAGTACATGAGGCACTCACATTTGATAGAAAGGCAACATAAAATAAGACAACACATAAATTTATCACCAAAAATTAAAGCTAATTCTCAATCAAAAATTTATCTCCATTAAAAATATATATAACCTATAACATCAAAAATAAACTTTTATAATAATTTATTATTTTTAGTTAAATATTCTATAATTTTCTTTACTCTATCAATTAATAAATAATTTTCTTAGTTAAATAATTTATAATTTTCTTTACTATATCAATAATAAATAAATAGTTTTTTTAATTAAATATTTTATAATTTTCTTTACTATATTAATAATAAATAAAAATTAATAATAAAAGTTCTTAATTAAATCTTAAAATAATCAATATTAAGTAAATTTTAAAAATAAAAATAATTTAAATAATACCATACAAATAAAAAACAGAATCCCCCAAAAAATTGTTTTTAATTATAAATGAAATTTCCAAAATAAATGAATTATTTTTTTCTAAAATAAATAATTATAAAAAAAACACATCCATTACTTACCTGTTATCCATTTGTGCATTTAAACCTCAATGTCCATTTGTTTAGAAACATAAAAATATAAAGCCTGTACGCGAGAGTAAGAAGGAAAAATTATTTTTAAAACTGAAAAAGAAATGTTCCATTTGTGCATTTTCACCTTCGTGACGATGATTATTATGATCGTCCCTTAAGAAGGACGGGCGAGAGCATATAGCGGTCGACGAGAGGCAAAGAAATGCCAGCTTAAATGAACAAATGCTTTCATATACACTGGATCAGGATCAATAGACAGATCTTCACTGCTTTGAGTCGACCCGTCTTCCGAAGTATCAGTGCATGCTGTTTCTGGCAGCGGCATTTCATGCAAAATGTGTTCATTTTTCAAGATGGCTTTAAGATGACAAAGATCGTTAGGAAATTGTTTAAAACTCTTGCCTAATATAATATTCTTATTCCACTGGGAAGGTGTACTCCAAAATCGTTTAAAACTCTTGCCTAATATAATAATCTTAATCAACTGGGAGGGTGTCCAATTTGCATGTAATAAATGTTCATGCACTAAAGGGTGGCTTCGAGGCATGAAAAAGAGCGTGGGTCTGTCCACTGGCCATCTTCCAAATTGATTGTAGAGATAGCCGTAGGATGGTACAGTGCGATATCTTTCAAGCATTCAAATTTCTCTCTGAGCGAAATGGCAAAAGCTAGCTGCATGTGATTCGGCTCCGCATTAGTCTCCCCGTCATAAGGCTCCTTCACTCCAATGCCATGGAGAACTACTTGAAGTTGTGAATCATATTTTGGGTCTCTGCCTGTCACATTTTTTATTCGAGTGATTATTTCAGGGTTGTTCATTTGCTCCATGAATTCTCTGTAAAATGAAGAATTCTCTAACTTTTCTCAAGCGGCCTGTATTTTTTTAATTACTTCATCAGCCATTTCATCTATCACTTCCACATCTCTTTTATTTATTTCTGGTCTGTCCATGTCTGTCAACTTTTCTTGAGAGATCTGTATTTGCTTAGTTACTTCCTCAAATGTGTTATCTATTTCTGCAGAATCCCCCTCCCCCGTATTGAAAGAGTGTAATGAACCATCCCAGTCAAAGAAATGCCAACTTAAACCGTTGAAGGCACTCCCATACACAGGATCAATTGAACGTTCGGTATAAGGTGGAGGTGAGCCGTCCCAATAAAGATAATTAACACATTCAGTGTCAATAAAAGTTGTTGGCAGCGGCATTTCATACAGCATATGATCACTCTCGAGAATGGCTTGAATTTTTCTTGCCATACGATGATATGGGAAAGACTTCTTTTCTTTCTCGTAAAGGTTGAACTCGTTACCTAATATAATAATCTTATTCAAATTGGCGGGCGTCCAGTTTGCCTCCAATACATTCTCATACAGGGGAAGTTCACAGTGAGGCATGAAAAAAAGCGTTGGCCTATCAACTGTCCGTCTTACCATATTCGTTAACAGAAAGACAAGAGCAGTCGAAGGCATTTATAGCATTTTGCTCCATTGGTGAGAGTGCTGGATCGTACACCACGACGTCATGCACCCATTCAAAAATTTTCATTAATAAAACGGCCAAACTTAACTGCATGTGATGAGGCTTTACGTAAGGCATCCGGTCATTAGGTTTCATCTCTCCAACGCCATAGAGAACCAATTGCAATTGTGAATGATTTGGGTCTGCGCCTATCACCCTTTGTATCATTTTAACCATTTTCGGAGTCTGGACTTGTTTTACAAATTCTCCATAAAAGACAGATTTCTCTAACTTTTCCAGAGCCAGCTGTATGTTCTGGATTATTCCCCCAACTTCTGTATCGATTTCTACATCGGTGGCAGTCTCCATACTTATCCAGACTCGAAAATCAACAGACGAAAATGAACAATAATACGTCCAGATGGAAATACTTTATGCTTTGGATGGATGTCCGGCGTATCAGAACTACATAATTTCAATGAATTTCCCAAAACCTACAAATTAGTGAAAGATGTTTATTGAAGCATCGTATTTGTTTTAAAACAAATATATTTTTTAAATTTAGTGGTTTTTTCTGATAATTTTTTTCATAGAATTCAAAATCACAATTGATCAAAGAGAATTTGCCATCTCACCGATTCAGAAATGAGTTTTAAATGTTTTCGGGTTTCCCAATCGATTCAGAATATCAAATCAAAATAACAATTTAGGCAAAAGATTGTTTGCAGAAATGTGAAGACAAATAAAAAAAAAGCAGTAGTGGAAATCTGTCTGAATATTTAGGCAAAAGATTGTTCGCAGAAATGTGAGGACAAATAAAAAAAAAAGCAGGAGTGGAAATCTGTCTGAATATTTATCAATCAAATATTAGTTAGAGAAAACGGCGTGACAAGACTAACAGAACGTACAGACTCGGGTTTTAGGAAAAGGATGTAACGGTGACTCAACAAAACGCCCACAAAAGCCAATGTCGAAATGTGGAAAAACTCCAACTCCATGACCGAATAGTGTACAAATATTAGATGATAGTGTCCAAATATTAGACACTGAACAAGAATTTTAGGGAAACGGCGCGGATAAAACTGCACACGCTGACACTCTCGCGCGTTCCACGGTGAATCGCTGGGATGAAAGATTATAGGTAAAGAGGGGGTAATGGAGACTAGACAAGACCCGGATTTGAAAAAAACGGCTGGTGCAGGAGCCACTGTTGCGTTAAAGGAGATCCGGTGTGAAACATCGAGGAGCAGATTCTTGGCAGCCAGAAGGATTGGAACTTAGAAGAGGTGGATCTGCAGGAGGGAAGATATGCAGCTGTAAGTCTGATTCCGAAATACCTTATTTGGAGGTTTCAAGGGTTGTCCTTGTGGGTGGTAGCTTGAGTTTATGTAAATGAAATCAAATTGTGTATCTGTTAAACCTGTCAATGAATTATATATAGAAAATCTGAAACTGACATAAGAAAAAATATGCAATGAATCATATGTCAATAATCTGGAACTGAAATAGTACTTACCTAAAACAAAATACAGAGAACTTGTGTCCGACAATAAAGAGTCTGGGAGCAAGGAACTCTAGCGGCCATGGAGCCAAGCCTGACAGGGTCTTTATATCTCCTGCTAGCTAGGTATCCGCAAGAGCTTACGTGCTATGCATATTTAAACGAACTCACGTCAGATGAACAGTCGCCCCATTAGAGTCACATCAGTCAAGTCACATGAACGGTCATCCCATTAAAATATGAGCAAAGATTCCCTACATATAAGAGATGCTAAGTCTTTTCCTTCATCCGATTATAGTACACTTAACTATATGAAAATATAATTTTTTATTATTTTGTGAGGGCAAAGTTTCCCACATTTACGAGATGGTAAGTCCCAAGGAGGAGAATCGATCATAGTCTAACTAACTACATTAAATTAAAATAATTATATTTAAAAAAATATTCTTTAGGGAGGCTGGTTGTGCTTATCCACATAGTTGAATGGCTTAGTTAGTGAGTGGGCCTAACAATTTAGAACATGTGTTTCTTCTAGGAGGTCACATGTGTTTTCTCATTAGAACGCATCAACTTTGAGGTTAAGCGCTTAGCAAATAGAAAAGCCAAAGGCATTGAAGGATATCAAGCAAAAATCCTCCAAATTGGAGGAACTTCTCTCATTTCTTACATCCACAAACTCTTCAATCTAGCAACTTCATACAAGGTTTCCCTAATCCTTGGACTGAGAGCCTCATTATTCATATATTTAAAAGTGTTAATATTTAGCCAAGCTATATGGTATCATTTTAGAAAAGAAAACCAGCATATGGGTTGAAAGTGAAGGTAAGTAGGCTAAAGGTCATGCGGGATTTAGAAGACATCACTCTACCACCAAACACTTCATTACACTTAGGATCATTGCTTTATGGACTTTAGGAAAGCTTTCGGTACGGTACCTAGAAATAACTTGTAGAATATATTAGAAGAACTAAAGGTTCCTTTAGAGTTGAGAGCTTTCATGATAAGGTTGTACAAGATCGTCATTTCTAAATTTAATAGCAGTGATGGATGGTCGAAAGATATTAATTATAATATTGGTATTAAGCAAGGATGAACCCTCTCCCTTACCCTTTTTGGCATATACATAGATGAGTTTGAAGGTTGTTTAGAAGAAGCAAGTTGCGCTAGCATGAGCTTTGCTGGAATAGTCATCATCCTCCTTCTCTGTGCTCATGATATTGTTCTTATGGAAATGTGTCTTTCTCACCTTGATAAACAATTAAGGATTCTCAACGATTTCTGCTCTAACATGGGTATGCCCGTTAACACTAACAAAACTAAAGTTATAATTATCAATGCCAAGAAAGACACTTGTGCTAATTTTGAATACAAAAATAACAATTTGGAGGTAGTGTCCTCTTACAAATATCTTAGAATTGATATCTTATATTCTTGTAGATCGTATTTTCAACTTATATTCTTGTAGGTTTACTCAATTTCAAGAGGGAGAACTCATTGGATGCGGAATTAAATTCTACATCCAATGAGTACCCAACTTTCATACTTTTGACAACATCCACATCATGAAAAACTGAGAATACATAAAAAAAATGTGTTTCTAGTGAGAGAAAAACATGTTTTTTCGGGTATTTCCAATTTTTTGTGATGTAGATGGTGTTAAAAGTATGCAATTTGGGTACTTTTTGGATAAATAATTTAATTACGCATCCAACGAGTACTCCTTGAAATTTGAGTAAATCTACAGAGAGATAAGTCGAAAATACGATCTAGATAAATAGTTTTTTGTTTTTTACCTCCAATTTTGTTATATGCACCTCTTTTGAATTTTTAAGCATTTTGATTGGCTAATATATGATGACAGGGAATTTCAATTAGAGTTTGGACGACCATTTTTCATCCAAATTTCCTTTAATTTATGTTGTGATTTTATAGGTGAACATTGAATTTCATAGATCGACTCTTTCCGGAGATCGACCCTCTGAGAAAACATTTAAATATTATTATTTGTCTAGATAAAGGGTCGATCCTCAAAGAAGATCGATCATTTATGTACACTTTGACATTTTAATTCTCTGTTTAAAGGTAGAGAGATCGATTCTCCTGGAGGGGAATGATCGGTCTTCTGCTAATCTAATTGGAAAGACTATCCATTATTTATTAATGAAATCGAATGCATAATTTATTCGCCTCTGTGTAATTATTAGTCGACCTCTACCTACATAGCCTAGAGAAGAGGGACGATTAAGTCTTGTGACTAAACGTTTTCCTGTAAACAATCGTGTTTTATTAATGGAATCGATGCATGCAATTAGTTCATTGCACCTCCTGCTCGCTTATCACGTGGAAGTTCATTTAAGTCGATCTCCTCTTAGGATAGATTGCATTTAATCCACGGTGAATTTTCTGGTCGAGGGATAGTTTATGTTGGTTGCTAATTTTGGTGAATTATTCGTCGGATTGATCTACGATATTTATGTGCAAATGGGGGTTTTGATTTTAATGGGTGATTGAAATCATTTCTCTTTCGATCCCTTTAATATTGCTTGGTTATGGTTAAAAGGTATTTTAGGTTGTGTTTATATGTATAAAAATAATGTTTTATGCATATAGGATTATATCTATATATAGTGATGTAAACATATACATAAAACCCTTAGGACTATGGGTATAAAAATAACCCATGATGAATGGACTTGTGCAATTGGTAATACAGTAATCGATGAAAGAGAGAGTAGTGAAAATGGGAAAGTTCCATTCAAACCATTAAGTATATCATGAGGAGTTAAGTATTACAAAATATTTTAGTTTTCTCATGAGCATAATAAAAAAATTAATTAATTTTTTGCATTTTCAATATTTGGGGATGTTATAGCAAGATTTTAGTAGCGCCAAAGGACTAGCCATTTTTCAACAGAATCCAAGTCTCCCTCCTCTTTTCTCTTACTATCCTCTTCTCTAATGAAAATGCAATTTGGCACTTCTATATCTTTGAAATTTTAGTGTTATAATTATAATTTTGTGTATGTGTCATATATTAGCTTGCTACCCATATATTTCTTAGTGATAAAATACTATGATATAGACTCTTATCTCCTCATAGATTTGTAGTCCTAATCTTTCTATTTACTAGTTTGTAGTCTAAAAATCTTTTGTAGGACAAACCTCATCCCTAGAGGGATAAAAAGATCACTTCAAAAAACACTTATTTCTTGTTTGGGATATATAATTTGATTTTTTTGAACATTAATAAATCAGTCCAAAGGGAAACATGGCTTGGTCACCATTCAACCCCCCTAGGGTGCCAAGTAAACAAATATTTTACATCACCTCTTTCTTCTCTTCCACCTTCTAATATTGTAAGCCTGATTTTTGGTGATAAGGACCAAAAATAGGAATTTATGAGGTATTCATATCCCATTGTAACACATCGGGTACAGTGGTCACTTCCAAATCCCCCCTACCCCCCTCTCTATGTCATTTTCAGTCGTGATTTTGGATTTTCCCTTTTACTTATCTTAGCATAGTTTTTTCTAATTTAATTTAAGTAGTAATTAGACCACATTTGATTTCAATTGGAAATAAAATAATTTCATGCTAATATCTCATTATTCAATCACTAATGCACATTGTAAATCACTCATTTAATTCCATCTAATATCAATCCTAAAACATTATAATTAATTCCACATTAATTAAATTCAACTCTCCTTGAAAATGTAACCACGACATATATCTTCCATAGATTTGTCACTTGTGGTAAAAGTCCATAGTGAAGGGGAATCAACTAGGTAGTGGCTGTGGGGACTTTCCAAGATACACCCTCGATTGGTGTCAGTGTTGGACATACCCCCATGACTTCTATCTAGTCCCCTTGTCGATTAGTACCATACTTTATATGCGTACTTGTTTTCACCCACTCAAAGTATATTAGAAACCCCCTTTCCCTTAACAAATTCAATTGTAACAAATAGTCAATCCCTGCACCAAGTAGGTTCACGATTCGCTACACCTCCATTTAACAAGCAAAGTCAATCCTCGCCTCAACGAGTTCACAATTTCACTTTGCTTTAAATTTCTAGTAATTAGTTAACACTTCAGTTTTTGCTGGTAGAGTAATCTATTAGTGTATATTGCGAGTATTGCATGTTTCATAGTTGTATTTTTTTTCCAAATAGTAAGGCACTAGTATTTATTTCATGCATGTTGAAACTTCACTTGATAAGTTATATTGTTAGGTTATTTTCCTAGTTTAATTAACTAGTCCTAAGTCACATTTTCCAAGGTGACCATCCTAGATTTACATAGGGTCTACGTCCCTTCACCTTTTTTTTATGAGTTGGCCTAAATATAAGGATTCAAATGTTACAGTGACAATGGGAACTTAATCATCGACTTTCTCCCAAGGCCTCCTCTCACGTTGACGTGAAGATATAGGTATAAAAAGTGGCAATGGAAGATATGGAGTTTTGGGTTTGTACATAGGAGAGATACAATGAGATTACCCCAACATCATTGTAGGAAATGAAGGAGAGGGGCATAGTGGAGAGTGCAAAAATATTTTGGGAAGGAAGATACCCCATATATTAGTATTCCTGAAGATGTTAAATTCAAAAAACATTATGATGAATATCACGAGGATGGTGATGAATACACCCATGCAATGGGCCTAATGCCCCAGGATGGAATGAGGGAGATGAAACGAATGACAAAGGTTAAATATGGTGGTGAAAGGGATATGTAAGCAATCCTTGAATTACATATCCCCCCTCCTCCAACGGAGGTATTCACCTTTCAAAAATAACTCCAAACGATGCAAGCCATGGGTTTCAATCCTGGTCAAGGTCTCGGAAAGGAATGCTAAGCTAGCACCTAGCCTATTTATATTGAGAAAATGCCTCACAAATTGGGGTTGGGAGTTGATGTGAATACTGCAATAGAAAAGAGAAAAAGGGTTGCAGGAGACCTTCTAGAAAATCCCCCCCCCCGAAAAAAAAAACTTCAAGAAGGGCTTCTAAAAACAGGGCCACCTTCTCGTGAGTTGCCTCCAGGTTTTGAATAGAAAGAAGCAGCAAAGGATATAGGTAATTGTGATATCATATAGAAATCCAAAGAAGATAAAATACTAATGATGGAGGAAGTGAAAAAATATACCATGCATACTTATATAGATAGGTATGGCACATCATCTATAGCCCTTATTTTTATTATGATTCAGTCTCCATTAAGGGAAGAGGGCCCAAATAAGGAGGTGTTAACATAGAAACCAATTTAAATTAAGTCCCCAAACACAAAGGAGATCCTACATAAGGAAAGCAGGGAGATCATCCAAACCTCATTGAATATATTTAGTGAGTCCTCGGGAACCAAGAATATGAATATAGATGAAGAAGCAAGGGATATTATCCAAGAAGAGCCAAAGGGTAAGATATCCATTATAGATCAAACAAAATATGTTCCAAATGAATAAGGTGAATATGAATATCTACCACTTAGGCCATAACTTCAACATATCTTTGATCAATAGGAGGAACCTCAACAAGACGGAGGTCAATTTCCTCTTGATTCTTTCTCACTTAATTTGAATTCTAACAATATTATTTCTGCTATAGTTATAGAAGCAACTTCTAGAATACACTCCACCACCATAGCCCTAGAAGTAACTTAATAGGATTCTTGGTAGGATGTGACCCATCCAACTGGGATCACTAATCCTTTGAAAATTTTGGAAAAATAACAACAGAGAAGAGCACAACTTCACGAATGGTTTCAAAGAATTGAAAATTTAGAATCTCAACTTTGTTTAAGGATTATACTGAAGTATTACCTGGTGACCAAAAATTTCATGATAACTTCCCTAGAACCCCTTGTGGAAAAGGCCTACAAAGACTTGCATCCACATGAGTGGAAGAGTTTATAGGTCACTTTAGAGACAACTGCTTTTCTTCTAGAAGATGACATGGAAATGGCCCAAGGATCAACCAACGTCATATATAATAAATGCATCTAGGAAACTTCCACTATAATAGAATACAATAAGATAGTAGAGTCTGTACAAGTGAAAAATATTTTTTTACAAGCGAGTATTACAATCATGGAAAATGAAAATAATAGATTACAGAATATGCCAGTAACATCAAGGAAAGGAACTCAAAGTACAACATAATTCATGTCCTTGCTTTCTGATAAGGGAAAAATTATAAAAAGAGCTAGAAGTCTTACTCATAACTCAAGCTCTTCCAGTCACTCACCAAATGTTAGAAGAACAACAAAAATTAGCCGAAGAGCTCAGTTTTCTAAGAAAAGAAAATGAATTTTTGTGAGCACAAAAGAACATAAATTAGGAGAGGATTAGGGATCTTGAAGAGAAAGAGAAATACTCTAGGGATTTGAGTTTCCATTTAGATGAGGCAAATGACAAAGTATATCATCAAGAAATAAATTTGTAGAGTCTATGAAAAAGGTGAATACACCCCGTTCTAGTAGCCAACAAACAATTCCTATGGAAATGATGTATTTTCTTAAGAAGATATTAGAACAAAAAGAAAAGGAATGTTCTCAACAAAATACAACATTAGTTGACAACTTAATGAAGGCAGTTCAAATGGAGGAGCTAGTAGATAAAAGGAAGGATGACCTTAAGGCTCGGGGAGGAAGCTTGGTAAATCCGAGCAGAGAATACATGAATTGGGGAAAAATGTAGCATCCTTAGAAGGAGAAATGAATGAGTGGTGGACTAGGCATGAAGAAGCATTAACAGAAGCCAAAATGGTGAAGATGTTGTCCACAACCAAACAAATAAAGTGGATAGAATTATTAAATAATTTTCCTAGAATAAAACCTCATCTTCAATTATTTTTGGATTTCTATTTAATTTATTAAGAGGTGAAAAATTATTGGCAAAATACAAAGAGGTAATACAATCTAGGTATCAGAGTGCTATGGTTGAAAGAACAATTGTGAATTCACTGAATCGAGGTCAATTAAAATCCTTGTAGATCCATGAGAGAACATCATTGCATATAGAAATTGAGAGAAGCATAAGCAAATTCCATAGCATGGAGATCATAAAGGGAAAGATGAAAGAGTCAGATGCATTAATTGATCCTTTTTCAAAATGATTGATTACATGGTTAAGAATGGCCTTTGATTCCCATGGGGCACCAATCTCAATTTATATTCAACAATGGAGTATACTCAGATCATGTAGAGGGGGAGGTGAAGAATTGAAGTGACATGGCCTTAAGAGACACTAACATGTATCAAATTTGGGTCTACTAAAGAGACAACTTACTGTGCTTACTCATCAAGCACCCAGTCATCATTAAAAGGGATAATACACCTAAATATTTTTGAAGGCATAGTCAACAATTAGATCAGAATATGTATAAAAGAGAAAAGAAAGAAAATAAAAAGAGATGTTCATTATTGTATCCGATAGGCTATAGGAAATTTTGAGGAATGGTTTGAGGGATCTACAATGTTATTTATACTCTTTCTTCTTATCTCCTTCCTCATTGTAATAGAATCGGATAATTTCTCATAGAGAAAGGAAGTAGTCTCAAATGGGCCCCCCTTGTTGTAATTGTTTTAAAATGAGGTTATGCTAAATTGAAAGCTAGGACAAAGGCCATATGCCATTGGTTTTTAGGAAATTTTGTCTCATATATGTTTTATCTTTCCTCTATGGATGATATGTATTTTTTTTTGCTTGAATCCATGGATCTTTGCTTATTATGCCCATTTGGTTTTTTGTATGTATTATGAATGTATTTGATGGATAGTTTGTCAATGCTATATATTTGAATGTGTTTATGAGGCTGCACCTTCTTTCATATAAATGAATTATAATAAAGGCTATGTTGTTATACTTTCTTCATTGTTTTCCATGATTAAATATATGTCCTCTCATTGCCTTTAAGAATAACACTCAAAGTTACTTTCAAGATAGTTGGGATCATTTTATCAAACCCTAGACCTTATTTGTAAACCCAATAAAATATATCAAGTATATCTATAGGAACTTAGGGTGACCTTCCTTTTCTAAGTATGGTACCCTCCCTTGGAACAAGGATTGGCTTGATGGCCTAAAGCAATGCATGAGTGGTGCATCCTACACAACCCTCCTTGGCCTTGTAACCCTACTAGAGCACTAGTTGTGTTTTGTTAGATATATATTAATGTCATGATAAAATGAAAAGGGACTCTATCAACTTGAAGGGGTACAACCCGAGGAGCAACAATTCCTAGGAAAATCATGATAGTGTTTTCAAGGTAGTTTAGATGAAAAAGGTCATAAATATAAATATACTTATGTAGAAATGCTCTCAAGTACATAAACATATCATATGATGACTATAATTATGCACACTCATATATGTTCACTAGATAACCTTAACAACTTTCAATTTCATATATTTCTCTAAAATTTACCACACCTTATAACAACTTCTCATTTTAAAATAATATGAGAAATAAAACCTAACAACATATTTAAAATAACATGCAAAGCAAAACATGGCAACTTATTAACTATATTTAAATATTACATTAAGAGGCATTCAACCATGTGGATAAGTACAACGCGGGTAGGTACAACAATCACAACTAAGAAATGAGGTTGATTAAAAATAGTTGTTATAATTTTACATACAACTTATTATTTTAAAATGATGATGATGATGATGATGAACATCCACTATAGGCGATAGACCCACTTGGTCTATCGGACTTTAAGAAAAGAGAGAGGGATTAGTTGGATTGCTGTAAAATTTTATTCTCATGATAAAAAGGCTTAGAAATAAGTGTTCCTAGGTCGCCATAGTCTTGACATGATAGAATATTAGGGAGGTTAGTAATGTAGAAAATATTATGAAACTACAATTGAATGTTGGTGTATGCAAGGTAATCTAAGAGAAATTGACTTTCAACCTCAAATATGCTCATAGTCTCACATAGCTAGCCAATCCTTTCCACCCATGGTGTTTTAGGAATTTCCCATTTCCCTTTTTCACTATGAATCCCATGGAAGTTCATTCTTATACCTTGGCTATATTAAATTTCTTCTTCAAACGAGTTAAGAAAAAGAGATGTACTTTTGATCTTCCAAATTAGGGTTAGATGGTCTTGACTCGATTTAAAGCAATTTTAGGGATTCTTTGGTCTACCATGTTATTTATCATGTACTTTTACATCAAGTACCTAATCATAGAGATGCTTACGATGGGGGGAAGACCCACTTCTATAAGGATAATCAGAATGGGTGTATTGCATTTAATTTTGAGGTTATACATGATATACACTTCTGAATTTTCTCAATTTTTCTCTGATATTCTCTAGAGATGTTGAAGCTCCAAACTTCATAACCGTACAAGACAACAATGTTGAATATTGTAACTTCAAAGAATATTATATTTATACTTTATTATTCCGGCGATGTTTCATCCCTCCGAGGTAACCCTATTATGTATCCGGAGATGTTTATTCCTCCGAGGGTTTGTATTAACTAGGGTTATTAGACCCACCATGTGGGGGTCGGCCCTGTGGTTATATTTTGGGGTTATTAGACTTCTCTAGGAGAGGTCGGCCCCATTAGGTCTTTTAGTCAGTTGGGAGTCAGTATAAATAAGAGAGGTGAACTCCTCATTAGATCATTCACTCACTTGTGGAAGAGTGCGCACTTGTCTGGGAGATCTGCTAAGGAGACAAAGAAGGAAGGAGCACATCTTGTATTTTGGTTGATCATCTTATTGAGGAAAGCTTTGCTGGGTTTTCTACCCCATGAGGGTTTCCCAGGGTATATTCTGTGTCTATCTTGTGATTATGTTTCTTTCAGTGATCTTGCTTGTCTATTTGGTTTAAACTTAACATGGTATCAGAGCTAGACTGAATAAGACATCTTTCACAAGGTAAGAATACCTCTCTCTCTCTCCAGTGAAGTTAGGGTTTCAGCCCAAAGTTGGTATTATTGATTTTTGGTTGCATGGCTGGATAGCTCTTTTCAATACCTTTCTTTTGAGCTATAGATCGAACTTTTTGGTTGGGTAGAACTCCGGGAAATCCAAACCCTAATTCTACCAAAAGTGCGATACGTCAGATTTTGGTTTCAGAAAAAAGTTGGAATTTTTGAATTCTGATTACATGGCTGGATAGCCCTTCTCAAGAGCATTCTTTTGAGCTATAGATCGAAATTTTGGGTTGGGTAGAACTCCGGGAAAGTCAAACCCTAATTCTACCAAAAGTGCAATAAAATTCTGTTCCAGATTCCGGAAAAGTGAAAAGTAACTTTCCAGGTAAGTCTACTCTGTCTCTTGGACTCCCCCAAGAGAAGATGGCTCCAAACACTAAGCTTGAAGACAAGCTAGAAGGTATAGAAAATTTCCGGGCATGGAAATACAGAATTGGTCTCATTCTTGAGGAGAATGATCTTGCTCATTATATCAAGGAGGAAGTTGCAGAACCAGAAGAAGATGAAGCCAAGGAAAAACACAGGAAGGATTTGATTAGGGCAAAGAGAATCATAGCTGATTCTATTAAAGACCACTTGATTCCCCAAGTGGCTTCCAAGAAGACTCCAAAGGAAATGTATGATGCCCTAGGAAGAATGTATGAAGGAAAGAACATCAATAGGAAGATGAATCTAAGGACTCAGTTGAAGAGTACCAAGATGCACAAAGGAGAATCCATTCAAGACTACTTCTCAAGAGTCTCTCTAATCAAGGAGCAACTAGATGCCATTGGTGATACTCTTGATGAAGATGAACTTGTGATGACAGCTCTAAATGGTCTCACTAGACCTTGGGAGTCATTCATTCAAACTATGTGTGCCAGAAAAGAAAGTATGAAGTTTGATGTAGTTTGGGAGGATTGTGTACAAGAGGAGGTTAGGGTTGCAAATCGAGAAGCCTTTCTCAAAGAGGATGACCAAGCCTTGGCCACCCACATCAAAAGGAGAAGGAATCAATCCTACACTAAAAAGGGTAGTCACAAGGAGTCTCATCCTCCACACAGATTTCAAAAGAAAAGAGGAACTACTCAAAGAAGAGATTACTCTTCTTTCCAGTGCTTTTCTTGTCACAAAATAGGACACATTGCTAGACATTGCCCTCTACAGAAGAAAAAGGGTACTCACTACAAAAGACACCAAGCACATCTTGCAGAAGATGATAGTGAAGAAGAAGAAGTAGAGGAAGAAAGGTCTAACAATAAAAGACCTAGAAATGAAGAGGAAGAAGAAGAAAGGACCTTCTTCAAAAGAAGGTCAAGGAGAAATACAGAAGAAGATGCAGAAGAATATGTTCTCTTCTCCGCACTCTCTGGATCTATAACCCCTGGAGAAGGTACATGGCTTATTGACAGTGGTGCTTCAAAGCACATGACAGGTCAGAAAAAGACTCTCTCAAATCTTGAAGAAAAGACTTCTCCCCAAAAGGTATCCCTAGGAGATGACTATCAATATCCCATTAAGGGAATTGGTGAAGCAAACTACAAACTCGATTCTGGAACCCCCATGAAGATGAAGGAAGTTTTGTATGTTCCAGGATTGAAGAAGAATTTGCTTTCAATCTCAGCTTTAGACAAGAAAGGCTATAGAGTTGCATTCATTGATGGACAAGTGTTAATGTGGTCCAAAGGCAAATCTATTAAGGATGCAATTGTTATTGGTGAAGAGGAAGGAGGTTTGTATAAACTCAAGAGTCATCCAGAAGTTTCCTTTGTTCATGAAACCTCTAGTCCCAGTGAGCTATGGCATAGAAGACTAGCTCACATTAACTACAAAGCCTTACCCTATGTAAGCAAGGTGGTCATAGGACTACCAGATTTGAAGGTTGATCATGATGGCTCATGTAAAGGATGTAAGAAAGGGAAGAATATCAAGAACCCCTTTCCAAAGAGTGAAACAAAGACTAAGGGTATCTTGGAGTTAATACACTCAGATGTATGTGGTCCAATTCCCACCACCTCTCTGAGTGGATTTGAATACTATCTCTCATTCATTGATGATCATTCAAGGAAAACCTGGATATACTTTCTAAAAGGTAAGAATGAAGTTTTTGGAAAGTTCAAAGAGTTCAAGGCTCTAATAGAAAATCTCTCAGAAAAGAAAATCAAGATTCTCAGAACAGACAATGGTGGATAATATACTTCAAAAGAGTTTGAAGAATTTTGTAAAGAAGTTGGAATCAAGAGAGAACTAACCACTCCCTACAATCCCCAACAAAATGGGGTTGCAGAAAGGAAAAATAGAACCATCATGGAAGCTGTGAAGACAATGATACATGACCAGGATCTTCCCATGTATCTATGGGATGAAGCAGCCAAGACAGCAGTATATGTTCAAAACAGATTATCTCATAGTGCTCTTGATTTCAAAACTCCAGAAGAAGTGTTTACTGGAAAGAAGCCCGAGGTAAGCCATCTTAAAATATTTGGGTGTCCTGTGTACATCCACATTCCAAAAGAAAAGAGAACCAAGTTGGATCCTTCTGGTAAGAAAGGAATATTTGTTGGTTACTGTGAATCATCCAAAGCTTTCAGGATTTACATACCATGCTTTCATCATATAGAAATCAGTAGAGATGTAACTTTTGATGAAGAAGCAGCTCTCAAGAAATCAAGAAAATGACAAATTGAAGAAGTCTATGAAGAAGATCCTTCTTCTAGAAACTCAGAGGCTGTTCACATCCCTGAAGACAATCCACCAGAGGATCATGACATGTTGGAACCACAAGAACCTCCTATCTCAGATTTATCAAAGAAAAGAAGGCCAGCATGGGCTAGAGATATTATCCGAGGGGCTGAAAAATATGGTGCTCCTGAAGGCTCCATTAGAGAAAGAAAGAAACCAAAGCTAGTGTCCAACTATATGGCCTTGATGTGTGATCTTGTGGATCAACTACCTACTAGCTATGAAGAGGCAGCTCAAAAGAAAGAATGGGTAGAATCAATGACAGAAGAATATCAGTCGATAATGAAAAATGATGTTTGGGATATAGTCCCCAAACCAAGAGATAAAATTCTGGTTTCTTCCAAATGGATTTTCAAGATAAAACATGCTGCAGATGGTAGCATTGAAAAATACAAGGCAAGGTTTGTAGCCAGAGGATTCTCTCAAAAGGAGGGAATTGACTATGAAGAAACATTTGCACCTGTTGCTAGGTATACTTCAATCAGAACTATCATGGCAGTTGCATCCATGATGAAATGGAAATTGCATCAAATGGATGTTAAGACAGCTTTTCTGAATGGTGTAATTGAAGAAGAAGTATACATAGAACAACATCAAGGTTTTGAGGTCAAAGACGGAAGGACTCATGTATGCAAACTGAAAAAGGCATTATATGGATTGAAGCAAGCTCCCAGGGCTTGGTACGGAAGGATTGACAGTTTCTTAACAAGCATGGGCTTTACCAAAAGTAAAGCTGACCCCAATCTTTAACTTAAAGTAATGGATGATGAACCTGTTATATTGCTATTATATGTAGATGATCTATTTCTAACCGGAAATGAGAATCAAATTATTGAAAGCAAGAAGAATCTTTTTTTAGAATTCGAAATGAAAGATCTCGGATTAATGCACTACTTCTTAGGCCTAGAAGTGTGGCAAGAGCCAAAAGGAATCTTCCTAAATCAAGGTAAGTATACTGTGGAGATTCTCAAAAGATTTGATATGTTGGAGTGTAAAGCCATGGCCACTCCCATGGACTCCAACCTGAAACTATTAGTTAATGATTCATCAGAACTAGTGGACATAACCCTATATAGACAAATTATTGGATCATTGATGTATTTGACAAATACTAGGCCGGATATATGCTTTGCCGTAAATACCCTAAGTCAGTATCTAGTAGAACCTAGAAAGGTTCACCTTATAGCTGCAAAGCATATAATGCGGTACCTAAAAGGTACAGTGGACTTTGGCTTATACTATCTTGGAGGTAATGAACTCAAGTTACATGGTTACTCAGATTCTGATTGGGCAGGTAGTGTCTCAGACAGAAAAAGTACTTCAGGCGGATGTTATGGTCTTGGATCTGCCATGATCTCCCGGTTCAGCAAGAAACAATCTAGTGTGGCCCTCAGTACTGCTGAAGCAGAATATATAGCCGCTTGCTCTGCCAGCTGTGAAGCGGTATGGCTTCGGAAACTTTTATCTGGAATTTTTGACTTAGAAATGGATCCCACTGTGATTATGTGTGATAATCAAAGCTGCATTAAGATGACTGAAAATCCTGTGTTCCATGATAAGTCAAAACACATTGAGATCCGTTACTTCTATATACGAGACATGGTGCAGAGAGGAGCCATCAAGCTCGAGTATATAAGCACTGAGGATCAGATTGCCGATATCCTGACTAAACCTCTGTCTCGAGTAAAGTTTGAATACTTCCGAGACATGCTTGGTATAGTCCAGAAGGACCCTCCTCGAAAGGGGGAGTAGTATAGTATTTGATAACAATTTTGTTTTGTTGCACTTAGCTACTTACAATTATTTAGATTTAGAACTCTTATATATCTTCTATTTTTTTATGGATACATGTTTTGATACATGCTAGATGTATACATGTTTTGGTATGATGTATACATGTTTTAATGTTAGATGTATTAGTAAGAATACATGCTAGATGTATACATGTTTTGGTGTGATGTATACATGTTTTGATGATTAGATGTATTAGTGAGAATACATGCTAGATGTATACATGTTTTGGTGTGATGTATACATGTTTTGATTAATGATGTATACATGTTTTGATGTGATACATGCTCTTGGATATTTGTACCTGTATAGATGAGAATACAGATGGGGATTGGATCATCCCTGGACTTTCAGTCCTAAAGAGAGCCGTAGACGTGAGGTCTCCGAGAATGAAGTCCTTAGTGGACAGTTGAGGGGATTGGATCATCCCTAGACTTTCAGTCCTAAAGAGAGCCGTAGACGTGAGGTCTCCGAGAATGAAGTCCTTAGTGGACAGTTGAGGGGATTGGATCATCCCTAGACTTTCAGTCCTAAAGAGAGCCGTAGATGTGAGGTCTCCGAGAATGAAGTCCCTAGTGGACAGTTGAGGGGATTGGATCATCCCTGGACTTTCAGTCCTAAAGAGAGCCGTAGACGTGAGGTCTCCGAGAATGAAGTCCCTAGTGGATAGTTGAGGGGATTGGATCATCCCTGGACTTTCAGTCCTAAAGAGAGCCGTAGACGTGAGGTCTCCGAGAATGAAGTCCCTAGTGGACAGTTGAGAGGATTGGATCATCCCTGGACTTTCAGTCCTAAAGAGAGCCGTAGACGTGAGGTCTCCGAGAAGTGGGGATTGTATCATCCCCGGACTTTGGTCCCTGAATTGATCCGTAGACGTGAGGTATCCGAGAAATGGGGATTGTATCATCCCCGGACTTCGGTCCCTGAATTGATCCGTAGACGTGAGGTCTCCGAGAAGTGGGGATTGTATCATCCCCGGACTTCGGTCCCTGAATTGATCCGTAGACGTGAGGTCTCCGAGAAATAGGGATTGTATCATCCTCGGACTTCGGTCCCTGAATTGATCTGTAGACGTGAGGTCTCCGAGAAGTGGGGATTGTATCATCCCCGGACTTCGGTCCCTGAATTGATCCGTATACATATGGTCTCCGAGAAGTGGGGATTGTATCATCCTCGGACTTCGGTCCCTGAATTGATCCGTAGACGTATGGTCTCCGAGAAGTGGGGATTGTATCATCCCCAGACTTCGGTCCCTGAATTGATCCGTAGACGTATGGTCTCCGAGAAAGTGATTTTTGATGATGTGGTTACTTGTATCGGTAGGATACTTGTATTGATGATGTAGTTACTTGTATCGGTAGGATACTTGTATTGATGATGTGGTTACTTGTATCGGTAGGATACTTGTATTGATGATGTGATTACTCGTATCGGTATGGATACTTGTATTGATGATATGGTCACTTGTATTGCCATGAATACTTGTACTAATGATGATCATGTGATAACGATGCTGCTGATCGTGTGATGACGATGCTGTTGATCGTGTGATGACGATGCTCCTGATCGTGTGATGACGATGCTGCTGATCGTGTGATGACGATCGTGTGATGACGATGCTGTTGATCGTGTGATGACGATGCTGATGATCATGTGATGACGATGCTGCTGATCGCGTGATGATGATGCTGCTGATCGTGTGATGATGATCGTGTGATGACGATGCTGTTGATCGTGTGATGATGATGCTGATGATCGTGTGATGACGATGCTACTGATCGTGTGATGATGATGCTACTGATCGTGTGATGATGATGCTGATGATCGTGATGTTGATGTTGATGTTGACATTGATGTACCAGTAACTGTTTGAGTTACTGATGAAGACAAATTGAAGAAAGCTTCCGATGATTTATAGATGTATCATGTATAGTGACTCCTTGCTCCTGCAGATGCTGTTATAATATCCTTCTCGTTAAGGGGGAGTGTTGAATATTGTAACTTCAAAGAATATTATATTTATACTTTATTATTCCGGAGATGTTTCATCCCTCCGAGGTAACCCTATTATGTATCCGGAGATGTTTATTCCTCCGAGGGTTTGTATTAACTAGGGTTATTAGACCCACCATGTGGGGGTCGGCCCTGTGGTTATATTTTGGGGTTATTAGACTTCTCTAGGAGAGGTCGGCCCCATTAGGTCTTTTAGTCAGTTGGGAGTCAGTATAAATAAGAGAGGTGAACTCCTCATTAGATCATTCACTCACTTGTGGAAGAGTGCGCACTTGTCTGGGAGATTTGCTAAGGAGACAAAGAAGAAAGGAGCACATCTTGTATTTTGGTTGATCATCTTATTGAGGAAAGCTTTGCTGGGTTTTCTACCCCATGAGGGTTTCCCAGGGTATATTCTGTGTCTATCTTGTGATTATGTTTCTTTCAGTGATCTTGCTTGTCTATTTGGTTTAAACTTAACAAACAAGAGTGGTGATAGTTTCAAGAAAAGAATTTCTTTTTATCCCACATCACAAGATTTGCTTATTTAACATTTTTTTCTAACCCAAAATAAGCTTTCCACCCCGTGTCAATCCTTTTCTCAACGCTATAGTTCTAATCGAGCTTGTGTGCAAAATGCTACATTTTCTATTGAATAGGGATCATTTCAGTACATTGTTATGCCTTTAGGATTGAAGAACGCACCTGCTATCTTTTCAAGAGTTGTTGTAGCTGCATTTAACAATTATATTCATAAATTATTAGAAGTTTACTTTGATGACCGGACAGTATTCGGTCTTTTAAAGAACCATCATATGAACTTAAGGATGATGTTAGCGGAGTGTAGACAGTATCAAATTTACTTGAATTTGAAGAAGTGCATCTTTTGTGTTCCTTACAGTATTTTATTGGGACACATAGTATGTAAACAAGGATTGATGTTTGATCCAGCGAACATAGCGATCATAGTAAACCTCCCAACTCCTAATTCAGTTAAGTAGATACACACTACATTGGGACACACATGATATTATAGAAAATTCATTAAAGGATATGCGTAGATAAATGCGCCTATGGAGAAACTATTGAAAAAATAAGCGAAGTACAATTGGAGTGAATATTGACAAATAGGATTAGACACACTGAAAAAGAAGATAGTTACAACACCTATTCTACTCTTTCCTGGTTGGAACAAGCCATTTCATGTACATGTAGATGCTTCATCTATAGCACTTGGAATAGTACTAGCACAAGCAGGTGATGGAGGAAACGATCATCCCATTGCATTTTCAAGTAGAAAGTTATCTTCAACAAAAAAAATTAAACCAAAACAGAGAGGGAATGCTTTGCTATGGTGTACACATTGCAGAAATTCAGACACTATTTGCTAGGTTCGCACTTTTTCATGTTCACTAACCATTCAGCTTTGAAGTACTTCATCAATAAGCAAGTGTTAGGGGGAAGAATATCTAGATGGCTCTTACTTTTTTAGGAATATTATTTTGAGATCATAGTGAAACCAGGAAGATTGAACGAAGGACCTGGTCATCTTTCGAGATTTGAGTCAGGAGAAGAACCTAATAATTTGGAGGATAATCTACCAGATGTGTAGTTGTTTTCTATTCACATAGCAGATGACTACTTCAGAAACATTGTAGAAATTCTAACTACAGGGTTATCACCCGTAGAACTTACTACGTAGCAGAAGAAATAGTTAGTGTTAAGATCAACTGACTTTACCTTGATTGCAGGACAACTATACAAATTGGGACTAGATGAAGTATTGCATAGATGCGTACTAAAACATGAGAGAACCCTCATACTTAATGAAGCACATTCAGGAGTATCTGTAGGACATTACGCAGGGAAAGCTACTGCGCATAATATTTTGAGAGCAGGAATATGGTGGCCTACTATACATAAAGATTCAAAAGAACACTGCAGGAATTGCGATGTATGCTAGAGAATAGGGAAGCCATATCGTAGAGATGAGATGCCATTGATGCCACAATTGACAATGCAAGCCTTTGATAAATGGACTATTGAATTTGTGGGACCTATTAACCCACCAGGAAAGAGAACTGGCTCGAGATACATTATTACAGCTACATATTACCTAACTAGATGGGAAGAAGCAAAACCAATGAAGGACTGCAGCGCAGTTACCGCTGCGCGGTTCATTTTTGAGAACATCTTGACAAGGTTTGGATGTCCAAAGATTCTAATGAGTGATTAGGGAAACCATTTCCTGAATAAAACTATTGAATCCATGATAGAACAATTTCAGATCTACCATTAGAAGAGTACACCATATCATATATAAGATAATGGAATTGTAAAATCCTTTAATAAAGTATTGGAAAATCCATTAACCAAGGTATGCAATAAAAACGGGGATGATTGGGATATCAAAATACTAGCAATATTGTGAGCATATAGGAAAACTTGTAAAAATTTGATAGGCCATACACCTTTGAGGTTAGCATATGAACATGAAATTGTCATGCCCATCAAATACATAGTAACAACCTTGAGAATTGCAGCATTTACAGATATGGCTGATGCTGAGACAATGGATGAAATACTATTACAATTAATTGGATTGGAGGAAGACACATTCATTGCAGGCTTTCACCAACAAGTGCAGAAAGAAATAGAAAAGGTATGGCATGATAGACACATCAAGCACAAATTATTCCAGGTAGGAGACCTTGTTCTCCTTTATGATAGCAAATTTATGAAATTTCCTGGAAAATTCAAAATGCATCAAGGTTAGGACCATACATTGTCAAACATGTTACTAATGGTGGCGCAGTTCAATTAGCCACATTACATGGGGAAAACTGGCAAGGACTTGTTAATGAGAGTATATTGAATCCTTACAGGGATAGATCTACTCCTGCAGGCATAAGCTAAACAACAAAATAGTGTTTAAGTGTCAAGTGCAGTTTAAATTGGACACTAAAACAGAGAAGAGAGTCTGCACACAACATATTTGTTCTAATGCTAAGTTGACAAGATTTGAAGATGTGTTGCGAAGCACACATAGCTGAGTCAAGTTGCGAAGTTCAATCAAAGGAAGAAGGTAGTGTTGCGAAGTTCAACCAAAAGAAGGGAAATGCGAAGTGAGCCTCACCACTCACCTAAAATCCATCGAAGCTAGAGAAAAATAGTTGTTACAGTTTTGTTTGGAAGCTAGTCATTATATAGTAGTTTTGGGAAATCGTATTTTTCTGCATTAAGGCATATTTTTCCGTTGAAGACACATTTAATGAAAGGAAAGGACCAATATCTAAGAAATATGTGTCCAACGGACATAGAATTTAATGTTAACTTAGTCATTTTTGGGCACGTCTTAGTGAAGCTGTGGTTATAAATAGTAAAGATCGCATAGTTACCGGTTTTACCGTGACTTTTAATTTTTACCGCGAGTAATTTCTAATTTTTTACGAGTTGAGAACAAAGAATTCCAATAGTTTATGTCTGAGCAAGAAATCCTACAGGATATATTAAGAGAATTCCATTAGTCTGGTATAGAAGGAATTATGAAGACTCCTATCAAGAAAACAACTCAAGAAAAAGGTGGGACCTCTAGAGCCTCACCACGACACGCACTAGAGAAGAAACATAAAGATAAGCAAAAAGATACAGAGAAAGAGAAACTGAAGATTGCATAAATTATGAAAGAGTAATCCACAAGAGTGACCTCGCGAGAGGTCGATTCTGCTGATACCTGAGTACATCTCTCCTTGAAGAGATGATGCTCCAGTGGTAATACTTTAAAAGGATCTGCAATATGATATCACATTGCTGCCGATGTCAACTCACGTTCGGGAGGAGGAGAATTTTATAGGAAATATTACCGAATGCAAGTTCTTAGATCATGATTTGATGCATTCAACTAAGTATCCATAGTTTCATCTGGATCAATACATGTGCAGACACTATGATGAAGCCACCAAGAAAACAACAATTCAAGCACACGACTGGATTGTGCCATTGAAATCCTCAGGATTGTTGAATTTACTGCCAATTCTGCATTTTGACCGAAGTCAAGAGCTCTGAATAGTTGTGCGGACATTGCTATCATGCACGCACTAGGGCTACTTGTGGTTTGAACACAAGATTGATATCAAAATTGACCTTTTCTACAAGATTGTGCACTTAATTAAACGAGGCACTGACCTTGCAACAGAGTTTGTAGGAAAGAATAAATTCAAAGAACTTTTTTTTTTTTTAAACAGAAACAGGTGATCGATTTATATAAACAAAGGTTGTGCATAGCCATTCAGTACAAAAAACAAAAGCCAGCACTCTACATCAGAGGAGGGAAAATTGCAGAGGCTTATAGAGTTCTTTTCCTGAAGTTCTATACTTTCTGACTTCCTATAAACTCTATTTTTGCTATTGGGATAAACCCTTACAAATTGATTGCATAATTTTAAACAAAAAAACATTCAAGATAGAAGCTTCTAAGTGAACCTGCAGGCAAGGAAAGAAGTGACTGCCATCATCTGAAATTCTGTTGCTGGACTGAAGCCGTGTCTACCATCTCCTAATTTATAGTTGGGGCCTCCTGCACAAAGTTGCATTGTGTTTTATAGGCAAAGGCAGAGGTATCTGCTTTGATGCTATCAACTTTCCCCATCAACTCAATAATATTTATGTACATGTCCTCCATACGCGATTCCAGATAGGAGAGCTGAGCGTGGATGTATTTGTCTTCCAAAGCTAACTCGTCGATTTTGTTTGCAGTGTTATAGACTGCAGAGTATGTCCTGGAGAGATATACTTTGATTTCGGCTGTAAGCTGGCTCAGTGTGGCTATGGCTTGCCTGATGCCATCCATTTTGCAGACTGACGAGGAAGAACCATCTTCAAACAACGTTGTATGGTCCAGGGAGATATAGAGACTTTGCAGAGACGGGGCGAGGGCAGGATAGGAAGGTCCTTCCATTTTGTGCTCTATACAACCGAAGGGCACTTGGGGTAATAAATGCCCAAGCGTGAAGTTTGAGCAAGCCACGAGGAGGGTGCGTGGGATGATGTAAGACTGCCAAGCCATGTCATGGTGGAGGGAGAGGTGGTGTCCAAAACAAAAATCGTGATGGTGATAAGGGATACCATGCATATAATTATTCCAAGAATTATAGCTCCTTAACAATGTATTCATTAAGGTATGAAACGGTGTGTTGGAACCTTGTTAAGAGAGGCTTGTCCCATGCCTAAATTGACCCCAACATTTGCTAGTTTGTTTGCAGTGGAGTTGAGATCTCTTAACACATGGAAATAGAGAGTGTCCTTTGGGAGTTCGAGACACTTGATTCGTTTCTGAATTCTCTGGATTCTGTCATTCTTGTGGGAATTACCATTGCACATAGCTTGAATTACATGTCTGGAGTCCCCGAATACCTGTAAGCGATTCATGTTAAAGGTGACCGCTATTTCTAGAGAGTGATACAAGGCCAACCATTCTACTTGGTTGTTGGTGCTGATGCCAAGTCCCCAAGAAAAGTCTGCTACTTTATTTCCTCCAGGGTCAAAAATTACCCCCCTCGCACCTGCCGCCCTCGGGTTCCCTTTCGAGGCCCCATCAAAGAAGATTGTGAATCTTACTTGTTCCTTCCACCATTTTTCAAAGGATTGTTTGTCTTTTCTTATTTCCCACTCATGATAGACTGGAGGAGTTTTGGACTGAAGAGAACTCACCATTGTGAACCTTTGACACCATTGGAATTCATTCCAATTTAAAGCTTCCTTGGGATAAAGTGCCACGCCCCTGGATTTCAAAGATTCAGAGATAAGGATTATTGCTTTGTTTGCTAGTCTCGTCTCTGAGCTTTTTTTGTCTTCAAATATTCTTCGGTTTCTTTCCAGCCATATTTGCCAACATATATTCATAGGGAGAAGCTTCCAAATTCTTGAGAAGGTGGGCTTGTTTTTTGAACCTCCCTGGACTCTATAATTCCATTCACCCAACAACTGTTTCATTTGCCTAGGGAAGGAAAATGAATTTGCTAGTGAATCAAGAGCCAAATTCCAAACCTGTCTAGCGAAAGTGAACTCCAGAAATAGATGTTGTGCATTATCTTCTGCGTTTTGGCACAGAGGGCATCTAGAGGGGCCTTCAATTCCACGTAGCTTGAGATTATCGGTTGTTAATTGTTTGTTGTGAGCTAGAATCCAGAAAAAGTAATTTATCTTTGGAATGCTGTCTCTGTTCCAAACTTTCTTCCACCTTGTTTGGGCAGGGTTGTTGTTCCTAGTAAGTAGTGCGTAGCCATCTTTGACAGAGTATTTTCCTGCTTTGCCCCAGCCTCTGATGTCTTTAGATTTGGTGCTTATGGGGGATTTCCCATGCATAAGTTGTATGAAGACTTTATAGCTTTCAACTAAGTTGCCTGGGGGATCCATGTTTTTCTAGTCTTTCCATTTCCCTGAGGGTGTCCAAATAACCATATCCGCCAGCTTCTTTATCCCTGCATCTTGAAGTCAGGTTTTGACATTTTGGATTTCTTGTATTTCGCCAATAGGCTGCTCTCCATTGATGCTATCTGTCCAAAGATTGATTTTATTTCCATTACCAGGGATCCAATACATATTATTTTTTATTAACCCTGTTGAAGCGAGAATAAGTCTCCAAATGGCCGTTCCTGTGTTCTCCTTCATATTATTTAGACACCTCTGTCTTGATCCTCTGGTGTATTTTTTCCTTATTGCCTCCTTCCACCATTCTTTTTTTCCTGATATCATTCTCTAGACAATTTTAGATCCCAATGCTTTGCTCATTGTTGCTGGGTCACAAATGCCCAATCCTCCTTTTTTCTAGTTCTCCTTAATGGTGTTCCAGTTGACAAGGTGGAACTTCTTTCCTTGAGTCTTCCCTCCCTGCTAGAGGAATTTTCTGATTTCCAAACAAATATCATTCATGACCGTTTTGGGGGCCAGAAGAATGGCTCCAATATAAATGGGAATTGAGGATATGACTGCTTTAATCAAGGTCACTTTGCCGGCTAAATTAAGCCAACGTGGTCCCCAAGAGTTGATTTTATTCTTGATTTTTTCCAAAATCAGTTTCCAGGAGGAGGAGGAGGTTCTTTTATGGGTGATAGGGATGCCTAAGTACTTGAAGGATGTCCAGCCGAAACAAGGTTTAAAGTCTAGAATAAGAGCTATATTTATGAGTAGAAGATTTCCACAGTTCCAACTGTATATATTGCACTTTTGGCTATTCGTTTTGCCCCCAGAGGCATGGAGGAATAGATCTAGGATTGACTTAAATCTGGAGGCAATAATGGAAGAGGCGCTTCCTAATAAGATGGTGTCATCAGCAAACTGGGCGTGGTTAATTGGAGGAACGTTTTTGGTTATGACAATACCTGGGAGGGAGCCATTCAATTGCTGACTATTAAGTTTCCTACTCAGGGAGTCCGCCATGATGACATAGAGGTTGGGGGAGAGAGGGAAACCCTACCTCAGCCCCCTGGACAAACAGAAGAAGGAAGAAGGTCTTCCATTTACTAAAGGGGCGATCCAAGGAGATCCAATGCATGCTTTGATCCATCCTATAAAATCTTTTTCAAAACCAAATTTTGCCATAATTGTGAAAAGAAATTCATGCCTAACTCTGTCAAAGGCATTTGCCATATCCAGTTTTATAACCATACCTGAATCTTTTCTTTGAACGCTCGAGTGTATTGCCTCTTGAACAAGAAGAATGTTGTCATAGATTTGCCGCTCAGCCATGAAGCCACCTTGATTTAGAGAAATGATTCTGGGTAAAAGCCTCTTAATTTTGTTGGCTATGATTTTGGTGAGAATTTTGTAGGAAGAGTTACAAAGAGAGATGGGGCAGAACCTTCCTATAGAGTGAGGATGTTTTTCCTTGGGTATGAGAGCAATAAAGGTGGAGTTGGTGGCCCCTCCGATTCTTTCTCTTTTCCTTGTCCAGTTGAGCATTCTGACAAGATATTTTTTGAGCCAATGCCAAAATTTCCTATAGAATTGAATGGGGAGTCCGTCCGGGCCAGGGGCCTTTTCTGGATGGAGTGACCAGACTGCTCTTTTCACTTCTTCTTCTGTCATCCGATCCATTAACCTCTTATTGTCAGCTTCTGAAATGAGAGTGGGGATTTCCATACTCATTTGATCCAAATCTTCTTTGGAGACATCCTCAATCTCATTGTATAACTTCTCGAAGTGAGCTTTGGCTTCTTGAAGAATGATGTCCTGCCCCTCTATCTTTTGGCCATCCTCCCTTGTGAGGCATAGGATGTTGTTTTTCTTGTATCTCTCCTTGCATTGGGCATGAAAGAATTTTGTATTCCTATCTCCTACCTTTAACCAGAGGCATCTTGATCTGAGCCTCCATTCTTCCTCTTCTCTTATGGCAATGTTCAGAATTGTCTCATCAAGTTTTTTTTCTTCTCTAAGCATTTCCATTGTGACTGTAGTCTGCTCCATTTTAATTTGATGCTATTCCATCTCCTTTTGAAGCTTCTCAAGCTCTTCTCCAGGTTTCAGATTGTTTTGCTTTGCCCAGTTTTTCAGCGTTCTTTTGATAAGCTTTAGTTTGGTCTCCCAGATGTAACCAGGAGACCCAGGAATAAATTGCTTCCAAATCAATATCACTTCATCCATGCAGTCTTGATTTTCGAGCCAAGTCGGATTGAGCCTGAAGGGGAGAGGTCCTAGGTTACCAGGGGAGGAAAAGAAGAGAGAGATGGGCCTGTGATCTGAGGTAGCTGAGGCTAGAATTTTAGATTCAGGGATTTTGGAATTAAGGAGGAAGGAGGAGCTGATTAGAAATCGATCTAGACGAGCAGCAATATGATTAGGGCCGATCCTCTTATTGTTCCAGGTAAAGACACCTTGCTTGGGATTGATGTCTATAAGATTCCATTCAGAAAGTAAGTCTTCCAATCTTTCTTCGAATGGGTCTCTAATTTTTGACCCACCTTTCCTCTCAGCTGCTGAGATGGTGACATTAAAATCACCTGCTAGGATACAGGGGAGATTTGCTAGGATGAGACGAAGGTCTATTAACTAATTCCAAAACTGTTCCTTTTGGCCATACATGGTCGGCCCATATATGTTTCTCACCCAAAACCTGTCACTACTTGATATGTCTTCTAACTTAGTAAAAATCCAATGCCAACTTATTTCGGAGGAATGGCATTTATACTTACCTTCATCCCATATGGATATTAGTCCTCCAGATGCTCCTATTGCATTGACTACTATTCCTTTTCCTTTGGACCAGACTTTCTTCATGATGTTGATGCAGTCTTCCTTTTGCATTTTAGTCTCCTGGATTGTGAGGATTGAAATGTTCTCCATTTTTTTGATTCTTTTTATTGCTTCTGCTTTTTGCTTTCCACCTAATCCTCTGCAATTCCAAGAGACTATTTTCATTATTTTTTGATTTGAAGAGGACCTGCTTTGTCCTTTCTTTCCTCCTAAATCTGCTTTCCACTAGGTATTATTCTTACATGCTGATCTAGACTGGTTTGCTTACCCGCCGCCCTTTCTCTGGCTGCTTCTTGTTCTCTGATTGTTTTGTTAAGTCTTCTTCCTCTTTTGGCTATGGGTTCTTGTTCATCTTCTTTACTTTCTGAGGTTTCTTCTTGGAATAATTTTGCTTTGGCTCTTGTTATTGAACCTCCCGAGTTTAAAGAGGTCTCTATTCCATCCACTGCATGCTGAGAGACGGGTAGGTTTTTATTCATGTCCTCTTTATCGTTCTGTATCTAGCCTCCCTAATGTTCTTCAGGTTGCTTTTCTTTCTCCTGTTCTTCTTCATTTTCCTCGCTGCTCAAGGCCTGAAACTTGTTAGAGTTCTCTTTGTTTTTAGGTGGAGATTTGATCATTGTACTTGTGTTATTCTTGCCCCCAATTTTCTTTGAGACTTCGTTCCATTCTCCTCCTTGAGTCTCTTCTACTTCTGGGATTTTTCTTTTGGGGCATAACCTCGCGAAGTGCCCATATTCATGAAAAACCTTGCATTTAAAGGGAATCTGCTCATAGTCGACTGTTTGCCTGTGGCTCCATCCTTCCATTGCCAAGTCTATAGCTTCTGGAAGACCCTTTTCCAGATCGACTTCAACACAAATTCTTGCACAAGAGAACATTGGGGGTTTTGGCTCTGATTTGTCAATGTATTTCTCCAGCGAGTTGCCGATGGCTTGTAAATATTCGTCATTCCAACAATGAAGAGGGAGATGTGGCAGCTTTACCTAGACGGGGACTGCCCTTGGAATATCTTTTTCTGGGTCAAAGGAAAGGTCCCATTTGTTAAGATACATTCCTCTTGGACCCATGAAATATGGTCCATTCCTGAAGATTAAGTCTCGATCCTCCTTTTTTTCGAAGTAAAAGACAAAAAACCCTTTCCCACAGAAGATTTGCTGCACCTCTCCTTGTATTAGAGGTCGCCAGTTTTTGTTGAGCCAGGATTCAATGGAGTGAGGGGAGGGCCAGAGTCCCGTGAAATGTCCTACCAATCATTTTTCTGCTAACGCAATGGCTTTACATTTCGAGGCAGTTGAGGTGAGCTTCACTTCTGGAACCTCCGTTCTTTTTACAAACTTGGATTCGGGCGGGACTGTGGCTTTCGACGAGGTAGGCTGTGAAGCAACCAACGCCTTAAATAGTTCAGCAACAAGAGGGCGAGCATCCTCCAGGCCATTGCGTCCAGGATCCGGCGGCGGCTCCATTCGGGCAGGCGTTCCTACAAACCCTAGACTCTCCGAAAATTCTTATAAATTCAAGAAAAGAGATGGAAGTAATTTTAAGAGAAGAGAATTCAAACCTTTCAATAAACATAAAAGTTTCCAGTAGGAATAAATTCAAAGAAATCGCAAGGAGGATGAAGAGAGAATTCATCTTGGTAAAAGGAACCCATGGCTATCAAGTGAATCAGATTAAGGATGTTTCCATGCGGTTCATGGTGCAACTTCTCATAGGAAAAGTACTAAGGAAATGAAGACCGACAGAAGTGTTGGCCGTTGCGATCTCTTTAGATGCTAAGGCTAAGGATGAAAGGGCATGTGCAAGCTAATGAGGGTCACTTTTGGTGCGTTAGATGCAATAGAAAACTCAAAAATCAGGCATCCCTCACTTGGTTTTTTTGAGATACTTACACAAGACATCTTGCATCGAGTAAAAAAGATGAAACATAGAAAATTGAGTCACATTTTCGAATATATAAGTTTTAAGCATTGAAAATTTACATAACTATGTCAAATTTCATGTTTTCTAATAGTCACATTTTTTTTGGCAAATGATAAGGTATATGTTTTTGTGGGTGCATCCTTTCAATGCCTAAATGATGGTTTCGGGCTAAAACAATTGGTAGACATGTATAGAACCCGTAGCACTAGTGCAGCACTATTTTTTCAAAATTAAATGTTTAATTTTTATTTTTTTTTAATTATGTAATTGATCAAACCTCGAGAACGGTACGTCAAATGTGGGTGCAACCTTTGAAGGTCTTAATGCAGTTATTTTGACTTGGATTTTTTATAGCATATAGAGGTCGGTGTCTACTAGTGCAACATACAATTTTTTTTAAAAATGGTTGTGAAATGAAAAAGTTATGGAATAAACACTTACAGTATGTTTTTTGACTTAAAGAGTGATGACACAAGAAAATTAGGGAATAAATAGAAAATATCAATATTTTTTTTTTTAAATTACATATTTGGAATCTGCATAAAAAATTCTATCTATGCGTAAAATTTTGTCAATAATGGTCATGTATGTCATGCTGTAGAGAGCGGTGAAAAACAAGCATATTGAGAAAAATAGTGGAAATCTCTAATTAGCTATGGTTTAGTAAATTCCATAGCAAAGGTTTGGTAAGTCCGAACCAATCACATAGGACTATGGCTGACACGTGGGCGCAGGAGGAGAGGTGATTAGGTGCTCAAGAACACGCACCCGTTATGTTTAAATTCAAATAACATGTGCGCGTTATCTATAAATTCAAATTTTATTGTTTTCGCGCTCAATGTTATAAGAAACGCGCGTGCGTTTCTTATAGACAAAACATGCTAGCGTTTTATAAATACATAACACGCGTGCATTATCTATAAATTCAAATTTTATTGTTTTCGCGCTCAATTTTATAAGAAACTCGCGTGCATTTCTTATAGACAAAACGTGCTAGTGTTTTATAAATACATAACGCGCACGCGTTATTATCTTCACAAAATAATGTTTTGAAGTGTTAGATGGAGATAAAGGGGGGTGAGAGAAAGATGATGATGATGGAGAGGATGAAGATGCAGATGATGGTGATGAAGATGATGAAGATGATGATGTTGATGATGATGATGATGAATATCATGATGAAGATGATGAAGATGATGATGATGATGATGATGATGAAGATGGTGATGATGATTATGATGAAGATGATGATGATGATGATGATGCTGATGACGAAGATGATGATGATGGTGATGATGATGATGACGATGAAGATGATGGTGATGATGAAGATGATGAAGATGATGGTGATGATGACCACAATGATGATGATGATGATGATGAGGAAGATGGAGATGAAAATGATGATGATGAATATGGTGATGATGATGATGATGATGATGGTGAAGATGATGATGAATATGATGATGAGGATGATGAAGATGAAGATGATGGTAATGATGATGAGGATGATGATGATGATTGATCATCATCATCCTATTCTTTATCATCACCATAATCATCATCATCATCATCATCATCATCATCATCATCATCATCATCTTCATCATCATCATCTTCATCTTCATCTTCATCATCCTCATCATCATATTCATCATCATCTTCATCATCATCATCATCATCATCTTCATCATCATCATCATCATCCTCATCACCATATTATTTATCATCATCGTCATATCCATCTTCCTCCTCCTCCTCCTCCTCCTCCTCATCATCATCATCACCATCATCATCATCATCGTTGTGGTCGTCATCACCATCATCTTCATCATCTTCATCATCATCTTCATCGTCATCATCATCATGGTCATCATAATCACGATCATCATAATCATGATCATAATCACGATCATGATCATGATCATCATTGTCATCATCATCATCATCATCATCATTATCTTCATCATCATCATCACCATCTTCATCATCATCATCATCTTCATCATGATATTCATCATCATCATCACGATCATCATGATCATCGTCTTTATCATCATCATCATCATCATCATTGTCATCACTCTCTCTTCCCTGGTTTTACACCTCTCTCTCTCTCTCTCACTCTCTCTCTCTCTCTCTCTCTCTCTCTCTCTCTCTCTCTCTCTCTGTAAACCCCCTATCCCTCTTCCTAACCTCTCGCCCATCCCTAACCATCCTACTCTTTCTATCTCTCTGCTACTCCCCCTATCCCAAAAACCCCTCCTCTCTATCTCTCTCCCCTCCTATCCCTATCCCTTACTAACCCGAGCTCTCTTAGTCTCTCTCTCTACCCTACACCTACACCTACCTGTAACCACACCTCCCATCTCACTTTCTCACCCCCTACAACTAACACCCTCTCATCTCTCTCTCTCTCCCTCCTCCCCCCCCCAACCATTACTAACTCCTCTCTCAGTCTCTCTCTCTCTCTTTCTCTCCCCCTCGTTAAGTCCCCTCCTAGCCCCTTACCCCTAACTAACCCCCCTTCTCTCACTCTCTCTTCCTTGTTTCTACACCTCTCTCTCTCTCTCCCCCTCGCTAAGTCCCCTCCTAGCCCCTTACCCCTAACTAACCCCCCTTCTCTCACTCTCTCTTCCTTGTTTATACACCTCTCTCTCTCTCTCCCCCTCTCGCTCTCTCCTAATCCCCCTTCCCCTACCACTACATGATGATGATGATGATGGTGATGATAAAGAAGAGGAGGATGATGATCATGATGATCATGATGAATCATCAATCATGAATCATCATCATAAAAATCAGCAGCAGCAGCATCCTCTTCTTTATCATCACCATCATCATCACCATCATCACTTCATCACCATCATCTTCATCTTCATCATCCTCATCATCATCATCATCATCATCATCATCGTCGTCGTCATCACTCTCTCTTCCCTATTTTTACACCTCTCTGTCCCCCCCCACCTCTCTCTCTCTCTCTGTAAACCCCCTCTCCCTCTCCCTAACCTCTCCCCCATCCCTAACCATCCTACTCTTTCTATCTCTCTGCTACTCCCCCTTTCCCAAAACCCCCTCCTCTCTATCTCTCTCCCCTCCTCTCCCTAGCCCTTACTAACCCGGGCTCTCTCAGTCTCTCTCTCTTCCCTACACCTCTACCTACCTCTAACCACACCTCCCATCTCTCTTTCTCACTCCCTACAACTAACATCCTCTCCTCTCTCTCTCTCTCTCCCTCCTCCCCCCCCCCCACCAACCATTACTAACCCCCTCTCCTAGTATCTCTCTCTCTCCCCCCTTGCTAACCCCCCTCCTAGCCCCTTACCCCTAACTAACCCCCCCTCTCTCACTCTCTCTTCCTTGCTTCTACACCTCTCTCTCTCTCTCTCTCTCTCTCTCTCTCTCTCTCTCTCTTAATCCCCCTTCCCCTACCATTAGATGATGATGATGATGATGATGAAGATGGAGATGACAATGATGATGATGACGACGATGATGATGATGATGCAGATGGAGATGAAAATGATGATGATGATGACGATGATGATGATGATGATTGATTAATCATCATCATCATCATCATCATCCTCTTCTTTATCATCACCATAATCATCATCATCATCACCATCATCTTCATCTTCATCATCATTATCATCCTCATCACCATCTTCATCATCATCATCGCCATCTCCATCTTCCTCCTCCTCATCATCACCAGTCTCTCTAACCCCCCTTACTAACTCGGGCTCTCTCGGTCTCTCTCTCTTTCCTACACCTCCACCTACCTCTAACCACACCACTCATATCTCTTTCTCACACCCTACAACTAACACCCTCTCCTCTCCTCTCTCTCTCTCTCTCTCTCTCCCCCCCCCCCCCCTCCCCAACCATTACTAACCCCCTCTCTCTCTCTCTCCCCCTCGCTAACCCCCCTCCTAGCCCCTTACCCCTAATTAACCACCATCCTAGCCCCTTACCCCTAAATAAACACCCCCCATCTCTAATCCCTAAGCCCCTAACACCAAATCCCTATTTAACCTCCCAACCCATAGAAACTATTAAATAAACTATTGAATAAGGTTTTGATGATTACAATAACGCTAGCACATTTTTTCATGAAGAAATGCTCTTGCGTTTTGTGCAAGTAGGCATTATTTAGCCGTGCACCAAACATATTAAATGCCTAGGATTTTTTTTAACATTCCAGAAATGCGCACGTGTTTTGTTGGTCCATAACGCGCTAGCGTTATGTGTGTCCATAATGCAAGATCATTTTTTCTGTGCAAAAATTCAGTAGAATGCTTTTATACCCGAAATGGCGCTTCCCTTCTTCTCGTCTCCCATACAACAGGATAGTTCACAAACAACATTCAAGGCAATTGAGGAAGCTCAAGACACTCTATGTTCACAATCAACAAGCTTGAAGAGGATTCTACAGTTAGCATTTGGATTTGAGGATTCCACATTCACAATTAGCAAGCTTCAAGAGAATTCTACATTCATAATTTCAAGCTTCAAGAGGATTCTACATTCACAATTTCAAGCTTCAAGAGGATTCTACATTCAGAATTAGCAAACTTCAAGAAGATTCTACATTCATAATTTCAAGCTTCAAGAGAACTCTACATTCACAATTTCAAGCTTCAAGGGGATTCTACATTCACAATGTCAAGCAAGCTTGATGAATCTATATGAACACAATTGAATAAGAATCTACATTCACTATTGAGCAAGCTTGAAGAATCTATATTCACAAATGAAGAATTTTCTATATTCACAAGTGAGGTAGAAACTTTACTTTCACATTTGAGCAAGATTGATGAATCTATATTCACAATTGAGGAAGTATCTATATTGACAATTGAGAAAGCTTGAAGAACCTATATTCACAATTGAGAAAGAATTTGGATATTTGAATAGTTGAGCACACCTCTAGAATCTATTTTCTTAGTATTGTTCATTGTGGTCATGGGGAATTCACGCAATTGAAAAAGGAAATCGGCAAGGAAAGAGAATCCTCAAGAAACCGTGGAAGAAGTTAGAGAAACGAAAAGATTGGACATGTGGAATTGAAGGCATTCCATGGAAACTCATCCAATTCCAACCGTAGATGATGCCACAGTCGTTCCTACCCATCCACCTCAAGAACTACGAATAAATTCACTAGAGGGGCCCTCAATTTCAACAACATTTGATGAACAAGCACCCCATGGAACTAGTCAAGAAGTAAGACGTAGGTGCTCATCAGGGGATGTTTCAATTCCCACATCAAGTCAACCTCAAAATATGGTAGTGAATGACTTGTTGGGTAGTGGTTATACAAGTGACAAAGTTAGAGAGGCATTGAGTGAAGGATTTGCAATGGAAGAAGCAAATGTTATGGAGACCTTCCAAGAGAATGAAAGACAAGAGGATCCTATTGAAATGCCAGAGCATCTTGGTGATGTTGTACATGCTCCAGTTCCAACACCCTTACCTCCATTCGCAACTACACGCCGAAGAACGCCGAAACATATACAGGTTGATGAAACTCTCATTAGCTCACTTAAAGGTACGTTGTCTAAATGTACTATTTCTTATCAAACTCGACAAATACTTGATAAATTTTTTTATTCTAAACATGATGGGGACAAGTGCAAATTATTTTTATCATTGTTAAAATCTACGTCTATGGCTATTGTTAGAAGAACTTAAGGATAAAGATGACCAAAAAGTTAGAACCAAGTTCTCATATTTTTAAAAGTTTAGTAGATGCATTTAGTACAATTGGAAAGAGATATCACACAAAGGATCGCAATGCAGCTCATCGTGTGTTGTCACAATCAATCGTGAACAAAAACACTAGCACACATCGTTTTCTTAAACCTACATCCAAAATTTTTAATTTGAATGTGAAGACACTTCGTAGGTATTGTGTTAGAAGAGAACAACTTGATATCGGTGAAACAGATGTTTGGGCCTTCATTGGCAGGTTGCCACTCTCTGATATGAAGCTCATTGATGAGGTAAATGGATTAGTGCAAGCTTTTTGGCATGAAAACACTAGACCTTCTTCCAACCAAAAAGATGTATTAAAATTGAGAAGGGGTTCAAAGGATCGTGAACCACACATTAAACATTTTCTTGATATGACACAAACAGAATTATATGAGAGATTTAGGAATGAACATAATGAACTTGACTTGGGCCAAAGATCCTTTGAAAAATTCAAACCATGGTATGTTAAAATAAACACAATTCGTAACACATGTTGTTGTCGATACCACATTGAGTATGGTTACTATTATGACACGTATACATATATTTTTTGTGTATTGCATAACACTCTTGTCCAGGAATGCTTAGATACATTACCACCGATGCCATTTAGAGAATTTATTCATAGCATTTTGTATAGGAGCCAAACAATTGCACATTTTATCAAAAAAGGTGCATAGATGGGACATGCCTAGGGTGTGGTGGATTTGCATTATTGGAAAAATGCATACATGTGACCAATGGGCATGAACTTGGGAGGCAGGAGGTGAACTTGCAGTCATTCAAATATGTCACGTATGATCTTGATGGAGGGAATGAAAGAAAACAAATACAATTGGTCACTTCTCAGGTTAATAATGAGATATTGGATGCTATTTTTTCTGTAGATTGCAATTTCATATGTAACAATCTATTGATATATGTCTTTATTGTTGATCTACCAGGTACGGGTTTGTGAATTCATGGAGGAATTCTTTGAAACGACACAATAGTATGTAAATCATGTGCATGTGGCTTGTCGAAAAGATGAGCATTTTAGAACGTGCAGGGATACATCTCCTATTGGGACTATCTTGTCAGTGGTCGATTTTGTGGAAAACTACACTCTTCAACCGCAAAATGAGATTCAGAGTCAATACTATCACTTAGACCAGGTCAGCCTAATGGTCCATATCACCTATAGACATGGGGCATATAGTACTGAAGACAACAGGGTTATATTGAAGGAGTATCACTTCTACATAAGTGATGACAGGTGTCACGACTTGGCTTATGTACAAAACAACTTTCAAATGTTCTACAATCACTTGAAGGATAACAGTATACGTTTGGAACAACATTGGATTTGGTTTGACGGTTGTGCAGGGCAATTCAAAAATGCCTGCGTCTTCCAATGGTTGTGTATGCTCCACAAAAGGCACAAGGTGCCACATATTTGGAACTATTTTGAGACTAGACATGGAAAAGGTGAACATGATGGAGCAGGTGCATGCATAAAAACTGCATTACGCAGGAAAGAAATGAAGTTCACAGATGTATCACTCATCTGATATGCAAAAACCATCATTGAATGGTGTGCTTTAGTCATGGGGGGGGAGCAAGAAGGCAGGAAGATCACTCATCCAGGAAAGCACATGTACATAGATATTTTTGGGAGGTGGTGGATGTAGATCGATCACAATTATATGAGTGCAAGATCGTCCAAGGAACTCGTGCATTTCATTCAGTTAGAACATCGGAAAATCCTATACTTGAAATGTGGAGAAGGAAACTGTCATGTTTTTGTTCTCCATGCAATAGTGGTGAATGGGACGAATGTGAATCCATGGATTGGGTTGATAGCTGGAACCGTGTATCACTCCCCATTGGTCGACGAATAGCTACAGAATTATCCCAGTTGGAGGAGGACCAATCAAGTATTTCACCAGACTATGACCACATATTAGATCTTGTACAACCAGGTTCGATTAATATTTTTATATTTTTGACAACTAGTTGTGTCTAATTAGCTGCACATATATTTTTGATATTTTTGACAACTAGTTGTGTCTAATTAGTTGACTGAAATGTGTGAACTATATTTTCTCCAGGGAACATATACGTAGTGGTTTCCCCGAGACACAATGCATGGCGCACTGACTATTGGTTGACACGTTTCTTAGAGGGGAAGAAAACCCTAAATGTCCCATTACGAGACTCTGAGGCCATTGATTTTACGATTGGGTTGATGGTTATAAAGGGAGAATATTTGAACCAGGTTTCCCACTCAACAAATAGAAAAGGGTATACATATGAAGATTATAGACTAGTCGGGATTGTATACAATTATACAAACTTAGTTATTGGCACAAACCTCCAGTTGCAAACAATTCCAAGGAAGAACTCATCAAAGGCACGATACTTATTGCCTTATTCCGATCACGAGAGGTTAAAGGAAACCATTGGTATTCAAGGTGATCCTGATGGTCTAGTCGAATGACCATAGGTAGGTAATCTGGTATGTGATTTGCATGTTTTATTGTGTACTATGCTATAGGTATGTGGTGTACATGTATGCTATGATTTTGTTCCGTGGTCTCATTGAGTATTGACATTAATATTTTGACTATTGCAACCATACATTGATAGCTTGATATATTGATAAATTGCATAGACTTGGTACAACTTGATAAATTGCACAAGTTTCGTCATGGATTTGTTTTCCAAAAATTACAGCATTCAATTTTGTTTCTTGGTTTTGTTATTATGCCCAAGGATGAATTTTCAATCTCTCCTTGAGACACATGACCTAAATGAAATTGGATGCACGAAATGAAAATTGTCGAACAAATTCTCCATCTCTCCATCTATTCTAGTAGGGCCATCCTCCCCATTCAATCATAGAGGTTGAACACATTTTATCTGGAGTTTGTGGGCCTAGACCCATCCATTCTATTCAATACCCCACCATAAATTCCCCAGTCGAATATTTTGCAAAGTTGACCCCCATGTGCAAAGTTGCACACTCCCTTACTGAGAAAAACCCTAGTTTCTTAAATGGACCTACAATATGACACCGGGGCCATGGGACCAGTGGAGAGGGGCACCGCCAGAACTATCCCGATGTACTGAATCCAACAGAGTTGACGGTTCATCAATCCGAGCCACGGTCATCATTCTATGGATCGTTCCATCTCGCATCAAAAAGGCCTCCAAGGACACCTGTTGGATACCTACCGGGGCCATAGAATGACGACCGTGCAACAAAACGGTGTTTCGAGGAGTCCTGCAAGCGTGTCTAGGAAGGTTTCAGCTGGGAATGCTATCCATAAGTCCCTGGTCGAATATTTTTCAAAGTTGACCCCCATGTGCAAAATTGCACACTCCCTTACTTATCAAAACCCTAGTTTATGAAATGGACCTACAAGATGACACCAGGGCCATGGGACTGGCGGAGAGGGGCACCCCTAGCACTAAACCGATGTCTTGAATCCAATGTAGTCAATGGTTGGTTGATCCGAGCCACACTCTTCATTCTATGGCTCGTTCCATCTCGCATCCAAAAGGCCTACAGGGACACCTATTGGATACCTACCGGGGGCATAGAATGACGACCGTGCAACAAAACTGGGTTTTGGGGATTCTTGCAAGCATGTCTAGGAAGGTTCCAGCTAGGAATGCTATCTCTAAGTCCCCGGTCGAATATTTTTCAAAGTTGACCCCCACGTGCAAAATTGCACACTCCCTTACTCATCAAAACCCTAGTTTCTGAAATGGATCTACGAGATGACACTGGGGCCATGGTATTAGCAGAGAGGGATACCCCTAGCACTATCCCAATGTTCTAAATCCAATGGAGTCAATGGTTCTTCGATTTGAGCCACGGTCGTCATTCTATGGCTTGTTCCATCTTGCATCCAAAAGGCCTTCATGAACACCTGTTGGATACCTACTAGGGCCATAGAATTCCAACCGTGCAACAAAACTAGGTTCCAGGGAGTTTTGCAAGTGTTTCTAGGAAGGTTCTAGCTAGGAATGCTATCCATAAGTCCCCGGTCGAATATTTTTCAAAATTGACCCCCATGTGCAAAATTGCACACTCCCTTACTGAGCAAAACCCTCATTTATGAAATGGACCTATGAGATGACACTGAGGCCATGGGACTAGCGAAGAGGGGCACCCCTAGCACTAACTTGATGTCTTGAATCCAATGCATTTGACGGTTAGTCGATCTGAGCCATGGTATTCATTCTATGGCTCGTTCCATCTCGCATCCAAAAGGCCTTCAGGGACACCTGTTGGATACCTACCGGGGCCATAGAATTCCAACCGTGCAACAAAACCGGTTTTGGGGGAGTCCTTCAAGTGTGTCTAGGAAGGTTCATGCTGGGAACGCTATCCATAAGTCCCCGGTTGAATATTTTGCAAAGTTGACCCCCATGTGCAAAGTTGCACACTCCCTTACTGAGCAAAACCCTAGTTTCTGAAATGGACCTATGAGATGACACCAGGGCCATGGGACCGACGGAGGGGGGCACCCCTATCACTATCTTGATGTCCTAAATCCAATGGAGTTGATGGTTCATTGATATGAGCCACGGTTTTCATTCTATGGCTTGTCCATCTCACATCCAGAAGGCGTTCAGGGACACTTGTTGGATACCTACTAGGGCCATAGAATTCCAACCGTACACAAATTCAATATTTATTTTATCTCAGCACACATCGTCTTCTTTGCAAATTTATTAAGTCCGGAAGTAAAAATTCAAATTGGTGTTAAATATTGGATGAGCCATCGAAGCTATTTCACTGGAGGATGACTTAAATATGAAATAATCCTAATGTAACATTAATTCTCAATTCAATCTGATGGGGCATAAAGTGTAGGAACCTTCCTATCACATGAACATTAATAGAATATGTCACATACCATTTCTTCCATTCACGACTTCTCTTTCATTGGAATAAAGCTTGTGTCCATTCATGACTTCTCTTTCATTGGAAGAAGGCTTATCCTTTGTTTGTTCAGTATCATATCATACGATTTTGGATTCAAGGCATAATATGTTAAATTTTCTTTAACCATGCACTTTGTGTTAATGCTCTAATCTATATACACATACTGTAGAAAATATATAATGGAAGCACATGACCCGAGCTAGATCATCTAAGAAGGTCCATGGAGAGGGTGGGTAATCATATAGGACCTTGAGGTAACTTAGTTGACCCATGAGTGAGTTGTTGTACAAGGTCTCACCGATTGTAGCATGAGAGATGGTGTGTGGTATATATACACAATTGAGATATATTTCTTAGTGGATACTTGACCCTAGGATGGTGTTGGCTTGGCATTCTTCCCTTAAGCTTTGAAGATCTTCTGATAATTGGTGGAGGCCCTTCATTGAGGCATCGTGGAGGATCCACTTACATGGAGAGCCCCCTTTAGGGAATGTGGAGTATTTTTCATCATGGAGGGATTCAAAACCCTAGTTGGCATGTGGAAATTTTGTTTCATGTTCATAGGATTGGAGATGGATAGGGGATGTTTGGGGCTTTGATGATGTTTTTTCAAGGGGTAGCTGAACCAATAGAATACTTTTATTTGGAGGATATATGGAGATTGAGGAGGCTCATGATGGAGTGGTGTGGACTTTCCTTGTGTATCAACATCACCTTGTAGTCATTATTGTGCATGACATTGTCATTGGAGCATGGTAGTTGTACTCTTGAGCAGACGTTTCACTTGTGTGGATTACAAAGGTTCATGCACATTGCCTATAAGGGATTAGGTCCACATAGTATTGGTTCCCCCACTTAACTCTGATATATATAGAGGGAGAAGAGAGTCCTTTCTTAATTTCCAATATCATTCCATATCCTATTTACAAAAAAAAAAATGAGTATAAGAGGAGTTCCGAAACATATACCATCAAATGATGGAGAGACTAAAAAACAAAATGGACGAGGGTTCAAAGGACATCAAGGAAAAGGAAAAATCCATGCAATTGTAAAAACAATTGATGGAATGGTGTCCCTGAAGGCCTTTTGGATGCGAGATGGAACAATCCATAGACTGACGATCGTGGCTCGGATCTACAAACTGTCTACTCTACTGGATTTAGGACATCGGGATAGTGTTAGGGGTGCCCCTCTCCATTGGTCCCATGGCCCAAGTGTCATCTTGTAGGTCCATTTTAGAATCTAGGGTTTTGCTCACTAAGGGAGTGTGCAATTTTTGCACATGGGGGTCAACTTTGCAAAATATTCCACCGAGGACTTATGGATAGTATTTCCAGCTAGAACCTTCCTCAACACACTTGCAGGAATCTCTGGAACCTAGTTTTGTTGCACGGTTGGAATTCTATGGCCCTGGTAGGTATCCAACATGTGTCCGTGAAGGCCTTTTGGATGCGAGATGGAACGAGCCACAGAATGATGACCGTGGTTTGGATCAATGACCCAACGAATCCGCTAGACTTAGGACATCGGGATATTGCTAGGGGTGCCCCTCTCCACTGGTCCCATGGCCCCGATGTCATCTTGTAGGTCCATTTCAGAAAATAGGGTTTTGCTCAGTAAGGGAGTGTGCAATTTTGCACATGGGGGTCAACTTTGCAAAATCTTCGACCAGGGACTTATGGATAGCGTTCCCAGCTGGAAAATTCCTAGAAACACTTGCAGGACTCCTCGGAACCCATTTTTGTTGCACGGTTGGAATTCTATGGCCCTGGTAGGTATCCAACAGGTGTCCGTGAAGGCCTTTTGGATGTGAGATGGAATGAGCCATAAAATGAAGACCGTGGCTTGGATTGATGAAATTTGAACTCTGTTGGATTCAGGACATTAGGATAGTGCTAGGGGTTCCCATCTACGCTGGTCCCATGGCCCCGGTGTCATCTTGTAGGTCCATTTCAGAAGCTAGGGTTTTGCTTAGTAAGAGAGTCTGCAATTTTGCACATGGGGGTAAAATTTGCAAAATATTCGACTGGGGACTTATGGATAATGTTCCCAACTGGAACCTTCCTAGACACACTTATAGGGCTCCCCAAAACCCAGTTTTGTTGCACGGTCCTCATTCTATGGCCCCGACAGGTATCCAACAGGTGTCCCTGAAGGCCTTTTGGATGCGAGATAAAACGAGCCATAGAATGACGACCATGGCTCGGATCAATTAACCGTTGAATTTGTTGGATTCAGGACATCAGGATAGTGTTATGGGTTCCCCTCTCCGTCGGTCCCATGGCCTTAGTGTCATCTCATAGGTCCATTTCAGAAACTAGGTTTTTGCTTAATAAGGGAGTGTGCAACTTTGCACATGGGGGTCAACTTTGAATTTTTTTTTATTTTGATTCTAGACCTAGACATTCAAAGAGTGGAAATAAAACCTACCACATTGCACTCTTGGTATATTTCTATGTCCTTAGTGTGCCACGTCATTTAACAACTCCTTAGTGTTCCACTATATTTGGATTTTGAGTAATTAATGTCATTTTTAAGAATTCAAAGTTCCAAATAAAAAATAAGGGCAATGTTTCATTGATGATGTCCCTCTGATCCTTGCTAGCTTTGTTAGATCAAAGTCACCATGAAAATTTTCCATCAAGTTATGGGGGAACCATAATACTTTCCAAATCACAAGAATAACCATTACATCATCGTTTGTATCAATCAAGAACATTCAATTTTAAATACATTTTCATATGAGGATAATCCATCCTTTTTACAAACATAGGACCATGAACATCTTATTTTCCTTCGTCAAAACAACATGATCAAGGAATATCATTAAAATAGTTAGGTATTTCATTTTCCATGGATTTTGTATGATTACTTTTGCATTATGACAAGTGGAAAATGGACATATGAAAGAGGTAAAGCACAAACCAGGTTCTTACATACTAGGGTTTAGTAAGGATAGGGTTTATCCTTCAACTATTTTATGAGAGTGAATTCATGACCAACTATTGGTTAGCATATTGGAACAAACTAGGGTCTTACAAACTAGGGTATATTTGTTACATATATTTGACCATATTATGTACATGAAGGCCCAATGCATTTTATTGCACTTTAGTTATGCATTCCTTTCCATTGTACTTGATATTTGCCATTGTCTTTAGCATGCTAGAGTAGGCACATTTCAACCGAACTGCATAGATGCTCATGTACGTATCGTTTGATAAAATATGGTAGCATTGATGAAATGTGTAGCATCTATTAGACTTCCTCTTAGTTTCTGAAAATGTCATAGGATTACATTGATGATATGCGTAGCATGTTACTATTATGACAGCGGTTATTCAAATAGATTTTGACTTATTTTGTTAACTTTTGTTTTTTCCTTGCAACATATTTTCCTTGCAACCATAATCCTGATCAATGGGTGCGAACCCTTGGAGTTGACAAAAAACACAATTTTAAATTAGATATCAAATTAACATGCATGTGCTAAGTCCATTGAACTATTGAAATATATTATTAGTTTTTTCCATTAAGATAATGTTTTCATAACACAATGGTGAGATGTTACTTGATCAATGCAATAAATGTAAGAGAATAAGTATTGCATAAAATGTAATTATATCAATTTCAATAGCTTAATTTATCAATTTGTGGAAGAGATAAATCATCACATGCACAAGTGGAAACTCAATAGAAAATATGGAATATATTGTATTATGCATCGATAGTCGAATGTTTGTAATACAAAATATGGAAAAGTAGCCGGCCCTCAAATGGCCTGTCAATGTACATGTATCCCTAAGTACAACAATGTGTACATGTATGTCAAAATACATATATACAAGACTATGCAACATCAAAAACAAATCTTTTGCTTGTTTTTCCACGACTTTCCTTTATCGACCATCTCCCTGGGATCGCTCTACATCTTAGGAGTCTGCAAAAAAAGATCATTATTTTTATCAAATAACTGCACTAATACCTTACCATTAACAAACTTAAAAAATTAACTTATGGCCAAATTATTTATGGCAAACACTCACCAAATCCTCATGGGGTATAAATGTGAGTGGTGTGCTCATGGAAGGCCTCTCTATAGTTGTGCTCTGCAAATAAAAGATCATATCTCAATTAATTCAACAATTCAACATTGATCAACATGTTTGGGTAAATTGAATTAAAAAACTTGGTCATTAATGAACATCTGACCACAAGAGGAGACCCGGTTAGAACCATGGATTGAGCAGACGGTCGGGCACTTCTGCCGCTAATGGCTACAATCACCAAATGGGGAAATAGTTAGACATGCATGAATAAGAAATATAGTATCATGGTTAAATACTATGCATTGTGATTGTTGAAAGAGTTACCTCTGTATGACTTGTTCCTATTGTAGATGCGGCTCTAACTGCAACATCAATGACCCTTGTTAGGTGAGGGGTCGATGGATCTCTTGTGTGTCTGCTATAGAGGACATCCACACCCTTTCTAGGAGTGGAGCCTCTCTTATACACTTGTCCCTTTTGAACATTTGGACTACGAGGAGATCCAACTACTGACAATTTCATACATATAGACGCTGGTGGCTACAATCACCAATACTGACATAGTTAGAAATGCATTGGCCAATGAAAAAGCATGTATTAACAAACTGACAATGATGAAATACATACCGATGTACTGTATACTTTAAGCAAATCCAAGAAACTATCTTCCACCCATTGTGTCTCTGTGGGAACGCTATTGGTTGTATTCCCACCAGGGGGGAGCTCACTAGATGAAATCATTTCCCTCTGATGGGGATCTACAACCTACAATTTAGAAAATTGTAAATATTAGATCGTGTAGCATTAATTAAGTAACATGTTATAACAAAATAACATGTATTAAAATAATTTCATGTTGAAATAGTTACCTCAACAAGAGATGTTGTCGCTGAAGGTATGACAACATCTTGTAACTCAGAAGGTTCTGCTGCATGAGCCTCTTGCCCCTCATTCCCTTCTTGCAGCAACTACAAGTTTTAAAATCATTAAAAATATTAGCAGTCTATATATGTGGATAGTAAGGAAAAATAGTTTACAAATGACACTAAATTGTTAACTGGATTTACTCATGTATTAAAATAATTTCATGTTGAAATAGTTACCTCAGTGTGAGTTGTTGCCACTTAAAGTATGACAACATCTTCTACATCGGACGGTTCTGGTGCATGAGCCTCTAGAATATGCTTTGCATCATCAGTGGAAAGGTCGACAAACTCGTTCCCTTCTTGCAGCAACTACAAGTTTTAAAATCATTAAAAATATTAGCAATCTATATATGTGTATAGTAAGGAAAAATAATTTACAAATGACACTAAATTGTTAACCACTTACTTACCTGTGTAAAATACCCAGTTAAGGTATCATCTGTTTGTACAGGACCAAAGCAAGGATGGCCGCATACTTTGCATGGGTGGGGCTATCGGCTGTGCTCATGAGGTGTAGGTCTAGTGCCACTAGAAGATGCTCCTGGACCACTGGAGGGTGGTGGCTCTACCCCACCGGGAGGTGGTGGATCTACCCCACCGACAGTTCGTGGATATACTCCACCCATAGATGGTGGCTCTGATGTCCCTTCTTGGTACATAACTTGAAGATACGTGCTATGGTGAACAAATTCCTATGCCAATAGTAGGAAGGACTCTTGTGTCTTTGGGATCAACTCACGTGTAGGCGACACATTTGGCCTGGGTAACTGCCTACAAGGTGGAGCTATAGGGTGATTGGGATCTATGTGCCTCGCATTGGGACATTGTTGGGGAATCCCCATCCCAACACCTCGGTACTCCAAGATATCAAAATAGTTAACATGCTTCCCCAAAACAAATTCTGCGTACATCTTTCTTAGAAAATATAGAGGCATTTCCCTGTTGTTGTGTGGTGGTAGATCAAACACCATGTACCATCGGTTCATCCAATTATCTATGAATGGTTGATATGTACACCACTTGATAGAAATATTCCTTTTGTTTTCATTTGGGATTTCACCTGTCTGTGGATCTCTAAAGAGGGAAAGCATATATGTTGTTTTGTTATTTTCAACTTCTTAACTTCTTTGTAGCTAATTCCATCCTCATATTGTTGCCTCTTTCTTTCTCTGAATGTAGCAATATCTTGTACTGCACCATTAGACCTACTGAAGGTCTCTATCATTGCATCCAAATTGGATGCAAGCATGCAATACCTATCATCAATAAGTGTTATTGAGGCTCGAATGTCTCTAAGCCTCTGAATTTATCTTTGGATATCTGAATGTGCATCCATGGTCGTCACTGGAATCAAAAAATAAAAAAAAAACAAATCATCATAAACATATACATGTGCTATAATGACATCTCTCAAAAATGAAAAATGTACAAACTTTGTGCAAGAACGAATCCATTACAAACATAAATATAATCTCAAAATACTATAATAACAACTACATGTAAACCAAAGTGGAAGGTGAGGATCATGCGGGCATAAAGACCATGCGGGCATAAAGACCATGATCATGTGGAAAAGATATGTATTTTTATTGGTTAAGGATAACATGGAGATAAAAATATCATTTGACTTATTGGAATTAATAAAAAAAAAAAGACAAGTCAACCTCCTAAATACATGGAAATGAGAAGTATAAATGAAGAACAAGATGGTTGTGTTTTTGTGTGGTGAGTGGATAATTCGGGGGAGAATTCGGGAGATAGAGGAGAGCTCTGATCTCGGGGGTCAGGAAGATGAGGACAGTTTTTGGTGAAGGAGAAGCAGCAGGTGGAGTAGTAAAACAATCTCTCTTTCTACCTTTTATTATGAGTTAAAATGAGGCATCCTATTGATGGACAGAATGAAGACATGCTGGTAGAATGATGAAGAGATGACTGATGATATGGGAAGAATGTTGTGATGTGCATATGGACAGTGTAAAGTGTATGAATGGAGATATGGAAGCAGATTGATAAGACATGAATAATGATGACAGAATGAAGATGTGATTTGATTGGTGATATTTGCTGATGGACAGAATGAAGTTATATTGAATAATGAGTGCTTGATGAGAATGATGAAGTGCTTTGGAAACAAACAAGGGCTTCTGGTTGATGATGTATATAATCTCCAGACTTAAGAAGAGTATAAAATATCATCTGTAAATCTATGGTTGTTGGGGTGTTGGTGCATCCCAGTCCGTTGCAGCTGATAGAATTATCTTGTGAATAGGATTATCATTGATGACAACATTAATGACAAAGGTGTAAATGGCATGATGACAAGCAAACAAGGTGACTTGACAAGGACTTGGAAAAGACGAGACAAAAGACAAGGTGATGGGCATTGGCACACCCAATGAACCAAATGACCCATACTGTGGTCATTTGGAGTTGGTCCTAATACCCTAGACAAGGATGACTTGGAGATAACAAGTGACATGAACACAGAAGCATGAAGTGAAAAAACAAGCTTGAAGTTGACACTTGGAAAGGAGATTGGGGGCATCCCTTATGGCATCTGCATGCATCCAGAAATGATGCTGATGGATATGCAGGCATGTGGACAAGGTGACATGCAGGCATGTTTGTGGAAGTTTTAGGCATCCTGGAGGCATGCCAAAGACCCCCATGCGGGCAATTGAAGAATGTCTAGCTACATGCATGTTCAAAGGCATAAATATGGCCCTTACGGGCATGAGTTACAAGCTACCGCGGGCATGCTAGAAGCAAAATAAAATGGTGATGATGTGGGCATGAAGACCACGTTTAGGTGGGAAAAAGAAATTCTACATACATACATACATACATACATACATACATACATATATATATATATATATATATATATATATAATTTATGAGGTGTTTATGGAAATCAAATTAAAATTTGATTTAAAATATAGGCTCATTGATTCATAGGGTGGATGTAAAATTCATTAAGGGATTGATAGTAGGGAGGAATTAACATATGTTAAATAATTTTTTTTATAATTTTTAGTTTTGGTATTTCATTTACAAAGATTTTTAGTTTAGGGAAACATAAAAATTTATATTTTTAATGATGAAATGAGTTAAGTATTTGGATGCTTACCTTTCAAATCCTCCTTGCAAGATGAAATCTCCCTTGTTGAGCTTCTCCAATGAGTTTTGGCTAGTCGAAATCACTAGAGCATTCGGGTTTTGAGAAAATGGTGGGTAAAACAATGCCGCGGTCTATGGACTATTTATTTATTTTGGTTATATAAACCAAAATGCGCATGCATTATAGTGATACATAACCCGTGCGCATTTTGGAATCCTATCCTACATGTCAATTGACATGGCAAGGTCGGAGTCCACCCATGCCTAGTTCTAAGTAATGTGCGTGCGTCTCTAATTTACATAATTCTAGCGTGTTTGCGAATGCACAATTGCACCAAAAGGGTCCCTCAACTTCGTGCGAGGGCCCGGAAAAAAATTCAATTGGGCGAGTTACCTTTTGAATGAATTCTTGGATGATGTAGTAGATGCACAAGACAATGGCTATCAGTTCCACTATAGCTGGGTGATAGTCTTGATCTTATTCGTGGGATGGAAAGAGCCAAAATACCAACAAAGTGTACAGGTGTTCACTGGATATTGTCGTGGACCCAGATATGCGAACATGTGGAGAAATTCAAGGCTAGAAAGACAAAGAGTGAACAACATGTAGTTGTACACATTTTATGAGCAGTTATGCAAATTAATCAGGCGTACTTCATGCATTCCGAAGGGAATACCAACAACATACATCCAGAAGATGAGATTTAAAGCGTGCCTTCACTTTATCTTCATACATCCTATAGAACAGCAAACCCATAATGGTATGAGGGTTAATATTAGCTGGACGTGCAGAATATTGACCTCATCATTGAAGATTGGCCGCTCGAATGGAAAATTGATGCACCAGAAGCATTGATCACAACATCTGAGGAAAGCATCAATGAAACAAACAACCAAGAGTAAGAGTAGGATCAAGAACAAGAACAGTAACAGGATAGAGACTTGGCAGAAGCAGATAAGAGGTGAACCCTGACACAGATGTGCTAGAAGGACCGAAAAGAAAGAATAAAAAAGTAAGTAAAAGCCCACTCGATGCAAAGTTGCATGATGATTATTATGAATGCATCGCAACTAGAGTCCACGAGCATATTGAAGAGAAGCTCGCAATAAAAGAAAATAAGCATGAGAAACTACAAGCAAGTATGGTAGAGAGCATCACATAATTGAAGAGTATGATGGTGAGTCCAGAGCAAGTCCAGAGAGATTCAATAATAGAATCAGACTCCGAAGATAGATCAGAGGAGTCAAGCCAAAGAAAAAGAAAAGCACTTGCACTCACAATGCGACCTTGGTTACTCTGCATAGAGTCGAGGAACATGATATTTCCATCCGATGAAATCACTAAAGGTGTGAAGCAGCTCGCACATTTGGATATCAATGTCAGAATGTTACCCATTGGAGGACTACATGATCTACATCTGCAAGTTGTAGAAGAAATCAAGGACAAAGATATGATCTCATACAACCAGCATCTCAAGCTAGAAGAAATTTTTAAAGATTTGGGGAATGAATGCAGAGTGAAGACCAATGAGCTAGAAAATGCTCATGAGAAGCAGAAGAAGCTGAAGAAGGCCATAGCAGAAGTCTGCGTGAAGATCCCTGACTTCGAAGAAGAACCTGAAGTGGAAGCAACGATTGTTAAGATTGGTGCTGCAGTAGACAATCTCAAAGAAAAAATGGAAGATCTGTAGATTAGTTGCAAAGAAAAGATTGTTGAATTAGATTCAAGGAAACCACCTGGCACTCTGCTAGAAGTGAAGGAAGCAAGGCCTGAAGAATTGAAGATTTCAACTAAGGACATCTCCGTAGAATTTGTGAGTTGTCAAGACTTGATAGAAGAAGTGACTAAGTCATGGGCCATGCTGCAAGAAGACTCATACTTACAGAAAATTAAGGATGAAGTCCAAACGAAGCAGAAGGACCTCGACACAATGAACACGGCTATGAAGGATTTTTCGCCAAGACAAAGAATACAAAATTTCGCATAGATAAAGGAACTTCAGAAAGATTTGAAGGCATTGAGAGCAAAGGAATACAAAACTTCAACGAAGTTGAAACCTATGCAAGAAGAAGCATTGGCACTTTCTGAAGAGACCGAGATGAAGCTACAAGAGCTTCGCACGACAGAAAGCATGGTGAAGGACCAAATATAAGAACCAATATCCACAATGTTGTTCGAAATAGTGAAATAATATGAGCAAGAGACTAAGGAGGCTATTGCGAAGCCGAGCACAACATACCAAGAGTTTGCAACGAATATGAGCACCCCAAGTGCTGTGACGCCAAAGAATCCTAATGTAAGTGGCTCGGGGATGAGCCACAAGTAAGTGTTAGGGGCATGTTGGGAATAGCCCAAGTAAGGGAAGTTTTGAAAGAACAGTACAGTTAGGCGAGGCTTGAATTTGACCAATTTTGGAGATAAGCGACTCCGCAAATCCTGGGTAGAGGGTATGGAGCGAAGTATAGTCGAGAGGAAATGACCTGTTTCCTTAGTAAAGACGAAGTACTACGGACAGCTAGAGGTGGTTGAAGCAGTTTAATACCAAGCGATGACCTAACTACTACATGATGAGATAGTAAAGAAGCAGAATGGTGTAAAGGACACACCACTGCAGAAGTCAAAACTGCGCATGTCAAAGAAGAGTCAGAGTCAGAAGAAGCGGTGCTGAAGGGACAATGAATTTTAAGCTAAGCGTGGTATATAGGAGAACCACGGGGTTTTCGGGTTTAAGGGTATTATGGGGGTTGGCCCATAGTTATTGTAATATGTGACCTTCGAGCACATATATATATATATGGGTATTTTTTTATAAAAAAAAGTTTGTTGGTTGGTTGTTGGTATTTTTTTTGTTCAAACAACCAAGTGTTTTTTTGGTTTGGATTGTAGATCTAGATTGAGAGAGAATAGAATCTATAGCTGACTGCATAGAGATCTAATTGTAGGGAAGAGTCTGCAGTTGAGTACGCGGACTCGAACTCCTACCCTTCCAAGTAATATAAGAACAATTCTTGTGGACGTAGCTCCCTCCTAGGGGTGAACCATGCAAATCTGTGTGTTATGTATGCGTTTATGACATGTTTTGAGTTCATTTTATTATATGTTTATGAGTTTTCTCTCATGTGTATGTTAATGGAAATCATATGTTAAGTAATCGGGACACATGTGTATGAATACTACAAAGTAACACTAAGTATGATCAATGCGTAGTTAACCGGTAAAGATAACAACGATTCAGCACAATTCTATAGGCTATTGGTAACGATGAAGTGTGAAGTCATTTATTTATATTGTCATGGTAAGTAGATGTTAAGAAAGGGACATGCTACGAGGTCAAGTCACCACATCCACACATTGCCATGGTTACAAAAACATGATTCTGTAACCCCCCATACTTCTCTTAGAGTGAGACTCAGTCTGTTTACAGATTGATGCCGAAAGGGCCAGTGAAAGGGGTTTTGTTGTGTCTAATATAAACTTCACCAAACCCAGGTCATCCCTGACAGATCAACAATCTTATTAAATTCTTATGTACATATAATTCTTATTATTATTTTATTGGTATATTTTTAAACTTTTACTAATTTTACTTTTCTTTATAGTGCCAATGTTTGATTTATTCTAACAATACACTTGCTATGCATAAACTCCTTTGTTAAATATGATATATAAAGGAAAAATAGACCATTACGATTGTGATCACTTTTGGTCATAGTCACTCATTTTAAAATTGGGTTTACCTTTTGAAAATGTAACTTTCTCCATTAACAATTAAGTGTTCGATCATACTTATGTAATAAAATGTAATAGCATTTTCACTAAGAATCATCTAAGCCTAAATATAAATATGTTCTTCTACTTAAGTATACACATCACATCAACAAATAAAAACCCACTCTAAAAATATTTTTCATTAAAAATATAAAAAAATAATATATAACAAATTATAATTATCAATTAATATCATATAATAATAATAAAAAATAAAAAAACATAAAATTATCATATAATAATGACAAACCATAGAATAGATAAAAATATAAAATTCTAAAAATATTTTACATTAAAATATAAAACATGATAAAACATAAAATTAACAGCATATAACACAACATAGAATAGATAAAAAAAATAAAATTCTCAAATAATTTGCATTTAAATATTAAAAAAATAATCTTAATGAGAGGGCACTACATGAGCAAGAAAGACAACATAAAATAATAGAAAACATAAATTTATCACCAAAAATTAAAGCTAATTTTCAATCAATTTATCTCCACTAAAAGTATATATAACCTACAACTTCAAAAAACAATCTTTTATAATAATTTAGTATGCTTAGTTAAATATTTTATAATTTTCTTTACTATATCAATTAAGAAATAAAATTAAAAATTAAAAATTAATAAATAAAAATTATTAATTAAATATTAAAATAATCAATATTAAGCAAATTTTAAAAATAAAAATAATTTAAATAATACCACAGAATTCTCCTCAAAAAATTGTTTTCAATTATAAATGAAATTTCCAAAATAATTGAATTATTTTTTTATAAAATAAATAATTATAAAAAAAAACATATCCATTACTTACATGTTATCCATTTGTGCATTTAAAACTCAATGTCCAGTTGTTTAAAAACATAAAACTATAAAGCCTATTTCTGAAAGTAAGAAGGAAAAATGATTTTTAAAACTGAAAAAGAAATGTGCATTTTCACCTTCGTGACGATGATTATTATGATCGTCCCTTAAGAAGGATGGACGAGATCATATAGCGGTCGATGACAGGCAAAGAAATGCCAGCTTAAATGAACAAACGCTTTCATATACACTGGATCGGGATCAATAGGGAGATCTTCACTGGTTCGAGTCGAGCCGTCTTGCGAAGTATCAGTGCATGGTGTTTTAATTGATGTTTCTGGCAGCGGCATTTCATGCAAATAACGTTCATAGTTCAAGATGGCTTTAATTTGCATACGACTAAGATCGTGAGGAAATTGTTTAAAGCTCTTCCCTAATATAATGATCTTATTCAAGAGCGGGGGTGTCCAATTTGAATGTAATAAATGTTCATGGACTAAAGGGTGGCAACGAGGCATGAAAAAGAGTGTGGGTCTGTCCACTGACCATCTTCCATATTGATCACGACGGAGACAATTACAATTGAGGGCATTCATAGTTTTTTCCTCAATTCTGGAGATAGTTGCGGGATAGTACAGAACGATATCATTTACCCATTCAAATTTCTCTCTCAGCAAAATGGCAAAAGCTAGCTGCATGTGATTCGGCTCCACATTAGTCTCCCCTTCATAAGGCTCCTTCCCAATGCCATGGAGAACTACTTGAAACTGTGAATCATAGTTTGGGTCTGTGCCTGTCACATTTTTTATTCGAGTGACTATTTCTGGGCTCTTCATTTGCTCCATGAATTGTCTGTAAAATGAAGAATTCTCTAACTTTTCTCGAGCAGCCTGTATTTTCTTAATAACTTCATCCGCCATTTCATCTATTACTTCCTCAAATGTATTGTCTATTTCTGCATAACACTCAGTATTGAAAGAGTGTAATGAACCATCCCAATCAAAGAAATGCCAACTTGAATTACTGAAGGCAAAGCAATACATTCCATCAATTGAAAGAAGGCGTTCTGTATAAGGTGGAGGTGAGCCGTCCCAATGAAGAGAAACACATTCAGTGTCAATATAAGTTGTTGGCAGGGGCATTTCATACAGCATATGATCACTCTCGAGGATGGTTGGAATTTTTATGGCTTGACGATATGCTGAAGACTTTCTTGGTTTCTGGTAACCGTGGAACTCGTTACCTAATATAATAATCTTATTCAAATTGGCAGGCGTCCAGTTTGCCTCCAATACATTCTCATACAGGGAAATAGCACAGTGAGGCATGAAAAAAAGAGTTGGCCTATCAACTGTCCGTCTACAATTTTCGTCAACAGACAGACAAGTGCAGTCAAAGGCACTTATGGCTTTTTGCTCCATTGGTGACAGTGCTGGATCGTACACCACGACGTCATGCACCCATTCAAAATTTTTCCTTAATAAAACGGCCAAACTTAACTGCATGTGATGAGGCTCTACGGTTGGCATCCGGTCATTAGGTTTCATCTCTCCAACGCCATAGAGAACCAATTGCAATCGCGAATGATTTGGGTCTGCGCCTATCACCCTTTGTATCATTTTAACCATTTTCGGAGTCTGGATTTGTTTTACAAATTCTCCATAAAAGACAGATTTCTCTAACTTTTCCAGAGCCAGCTGTATGTTCTGGATTATTTCCCCAACTTCTGTATCAATTTCAACATCGGTGGCAGTCTCCATGCTTATCCAGACTCGAAAATCAACAGACGAAAATCAACAATAATACGTCCAGATGGAAATGCTTTCTGCCTTGGATGGATGCCCGGCGTATCAGAAGTACATAATTTCAATGAATCTCCCAAAACCTACAAAAACTTAAAAACTTAAAATTAGTGAAAGATGTTTATTGAAGCATCGTATTTGTTTTAAAATATTTTTTAAATTTAGTGGTTTTTTCTGATTCAAAATCGCAATTGATTAAAGAGAATTTGCCATCTCACCCATTCAGAAATGAGTTTTAAATGTTAAATGTGAAGACAAATAAAAAAAAAAACAATAGTGGAACTGGAAATCTGTATGAATATTTATCAATAAAATATCAGTTAAAAGTTTTTGGGAAAACAGCGTGACAGGACTAAAAGAACGTACAGACTAGGGTTTTTAGGAAAAGGATGTAACAGTGACTAAACAAAACGCCAGACACTGAACAAGAATTTTAGGGAAAGGGCGCGGATAAAACTGCACGCAAGTCCTGGAAAAAAACGGCCGGTGCAGGAGCCACTGTTGCGTTAAAGGAGATCCTGTGTGAAACATCGAGGAGCAGATTCTTGGCAGCCAGCAGGATTGGAACTTAGAAGAGGTGCATCTGCAGGAGGGAAGATATGCTGCCGTAAGTCTGATTCCGAAATACCTTAATTGGAGATTTCAAGGGTTGTCCTTGTGGGTGGTAGCTTGAGTTTATGTAAATTAAATGAAATTGTGTATCTGTTAAACCTGTCTATGAATTATATCTGGAAAATCTGAAACTAACATAACAAAAAATATGCAATGAATCATATGTCAGTAATCTGGAACTGAAATAGTACTTACCTAAAACAAAATGCAGAGAACTTATGTCCGACAATAAAGAGTCTGGGAGCAACGAACTCTAGCGGCCATGGAGCCAAGCCTGACAGGGTCTTTACATCTCCTGCTAGCTAGGTATCCGCAAGAGCTTACATGCTATGCATATTTACACGAACTGATTGTCGGTTTATATCACTAGTTCTTTTATATTTATACATAACTCACGTCAGATGAACAGTCGTTCCATTAGAGTCTACATCAGTCAAGTCACATGAACGGTCATCCCATTAAAATATATATTTTTATTTACTAATATATATATTTTTATTATTTTCCCAGAGCAAAGATTCCCTACATATAAGAGATGCTAAGTCCAATTGAGTGTACATTGGGTGGTTGGGAGGAATGTTGTTATCCTCTCCACCAGTATTCAAATCTTGCTTTGTGACACTTGCTCCTTGGAAGGTGTTGGCATATTTCCTAATGAAAAAAAAAGATGCTAAGTCCTTTTCTTTATATCCTATTATAGTACACTTAACTATATTAAAATATATTATTTTATTTTTTTTGGGGAGGGAAAAGTTTCCCACATTTAGGAGATGGTAAGTCCCAAGGAGGGGAATCCATCATAGTCTAACTAACTACATTAAATTACAATAATTATATTTAAAAAAAACTATTCTTTAGGCATGCTGTTGTGCTTATCCACATAGTTGAATGGCTTAGTTAGTGAGTGGTCCTAACAATTTAGAACATGTATTTCCTCCTAGGAGATCACATATGTTTTCTCATTAGAATAAATCAACTTTGAGGTTAAGCACTTAGAAAATAGAAAAGCCAAAGACATTGAAGGATATCAAGCAAAAATCGTCAAAATTGGAGGAGCTTATCTCATTTCTCAACATCAGACCATTATCGGACCATTATGATTAGCCGTCCATTAGCCAAGCTATATTGTATCATTTTAGAAAAGAAAATCAGCATATGGCTTGAACGCGAAGGTAAGCACGCTAAAGGTCATGCGAGATTTAGAAGACGTCACTCTACCATGAAACACTTTATTGGTGCCTAGAAATAACTTGTGGAATATATTAGAAGAACCAATGGTTCCTTTAGAGTTGAGAGATTTCATGATAAAGGTTGTACAAGATCGCCATTTCCAAATTTAACAGCAGTGATGGATGGTCAAAAGATATTAATTGTAATATTGGTGTTAAGCAAGGATGACCCCTCTCCCTTACCCTTTTTGGCATATACGTAGATAAGTTAGAAGGTTGTTTAGAAGAAGCAAGTTGTGCTAGCACGCAATTTGCTCGAATAGTCATCCTCCTCCTTCTCTATGCTAATGATATTGTTCTTATGGAAATGTGTCCCTCTGAACTTGATGAACAATTAAGGGTTATCAAGGATTTCTTCTCTAACATGGGTATGCCCATTAAGACTAACACAACTAAAGTTATACTTATCAATTCCAAGAAAGACATTTCTGCTAATTTTGAATACGAAAATAGCAATTTGGAGGTGGTGTCCTCTTACAAATATCGTAGAATTGATATCCATCACAAGCTCAATTAGAACTATAGCATTGACACAGGGTGGAAAGCTTATTTTGGTTTAGAAAAAAATTGTAAATAAGCAAATATTGTGATGTGGGATAAAAATAAGTTCTTTTTTTGAAACTTTCGCCACTCTTATTATCTTGTATGGTTATTAAGTTTGGGGATTCAACATCTCTAGAGAATCTCGGAGAAAAATTGAGCAAATTTAGAAGTGTCTATCATGTATAACCTCAAAATTAAATGCAATACACCCTATATGATTATCCTTATAGAAGTGGGTCTTGCCCCCATCATAATCATCTCTATGAATATGTACTTGATGTACAAGTACATGATAAATAACATGGTAGACCAAAGAATCCCTAAAACTGCTTTAAAATGGAGTCAAGATCATCTAACCCTAATTTGGAAGATCAAAAGTATCTTTGTGCCTTAACCGATTTTAAGAAGAAATTTAATATAGACAAGGTATAAGAATGAAATTCCATGGGATTCATAGTGAAAAAGGGCACTGGGAAATCCCTAAAACACCGTGGGTGGAAAGGATTGGCTATCTATGTGAGACTATGATCATATTTGAGGATGAAAGTCAATTTCTCTTAGATTACCTTGCGTACACCAACATTTAATTGTAGTTTCATAATCTTTTCTACAATACTAACCTTCATAATATTCTATCATGTCAAAACTGTGGTGACTTAGGAACACTCATTTCTATGCCTTTTTATCATAAGAATAAAATTTTACAGAAATCCAAATAACCCCTCTCTCTTTTCTTAAAGTCTGATCTTTTACCTAGAAGTCTAATAGATCTAGTGAACATCTATGAGTGTGCATAATTATAGTCATCATATGATATGTTTATGTACTTGAGATCATTTCTACATAATATCCTTATATTTAAGACCTTTTTCATCTAAACTACGTTGAAAACACTACCATGATTGTCCTAGGAATTGTTGTTCCTCGGGTTGTACCCCTTCAAGCTCATAGACCTTTTCATTTTCTCAGGACATTAATAGATATCTAACAAGACACAATTAGTGCTCTAGTAGGGTTACAAGGCCAAGGAGGGTTGTGTAGGATGCACCACTCGTGTGTCCATCAAGCCAATCCTTGTTCCAAGGGAGGGTACCGTACTTAGAAAAGGCAGTGAATCCTACTTTGTTGCCCTAAGTTCCTATAGATATAATTGATAACTTTGATTGGGTTTACAACTAAGGTCCACGGTGTGAGAAAATGACCCCAACTGTCTTGAAAGTAAATTTGACTGTTATTCTTAAACGCAATGAGGAGGCATATATTTAATCATGGAAATCAATGAAGAAAGTACAATAATGGAGCATTAATTATAATTCATTTATCTGAAATAAGGTGCAGCCTCGTAAACACATTCAACTATACAGAATTGACAAGTTCTCCACCAAATACATTCATAATACATACAAAAAATCAAATGGGCATAATAAGCATAGATCCATGGATTCAAGAAAAAAAATAAAGACATATCATCCATAGAGAGGAAAGATAAAACATATATGAGACAAAATTTCCTAAAAACCAATGGCATATGGCCTTTGTCCTAGCTTTCAATTTAGTGCAACCACATTTTACAACAATTACAACAAGGGCTACCCATTTGAGACTACTGCTTTCTCTACGAGAAATTATCCGATTCTATTACATTGAAGAAGGAGATACGAATAAAGAGTATAAATAACATTGTAGATCCCTCAAACCATTCCTCAAAAGTTCCTAAAGCCTATCGGATACAATAATGAACCTCTCTTTTTCTTTTCTTTCTTTTCTCTTTTATATATATTCTAATCTGATTGCTAACTATGCTTTCAAAAATATTTAGTTGTATTATCCCTTTCAATGATGACTGGGTGCTTGATGAGCAAACACAGTAAGTTTTCTCTTTAGTATATCCAAATTTGATACATGTTAGTGTCTCTTAAGTCCAGTCACTTTGCTTCTTCACCTCCCCCCACATATTTCTATTAGGGGCCTTGGAAGACTCTTGTGGACTTTGTGTCAGCTTCCCTTGTTGCATTTTTTCTACAAAATCCTTTAATCCTTGCATATTGAACCACTAACGTGGAGATACGCTCCTTCCTCCTTTAAATAATGAAGGATTTATCCAATTCAAATTGAGGAGTATAATCAATTTATCCTAGATTTTCGATTAAATCATTCAACAAAGCTTTAGCTTCAATAGGTGAATTCAACTGATTTAGAATTTCATTGGTTATAGGTTGTGAGGAACGTGAAACAATTAATTGATCAAATGCGCGATATATCGGAACACATACTATTTTTATTGATCACAGGCCACTTCGAGGGGGAAAAATCCTTTGAGAAATCTCAATACAAATAACTCGTGGATGCCTTCATTGTCCTCAACACGTACTTATATACTAAGTCTATGCACCAATACTATCGATCAATACCATAGAACATATAATACTACGAGATGACTTACAAAGCATATGCGTCCAATACTATGGGTCAATACCATGGAACATATAATACTATGGGATAATACAAATTATGGATCAATACCATGGAACATATAATATTAAGGGATGACTTACAAAGCATATGCGTCCAACAACAATATACTATCAAAGTAAAGAGAAGGGTTGACATGGGTTCCTAACATCCCCTCCTCTGTAGAAAAATCTTTTTTCTCAAAGCTTTAGATGTGGAAATTGATGTTGAATCTGAAGGATTGGTTCCCATGTAGCATCCTCTGGTCGCATTCCATGCCACTGAATTAATAACTTTGTGATAGATCGAGAGAGAAGCTGACGAGTGCACCTATTGAGGATGGTCTCCAGCTCCAAAAGGATGGATCGTTCATTATCCAGTTCTGGTAAAATAGTTTGTCCTCTGATGTTGGTGCCAATAAATTTCGTCAGACAAGAGACATGAAATACTAGATGAATGTGGGAAGAAGGAGGAAGTACCAATTTATAAGAAACTGAGCCAATATTATGAAGAATCTTATAGGGCTCATAGAAATTTGGAGCGAGCTTATGGTGCCCTTTGATTTTCAGGGAGGATTGCTTGGAATACTATAGACGAAGAAAAACCATATCACTTGCTTGAAAAGTGCGCTCAAAGCTCTTCACACATTAATAATTTAAATGTTTAATCACATGGTACATAATCCCGGAGGTTACTATAGGGGAAGCGGGAGAGAAGTGGGTCAAGTTAGGGGTAAGGTTGAAGGAGGGGGATTACTTAGAGGGAGAGGTAGGCTTAGGGGTTGGGTGGTAGGTGTTAATATTTTATCTTTAATTTGAAATTGTTTCATTACTTGAAATCAATGAACAATCATAAACATACGAATTCACATATGACACATAAATTTACCCTAGGGAAACCCTCTATAACTTGAGGGAGAAAACCCTAGCAAAGTATTCCTTAGTATATTGACTAATAGCATAAAATGACTTGCGTCACAATAAGAAGATTACATCAAGCACCCCTGGTGCATATATCAGATCCAAAGAGAAGATGGAATAATAGAACTCAGAATAATATCATGCACAAAGAAAAGCACATTTCCTTCAAGAGAGAACAGAATTCGATTCACATTGAATTTTATCAATTATGTAGAATATATATATATATGTATGTATGTATGTCCTCAAATCACCATGGATTACCCATGCCCCATGCTTGTGGGTTGTTTTGGGGCACCTAGTGATATGGTGGTAGGCGGTTTGGATTCCTGGAGCCTGTGTCATGCGAGTACCAACCCTGTCCCTAGTTGTTAATTCTCATAGTACAATATATATATATATATATATATATATTATTTTCATGCTTCAACGTATATTTTTATCTTATGACTTCAGGATGAACTCACCATCCATTTTGAATCTATACCACTTAGTAAGGTGTGTTAACACCCAAATATTGTTCACCTAGCTCATCCCCCATAGTCACATAACCCATTTATCCCTCTTTCCTACATTTTTGGCCTTCAAAACCCCCAAAATCCCTAAGTTGGTAACCAAATGGGAAAAAAATCGCTATTTCCCTCATCAATTAATGCAAATCCTTAAAAAAAGGTTAAAATCCCACAAAAAGGGTCAAAATCCCCAAAAAAGAAAAAGAAAAAGGGGAAATTGTGAAAATAAAATTAAAAAAGAGGGAAACCATCAAATACCACTAGCCAATACTAGTGGTTTTCCAATACCATGGTTCAATATTCCACCACCCAAAATTGCTATAAAAGGTGATGGAGGCCGCCCATTTCACATCCATCATTCACTCTTCTCTATTGAAACTCTGCCAAAATTCCTATTGAACTCTATCCTACCTCTTTGAGCTTTTGTTCCTATTTAGTTGAGTTTTGGCCACCATTTGAGCATTCAGAGAAGAGCAAGGAACCTTGGATACCCAGAGCACTACTCTTCGTACAGCTGCGAGGGCCCCCACCTACTCACCTTTTGAGGTAAATATCCATTGTAAACCATTTTTTATAGAGTAATACAAAATTAATATTTGATTCATGGGTTCCTATTTGTTTGTTATGTTACTGTAGTAATTATTTAGATTAGTTTTTTAATTTTATTTTGCACTCACACATTATCCATTCATGAGCTGCTACTAAGGGTTCCATAATCCTTAGCAGGTTCCCTTTTGCACTAGCTGATGTGAAAACACTAGCTACAAGGTGTCTAACTTAAGTGTCGTCATGCAAACACTTAGTTAAATAGATATTCTTTGGTTAACTCTTTTACTGAAATATTTATTTTTAACATCACTGAAGTGATCAATTCGTGTTCTCCTTTAATTAACTGAAGTCATCTTTGTTGAAATAATTGAGGGTTAAGAATTCAAGTTCTCTTTATTTAACTGAAGTATTTATCATCACTGAAGTGAGCAAATCGAATTCTATATTATATTATCATATCTTATCTTTATCTCTTGTCTTATCTTGATGGTACACATGTGCCAGCTTAATTAATTATCATATCAAATATACGAAGGATATTTTCCCAATAATGTGATCATCTTGTTCTACTATTGTTCCAAGTGGTCATATGATAAAGTAATTCACTCTATAGGTGGCCAGTCTCTAGAGGAGACTTAATAGCTCAACCATGGTTAGTAGTACATCACACACCATTCATGATTCGACATGCAAGGGATTACGTCAACACATGAGGTACCACCTCAACACATGAGGATTTGTCTTGACACACAAGACCTTGGCCTTGACAAGCAATAGTGTACAACATCACCACTTTGACATACAAAGTACTCACGTCAACACATAAGGTTTATTCATTATTGAGTCCAACTCAAGATTCTTCTCCAAGTTTCCTAAGTCCAATTCAGGATCCTATAAGGCGCTACCTCGACACACGAGGCTCAATCTTGACACACAAGATTGACTTGGATAATGACTCATGATGCTATAAGTTTAACAGTAGTAGGTCAACACACACACACACACACAAGGGTGGGCGTCAAGGATAGGTGGAGGAGTATGGGATAGTGATCCTTGAGAGAGAGAGAAAGAATAACTACAGTAAAATGTTACAATAATAATACTAAAATATTATTGTGGTCACACTATGTATAGACACTTCAAACTTAAGTTTCCTTGGTGCATCAATCTCATCATGTCCGTGCCTCCAAAGAACGATGCATGGTCATCTATCCAATCACTAATTCCTACGGTGTACTATACTGACACCATCAAAGGGTCATATGAATTCCTCTTTTATTTCTAATTATGTGCAATTTGCAAACAGTTTCTAGATTATAGAAAAATTGTGCCACGCGATATTAATCTCATGTATTTCTATTGCAATGTGAATGTACCATTCCCTCAATGCCTAATTTTGCTGAAATATATATTTCAATGAAGTAGTATAGAGGGATCATATTGAGGAATACCAAACCAATTAGTTTTCATGCTTGTTATAGTAGCTTTGAGCATTAACTATTGAACACACATTAATTATTTAAAGGCTTAAGAACACCGTACATAATCCTGGAGATTACTATAGGGGAAGGGGAGGATAAGCTAGTTAGGTTAGGGGTAGGTTTGTAGGAGGAGGATTAGTAGGAGGGAGAGGGAGGATTAGGGGTAGGGAGAGAGAGTGGGATGGTTTTGGTGGTAGGGGGTCAATGGAGAGAGGGAGTGGGATAGAGATAGGGGGGGAGAGAGAGAGAGGGGGGGATGGGTGTCAGTGGTAGGGGAGAGAAATCCTTGAGAGAGAGAGAGAGAGAGAAATAATAACTACAGTAAAATGGTACAATAAGAATACTAAACTGTTATTATGGTCACAATATGTCCCAACACTGCATACTTGAAGTGTCCTTGGTGCAACAATCTCATCATGTCTGCACCTCCAAACCGTGACTCATGATCGTCCATCCAATGACTGATTCTAATGATGTTCTATACATTCACCTCCAATGGGTCATATTAATTCTAATTTCATTTTTAATTCTGTTAAATTTACAAACAATTGATGGAGTCTAGATTCCACAAGACTAGTATTTAAATATGTACTAATATATTAAATATTTAATATAAAATCTCTAATGGCTTCAAAAGAAGGATGAATAAGATATGGGGGATATGATTCCACAAGTGGAGAAGTGATAGTGGGGTTAGAGAAATAACCACATTTGGGGAAGTGATATTGGGCTAAGGGAAATGACTACAAGTGGGAAAGTGATAGTGGGATAAGGGAAATATGATTAGTTTATATCCTTACCCTTATCAATTTAACCCAAAAGTTCCTAAACCTTGATTAAAATTCATGATTTAAATCAATCTTTTTTAATTAGATTTAAGAGGGGATAAAGAGGAAAAAGTGGTTCCATGTGGAGAGGCTAAAAGGAAATCTAAATATGTTTTTGAACATAAAAAATCAAGCTTGGGAGTCTTTCATTACTCATTCATATTCCAACCATTCGAATTTCATTACTTTTCCTTGCCATAATATTGGAATTTCATAGTTTTCTACTTGTGACAAAGGACCGAGATGCCATTGTTGAAGATAAAATATTCATGGAAACACACTATCATCCATGGCTTAATTTAATAATGGAGAAGTTATTCAAATGGATTAAAAATGATTGGAGGGCGTATGGATAAAATTTCATAGTTTCAGAAAGGATGATGAGCCCAGGATATAGGTACTCCATAGACCGCCTTTATGCCACACACAAGAAGGAAAGACTAAGAAAAACGCCTCTTTTTGTAGGGGAGAATGCATTTGTTTGATTATTTAATGAAGTATTTTAGCGATTCTATTTTCTTATGCTTTAAGTGTTTTATGTGTTAATCCTATGAATTTAGGCATGTGTGAGCAGGACGCAGGTGACCTGAAAAAGTAATAAGTAACCAAGCTCAAGTCTGAAGATCATGACTAACTCAACGATCCATTTTATCCTGATTTAAAGGAAGGGCTCCTATTAACCAGGATCATTCTTTACAATGTACAGCTAGGTTAGAGATAAGTTTAAATAGGGACCTCTTGAATAGCAGGACGTCTGGGGACATTTTTCAAGAAACAATCTTCAACATATTTTGTATTTGAGACAATTCAGTTTTAAGTTTTTCTGAAACATGAAGTTATGATTTGATAATGGAAGACCAACGTTATATTAATTCCTTGAGTTTATAAGTCTCTTTTCCTCCCGAAATACGTGTTCGGGAGGCCCCCCTCAATACGTAAATCAAGAATTTCGTGTATCATTGCAAGTATTTCTCATGCATTTGACTTATTGTTTCAATAATCATGATGCGTGAAATTGCTTGGGCATTGGTTTAGACATTAGATTCCGATTTCAGTATAAACGATTTTATTCTGTAGTTTGGTAACATTATTTCCATAGTTCTATAATGCACTGTCCGTAGTCCTGTGTGTGCTATCTGCGCATGCATATTTTATATCTGAGTTCTAGTATTTTTATACCATTTCCAGATATCGAGTTAGATCTATGACTTCATGCATACTTTCTTTATTCAAATTTGATCACATAGAGTTTAAATGTTTCATTTCGATTTGAATAGAACATGGTTTAATCGCTTTCAGTATTTGATTTGGTAGATAGAATTTAAAGGTTTCCAACATTGAAATTCCTAGAATAAATTTACCAGTTTTCCAGCATTGAAATTCCTATAATAGATTTCCTAGTTTTTCAGCATTCGATTCCTAGAATAAATTTATCAGTTTTCAGCATTGGTTCAACATTCAATTCCTAGAATAAATCTATCAGTTTTCAATATTGGAATATATTTATCAGTTTTCAGCAGTTTTCAATTAATAGATTCACATACTTTCATATTTGCTGCTTCTTAGTTTTTAGAACAATACTTCATGTTTCCTTAAAACATTCTGTAGGATACATTGAAACACTTAGAATGACAAAGACCACCCTATAGTGGACATGCAGTGCCTAGCATCTCTTAAGTTTGTATGCTCCCTGGTCGATAATTAAAGTATACTTTTGGTATAGCTACCCTAAATAGGTATCCATTCCTGGAGTCCACCACTTTTTGGCGCCGTTGTCGGGGAGATGCTTAATCTATAGGAGACATCTAAAAAAAAAAATCATAAAAAATTTACTATGAATGCCCCGATGAAAGAGGGATGAATTTGGATGATTCCTGCCTAACCACCCTATGAGCAACACCATCTCTGAGCATTCTCAATTTGAATTCCTCAACTCTGATGAAGAAGTTGTTTCCAGCTACGATCCACACCATGATAACTACTTTTCTACCTCTAGCTCAAACAATACTATGGAAACGGAAGAGGATGAACATAGAGAACTGTTTACTTTTCCCATTAGTGTACCTCTTGGGGATGCCAGAATGAAGAATATCAACCCTAATAATCTACCAAACTTCCATGGCTTAATTTCAGAAGACCCTGACACATTTCTATTTGAATTTGAGGTAGTTTGTAGGTCTTTTGGTTATACTATTGATGCACAAAAATTGAGACTCTTTCTTTCTACATTGAAAGATCTATCACTTAGATGGTTCATGAGCCTGGAAGGGAACAGTATTTTCACCTGGGACCAAATGAAACAATCCTTCCTGGAAAAATATAGGGACTATTGTAAGGAAAAAGATACAAGAGATGAAATCTTCAGGATGCAACAAGGAGAAAGAGAATCCCTAGAAGACTATGCACAATGCTTTCAACTCAGCTACAAAAGAGCTAGTCACTGCACCCCAGATCAAGAATCATTGAAACTTGTCCTTCTTATAGGAATCAAAGAAGAAAATTTAGAAGCCTTAAAACTATTAGGAGATGGGGATATATTCTAGAAAATCTATGATCAAATCCTACAAATCTTCAAAAAATATTCTAGATCCAGAAAAGGTAAAACTGGGACACATGATACACATCCATTTACAGGAGGATCACCATCTTTAAGACCAAACCTCACAAAGTCTGATATAGGAAATCTACTTGATGATATGAAAACTCATATCCTTCAGTCCCTAGCAATGCAACTAGATGCACTCCAAATAAAGAAGAACCAAGATGAGATAAACCAAGCACTGACATTGTTTTTCCCACGCTGCAGAAAGAAACATGAAAATGGACAGTGCACATTAAACTCAATAGAAATATGTGGCCTCTGCACTGATGATCACTCTACTGATAAATTCCCTCTATTGCCATCATGCAAAGCTTCCATTCAGGATCCCACATCTGAAGGTATTATAGAACGACTTTGTTTTGTTAATCAAAGAAGAAATAATTTTGTTAGGCCCTTCCATCCCAACAACCAAGCATATTTTAACCGAGGAAGTAATCAACAAAATTGGAACCCCTCAGCACCAACCACATGGCCAACTCAAGCAACTCAAAAACAATGGCGGCAAAGCCAAACATTGTATCAAAAACCATATTATACACAGCCTTATTCTCCCTACCCCCCACCTTTTTCTCAACCACCAATGAATTATGGAAATCCATATCCTTATTCATCAAACTAGAGGACTCCATTACAACAACCACTCATCATGCCGCCACCACAGAACCAACCACCTCCCAGACCACCCCCAATTCCTTCCCAACCGATTCCAAACCCAAACAACAACAAAGCAAGACAACAACAACGGTATAACACTGAAGTGGTGCAATTCCCTACATATGTCGTGGATACACTTGAAATAAATGAAATCAATCTCAGATCTGGTAAAACATTGCATAACACCCATCCACAAGGTAATCAATAACATACCAGTCATGAACAGATCACACAACTCGAAAAATAGCAGCCAGCTGAGACACACTCTCAAGAAGAAGAAAATCAACCCCAAATACCAAACAGAACCCCCCATTCCCTGAGAAACTCATACAAAACACCAGAGAGGAAGAGGAGAACGCTATCCTTAACGAGTTTGTTAAATTTTGAGCATTAATTCACAATACTCTAGGATCTTTACTGAGAGAATAACATATACAGTATATCAATGCTTGACAATCACAATAAGTATGACAAGCATCACAAGAATGAAAAGCATAAGAGACAAGAGACACAGAGTTTTCGTGGGGAAAACCCTAAGGTGAAAAACCCCACAACTTCCTTAGAGATAGAGAGAGCAATGGCTCAACCAAAGTACAACCAAAATACACTGAGATAGTCTCCTAGTAGCATATGATCCTCCTCCTCACTAGTGCACGACTTTCTGAGTAAGAGAGATGTACTTTTCCGAATGATCTAAATAGAGATCTCCTGATCTCTATTTATACTAACCTGTTTGCCTAGTGACCTTATGGGGCCGACTTGTCTAGCTAGGTACATCCACATTATAATATATATTTCAGGGCCGACCCCACACATGGTGGTCTAATAACCCATCGGCAAGTACACAAACTTGCGACACTTGTCAATCCACATGACGACTCTTCCTTATAGAGGAATAACACATCTCTTATAAGGGTACAATAAATATATATAAAATACACAGATGAAATACATTCTGAAGTTACATATACATCAACACTCCCTCTTAACTAGGAAGGTATTTATCGACATAGATCTGCTAGACAAGTCTTCTTCTCGGGATCATCGTCATCGACGCATCGTCATCACTGCTGCTGCTATCTCAACCAATCTCTAAATCTACTTGTCATAGGAAGTTCTACAGATCCAGTCCTTTTTCATACTGGATGTAGGCCCACCACCTGCAGGTCTTCATCATCACTGGCCATATTTTGGAATTCTCAGGACTTATTACGTGCGTCACAAAACCTGGCTGCAGCATCCCAGGCTATTACGAGCACACAGCTCTACCTGTAGGATCTCCTAGGAGCACATTACATGTGACCCATCACAAAACCTGGCTGCAACATCCCAGGCTATTACGAGCACACAACTCTACCTGTCGGATCTCCCAGGAGCACATTACATGTGATCTCACCACAAAAACTGGCTGAAGCATCCCAGGCTGTTACGAGCACACAGCTCTACCTGTCGGATCTCCCAGGAGCACATTACATGTGGTCAACCAAAAAACCTGGCTGAAGCATCCCAGGCTGTTACGAGCACACAGCTCTACCTGTCAAATCTCCTAGGAGCACACTACATGTGGTCCACCACAAAACCTGGCTGAAGCATCTGAGGCCTTTTTCATCCTATCCATATCTCCCAGAAGCAAATTACATGTGGTCATGGAAAAACCTGGCTAAAGCATCTGAGGCCTTTTTCATCCTGTCCAGATATCCCAGGAGCAAATTACATGCCATAGGACAAAACCTTGCAAGAGCATCTCAGGATGTTACAGGTACACAACTCTGACCTGAAGATCTCCCAGGGCACAAATTACATGTCCTCCCAGAGCAATGTCTCGAAAGAGCATCCCAGGCTGTTATGGGTACGCAACTTCGACCTATAGGATCTCCTAAAAATGCTCATGTGCACAACCTGATCCACAGCCACAAAGTATGATTTGATACTCATCATACATCATCCTGATGTACACATGATCATCCTGATCATCATCACTGCAACATCCTGCTGCATGTCATCTGGAGAAGCTCGTCATCCACGATCACCCTGATCATGCAATGCATCCATCTGATGCACACCAAGTATCTACCTGATACATATCATCATACAAAGTGTATCCATCTGATACATAGATACATGATCCACACAATGTATCCATCAACATACATGATCTACCTGATCATACTTGATCATACAATGTATCCACTTGATACATATACAGATACATGGTCCAAGCATCCATCATGATGCATACACAAAATACATACAAATGATCCAACCAATCATATCCAACATCCAACATGATGCGTACATACATATACATATAAATGATCCAACTGATCATATCCAGGATCCAACATGATGCGCACATACATATACATATAAATGATCCAACTGATCATAAAGCAGAAACTAGAACATCATCCTGATGCTCATCATCCAACACTTACATCCACAGCCATGTGAAGGATCCTCCTTCCAACATGCTTGGAATGGCTTCAAAAAATGTGTCCATCACTTCTTCCTCAAAGTGTCCTCGATCTGAAGAACACCAAGCCTCTCCCTGAAGTACTCGAACTTCTCCCTATCTAGTGGCTTCGTCAGCACATCTGCAATCTGCTCGTCCGTCGCAACATACATGAGATTCACAGCTCCTCTCTGCACCATATCCCTGATATAGTGATATTTTATCTCTATGTGTTTCGAACTGTCATGAAACATTGGATTCTCGGATAGCTTCACACAACTCTGGTTATCACAGAAGATACCAGTAGCATCCAACGAGAGATCAAATAACTCAAACAGTAGCTTTCGTAGCCATACTGCCTCACAACTAGCTAAATAGGCTGCAACATACTCTGCCTCAGCTATACTCAATGCTACGCAGGACTGCTTTCTGCTAAACCAAGAGATCACACCTGATCCCATACTGAAGCAACACCCAGATGTGCTCTTCCTATATGTAGCACTGCCAGCCCAATATGAATCAACATAACCCTGCAGGTTAAACTTTTGATTCGCTTCATACTTGAGCCCATAATCCATTATACCCTTCAGGTACCTCAGAACATGCTTTACAGCAACCAGGTGAACACTCCTTGGATCCATTAGGAACTGACTCAATGTGTTCACCGCAAAGCAAATTTCTGGTCTCGTGTTCGTCAGGTACATCAAGGACCCAATCATATGACGATACCTAGAGACATCAACTAGCTCAGATGAAGCATCACATAGAAGCTTCAGATTCGATGCCATAGGTGTGGCCATGGCCTTGCAATCCATCATCCCGAATCTCTTCAGGATATATACTGTGTACTTCCCTTGACCAAGGAAGATCCCACTTGCACTCTGCCACATCTCCATACCAAGAAAATAATGCATCATTCCCAAATCTTTCATATCGAACTCAGCAGCAAGATTCCTCTTAGTATCTGTAATCAATCTGTCATCTCCTGTTACAAATAAGTCATCCACATAAAGGAGTAGAACCATAGGATTCCCTTCTTCAACCTTGTAGTAAAGGTTGGAATCCGCTTTACTCTTGGTAAAGCCTAAACTAGATAGGAAACTGTCCATCCTACCATACCAGGTTTTGGGAGCTTGTTTCAAGCCATACAAGGCTTTCTTTAATCTGCACACATGTGACTCCCTGTCAGGTATTGGGACTGCATCCCAAAAATCTTCTTCATGATCGATGGATCATGGCATTCCATTTCCTCATCCTAGATCTTGGGAACTTCAAATCTTCAATAGATATCTTTGTTGCTGGAACAAATGTTGTAGTCCTTTTGTAGGTGAAGATATACGGTCTTTCCTACAAAACAAGTTAAATTGCATGATTAGAAACATCTCATAATTTTTATAACAAATTCTTTACACATAAAGAAATATGTCATGCAGTCATGCAGTTATCTTTAGCCAATGCTTCAATACAACATTTATCCATGTTCCACAACTTTCTAGATTCCTTCCAGCTATGTCTTCAGATTTCAGAAAATCCTATTTTTGTGGAAACCCTAATTTTTAGGGCCAAATCTGAAAATGCTCGGAATTGAGTTCTAATTGGAAAAATAGATGCGCCTTAATGAGTAGAGTCAATCTACTATACTGCTTTTCCAAAATCTGTGGAGAGAAACCCAATAAACAAGAAACTCAAGTTTTCGTCACTGCAAAATGTCTTCTTCTTAGGTTAGCTCTGATACCATGTTAAATTTTGAGCATTAATTCACAATACTCTAGGATCTTTACTGATAGAATAACATATACAGTATATCAATGCATGACAATCACAATAAGTATGACAAGCATCACAAGAATCAAAAGCATAAGAGACAAGAGACACAAAGTTTCCATGGGGAAAACCCTAAGGTGAAAAAACCCACAACTTCCTCAGAGATAGAGAGAGCAATGGCTCAACCAAAGTACAACCAAAATACACTGAGATAGTCTCCTAGTAGCAGATGATCCTCCTCCTCACTAGTGCACCACTTTTTGAGTGAGAGAGATGTACTTTTCCGAATGATCTAAATAGAGATCTCCTGATCTCTATTTATACTAACCTGTTTTCCCAGTGACCTTATGGGGCCGACTTGTATAGCTAGGTACATCCACATTATAATATATATTTCAGGGCCGACCCCACACATGGTGGTCTAATAACCCATCGGCAAGTACACACACTTGCGACACTTGTCAATCCACATGACGACACTTCCTTATAGAGGAATAACACATCTCTTATAAGGGTACAATAAATATATATAAAATACACAGATGAAATACATTCCGAAGTTACATATACATCAACAGAATTAAATCATTTGAACATCCAAATACCCATTTTACAAGCCATAAGAGACATACCAATCTGTAATAAATTTATTAAGGAAATTTTCTTAAAACGACCTGGCCGAAGAAAACGTGACCCACCAACTATAAACGTAGTGGGTGAATTAGCAGACTTAATGTTGGGTGCCATTGTCAACCCTAAATACCTTGACCCAGGTAGTCCAATTGTCAACGTAACCATTAACAACAAACATATTGCAAGCAGCCTAATTGATTTAGAGGCTACAATCAATGTGATTACAAAGGACACAACGATAGCCCTAGGACTCCAATCGATTATCAGACCAACCAGCACCGTACTATAGCTTGCTGACACATCAACTGTAAAACATGAAGGAATGCTTGAGGATATCATTATCAACATAGAATCTTGGGAGTATCCAACGGATTTCATAGTTATAGAGGTGAAGAGTAAACTCAGTGGGTGTTGGGCCTGGCCCAAGATGGGGCAATTTCGGATAACACGAGGAGGTTGAGCTGCGGAGCTAATCACAGCTCAACAAATGATATAATTTTGTACAAGTATGGGGGATACTGCGAAGTTGTGCGCAGCAACCAAATTTTGGCAGTACCGCAACGATCAGCGCTGTAAGGAAGCAGTGTTGCGAAGCGATCAGGCCACGTGGAGCCAACAAAGTAAAGTGCTGGAAAAAGGACAGGTACAGGTACCGGATAGACCAGCGGTGGTCTAATTTTGGCAAAGATGCTTCAGGAGTGTTCAGCGGCGGGCACGAGCAAATCAGGAAGGCAGCCAGTTGTACGAGTCTGTTAGGTGAAGAACGACTCAGGGAAAGCGACAACTTGGCGTGCAAAGTGGCATGAGACCGTTAGAGTAAGGGAGGCTCGTGAAAGTGACCTATTGGCATGCGCGCGATAGAGAGGCTGATAGCGACAGGATGAAGGCATGGAGGACCACCATGATGGAGCACTCGCTACCAGAGCCAGCAATTCCGTTTAGAGAAACCGTGCTAGTTTTGTAAACCTTAAGGGTTTCTGCCTCGACATTGTAAAGACATGACCTACGGGCATGATCTATTTAAGGAGGCACTTTTGTATAGGGAAGGGGTTCTTTTTGGTTTTTGGGATATTGAGGGTAACTCTTAGATAATATTTAGCTAAAGCTTGTATTATTGAATCTCTCTGAGTTGAACATATTGTAAAGAATCTGCAGCTGAGTGCGCAGAGACCTGGACGAGAGAGAAGAGAGTATGCAGCTGAGTGCGCAGACTAAGGGCGGTTGTCCCCTTCCCATTAAGAATATATATAACAACCGTTCTTGTGGACGTAACTTCCCACCAGGGGAAGTGAACCATGTTAAATACTGTGTAATGTGATGTGGTTGTGTAGCATGCATTCATCTATTTTCTGTCAATGAATGCCTGAACTTTCCCTTGCATACTGTTATGGTGGGACTGTTGTATGTATTTTCCATCAGGAGAGTATGGAAATAATATGTTAAGTCTGCATGAATGGTTGAATGGTGAATGTTTAAGTCTTTATGTATGAAGCAGTAACGAATTAGTTATTCGGCTAAGTGTTAGGATATAGCTTAAGTAGTTTCATATTACGCAGTAAGAAAAATCTAGGGTAGTTGATCTGCCTCCGTAGCACATGTTGAGCGGTGGATACCCTAAATGCATGAATGAATGACTGAATGAAGCATTAGTGGTAATAACTTCAGAACCTTAGTTATCTCCAGTGTTTCAAGTCGTAGTGTGAGCTTCATAGACTGCGGTCACACGAGAAGTCCCGCAGTAGAAGGAACTAGAGGCACGGACTGCGGTGTTGTCCCTCACCACGCAGTCTTTCCTCGCAGTGCTCCCCCCTTGCCGCGCTGCGCAGTACATCTGACTGAACAACTCATCACATACTATGGAAACTTGATTCCACAATACCCCATAGATACACCTCGGGTGGGACCTCAACTTGCTTGCAGGTTGTTGCCGAAAGGGCTAGTGCAAAGGGGTTTTGTTGTTCAAGGGGAAACTGCGAAGAACCTAGGTCTTACTGAAAACCTCTCGGTCAGCATATGATAAGCCAGCAAATGGTTCCGTTTCCGCGCTAGAATCCGTGATGAGTTGCAGCTGTAATGAGTAGCAAAGAACATCAGTTCCCAACAGGCTCCGACAATTGGTATCCTGAAAAGACAGAGATCAGGGCTTGGTGTGACAAGACCGTAACAGACTTTGCAAGGCAAGAGAATAGACATCCACGTCTATCTGACCAACAGTGGTTGAATAGATATCTGTGGAAAGATATTCACGAAATTTTTTGGGCATCATTTCCAAACGAGCTACACAAGTGGATCTCGCGGCTCTCAGAGAAGAAAACCTATTTTCAAGGAGAAGTTCCTACAGAGTGGACTCACGAGCTCATAACACAACTCAAAGCGATAGACATCCCATTGACACGCATAGTTGACTTTTGGGTTGATCATATGCTAGAAGGCTTCATAACAAAATTTGCTGTAGACACGCTCAAATCCTACAGCCAAGCAGAAGCATACTTTTTCTAGGGATTCCAAGGTAAGTACCTAAACAATCTCAGTTTATCCATTAGGATGTTGTTAGCTGAGAAAGTTGTTTTAAGAATGCAGTAATAGTGTCAAAATCTATCATGGTAAATAGTATATATAGTGATTTTGACAAAGACACCCATAATCTTAGAAGTGGGAAGAGATATAAGTTTAATAAGATTCCTGGAGGCCTTGGACTCCACATAGATACCGAGATTCCTTGTGACCTTGACAACAAAGCCGCGCCACTATTTACCCCTCAGAACCCGTTGGTTGCAGCGACCGCGCCACCCTTATCTCAGAACCCACCCACTATGTAGCCCACCCCGCAGAATACTCAGCCCAGTACATCAACTCCAATAAGCCCATTTGTTTTCACTGCAGAGAACCCTTCACAACAGCCGCACACTAATCTGGGCACTACACCACCTAATAGGACAATGGAAAACATTGATATGAAGCTACCGATATTCAAAGGTACTGGTCTAGAAGACCCTGACCAGCATTGGTTCCTATGCGAAGCCGTATGGAGTGTAAGTCAAATCCAGGATGATGCTGTGAAGAGAGCACAACTCATCACCACCTTCAGAGACAGAGCTTTACATTGGTTTATGAAGTACTCTTAGACACAACCAAGAACCCTTGTAGAAATTAAAGCTGCGCTGGTCGCAGAGTTTAGGAAACCCAAATCTGAATCTCAGTGTATAACTGAGTTGAAAGAAATAAAGCAGAGACCAACTGAAATGGTCTGGGAGTTTGATCATAAGTATAAGACGCTTTTGGACTAAGTAAGCTTTGTTATATCTCCGGAACAACACAAGGAATGGTTCATTGCTGCGCTATTTCCCCACATCATATTACCATTGATGCAACAGAAGGTTGCGTTGCAGGCAGAGGCCTTGGAGATCGCAATGAACTAGAGGCTTCGTCGCTTGGTGAGACTAGTTCTGAGATGTCTCAGATCCAGAACCAGCTGACCACCTTGACACTAGAGCTGCAAAGCATGAAAAATGGCAAAGAACAAAGGTATGAACCTAGGCATGAGGTCTGGTGTATAGGTTGTAAAGGAGAAGGACATGACCGGGAGCATTGCCCTTTATTCTGCGACTATCTTAATAATGGTGCGCCCAATCCAATAAATCAAAATCACGCCCCATGGTGTGAAATTTGTAGAACTACAGGACACAGAACTGGAGATTGCTATCTCATACAGAAATATGTGAAAACACCTAAAAATTTATATTGCACTTTCTGTAAATCAGTTGGACATGATGAATCCAACTGCCATGCATATGAGCTAATGAATGAAAGAAAATGAGATATGGACTCAATGAGAGGTGCCGACTTGTACCACATACAAGAAGAAAACCAGCCAAAACAAGAAAACGTGCAATATGATCAAGGAAGATACAGAGGCCGTGGTGGTGGATACCATGACAGAGGAAGAAATGTTGGCCTAGCATAGGGAAGAGGCTGCAGCCAGGTCATTTGTTATAATTGTGGCCAACCAGGTCATGTATCTAGAGATTGTGTTAACCCATGCACTACATGCAACTATTATAAATCATTCGAGCATGTTATTGAAGATTTCCCAGTGCTAGAGGTGGAAATGTAGAAAAGAAGACGAATGAAGGCACCAAATCCAAACATCCAGTGGATAGCAACAGAGAATAGACCAGTGGACCAGAGCATCAATGTGGACATGCAGAGTGGTGCTGAGACAGGCTGTGATAGGGGATTGTGAAATTTCCCACATAAGATCCAAAGAGATGATGTAAATCTCACAATGAAAGAATTTAGGAATAATAGAAGAAGAGACAAGCAATAGAACTTAGATCCAAAGAAAATCTGATTGAGGCAGAATAATTACACATGTGACATTAAACTGAATAGTGAACAGGTAAATACACAATGCTGAGTATGAGGATTCGAATTCACTAGGAGGGATTCGAATTGGCCTTCATGCATAGATCCATAATCAGTGGAGAGTCATCAATTCCTAACTAGGAGTCCACCTTCTCATCAGTGAAGTCATCAATGCACAAGTAATGGTCAACCAGGAGTCAAACTGAGTCTAACTGAATGTGGTTGGTGTAAATGGCACATGGAAGCACTAATATAGTGAAGGAGGTTCAGTGGAGGGTTCCATAGGAATTAACTAGAGTCAGAATGGTCAATCTAGTCTCACTGGAGGTCCAACAGAGTGATAAACTCAGTAAAGAGTCAGTTAATCCTTAAATCAAGGAAATGACTGAAGATAACTCAATATAAATGAATATAACTGGACTGGTAGGTGAAGAAGGCTCTTTTGTCATGTAGTGGAGCAAAGGAGGGCACATTAGTCACTGGGAAGGATAGAAATGATCTGAAAGAAGCTCCAGGGGCTAGTTTGCTGAGGACTAGGTGCTGGGATTGATGACCTAGAATGCATGCAAACCCTAATTGCATGCAAACCCTAATTTTGCATGCAAGACTGAAAATGAAAATGGCTGGAAAGATAGTAGGACTAGGATGGAGTATAGGAATATCCTAACACCCCCCCCCCTTAATCCATCCTGGGCCCTGGTAACTAGGACCAAAGGTCACCCATAAAATAAATTAAATGATAATAAAATACATAACTATCCATAAACTGAGGAAATGGGGAAAACCTCATGGAAACAATACCCCCCCTCAAAAGAACAGTAAATAACTCAAAGAACCATCATGCAGAAAAGAAAGAAGATTTCATCAGTGAAAACTTTTGCAAAAGACTTGGCAAGCTGATCCCATGTAGGAAGGTCTCCCACTGTGAGGAGGATGAAGCAAGTCTTTCAGGAACTTTTTCTGTATCTAGAGCAAATGGAACATGAGTAGTCTTCCCAAAAGATGGAAGAGATAACACCATCATCATGCTGCATCTCTCATGGAGAGATGGATGGAATAATGCAAGATTGGCATGATGCTGAAGTCTAGTAGTTCTGTAAGCAAATAAATCATCAACTGTGTTCTCAGTAGTAGCAAGGACTGTGTGAGAACATATTTCTCTTGAATCTGGACTGAGAATAAGTGTTGGTTCTGAATCTTCTTGAACCATGATCTCAACATCAAAATATTGATCTTCTTCTTCACTAGAAGAGGAGTCATAGGAAGATGAGTCACTGTGATCTTCATCAGAATCTGAAGGAGTAGTTGGAGAGAAAGGCATGAAGTGTGAGAACTCATATGCCTTTGAGGCATGATTAGCAATCCCATTCGCTATAACCTTTCTAGTGGAGATTTCTATAATTTCTACTGTGTTTGGACCAAACATTACTTGTTTTGGAGATCCTGTATGAGTCATTTGATATACTGACAACAATTTAGTAGTAAGAGAAGGAACAAATAAGACATTTTTGAACTTACCATGCTCCATATGAACTGTACCCAAACCTTTGGAAGAAATCTGAGAGTTGTCTCCCATGTGAATGGTAGGCCCATCTTGGAGATCCAAAGAGGAGAAGGATTCTTCTTGTGCAATCATGTGGTTGGAGGCTCCAGAATCTATGAGGAGGGATTTTTTCTTTGAAAAACTAGCCATCAATGCATGGAAATCATCAGATCCACTTCCAAAATCAGTCATCTTTGCTTGTTTTGGAACAACAATTTGGTTTTGTTCAAGAAGCTTGGTTAGAAGACCAATCTTCTTGTGCATGCAGGCATGCTCAGGATGGTTTCCTCTTTTGCAGTAGGTACAATTAGGTCTCTTTTGTTTGTCATTCTTGGATCTTGAAGGTTTCTTTCCTTTTCCTTTTTGTCCCCATTTTGCATTCGCTCCACTTGATTCACCAACTAAAAGAGCTAGATCTATGGAGGTTTTGATGGCACCCATTTGAAAGAGTTTGTTCTCTTCTTGAATGAGATCTTCAATAAAGTCATTTAAAGTGGGAAACTTCCATCCAGGGATGGACATTCGAACAGAATGAAAGGTAGATACAAAGACAGAAAATTGAGATCCAAGGTTGCTCAATATTGATAGTATCAATTGCTCATCACTTTTAGTGATGCCACATTGCTTGCAATGCAAAACCAAATTCTGAAATTTGGAGAGGAATTCTTGGATGCTCTCGAAATTGCTAGGTTGGAGGGCAACCAATTCATTCTCAAGAATGTAGCCTCTTAGTTCGTCTTGTTTGCCAAAAAGACTCTTCAATTTTATCCATAACTGATTTGGAGACTTCAATCCATCAGTATGAAACAATAGATCATCAGATATATGAAGGCATATGCATCCAAAGGCTTCATCCATTTTGTTTAGGTGCTTGACTCTCTTTTCAGCTTGATGTGGTATGGCATCTTTTTCCTCAACTATTCTAGTAAACCCTCTTGACTGCAAGAGTACTATCATCTTCATATTCCATTAGAAATAATTGAAAGGAGTGAGAAGTATAGGAGAAGAAGGAGCATTTGAATTTCTCATCTTGACTGCTTGAACAAGTGCAAATAGAAAGTTGCTAAATCTGTTGCTGCAACTGCTAGAAATTCGAAATACCTGCAAAAAAATCTCAAGAATAGAGGTAGAATATACTCTCAAAACTCTGATACCATGTGAAATTTCCCACATAAGATCCAAAGAGATGATGTAAACCTCACAATGAAAGAATTTAGGAATAATAGAAGAAGAGACAAGCAATAGAACATAGATCCAAAGAAACTCTGATTGAGGCAGAATAATTACACATGTTACATTAAACTGAATAGTGAACAGGTAAATATACAATGATGTGTATGAGGATTCGAATTCACTAGGAGGAATTCAAATTGGCCTTCATGCACAGATCCATAATCAGTGGAGAGTCATCAATGCCTAACTAGGAGTCCACCTTCTCATCAGTGAAGTCATCAATGCAAAAGTAATGGTCAACTGGGAGTCAAACTGAGTCTAATTGAATGTGGTTGGTGTAACTGGCATATGGAAGCACTAATATAGTGAAGGAGGCTTAGTGGAGGGTGCCATAGGAGTTAACGGGAGTCAGAATGGTCAATCTAGTCTCACTAGAGGTCCAACAGAGTGATAAACTCAGTAAAGAGTCAGTTAATCCTTAAATCAAGGAAATAACTGAAGATAACTCAATATATATAACTGGACTGGTAGGTGAAGAAGGTGCCCTTGTCATGTAGTGGAGCAAAGGAGGGCGCATTAGTCACTGGGAGGTCTATAAATGATCTGAAAGAAGCTTAGGGGGCTAGTTTGTTGAGGATTAGGTGCTGGGACTAATGACCTAGAATGCATGCAAACCCTAATTGCATGCAAACCCTAATTTTGCATGCATGACTGAAAATGAAAATGACTGGAAATCTAGTAGGACTAGGATGGAGTATAGGAATATCCTAACAGGGATCACAAGCTTCCACATCAAGGGAGGCTCACACAAAGCAAACCCCTATTGAGACAGTATGGATAAGGAAAGCTCCGGGAAAAATACCTTCTCTCGACCTACGAAATAACAAGGAGGTATTTATGAATTCGCAGGATACCTTCAGAGAGCCGGTACCAAAGTCACAGAGGATCCCATTGCGCAGTGAAACATCGCATGTTGAAGATATGCCAATGGCCTATGACAAAACAAGTACCGCAATAGATGTCAACACTTCCATTGCGCAGTTCCTGTGAAGCTACTAAAAAGTGAAAATGCTATAGTAGAGCTACATAAGCTCATAAACCACTATGAACCACAGGCGGGAACAAAAACTTCTGATAGCGCAGTACATCACATAAGAAAGCATAAAAGAATAGGCCGAAAAATGAGGCTTACTGCGTAGATAGGATATTTTGAAATGGATGAAGTCATCCTTGATCTGGGATCTGAAGTGAATGTCTTGACTAAGCAGACATGGCAGCAGATGGGTCGACCAAAGTTGTTATGGTCACCTATCCAGTTGAGAATGGATAACCAAGAGAAAGTCATACCTTTTGGCTGGTTAGCTGATGTGGTGGTCAACATTAATGGAGTCCAAAGTCATGCAGAATTGAAGTTATCGAGATTGTGGACGAGAGTCAGCCTTTTCCTGCACTATTAGGAATTGACTGGGCTATGGATAACCTAGTTATCATAAACTTGAAGACAAAGAAGATGATATTTGAAGGAAAGCATATTAGGGTCATCGCACCATTGGATCCTACAGATGGGGATAGATACAGTGAGCCGATTTAGGAGGAATCCAAGGCTCAAGACTTAGACAGACTGTACCATATGACAGCGAACCAGGAAGATTACATTAATCCCACTATGGATGGTACACTCAGCTAGAGATGTGACAACTTCCATGTCTCTGACTCGGAGGTAGGACTGGAAAATTGGCAAAGCCGCATGCATGAAGTATCAACGAGAAGGTGCGCGCAGGTTACGAAATCGCTGCGCTAGATGGGGAAGGAGGTAAGTCCCATTCCCATATATGATGGTTATGCTAATGTTTATACCTTTATCCAAGAATATACTGCAGTAGTTCTAGATGAGAATAGGTTACCCGCATTGGATATGGCACTGCATGACAAACCATCCAGATGGTGGGCTACGCACAAGTAGACATTGACCACTTGGGATCAATGCAGAATTAAGATGCAGATTTGGTTTGCCGACAGGATTACTTTACCCTTTGAGAATTTTAATGGATAGATAGATCCTAGCCAACATCTTGAAGTCTGTTCGCAGACATGGATGGGAAGGCCACATGAAGAATGGGTGCATCTCTTTGTGCATACCCTGGAAGATGACATTCCGAAGAAATGGTACGTAGACCTGGAGTTTCCCAGGCAAACCAATGATTGGGAGATGTTGACTGTGAACTTCCAGAGGGACTTCAGCTTTGAGGATGAGAATCCGTTGATCCACGAGGCATTGCAGATAATTAAGGAACACATATTTAGGGGAGACTGTCTTCGCGAAGATACGACATGGGAAGCATTATTCGTGGTAGATGGCATTTCTACGAACCTACACTTAGAATGGAAGGAACACAAAGAACATTCCATAGAGTGTTATAACCTAGTTGAAGAAGATGACGATAGCAAGGAAGACGATGAGGATGATCCACGCAGCATAAACATACCAGAATCGGAGGGTGTGCGCGATGTAGAAGGACCTCCGTTGGAAATCCTAGATATGATTGGACCAGTAAAGACACAGAAGGTGAATATTAGCACAAGTAAAGAACCAAATTTCTTATCAATTGGAGACTATTGGGACGATCAGACTGTTGCGGAGATCGTAGACACTTTACATGAGTATCAGGAGTTGTTTCCGACAAAATTTACAGAAATGAAAGGAATTATGGGAGACCTAGGTGTCATGAAGATCCCCTTGAAGCTAGGCACCAAGCCTGTGAAGCAGAGGCCATACAGATTGAACCCATGGTATAAAGAAAGAGTCCACACATAGTTGGATAAGATGCTAGAAGTAGGAATCATTGAACCTGTCGAGGAATCCAAGTGGATTAGCCCCATAGTCGTTCAGGATAAGAAAACGAAGGGTGACATTAGGATTTGTGTGGATCTCAAAAAACTGAATGATGCTTCTATGCATGACCCATTCCTCACTCCTTTCACAGATGAAGTGCTTGACAATGTTGGAGGGAATGAGGCCTATTCCTTTACTGATGGTTTCTCTGGGTATCATTAGATCAGAATTGATCCCGCAGATAGGCATAAGATGACGTTTTCTATAGAATGGGGGTCATTCAAGTATACAGCAATGCCCTTTAGCCTAAAGAATGCACCTGCCATCTATCCAGAGTTGTCGTCGCAGCTTTTAAAGACTTCATGCACAAGTTTCTGAAAGCCTACTTTGATGATTGGACTGTCTTTGGTCTATTGAAGAACCATTGCGCAAATCTGAGAATGATGCTTGACAGGTGTAGACAGCATCAAATCTCATTGAATCTAAAGAAGTGCATCTTTTGTGTTCCATACGGAATTTTACTTGGACACATTGTCTGTAAGTAGGGATTCATGGTGGACCCTGCAAAGATTGCCATTATTTTGAATTTTCCCACACCAACTTCTGTTAAGGTGTTGCGCTCTACCTTAGGCCATACTGGATATTACAGGAATTTCATCAAGGGTTACACATAGATAACCGCATCAATGGAGAAGCTACTGAAGAAAGATGCGCCGTTCATTTGGAATGAAGAATGTGAACAAGGTTTTGACACACTTAAAGAAAAGATGGTTGCTGCGCCGATCCTAGTCTTCCCAGATTGGGCGAAGCCGTTCCATGTTCATGTTGATGCATCATGCATCACCCATCACATTTTCAAGCAGGAAGCTCTCAAAAACAGAAAAGAACTACACTACTACTGAGAGGGAAGGCCTTGCGATGGTATATGCGCTGCAAAATTTCAGACACTACTTGCTTGGTGCGCACTTCCTTATGTTCACTGACCATTCTGTGTTGAAATACTTGGTCAATAAGCTAGTGTTAGGAGGGTGCATTTGCAGATGGCTGTTGCTATTCCAGGAGTATGATTTTGAGATTGTTGTTAATCCCGACAGGCTGAACTTGGGACCTGACAATCTCTCTAGGATTGAGTCAGGAGAAGAGCCGACGAACATTGAAGACAGTCTGCCTGATGCACAGCTATTTTCTATACAGATTGTCAATTATTATTATAAGGACATCATCGAGTTCTTAACAACAGGATTGGCACCGCAGGAGTTCTCCGTCCAGCAAAAGAAGCAGCTGGTAGTGCGTGCCGCAGACTTCACTATTATTGTAGGTCAGTTATACAAACTCGGACTGGATGAAGTCTTGCACAGATGTGTAATTGACCATGAGAGACCATTCATCTTAGCAGATGCGCACTTAGGGATCGCAGGAGGTCACAATGTAGGAAGAGCTACCGCGCAGTGCTATGGTGGCCTACGATCCATAAAGACTCTAAATAACACTATCGGAACTGCAATGTCTATCAGAGGACAGGAAAACCTTTGTGCAGGGATGAGATGCCATTGAATCCATAGTTGACCTTGCAGGAATTTGAAAAATGGGCCATTGATTTTGTGGGACCTATTAACCCACCATGGAAGAGAACTAGTGCGAGGTACATCATTACTGCTACTAACTACCTCACCAGATGGGAAGAAGCAAAGCCGGTGAAGGACTGCAGTGCATGTACTACCGTGCAGTTCATTTTTGAAGAAATATTGTCAAGATTCGGATGCCCAAAGATTCTGATGAGTGATCAAGGAACTCACTTTTTAAACAAGACTATTGAATCTCTCACAGAGGAATTCCATATCCATCATCAACACAGTACACCATATCACCTGCAGGCGAATGGCACTGTTGAGCCTTTCAATAAAATACTGGAGAATGTACTGACTAAAGTTTGCAATGTGAATAGAGATGATTGGGATCTACGCATCTCATCTGTGTTATGGGCATATAGGACAACTTGCAAGAAATTGATGGGACACACACCTTTTTGGTTGGCTTACGGACAGGAAGCTATAATGCCAATGGAGTATATTGTCCCCAACTTGAGGATCGCTGCATTCACAGGGATGGCATACCCCGTAGCGCTAGAAGAAAGGTTTCCACACCTAGTTGGGTTGGAGGAAGATTGTGTCATCGTCGGCTTCCACCAGCAAGTCCAGAAAGACCACGAGAAAGCATGGCATGATCGCCATATAAAGAACAAGTGCTTTCAGGTAGGTGACCTCGTCCTCCTGTATGATAGCAAATTCATGAAGTTTCCTGGTAAATTTAAGATGCATTGGCTTGGTCCATATACTATGATACATGTTACTAACACTGGTGCAGTCTAGTTAGCCACCTTAGCTGGCGATACTTTGCCAAATTTGATAAATGGAAGCAGGCTAAAGCTGTACCATGATAGTCCTACTTCACAAAATCCTGAATGATAAACAGAGGGAGAAATTTCTAAGTGTCAAGTACAGTTGAAATTGGACACTGGAAATGTAAAGGAGTCTGTACATGTACTATAAGAGAGATAATGTATATATCGCGCAGCACCACTAAAGCTGCAAAAAAAAAGAAAAAGAAAAAGAAAGGAAAGAAAAAGGGAGCCACGCAGTTCAAACACCTACACCACGAAGTAACTGCGCAGGATCCAAGATGGCCTACCACGCAGCTCGACACAACACTCAGAAAAATAGCCGTTACACTACCTTTGAGAAAAATATAGCTGTTAGATGACCGTTGCTAACACTCACTTGGGCAATTAACGTAAAGATAGTCGTTCTGAACACACTGACGAAGGAAGGGACTGAAGGACCTGCTCAAATTGGCCAATGGACACCACATTAAATGCTCATCTAGCCATTGGAAGGAGCAGAAGGACTCACCTACACCTATAAATAATGCCACATAAGGACTCACGGGCGTTACCAAACACTTAGAATTTTTATGTGTTCGCCCTTATGTTACTAATCCTTAGTAATATCTCTGAAAAATTTGCCTACTCTCACCAGTAAATGTACAAGTCGCCATACAGAGAAGAAGAGCTTACAATTCAAGAAGTAATCAGAGTCTTTGAGCACGGGGGGATTGTAGAGTTAATGAAAACACCTACCAAGAAGGTTGTACTAGAACCCGGTCAAGCATCTTGAAGGTCACCTCGACATAATCCAGTCATGCAGGATAGGGGGAAAGATACAGTCGGGCCACAAAAAAAGATCCCCAGGCCAAGCTCGACGGTACCACAATCACCGATATTTCAAAAGGAGATACCTTTAAAGCTTACACCAAAGTACATATCACCTCAGGCATTGGATGCCCCTGTGTTTAAGCTTTTCAAGAATCCGCGTTATGAAATCCCCTTGTCACTGATTTCGAAGCATGTTGATGTTGCCAAGAACTTGCTCGGAATGATTCTAGAGTGTAAGTGGGAAGACTATGACCTCCTGGGAGTATAGAAGAAAGAACCCCTTGATCCCAAGTTCCCACACTTCCAGCCAGACTAGTATATGTGCTGGAAGAAAGATGTGAAAGGAAACCTTAACTTGGTCGCAGAAAGCTGGCTAACACCGCTAGTCTAGTCAGGGTTGTTGAACCTGCTGAGATTACCCCATTTTGATCGCTTAGAAGAAGTCAATGTGGTGGCTCACACTTTGATGGCGTGAATCCATCAGCGATACCTGTGGCTAGACAAAAATGTTGATTTGAATATTGACTTAATCCACCATATAACAGGATTAAGAAAACGTGGCAAGGACCCCAAGCAGTTCTTCCAAGGGAAGACGAAGGAAAAATAAGTTGTCATGAAGATGAAGAAAATCCATGCACTGGTGAAAGGAAAAAGAGGTTTTCCGATAGAAGAAATCCAAGATAGAGTGACAAAGTTTGTTACGCAGTTGCTGGCTGAAAAAATCCTGACAACAACCAGGCCTTCGGAGGTGCATGCGGGCGTAGTACTACTCGGTGCTGTAGCGGCTGAAGGAACCAAGTTCAATTGGTGTCAGTACCTTCTCAATGAGTTCCTGCAGGAACTCAATGACACCTAGGAGAATGGAGGTGACTTCAACTTCACAGGGTTGATTATCCTGGTCGCCGTTGTTGGATGGAAGGAGCCCAAGGACTATGTCGGTGTAATTGCAGACACCAATGATCCCAAAGGAGTTCGATATGCCAACCTTTGGGCAAATTTGAATGTGGAGCGGCAGCACGCGATAGCTGAAGTCTTCTGCCAGTATTACACCTAGCTATGCGAGGCGATCACACGTACATCACGTATTACGAAGCAGGTAACGTCAAAATACATTCGCATAGTCGATTTTCATGCGGACATGCGTTGTATTTTTATTTCACCCAAAGCAAAGATGAAGAAAGTGGAATGGTATCCGGGTAATTACCATATGTATGAGGAAGACATCGAGATCCTCATGAGGGACTGGCCAGCAGAGTTCTGTGTCGAGGTCATGGATGTTCTGACCGATTCAGAAGAAGACGAGCCAATTCCGTAGCCATGCCCAATCACTGAAGAAAAGGAAAAAGGAAAAAGGAAAGAACCTGAAATCCCACCAAAGCCAAAGGCGCGGAAGAAGATGAAAGAAACCAATGTTAAATTTTCAGAATTTACTTCAATCTAATCTAGGATCTTAACTGAGAGAACAACATGTACAACAAATCTACAGCATATCAATCATGGACACAATAATGCAAGCACACAAGAGACACAGAGTTTACTTGGGGAAAACCATAAAGGTGAAAAACCCCAATAACTTCCTCAGAGATAGATAGAGCAATGATACAACCAGAATACAAGAGATAGTCTTCTCCTAGTAGCAGAGCCTCCTCCTCCACAAGTGCACCACTCTCCCAAGTGTGAGTGAGAGAATAGAATGTGTAAAATGAGAGAGACACACTCTCTATTTATACACTAACTTGACTTGACCTTTACTCAACTAGGTCGGCCTCAACTTAACCACTTAACATAATGCTGACTAGGCCGACCCCCACTAGGGTGGTCTAATAACCCTTTGACCCACATGGCCGACCCCCAATAGGGTGGTCTAATAACCCTTTGACCCACATGATTTATACAAGGCCAACCCCAACAAGGTGGTCTAATAACCCATCAAGTATAAGTTACGACACTTACAATATAAATGATGGCACTTCCGTATAGAGGAATAATAACATCTCTATAGGAATACAACCACTTTCGTATAGAGGAATAATAACATCTCTATAGGAATACAATATACATATATGTGAAATACATTCCGGATTTACATATACATCAACGCTCGCTCTTAACTAGGAGGGTATTTCTCGACATAGGTCTTCTAGAACAAGTCATCTTATCTGGATCATCGTCACTGGATAATCGTCATCGAGTCATCATCATCGTCACTGCTGCTGCTATCTCAATCAATCTCTGAATCTACTCGTCATAGGAAGTTCTACAAAGCCAGTCCTTTTTCATACTGGATGTAGGCCCACCACCTGCAGGTCTTCATCATCTGTGCGAACGGTATGATAGATGTGGCCTCTCAAGACTAATTTTATGTGCGGATGCAATACCGGAAAGAGTATCCCAGGAACATTTATGTGCCTAAGCATAGCCGGAAAGATCTCCCAGGACTGATTACATGCATCTCCTCCACAATACCTTTAAAGAGCATCCCAGGAACATTTATGTGCGCAGCACGACTGGCAAGATCTCTAAAGAGCATCCCAGGACTTATTACAAGCACACAGCTCAACCTCTCGGATCTCCAGGATTGATTACATGTGGATAGACAAAACCTTTAAAGAGCATACCGGGAACATTTATGTGCCGCAGCACAACCCGCAAGATCTCTAAAGAGCATCCCAGGACTAATTACGAGCACACAGCTCAACATCTTGGATCTCCAGGACTGATTACATGTCTCCATAGTAATACCTCATCCCAAGACTGATTATGAGCACACAGCTCAACCTATCGGATATCTGAGGACTGATTACATACTACATAGCAATGCCGGAAAGAGTACCCCAAGAACATTTATGTGCCGTAGCACGACCGGCAATATCTCCCAGGACTGATTACATGCTATTTGCACAAGCTGCCACATATCATCTCTGACCTCCAAGTATCAACCTGGTACTCATGATCCAACGGATCATCATCGCACGAGGCATCATCCTAATGCCCATGATCATACTGATCATCATCACTGTACCATTCTGGTACATATCATCTAGAGCAACATCCTGAAGCTCATCATCATGATCAACCTGATCATACAATGCATCCACCTGATGCATACCAAGTATCTACCTGATACATATCACCATACATAGTGTATCCACCTGATACATAGATACACGATCCACACAATGTATCCATCAACATACATGATCTACCTGATCATACCTGATACATATCAACATACATGATATACCTGATCATACAATGTATCCACCTGATACATATACAGATACATCGTCCAAGAATCCAACATGATGCATATAAAAAATACATACAAATGATCCAACTGATCATATCCAGCATCCAACATGATGCGTACATACATATACATATAAATGATCCAAATGATCATATCCAACATCCAACATGATGCATACATACATATATAAATGATCCAACTGATCATACAAAGCAGAAACCAGAACATCATCCTGATGCTCATTATCCAGCGCTTACATCCACAACCATGTAAAGGATCCTCCTTCCAACATGCTTGGAATGGCTTTAGCAAATGTGTCCATCACTTCTTCCTCAAAGTGTCCTCGATCTGAAGAACACCCAACCTCTCCCTGAAGTACTCGAACTTCACCCTGGCTAGTGGCTTCATCAGCACATCTGCAATCTTCTCGTCCGTCGCAATGTACAGGAGCTTCACATCTCCTCTTTGCACCATATCCCTGATATAGTGATATTTGATCTCTATGTGTTTCGACCTGTCATGAAACACTGGGTTCTCGGACAACTTCACACAACTCTGGTTATCACAAAAGATACTAGTAGCATCCAATAGGAGATCAAATAACTCAGATAGTAGCTTCCATAGCCATACTGCCTCACAACTAGTTGAATGGGCTGCAACATACTCTGCCTCAACTGTACTCAGTTCTATGCAGGACTGCTTCCTGCTAAACCAAGAGATCACACCTGATCCCATACTGAAGCAGCATCCAGATGTTCTCTTCCTATCTGCAGCACTGCCAACCCAATTTGAATCAACATAACCCTGTAGGTTAAACTTTTGATTCGCTTCATACTTGAGCCCATAATCCACTGTACGCTTCAGGTACCTCAGAACATGCTTTCTAGCAAGCAGGTGAACACTCCTCGGATCCATCAGGAACTGGCTCAATGTGTTCACCACAAAGAAAATATCTGGTCTCGTGTTCATCAGGTACATCAAGGACCCAATCATCTGACGATACACAGTGACATCAACCGGATCAGATGAATCATCACACAGAAAGTTCAGGTTCGATGCCATAGGTGTGGCCATGGCCTTGCAGTCCATCATCCCGAACCTCTTCAGGACCTCTACTGCGTACTTCCCTTGTCCAAGGAAGATTCCATCTGCACTTTGCCACACCTCCATGCCAAAAAAAAATAGTGCATCATCCCCAAGTTCTTCAACTCGAACTCGGCAGCAAGCTTCCACTGCATGTCGGTAATCAATCTATCTTCACCTATGATAAACAGGTCATTCGCATACAAAACTAGTGTCACTGGATTGCCTTCCTCAACCTTGTAGTAAAGGTTGGAATCCGCTTTACTCTTGGTAAAGCCCAAACTGGATAGAAAGCTATCTGTCCTACCATACCAAGTTCTGCACATATATGACTCCCTGTGATGTGTCTCAGAACCAAGTGGCTTCTCCACATACACTTCTTCTTCAACTACAGAAAGCTGTCTTGAAATCCATATGGTGTATCTTCCCTATCATCACTGCAGCCGGAGCAAGTACTGATCTAATGAAAGTGTACCTGGCTACAGGTGCAAAATTCTCTATGCTACCACCTGCAGCATGCTTGATATTGTAGCTTCTCTTGGAAGTCACTACAGACTCCCCTTCAGGTCTTGGGACTGCATCCCAAACATCTTTGTGATTGACTGGTACTCCTCGATCATGGCATTCTTCCCATATACTGGGAACTTCAATATCTTCAATAGATAACTTTGTTGCTGAACAAATGTTGTAGTCCTTCTTTTGTAGGTGGTGGTATACGATATTTCCTACACAATAAGCTAAATTGCATGATTAGAAAATATCTCATAGTTTTCAGAACAAATTCTTACACATAAAGAAATATGTCATACAGTCATGCAATTATCTTAGCCAATGCTTGAATACAACATTTATCCATATTCCGTAAATTTCTAGATGCCTTCCAATCTCTACCAGAACATTTTTAAGAGTGTGCATAACTCCTAACATGTCAGGAAAGAGGTTTCATTCTAGATAAGTAGCAATGGAATGTTGTACAGTGCCATAGCCCACTTACCCATGTATATTAGTAGTATACTGTTCATCAATGCAACTATTCTAATATGCATAATACACAACCTAATTCTAGGAACATAAGCATATACAACATTATTTAAACAAACAACTATGTAAGAAATGACAATTCAAATACTTATCTTTGTTTGATTGTTGGATTGACTCCCTCTCAGTCTTTGCTTCTTTTCTACAACTCCATTATGATATGGATTGTGAGAAGTGGCCAACTCCCTCTGAATACTTGCATCCTTGCAGAAACTACTGGAGTGTGCTCCCTCTTGATCTTTGCTTCCTGGATTACCTGTTCTTGAACTTATATTCATTCTCAATCCCTATGCATGCTTGTTAGTATCATCATTGTGTTATCCTCTAGGTCTCATACATAATCAAACATTCATTAGTATAATCTTAATATTATCAAAACACAATAATCTCAAGCATGCATAGTCAGGATCATTTCAAAAACAGATAATAAACATTAGTATTCAAGGTTTCAGGGAAGTCTTCTTTTACTTATACATATTCTTATTTGATCATAGGACTCTTCTGGTTAGTTAAATCATCAATCAAGATAAGAGATATAATATGCATAAAACCCGTGATTATTCAAACCTATACCTTTATGATTCTTCTGGTTAGTCATATCATCAATTATGGTAGGAAACATAATATGCATACAACCATGACTATTCAAACCTATGCCTTCATGAATAATCATTATTAACAACACAACAGTATAAGATCCTAACACAAGGTAGGATTCTAGCTTGATATAGGAAAAACCTACCTGGATTAGCATGCTAGCTAGTTATGTCTAACATACCCGCATAATGTCTTCTGGTTCTCTGCAATGACTTGTGCTAGTAACCTGCATGTCTCATAAGTTAACCATTGTAGAACCAAGTTATACATACCTCGTAAGTAGATCTTCTATATGATCCATGACAATGGATGAATTTTTGTCTTCATGTCACCATGATCATATGTTCTTGAAGTAGAACATGATTTGTCTTTCTTGGTGTACCTTTTATGTTAGAAGACAACATAAACCTCATACAACACCATAATGCATTAGTACAATCATAAGTGTCAACACCCTAACCAATGAATATCTTCTATCATGCATTCATAATTTTGTTAAGGTGATACGACAAATCTAAAATCAAGATTGTACTAACCGTAATAACATGAAGACAAACATACCATAAACTTAATCATGAACAAATATCGAAAAATACCTCGATGAGTCATACCTGTCAAGATTGCTTGTAATATTCTTATGGAAGGCCTTAGCCTCATCTCCCTCTGAAACAGGAAATTCTTCACTTATGCAGGTGACCAATCCATCATCTTCTAGGTGTTAGGATATTTAGACACTTAGGAGTTAGTTAAGATCAACTTGTGTAATATATCCATTAGGGATAGTGTGTTTCTTTAGTATGCATTTGTAAATACTTAATCCGATGGTCACGATATGTTTCCGACATAGAGTGATCCGACGGCTCAACTTATCTTAGATCAAACCTAACCTTGATCTGTGGCTTAACACCCGATTGGTCCATGATCTCTATTTAAAGAGCATGGAGGGTCATTGTTTACTTGATCGATTATGAGAAGCTCATTTGTAAATTTCTTTCTTTGCATAATAAATTGTCCCGTACAAGCTATTAGGCCGGGGTCGTGGAATGTTTCCCTCAAGAGGGTTTAAACCACGTCAAAACATTGGTGTGTTGATCTGTGATCTGTTTGTGTGAAGTGGTTGCTCTTAGTGTTCGGTCCTTTGGTAGTACCCTGTCATACTCGAACACTAGGATTAACACAATCCACTTGATTTGCAAGAACTGGATCTGGAGCTGTAATAGGGTTTGTAAGAGAAACCCCAAAAATTCAAACTTTGAATTTCAAACTTCTGAAAGGACATAAATATGTGCCTTGATGAGCTAATCAAGCTGGTATATTCAGAATTTGAAAACTGCAAAGTTTCACCTCTCAAAATTGCCTTTTAGATTTTCGAATTCACTGAGGAGGACCCTGAATTAGGGTTTGAGTTTCCCAAAGCTTCACCCAACCAAAATATTTGATTCAAAACTCTAAGCTTTAAATTTTCTGAGGAGCTTCCAGCCGTGGTCACAGATTTCCAAAATTCCAATTTTTGCAAAAGCCCTAATTTTCCATCTTTCCGATCAAAGTCCCAAACTGGGGTTTGATCAAGCTCGACCTTCTGCCCAACCAAAAAATCTGATCTTGGTCTCTAAATTTATATTTTGATGAGTAGCATCCAGCCGTGGTCTCCGATTACAAAATTACAACTTTCTCCGAAGCCCTAAATTCCGAAAGCCATGAATGAAGGTACTAAAAAATAATTCTGTTTTGACAGAAATATGTACCTGATTGTTTCTGGTGTAACTCTGAACTTTTCAATCCACAGGGTCTACAAATTTTTATTGAGATAGCCCGACCTGTTATCTTTCTATCCCAATAGGTATGACCTCAATTGGTTTCTCTGAGAGAGAGTTATGCCAAGTGTCGCAATGTGAACTGTTTATGGGATAATACAAGAGAGCTAACTTGTACGTCATTCCACGTGTCACTGGTTCAACTTCGGCCTTTGAAAAATTTTCCTGAGATATACGGTCTGTTTACTACCTGTCATTTTTTACTAAATTTCATTTGGAGCTTCCTAGCCCAAGTTATGATCTTTTTCCCAAGGTCGCCTTATTTTGACTCAGATCTGGAAGAGGCAGAAACCCTATATTGTACAGATCATAAATCACAAAGTACAAGGAATTAGAGGTTTTCCTTTGGACACAAGGTACATGGGGATCTTATCGTCTACCTGTAAAAGTTTCAGATCCGAAAACTTCTCCAAAACGGAATTATAGCGAAAGTGCTATGATGACTGGTTTTTGCTATATCAAGCCCTAGCATTGTAAGTGCAACAAGTGTCATACATGCCATATCATGCCTTCTTTATGGCTAGCTCTGATACCATGTTAAATTTTCAGAATTTAATTCAATCTAATCTAGGATCTTAACTGAGAGAACAACATGTACAACAAATCTACATCATATAAATCATGGACACAATAATGCAAGCACACAAGAGACATAGAGTTTACTTGGGGAAAACCATAAAGGTGAAAAACCCCAATAACTTCCTCGCAGATAGATAGAGAAATTATACAACTAGAATAAAAGAGATAGTCTTCTCCTAGCAGCAGAGCCTCCTCCTCCACAAGTGCGCCACTCTCCCAAGTGTGAGTCAAAGAATAGAATGTGTAAAATGAGAGAGACACACCCTCTATTTATACACTAACTTGACTTGACCTTTACTTAACTAGCTCGGCCTCAACTTAACCACTTAACATAATGCTGACTAGGCCGACCCCCATTAGGGTGGTCTAATAACCCTTTGACCCACATGGCCGACCCCCAATAGGGTGGTCTAATAACCCTTTGACCCACATGACTTATACAGGGCCGACCCCAACAAGGTGGTCTAATAACCCATCAAGTATAAGTTACGACACTTACAATATAAATGACGACACTTCTGTATAGAGGAATAATAACATCTCTATAGGAATACAACCACTTTCGTATAGAGGAATAATAACATCTCTATAGGAATACAATATACATATATGTGAAATACATTCTGAAGTTACATATACATCAACAACCAAGAGTCACTCAGAAACAGTGCTTAATGAGGAAGATTTCGACATGATTGCCGAAAAAGTCTCAGAGCAGATGGAAGAGCTGATGACAGACAAACAAAAAAAGGAGAAGGCCATACAGGATGACCTACAAAAGAACTAGCTTGCACTGCAAGGACTGATGTAGAAGATGGAGGATGTGCAGAAGAGACTACCCGTGCCGCGTGACTCAGAGTCAGAAGGGAGGTCCGGAGGAACCTCGTAGCAGAACCCCCAGAGCTAGCCATCATGCTACCAATGAAGACAAGACTCGTCCATTTTGGACTCGATGACCATCTCACTGCCGATGTCAGAAGAAGTGCTTCTGGATACAAAGAATGTCGAGCACGTAGGGCTCAACTTGGCCAAGATCCCGCTACCAGGTTTGCACTATCTGCACCTGCAGATTGGGGATGAGATGCGTGATAGAATTGCTGTTGCAATGAAGGGAGAAGCTGAACTGCAAGCAGACAATAGACAACTCCAGGAGTCAAGCTTGCACACTGTGATGCAACTGCACGATGAATAGGACCGATGGCTGCGATTGGAGGCCACTATTACTTCTGTCGCAAAGGATATTGAAGAGTTGCGGGTCCAAGATGATCCTGCACATAGCGTTCTGAGGATAAGAGACATGGTGCGCTCCCTCAAAATAGAAATGCAAGACAAGGAAGTCCTCTATGAGGTTGAAATCGCCTTCCTCAAGGAAAAAATCAACCCACAAGTTGTATTAACTGAGTAGCAGTTAAGAGAACAAGCAGTTAACGCCGCAGCACAGAACATGACCATTGAGATGGCTAAGTGCCAAGATTTTTTGGTGAAGACTTCAAAGGCATTTACTTGATCCGGATTTATGTGGGAACGAAACAAAAGATAGCATATACAGAGATATATTGCAAATAACACAGTGATACAGTAAACACATATTCTATTAAATAGCGGAAATAGAACAGACTGTAAAATACAATAGCTAGAATGGTGGTAGCTATCTCTGAGAAGAGATGTGGCCTCTATGCTCATTCGTGCCAAGATGAATAGAAAGAGAGGCCGAAAGGGCCTATTTATCATAACCATGAGATAAATAATCCCAAACATCCAAAAACCTAATCCTAGAAGATGAACCGTCATAAAGTTTGCGGCCCCAAGGTGGTTAGTTGAACAGTCAACTTCCCGGGGTCATAACTTTTGCATACGATCTCTGTTTGGGGCGCTCGGTAGCCCGTTGGAAAGGTCTATCCGAGATTTACAACTTCCGAATGGTTCCAAATGTATGCTGTAGGCAACCATTTGGTCCCCCAAATCGCCAAAAAAATGTCGTTTAGGGCCTCAAAATGGCTCCGAAAGTTCAGGACCCGAAAAACTACTAAAAATAGTAATTTACCAAAATTGCCAGAAGACTGTTTTGAGCCAGTTGGAAGAGGTGGGCCGCCACAGATATCCACCAGGATCAATCCTCCCTCCTTAGGAAGCAATGGTCTCCATTGCGTTAAATCCCTTGTCATATGTCGAGCTGTGTGTCGAGTTGAGCTCTTGGTGCGACATTTGTTGAAGTGGAAAGGTTGCCTTACTTTGACATCTTCAGAGGGTTGTAATTGTTGTTGATGGATGCGATAGAGCTGTTCAACAGTTTTGGTTGTTGTGGTATCCTTGGTATGCACCGGTGTGGATGGTTTCTTTTTGGAGGGGCCCCTTGAATGCGTGGCCTTGCACTGTAGAGGTACCCGAATAGGCGATGTTGCACTAACTTTGTGTTTTTCTTGTTTCTGCTGAGTAGAAGGATAATCTGCAGAGGTTGTGGATGTCTTCGCGATCTGATGTTCACATCTAGTGGCAATTGCGAATAGGGAAAATTTCCCAGTGTGGGAGATTATCTTCCTTCCCTGCTCGTTTGGGCAGGTGCAACTATCTCTGGTATCCGATAGAGTTGTCCTCCCAAAGTGACAATGACACTGCGAGGTCGTGATTCATATACAGAATGACGCTTCCACATATATGGTTGTCCTAAAAGAACATCACATACTTCAAGTGGGGCCACATCACACAATACCTCATCTTTGAAGGGCTTGATTCCATATGGTAGGTGACATTGGTGACTGACACGGATCCTTCGTCCTTGGCTTAGCCATCCAATGGTGTATGGTTGTGGGTGTGTCATTATTGGTAGCTCCAATCTCTTGATGACTTCTTCTAAGATCAGGTTCTTCTGGCTGCCGCTGTCCACAACAAAGTGTAGGGGAATTCCCTTCACCCACATCTGTGAGTGGAAAAGGCGCTCCTCTGCCTCTGACTCTTCAGGCTCCTCTGGCTGAATCTGTGTGGTGGAAACAACGGCACTGGGTTCTGCATCAATGATCTGCTTCCGTTTTTGCGCGGCTGTGAAATTAGGTTCCGAGTTAGAGTAGGAACTGGGATCTGATTCTGAAGCTTTGATCTCAGCCACCAATGACTGTTTTGAGCGACAATCATCAGTGTTGTGCCAGGGACTTTTGTGTCCTTCTTTGTCTTTTCTTTACCCTTCTTCGCTTGTGGTTGGGACTGGTTGTCCTTTTCCTGCCCCGTGTTCTGCGAGCCAGAGTTTCCCTTGCCCTGCTTCTGCGCAGGTCCGAAGTCACACTTGTTCTTTTTCTAAAATTTCTGCTCAATTTTGACAGCATATCGATAGGCGGATCCGAGTGAAGAGATTTCTAGGAAATCCATCTCTGTTCGGATGTACCGGTGTAGGCCACAACGATATTTCAGTACTAGGTGCTGCTCGGAGTCCTTGATACCTAGCTTTGTGCGCAAGGTATGAAATTTGTTGGTGTACTCTGACACCGTTTGGTCCCTCTCTTGATGCAGAATCGTCCATTTTGTGTACTGGTCATCATAGTTTCCAACAGGGTAATATTGTTCCTTAACAGCATCTATAAAAGAGGCCCAAGTGGGATTGGAATATTCAAACAATCCAGACTCGTTTGATGAGTTTTGCTCACAATAAGTTTCCCACCAATTTTTGACATGGGGGACGGCCTTAAGGAGTGCAAAGATGATCTTTTCCCTGTCGAAAAATGTGTGGACAGAGAAATACCCTTCTAGTAGATTCAACCATTTATCTAGGGCATCGGCATCGATTTGGCCTTCAAATAAAGGGATATCAAAATTAACTTGTACCTTGAAGGGAGTCGTATCTCCGAAATGGCTGCTCATTGAGGGTGCATTTGCCGCTGTTGGCATGCGTTGAAGGATCTGGACAAAATTATCCATCATATCATTCCTCTGTCGCACGAGGGCTTCCTCGAGAAACAACTTGATAGGATCTACTGCTTCGTCGTCTCTCTTTTCTTTCGCCATGGGAGGTCGTTTGGGGCGGCGAGAGTGATCTTCCCCAAGTGAAACTAGTTCGAGACCCAACTCTCTGTATCCTGACCTCGTCGAGGACATGCACCGACAAACAATCAAAGAGCAGACCGCTCTGATACCACTGATCTGGATTTATGTGGGAACGAAACAAAAGATAGCATATACAGAGATATATTGCAAATAACACAGTGATACAGTAAACACATATTCTATTAAATAGCGGAAATAGAATAGACTGTAAAATACAATAGCTAGAATGGTGGTAGCTATCTCTGAGAAGAGATGTGGCCGCTATGCTCATTCGTGCCAAGATGAATAGAAAGAGAGGCCGAAAGGGCCTATTTATCATAAGCATGAGGGAAAGAATCCCAAACATCCAAAAACCTAACCCTAGAAGATGAACCGTCATAAAGTTTGCGGCCCTAAGGTGGTTAGTTGAACAGTCAACTTCCCGGGGTCATAACTTTTGCATACGATCTCTGTTTGGGGCGCTCGGTAGCCCGTTGGAAAGGTCTATCCGATATTTACAACTTTCAACTAGGCTCAAATGCATGCCATTGTCAACCATATGGTCCCCCAAATCGCCAAAAAAATGTCGTTTAGGGCCTCAAAATGGCTCTGGAAGTTCAGGACCCGAAAAACTGCTAAAAATAGTAATTTACCAAAATTGCCAGAAGACTGTTTTGAGCCAGTTGGAAGAGGTGGGCCACCCCCGATATCCACCTGGATCAATTTAATGCCCTTGAAGAGGATCCAGTGCTACTGCAAGTAAAGACCGCAGTAAAGGAAAAGCAGTCCGCGCTTGAAAAATTGTATGCAGAAGTCAAGGCCCTGCCACCCAGGGATAAACTGCCAAGGTATAAGGAGATCTCAAGTTTGAAAAAAGAGGTCCAAGGATTAAGAGAAAAAGAGACTGAGATGGATAATCAGTCGCAGCAACTCCTGGAGGATGCCACAACAGTATTGTTGTAGATCGAAGACAAGATGAAAGATCTATGTGACAACTAGGAACAGGTACAAGGACAGATTGGAGAAGAGATAACCCCAACATTTCTTGACACAGTAAAGCATGTCAAGCAAGACACCAAGGAAGCAGTGGATCAATTGATCAGCACTTACAATTAGTTCACAGCCAAGATAGCTCCACAAGTCGCGGAGCAGATCGAGAAGGCTGAAGCAAAAGGTGGCTCGGGGACGATCCACATGTAAGTGTTAGGGGCATGTTGGGCCTGGCCCAAGATGGGGCAATTTTGGATAACACAAGGAGGTTGAACTGCGGAGATGAGCGCAGCTCAACAAATGATATAATTTTGTACAAGTATGGGGGATGCTATGAAGTTGTGCGCAGAAACCAAATTTTGGCAGTACCACGACGATTAGCGCTGCAAGGAAGTAGTGCTGCGAAGTTATCAAGCCACGTGGAGCCAGCAAAGCAGAGTGCTGGACAAAGGATAGGTATAGGTACCAGATAGACCAGTGGTGGTCTAATTTTGGCAAAGATGCTCCAGGAGTGCCGAGCGGTGGGCACGAGCAAATCAGGAAGGTGGCCAGTTGTACGAGTCCGTTGGGTGAAGAACAACTCAGGGAAATCGACATCTTGGCGTGCAAAGTGGTACAAGACCGTTAGAGTAAGGGCGGCTCGTGAAAGTGACTTGTTGGCGTGCATGTGACAGAGAGGCCAATAGCGACAGGACGAAGGCATGGAGGACCGCCATGATGGAGCACTCGCTACCAGAGCCAGGAGTTCGGTTTAGAGAAACCATGCTAGTTTTTTAAACCCTAAGGGTTTCTGCCTCGACATTGTAAATACATGACCTACGAGCATGATCTATTTAAGGAGGCACTTTTGTATAGGGAAGGGGTTCTTTTTGGTTTTGGGGATATTGAGGGTAACTCTTAGAGAATATTTATCTAAAGCTTGTATTATTAAATCTCGCTGAGTCGAACATATTGTAAAGGCTTTGCAGCTGAGTGCGTAGAGACCTGGCCGAGAGAGAAGAGAGTCTGTAGCTGAGTGCGCAGACTAAGAGCGGTTGTCCCCTTCCCATTAAGAATATATATAACAACCGTTCTTGTGGACGTAGCTTCCCACCCGGGGAAGTGAACCACGCTAAATACTGTGTAATGTGATGTGGTTGTGTAGTGTGCATTCATCTGTTTTCTGTAAATGAATGCCTGAACTTTCCCTTGCATACTGTTATGGTTGGACTGTTGTATGTATTTTCCATCAGGAGAGTATGGAAATAATATGTTAAGTCTGCATGAATGGTTGAATGGTGAATGTTTAAGTCTTTATGTATGAAGTAGTAACGAATCAGTTATTCGGCTAAGTGTTAGGATATCGCTTAAGTAGTTTCATATTACGCAGTAAGAAGGATCTAGGGTAGTTGATCGACCTCTGTAGCACATGTTGAGCAGTGGATACCCTAAATGGATGAATGAATGACTGAATGAAGGATTAGTGGTAATAACTTCAAAACCTTAGTTATCTCCAGTGTTTCAATTCATAGTGTGAGCTGCGTAGACCGTGGTCACATGAGAAGTCCCGCAGTAGAAGGACCTAGAGGCGCGGATTGCGGTGTTGTCCCTCACCACGCAGTCTTTCCTCACAGCGCTTTCCCCCTACCGCGTTGCACAGTACGTCCGACTAAAAAAATCATCACATACTATGGAAACCTGATTCCGCAATACCCCATAGATACACCTCGGGTGAGACCTCAACCTGCTTGCAGGTTGTTTCCAAAAGGGCTAGTGCGAAGGGGTTTTGTTGGTCAAAGGGGGAAACCTCGAAGAACCTGGGTCTTACTGAAAACCTCTGGGTCATCATATGATAATCCAACAGTGGGTACCCCATAATCCTAGGGAGGCCATGGCTAGCAACGATAGACGCCTATATAGGATGTAGATCTGGAAATGTGAAAATCACTAGTGGGAAGGCTAGAAAGAAGATCACAATTTACCCTCCAGCAAGAAAATCTACAAAAATAGAATATCAGAATTGGACAGATGACTATATTGATATAAAATACCAGGACATACAGCCTTTTCTTACCATCGAAGTTTCCTTATATCTAAAGGGTATTGATGAATACAGACATTTAGATAGATTTATTCAAAATGCATCTTCTAATCATGATATTCTTGTATATTTTTTTGAAACAGATCAGCAACAAGAAGATAAAGATTCACCCCACAACTTTGATAGAATGTGGGAAGAAGTGCTCTCACTTGAACAACAGTCACCACAAATCAAAACAGTCAAGATCATGCTTGGAAAGACAGTTAATATTAACTCCAATTTGGAGCGAGAACAAGAACAACAATTAATGAAGGTACTCTCATAAAACAACAAGGTTTTTTCATGGACATACACTGACATGAAGGGTATCCACACAGACATTTGCAAGCATTACATATATATCAAAAAAGGCGTTGTACCCAATTAGACAACCTCAAAGAAGGATGAACCCAACATTAAAGGATATAGTCAAATTGGAATTACAGAAGTTATTGGATGCAGGGTTTATCTACCCAATCTCAGATAGTGAAGTGGGTCTCACCATTGGTAATAGTCCCTAAGAAAGGAGGGAAGTGGAGGATATGTGTGGATTCTAGAGAACTCAACAAGGCAACTAAAAGAGACCACTTCCCTCTACCATTCATTGACCAAGTATTGGACGACACTGGTTGGCAATAAATTCTTCTCATTTTTGGATGGATTCAATGGATATAATCAGATCCTAATCCACCCAGTTGATCAGGATAAAACCACATCTACATTCCCATGGGGCACTTATGCATATAGAGTGCTACCCTTTGGACTCTGTAATGCCCCATCAATATTTCAAAGAGCCATTTTGAGCATATTCTTTGATTTCATCTATGATCAGATGGAAGTCTACATGGATGACTTCACACCCTATGGCCAAAAATTTCACCAAGAATTATAGGATCTTGAATTAGTATTAAAAAAATGCATCGAAATGAGCTTATGTCTAAGCAATGACAAATGCAGGATGCTGATGCAAGAGGGCATAGTGTTGGGACACCATATCTCACAAAGAGGCATTGAAGTTGATCAATCAAAAGTCACGGTCATTAGGACACTTCCACCACCTATCAAACAAAGAGATGTGCGAATTTTCCTTGGGAATAAATGCTACTACAAAATATTTATAGAAAGTTATAGAAAAATTGTTGCACCTATGTTTACTCTTCTAACAAAGATACATAATTCATCTGGACCAAGCATTGTATGTTAGCATTTGACAACCTCAAAGAGAAGACAATCACAGCCCCCAATACTCCAAGGACCCAATTGGACACTACCATTCCACATACATTATGATGCTTCAGATAAGGCCATTGGATTAGTCCTTGGGAAAGAAGAATAAAAGAGACCATATGCCATATATTACACTAGCAAAAACTTGGCAGGAGTTGAACTCAATTATACAATCACAGAAAAGGAGTTCTTGGTTGTCATACATGCAATAAAACAAAATCAGGCACTATATCACTGGATACCAAGTCTTTCTCCACACCGACCTCTCAGCAATCAGGTACCTTATGAATAAACCTAATACAAGTTCTAGAATTATTAGATCGCTACTCCTCTTGCAAGAATTTGACATAACAATCCTGGATAAGCTATGCAAACATAAAATGGTAGCAGATTTTCTGTCTAGACTGACCCATGGACAGGACAGTGAATTGGTAAATGATAACTTCCCTGACGAGAACCTCTTTGCAATCTCAACAAAAATACCATGGTTTGCTAACATAGCAAACTACTTAGTATCTGGTAAATTTCCACAAATTACAGCTACCAAAGAGAAGTGCAAAATCATAAGAAAAAGTGCAACTTACACATTGACAGAAGGGATGCTTTTTAAAAAAGAGACAGACCAAAATATTGAGAAGATGCATCAGAGAAGATGAAGTCCATGATATACTACATGCCACCCATAATGAGCCACGTGGAGGACATTATGCTGCAAAAAGAACAGCCTATAAAGTATTTCAAATTGGATATTATTGGCCAACACTTCACAAGGACTCCTATGATTATGTATCACATTGTGATGATTGTCAACAAATGAGGAAGCCTACACAAAGAGAAGAAATGCTTCTACATCCCCAAATATATTTGGAAGCATTTGAGAAATGGGGATTTGATTTTGTTGGTCCATTTAACCCCCCATCAAATCAGAAAAGGTATATTTTAGTATGCACCGATTACCTGACAAAGTGGGTAGAAATGGCAACACTTGTAGCAACAAATGAAACAAATGTGGAAATTTTTTTTTACAGAACAAATATTCCACAGATTTGGAGTTCCAAGAGAGTTATTTTCTAACCAAGGAACATAGTTTACATCCAACCACATCGAGGACCTGCTTCGAAGAAACAATGTTAAACATCGAAGGTCCTCTTCCTACCACCCTCAAGCTAATGGTCAAGATGAAGTGACAAACAGAGAATTTGAAATACCTTTTGATCCACATCACAGTTGGCATTTGTTGTCGGATGCTAACTTCGACACATCTTAGACCAGTCATCGCTATTGATACAGCTTCGACAAGTTTTGACACAACATGACTTCAACAACTTCAGTACTGTGACATGTTCCACACCTTCGACATGTTCAGCAAGCTCACAATTCACGACATTGGCATACAACGTCGACATGCGACCAGTGATTGTCGAACTTCAATAGACTGTCTCTCTGTCTCCCAGTCGACTGTAACAATTGAATAGTTGAACTGTTCTAAATTCTTCTTTGTAACTGAACGTAGTGGGCAGGAAGCCAAGCGTCTCATATTTCTATATAAGCATGTAAATTATTGTAACATACATCAGATCTTTATCTTGATCAATCTAGAATAGTTCGCATTCCTGCATATTGTTTGTGTGTATTTGTGTTATCTGTATTGCATAATCTTGTTTTTGCTCATTCTATTTTTTTAAGCTTCCGCCATAATAGAGCCGACTCATTTAGTCGAACTATTTTCCCCCTCGTGCTTCCTGGACACAATACAGATCATTGGTATCAGAGCGTACTCAATTTTCTTGCTTAAGTTCTGTGTATACACTTCCCTCGAAGTTACCTGACTTATGTCGGTTCAAACGCGTTCGTAATCTCAGCAATCCAAGCAGATGCAATCTCTAGATATGAAAGAAGAAACAAATGATAGACATGCAGCCGACGAGACAGCATAGCTTATTGAGCAAGCTCTGGCTCGACAATGAATTGAAATTTTCACCCAATTCAATGAGATTCTCTTGCGATTCACTTCGACATCCAGAGGATCCTCGATGATAACTCACTTCGATAAAATCAGCCCTTTCAAAGTGCAAATTAATCTCGACATACCGAATCTTGAAGGAAAGATTGACGTGGAATCCATCGACAATTAGGTGCAACAATTGGAATCCTATTACGCTGTAAATCAACTCTTCGAATCTGAAAAAGTCACCATTGCATCCTTAAAGATGTCAACCTCCGTGCACTGCTGGTGGGAGAACCTCTTGACAAAGATGGAGAAAAACGAAGACCCCATCAACACATGGGATAAATTCATCGAACACATCCGGAAGGAATTTTACCCACCGAAATACCTTGAGTAGCAGTATAAGAAGTGGCAGCAACTAAGGAAATGGAAATACCAATCAGTACAAAGTTACACCGACGATTTCTATCGACTCATGGCAAGACTTGGCGTCCAAGAAGAAGAGAAATTACTTGTTCTGAAATACACTAGCAGATTGTCTCAGTACATCCAGCAGGAGATGGAATTTTTAACTATCAATATGCTTGTGGATGCTTTCCACTATGCCAACAAACTGGAAACCAAGCAGAAAGGAAAATCACATTTCGAGAAAAATTCGACATCAGGAAGACCACCCGATAAAAGGATACCAGCCGACTACGACAAGTCGAGATCTTTTCAGCCGACACCACCAAAGCCTGACAACGGTAAGAAGTATTTTTACAAGAAGGAACGTAGCAAACAACTGCTGAACAGAAAATGGTGCAATTACCACCACTCATCTTGGCATGATACATATGAATGCAAAGCTCGGAAGACATTTTTGGTGAACGTGTCGACCTCCGACGCATTCGACAAGATGGTGGAAGAATCTGATCCAGACACGACGACCTGTTTGACCTCGACAACTCAAGCAACCTCGACTATTGTTGATGAGGAGGAATGAGAGCGCCTGTTCCATAGATGGATATGGGTCCAAAGAAACCCATTGCATCTGATTGGGGACAATGGGAGCCAAAAGAACTTCGTTTCTGAAGAACTAGTGAATAAATTAGGTCTTGTCACCACTCCGCATCCTCAACCTTACAACATTGGTTGGATGAAGGATGGACAAGAACTACGGATCACGTGACAATGCAAACTCGCCTACTTCATAAAACCTTTTGAAGATGAAGTACTCTATGATGTGGCACCACTCTCCGTAGGCGACGCCCTGTTTGGGAAACCTTACCTCTGGGATAGACATGGAAGTTATCAGTCACGGCCTCAGAAGGTGATTATCAAAATCCGAAATCGATGGTTCAGCATACCAGAGCGTCAACTACATCGATGGTTGCACTGATATATTCCAAACAAACAAAGAAGCTCATCAATCATGCTCATAAATTTGCATTAATCATGATCAAGCTGCAACATTCTAAGAATATTGCAACAATGAGTCGAGTCACTAACCAATGCAGCTCTCGACAGAAGTAGCAAGTCGATCATATTCTCGATGAGTACCAGAACCTCTTTCAAGCTCTAGACGGAGTACCTCAGTAATGCCAGGTAAAACAATCCATTGAACTTGTTCCTGGTTCTTCATTTCCTAACACATCTGTTTATAGAAGATCTATTCTAAAAAATGAAGAGATTCCCAAACAAATCCGAGAGTTAATCGACAAAGGTCATATCCGACCTAGCTCCTCTCCTTGTGGAAGTCCAGTCATCCTAGTTCAGAAGAAAGATGGGACTTGGCGCATGTGCATCTACTACAGAGCTCTCAACAAAATATTGGTGAAGAAGCTCATCAATCATGCTCATAAATTTGCATTAATCATGATCAAGCCGCAACATTCTAAGAATATTGCAGCAATGAGTCGAGTCACTGACCAATGCAGCTCTCGACAGAAGTAGCAAGTCGATCATATTCTCGATGAGTACCAGAACCTCTTTCAAGCTCCAGACGGAGTACCTCAGCAATGCCGGGTAAAACAATCCATTGGACTTGTTCCTAGTTCTTCATTGCCTAACGCATCTGTTTACAGAAGATCTATTCTAAAAAATAAAGAGATTCCCAGACAAATCCGAGAATTAATTGAAAAAGGTCATATCCAACCCAGCTCCTCTCCTTGTGGAAGTCCAGTCATCCTAGTTCTGAAGAAAGATGGGACTTGGCACATGTGCATCTACTACAGAGCTCTCAACAAAATATCGGTGAAGAATTGGTACCCTCTGTCGCGGATAGACGAGCTTATCGAATGTCTGAAAGGTGCTAAATTCTTTACTAAGTTCGACCTCAAGTCGGGATACCATGAGATTCCAATCGAGCCCTTAGATGTGTGGAAAATTGCTTTCAAGACCAAGGAAGGATTGTTTGAATGGTTAGTCATGCCTTTAGGCTTAACCAATGCACTTGCGACCTTCATGTGACATATGGATAACCTTCTCCGACCTTTCATTGAAAAATGGGTTATTGTCTATCTCAATGACATATTGATTTTCAGTCGATCATGGGAAGAACATGTCGGACATCTTCGACAAGTCCTCGACAATCTCCAACAACATCGGCTCTATTTGAACATGGACAAGTGCTCTTTTGCGATGACCATCATCAAATATTTGGGGTATGTAATTGAATCTACAGGCATTCACGTCGATCCAGACAAAGTATAGATCCTCCAAGATTGGCCCATTCCTAGAAGCATTCAAGAACTAAGAAGTTTTCTTGGTTTGGCGAATTTCAATCGACGATTCATACTCGGCTTCAGTCACATAGCTTGGCCCTTGAATCAGTTGATGAAAGGAAACAAGAAAACTGTCTTTCAATGGATAGAAACACATCAAGCAGCTTTTGAATAGCTCAAACACAGGCTCTGCACTACACCAGTACTTCTGTTACCTGATTTTCATCAGCCCTTTGAGATTGAGACAGACGCACTGGACTATGCCTTGGGCGCAGTGATCACTCAGTCTGGTCACCCAGTCACTTTTAATTCCGAGACTTTTAACGACACGGTTAGAAGATACTCGACATACAAAAAAGAACTGTATGCCATTGTGCAAGCTCTCAAGCAATGGAGGCATTACATCCTTGGCAAGGAAACGGTTATTCTTATTGATCACAAGCCTCTACAATTCACTCCGACACTAAAAGTTGCAGACAAACCGACAAATCCAGTGGATTAATTACCTACAACAATTTCAGTTGGTGATTAAGTATCGAAAAGGCAAGGCTAATACCGCTGCAGATTGCCTTAGTCAACCACCCATTACTATCCTTTTGAAAATGATGAGTATGCAGGGTTACGACACGACCACTTGGCAACAGTTGTACGAGGACGACAATGACTTCTCAACAGTCTACCGACAGTTACAAACTAACAAGTCATTGACCTTAGACTCTGAATACTTCCTGAAAGATACCTCGCTATACAAGATCGGACAGCTTTGTGTACCAACTGGTGAGCAACAACAACAACTCATTTGGGACACGCACTATAGCAAGATCGCAGGACACTTTGGAGTAGCAAAGACACTTGCTATTCTACAGAAGTATTTCTTCTGGCCTACACTTAAATTTGACATCAACAAGTACATTTGAGCATGCCTGGTTTGTGCCATTGCTAATCCACCTAATCGACGACAGGGATTGTACACACCTCTGCCAGTTCCTAGTCGACCATGGGAATCTATTTCTATGGACTACTTGACGGGTCATCCTACTACCAAACATCAACATGACGCAATATTAGTAGTAGTCGACCGATTTTCCAAGATGGCCATTCTCATACCATAAGGAAGACCACGACATCGCAGCAGACTGCTCAGTTCTTCTTTAAACATGTTTGGAAACACTTTGGTTTGCCCACAACCATCATTTCCGACCGAGATGCCAGATTCGTTAGCATCTTTTGGAAGACCCTTTGGCAACAGCTAGACACACGACTCTCATTGTCGACAGCTTTCCATCCTCAGACCGATGGATAGACAGAAGTTGTGAATTGCTTGGTAGTACAACTACTTCGCATGTACAATCACTAGCATCGATGCACATGGGATGATATTCTTCCATACATTCAACATAGCGACAATCGTGCTCAACACAACTCTACAGGAAAGAGTCCCTTTGAATTCTGTTATGGATTTCAACCCTTAGCACCTATCAACTTGATCAGCTCCTCGACACAGCCAAACTCCGACACAGATCGCTATTAGCGAGAAGTTGATAAAGCAGTCAAGTTTCGAGAACAGATTTGCGACATCCAGCGACCATCACAGGATATGTTGCATAGAGATAATGAGAAAGTTAAGGCCCGACACAACAAGCATCACAATCCTCATACATTTCACATTGGGGATAAGGTTTGGATACATCTTAAGAAGAAGCGCTTCATAGGTCCTTTCAAGAAGTTAAAACCTTTGCGATATGGTCCATATAGCATTCTTCGATAGATTGGCGAGAATGCTTTCCAGCTCAACATTCCTGCTTTCCTGGGTCTGCATCTAGTCTTTAATGTGGATCTACTTCGACCATACCATGCACCCTTGTTGGAACATAATGATTTCTCAACAGCAAATTCCGCAGACATCAATCCAGATATTCAGGAGCCTTTTCCTTGCAACACCATTGTGGGACAACGGGTACGCCTTATAAGGACGGACACAATTCCCTTGTTTCAGGTTTCCAAAGCTGGCCAGATGCCATCTCAAGGAAAGTGGTACTCTGCTGCTGAAGTGATTGACAATTTTCCTCACCTTCGCAAGCAACAATGGAGTCCATTGTTTCTTAAGGAAGGAGGTCTGATCCACATCGCAGTTGGCATTTTTTGTCGGATGCTAACTTCGACACATCTTAGACCAGTCATCGCTGTTGATACAACTTCGACAAGTTTCGACACGACATGACTTCGACAACTTCAGTACTGCGACATGTTCCACACCTTCGACATGTTCAACAACCTCACAGTTCACAACATCGGCATACAATGTCGACATGCGACCAGTGACTGTCGAACTTCGACAGACTGTCTCTCTGTCTCCCAGTCGACTATAATGGTTGAACAGTTGAATCGTTCTAACTTCTTCTTTGTAGCTGAACGTAACAGGAAAGCACCCAAGCGTTGTATATTTCTATATAAGCATGTAAATTATTGTAACATACATTGGATCTTTATCTTGATCAATGTAGAACAGTTCGCATTCCTGCATATTGTCTGTGTGTATTTGTGTTATCTGTATTGCATAATCCTGTTTTTGCTTCTTTTTGTTTTTTTAAGCTTCCACCATAACAGAGCTGACTCATTCAGTCAAACTGTTGTCCCCCTCGTGCTTCCTGGACACGATACAGATCACCTTCAACAAAGATAGTAGAACTACACAAAAGAGATTGGGTAGACAGATTGAGTCAGGCAATTTGGGCTTATAACACAACATGGAAAACAACAACATGATTTTCCCCATATGAGTTGGTATATGAAAAGAAAATAATGCTCCCCATTGAATTTGAAATTAAGACATTGAGAATTGGAGCCATCTTAAACATGCAACTCTCAGAAATGCAAGAAGAACTTATGCTCCAGCTAAACTAGCTGGATGAGCACCACCAACAAGCCCTCGCACACACTGAAATTATCCAGCAGCAAAGAAAGAAATGGCATGACAAAAACATCAAATATAAGAAATTCAAAGAAGTTGATGGGCACTACTATATGATTCTAGGTTCCAAATTTTTCAAGGCAAACTCATCACCAGATGGCTCAGACCCTACATCATTGACATAATCTATGACAATGGAGCATTTAGAATCACAACAATTGATGAAACATAATTCCCCATGTTGGTGAATGGACATCGACTCAAGTTGTACAAGAAACCACAGTCTAGGGAGGAGTTCACACAAACACTCTATTAGAGAAATCTAATGCTGATAGAGAACTTAGATAATAACTGATTATATTAAAAAAAAAATTAAAAAAAATGAAGAAATTATGAAATCTACTCAGGATTACGTGAAGATAGAAATGAAGGGAGTAGATCTATACCAATGGAGATCTATGGTTGCAAAAAAATCTCGCAAAGGTAATATACTTGCTCTAAAATGGTTTTCAATATGGGCGGAATGATGTTAACACTGCACACAAATAAACAGTCAGATGAATATATAAAAACAAATCTACAGTCAATAACTCTTGTGCAGATTTAACATGCAAGAATAAATAAACTTCTCAACTCAGTGAAATATTGGTAGACTCCACATGTGTCAACGATGAAGATCTGTTGAAGAAGTGAATCTACAGTGGTTGTTCATTTCTTGGATACAACAATCACGTGCAAACAAATTTTTTAATTCGTGAAGTCTGGTAGGGACCATGCTTCTAAATGGTCGAGATGGGGATTGGATTTCGATCAATGGTTGACAAATGAATCAAGCGAGCCAGCAAGCAAATTTCAGCAAAGAGAAGAAATGAATCAAGCAAGACAGCAGAAAGACAAAATCAGCCAGAGCAAATATCAAGCTATCCAGACCAAGCATCAATGAGCACAATTCAACAAAATATCCAATCAAGTGAGCCATCAAAGAAATCAGCCAAGTAAAAGAGAAAAAAATAAAAAAAATTACAAAGAAACCTGTGCAAGGAGTACAAGAGAAATATTCAGAAAATCAACACAGAAAATCAACCAAGCCAACACAAAAAAACAACAAGAAAAAAGAATGCAAATGCAAAATTAAACAAGACAAAAATCCAATCAAGCGAGCCAGCAGAAGAACCACCAAGCAATATTCAAAAAATTAGAAGTAAAATTTAGCGAGCTAGAAAATCATTGAAAAGTTATATTCAACAAAATAAAAGGTCAAATCAAGCAAGCTAGCATACAAACTCAAGCAAGCAAATGACAAAAAGCAAGTGAGCCAGGTGAAAAAAATCATAAAAGCATAACTACTGACATGACAAAAATAACTACAGACACAGGAAAAATCTACTACGGAATCCCGCGCCCGTGCAAACAAGCCCACATCATCCACTAAGGTATGCTAGCATAACAGGTAATCACTGAACTCTTTTTTTTATTTTCAAATCAAATCATTCCCCCCCACAAAAACGACTATTTTTCAAGTTGAGGACAACTTTTCACTCAATTCGGCGACACGGTTCAGGGTTTTTCTGGGTCATGATGACCTACTCTAGCCATGGTAGGAGAATGAAGACCTCCATAGCCGCCATATCCTTGAATGATCAAACCATCAATGAAATGTGCAATAATGTAAAGGAATGCATAAGACGGCAAACATGATGCACAATAATGAGTATGAGTGCATAAAAATAGCAAAATAAGACAGCGGGATATGCAAGAAGACCCTATTTATCAATATAAGTTTCTCATAAAGGAACAATACTGAAAGTTGGACTCGCCACTCAATCAGCAAGCTTCCCACAATCCGACGATCGATCCCAAATAGATGGGTAAGTCCTCCACCACTTAAAGCTTTGTATTTTGATGATTATTTAGCAAACTCAGAAATGACAAAGGGATTCAAGAAGAGCGAGCCAGAAGACCACACACCTATCTATAAAAATCCGCAGGTGTTGGCCATCCTCTGTATAGTGGGATGGATGCCATTTATTATAGGCCTGAGAAGATTCAACACAGCAGTAGCCATAGAATTTACCCAGAATTTGAAGCACATAAATGAAGAACAATATGTCACTTGGGTGAGAGGACTATGCATCAGGCTCGATGAAGAAGCAATTGCAAAGTATACAGGATTTCCCATGGGTCTACATTGGGGCAGATATGATAGAGAATCTAACCAGAGGGAGAAAGCAACTTTCTTTGGACAGGGGGAAATCTATGAGGAAGATAAGAATGGGGTTAAAAGAGACACCATGCCTACGCCCTAGGACGAGGTAGCTTCCATTGTCCTGAAGTATATAACATGCACAGGGAGGCTCAGTTACATCCCAACCTTCCATTTCAGAATTCTGGAGCTCTTAAGGAATAGGGGTCATATTAGATCAAACAATAACATCAACATTCCCTTCTACCTTCTATAGTCTCTCTGGGAAATGAGCAAGAAGGTAGTGCAAGGGAAGGAGGATGCATTGGCTCACCATGGACTGATCAAGTTAATTATTTGTGAAGAATTAAAGGTGCAAATTCCAGAGCTCTCGTGGGAGGAATTTGTTCTGGTCTTAGCCGAAGATGTGCAAAGGATGAAAGGCACACCTAATCCAGTCATACCTGTGGCCTCTAGATAAAAAGAAAAATCAACCTCTGCATCGGGAGCCAAACGCAAAATTGACATGTACAGTGATAACAAAGTCATGGCTGACACTCTGATCAAAATAAAGCATTCCAAAGATGCCTCTCACCAGAAAACCTCAGGGGTTTCTTCTAGCAAACAAGGGTCAAAATGATAGAGCAAAAGGTTGGAATAGCAGAACAAAAGAAAGCATACAAGAAAGGAAGAAAAAGAGGCCAACCCCATAATACAGAACCTATCTGACTCTGAATATTTCGGGGCAGAGCAAGATGACCCTTCTACACCTGTATAAGAGGATACCTTCCAGTGGAACCCTGCAAATGAAAATATAAACAATGGAATGAATGATCAACTGACTGAGGTATTGGTCGAGCTGGAAAAAGTCAGAGAAGAGCTGGTTGACTTAAAAATTGAAGCAAGGCTGCACATGAGCCAGCCAGTTTCACCAACATCCCCACCATTTATACATGAAAAAACCCAAATATTAAAAATGCAGCACATAGGGGAACTGAAGCTAGTGGAGGATCAAAATTCATCACTAAAATAAAAATTGGGCCAAGCCCAAGAGGAGTTGGCTCAAAGAGATCATAAAATCCTACAGTTGGAAGATACCTTAACTACCACTACCAAAATTTATGAAGATATATTGGGGATCAGACCACCATCCAGGGTCTACACTGTTTACCTGAAAGAGAAATGGGGCAAGTTCCAGTTACAGAGGCTAAAGCAAGGCCTAGCATTGGAATTAACCACTCCTAAGGAGTTTGTAGACACCTCTCTTGTTTGCACAGAATTGGAAAAAGATCAATTATATGAATTTTTCCTGCATAATTTTGTGGTACCAAACTCACCCAATTGGTTGTTGAATCCCTATATGGTTGAATTCCAATTAAGAGCACTATGCTCTTGGATGAATGATGAAATAAAAAGAGACCAAGATGCTAATATCTACCTCGCAGAAGAATGGAAGAACCCACTATGGATCAAAGTTGAGGCAACTCATCTTGATAAAGTAATTCAGGATCACCTTGCCATCACCTCAGATGAAGATCTAATTCCCATACTTCTTGAAAAGCAACAGGAATCAGTTTCACATTTTGACATCACCACTCAATGCACCTATAGAGAATTTCGAGAATCCATCAATGAGAGGTGGATAGGAATCTCACAAGATTTGAGAAAGAGGGAGCCTCACTCCCCCATTAGGCTGGAAACTACACTCACTAGAGAAACGTTTTATAGAGAGTCTTTAATAAAGAATCAACTCAGGTGGATAGGTATGAAATTGAGCCCTCCTTTCATTCTCTCTCGGACTATTAAGGGGCAGATCGACGAAGAGGACGAAAGGAGAGCATGGGATAAAGAAGATCAAACTCAAGGTTATTACAGACAAGAAGGAACTTCTCGAGTTGTCTCCTGGTATATCAGAGAGGCTGTCATGGAGCAGGATTTTTCACCCAAGAATGGGTGACATCTTCAAGTCTGGGGGAGATGATGAGCCCGAGATATAGGTACTCCATAGACCCTCTTTATGCCACACACAAGCATGAAAGACTAAGAAAAACACCTCTTTTTGTAGGGGAGAATGAATTTGTTTCATTATTTAATGAAGTATTTTAGCGATTATCTTTTCTTATGCTTTAAGCGTTTTATGTGCTAATCCTATGAATTTAGGCATGTGTGAGCAGGGCGCAGGTGACCTGAAAAAGTAATAAGTAACCAAGCTCAAGACTGAAGATCACGAGTGACTCAGCGATCCATTTTCTCCTGGTTTAAAGGAAGGACTCCCATTAAGCAGGATTGTTGTTTACAATGTAGAGCTAGGTTAGAGATAAGGTTAAATAGGGACCTCTTGAATAACAGAAGGTTTGGAGACATTTTTTGAGAAACAATCTTCAACATATTTTGTATTTGAGTTTTTGAGTTTTTCTGTTTTAAGTTTTTCTGAAACATGAAGTTATGATTTGATAATGGAAGACCAACTTTATATTAATTACTTGACTTTATAAGTCTCTTTTCCTCTTGAAATACGTGTTGGGGAGGGCCCCCCTCAATACGTAGATCAGGAGTTTTGTGTATCATTGCATGTATTTCTCATGCATTTTACTTATTGTTTCAATCATCATGATGCATGAAATTGCTTTGGCATTAGTTTAGACATCAGATTCCGATTTCAGTATAAACAATTTTATTCCTTAGTTTGATAACACTGTTTCCGTAGTTCTGTAATGCATTGTCCGTAGTCATGTGTGTGCTATTTGTGCAGGCATATTTTATATCTGAGTTCCAGTATTTTTATACCATTTCCAAATGACGAGTTAGATCTATGACCTCATGCATACTTTCTTTATTTAAGTTTGATCACATAGAAATTAAATGTTTTAGCATTCGATTTGAATAGAACAGGGTTTAATCACTTTCAGTATTTGATTTGGTAGATATAATTTAATGGTTTCTAGCATTGAAATTCCTAGAATAGATTTACCAGTTTTCCAGCATTGAAATTACTAGAATAGATTTCCCAGTTTTTCAGCATTCGATTCCTACAATAAATTTATCAGTTTTCAGCATTCAATTCCTAGAATAAATGTATCAGTTTTCAGCATTGGATTAATAGAATAGATTTAGCATTTTTCAGCAGTTTTCAATTAATAGATTCACATACTTTCATATTTCCCGCTTCTTAGTTTTTAGAACAATACTTCCTATTCCTTTAGAACATTCTCTAGGATACATTGAAACACTTAGAATGACAAAGACCACCCTATAGTGCACATGCAGTGCCTATCATCTCTTAAGTTTGTATGCTCCTTGGTCGATAATTAAAGTATACTTCTGGTGCAGCTACCCTAAATAGGTATCCATTCCTGGATTCCACCAAAGGCTCTTGTGCAATTTGGGGAAATATTATTATTGGAATGCGAATTGTTTGAAGAAATGACCCCATGGAATTGTGGTTTCAAGCGCTTGAGTTTATTCTAAGAAATAACACAGTATCCTACATAAATTTGACGGTAAGTATTCATATAAAAAACCACTATCTGGGGTCCCCAAAACCACTCATCTGCCCCTTTGCTATCGTGATTCTGACAGGGTGCAACCAGGGCCTAGAAAGAAAGGTAAGATATTTGGGGGCTAAACAAGAGCTATGATTATTAGAATTTAATAATGTAGTATAATTCAATCTTACTTTCCGTGGAAACCCTTCTACTGAAGGGAATAAAAACCAACAACCTTCTTATGAGATAATTAGTCCAAGATATAAGTAGAACTGGATAGAAGAGAAAAATAATCCTAAATATATCAATCCCATAAATATCCTTCTTCTGCTATTGCGTCCTTCTCCTCCTCTACCACACTAGATCAGATCACTTGATGCACATTGCTTGGTAAAAAATGAATAAGGCATCCTTTATTCATACTTATTTGATGGGTAAATTTTACACTTTTCCTGGGACCGATGCATCCTTTATTTATACTTGTTTACATTTAATATATATAACAATAATTGTTTATTATTTATTTTGTTGGGCCATATTGTGAGGATACCTCACGAAGCTATAAACACCAACACTCCCTCTTATCTAGAGAGGCATCATCATTTTAGAACACATATGGATATATCATATGATCATGATGTCTTGTGTTTGATTTCTCTGCATCATAAGTAAGGTATTCTCTCATACATGTGGCCACAACCAACATGACATCCACTATGGGCTACAACCCATGAGTCTTCCAACTACAAAATTTGTTGGACACCAATCTAGTGACAAGTCTCCCAACCTACAAAGGTTGTTGGACACTAATCCAATGACAAGTCTCCCAACCCACAAGGGTTGTTGGGCACCATCCCAGGTGACAAGTCTTCCAACTCACAGTGGTTGTTTGGCACCAACCTAGGTGACTCAACACAAATCAATCGATCGATAGGTTTGAAATATCAACTTAAATAAGTCTATCAAGGAGAATCATCAGAGTAGTCAAATCCCTCTCTCTCCCTTTCAAGGGAGAGTAACAACATTCTCCCTGTATCAGAGAGAATGTCTCACTGATACTACATCATCAATCCCCCCTCTCAATTAAGGAGACATTCTACATCACTCCAAGACTATATTAGGTGATATTCAACCTCATATAATGTGAGAATGTCTCATGTCATCGCATGGCTACACGATCGCATGGATTGTAATGTCACATGGTAACTCAACTCAGTTCATTGAGGAGTGTTCCCATGTATTGGATGCATCTCATGGTAACTCCACTCAGTGAGGAGTGTTCCCATTCATATCATGCATATCATGGAAACTCAAAGAGTGCACCCATGCATCTCATTGCAACTCAACTCGAGTGCTCCCATTCATCTAATGGTAACTCGACTTAGTGAGGAGTGCTCCCATTCATCTAATGTACCTCATGGTAACTTGACTCAGTGAGGAGTGCACCCATGCATATCATGGTAACTCAATGAGTGCACCCATGCATATTATGGTAAATCCACTCGAGTGTTCCCATACATCTCTTGTCATTCCAAAATGAATATCTCTCCTTCACATAGAGAGTTCCACCATTCTCCTAGTCCACAGATAATATTCTTTGAATTGTATTAATACTGAGAGGGATGGTGAATCAGTATTAACGCAGTTATGAAATTTTTTTACTTCTTATAAAATTGAACTGGAACTAAAATTATGCATTCGCCATAAATAATAGCATTCATCCACATATGTGCAAAACATAGATCACAAAGTTTTTAAATGGAAACCCAAATGGGAGAAAACCAAGGAATTCTCTCTTATATTAAAAATATTACATTCATGGAAGCACCAACTTCCAGAGTTCTCTAGCACCAACTGGAAGGAGGTTGCAACCCCTGGTTTTATAATACATGACCCAAAGGAAGCATAGAATCTCTGATTTACCATCTCTGACTGGAAGGAGGAACCGACCCCCTAGTTTTGAGGAAGCATCGAATCCTTATATGCTTTCGCTGTCCTACCACCCTGATATGACTGTTGAAGACACTTATTTTTTTTCTACTGATTTGTTCACTCTTCATATTAACTGAAATACTTTCCATTGTGCTCACTTGATTATGTATACTGATATCTTGCAATCATTGAACTATATCACATACTTCACCTCACTATATCAACATTACACACTTGTCCTCATATTTCATAACCTTATGCAATCTGCGTGCTGGTTCAACATACCATTTTGTTTCTTCTCATCTGCATACTCAACTGATATCGTGCATCCTCTACTTTTTTGTTGTTATAACCTCATGCATTTGTATCAGGTAACTCAGATCATACCGCACATCCTATGATATGCTACACTTCTCTCTTGGCGCATTTGTCTTATATAATCTGTGATCTTTTGCATACCATCTGCAATACTGCCTTTATGTTCTTACACACTTGTCTTAGATAAACCATATCATACTATGCATATTCTACTATGATACTCTTTTATCATTGTGCATCTATCTCAGATATACCACATCTTTCTTAGCATCATCTACTGTGCTACATTTTTCACAGTTGTATCTTATACTATATTATGTTTTTCTAGTTCCAGAAGCCATTGATACCCCAATAATTACAACCTTTCCAAATCATAGTACTACCACTTTATCATCTTCAAGCTTGCTTCAACTCTCAAACTTGGCTTCTTATTTTTACTTATCCTACACAGACGGTATGTCCACAAGTTGGTCATAGCGTCCCTTCTTCCTTGATTTACAGTTGATCTTGATTCACGCTTCTGCCACTAGTCATGATCTGTGCCACTGAGGTATCACACCTTATGGTTCTTGCGCATACTTGTTCCTTTGCACAGTGGGTCTTGCACACTTTGGAATCAATTCATGTGTGGTCTTTCACCCTTGAAGTACCATCTCTTTTGGGTCTTGCGCACTTGACTTGTCCAACCGCCACTTTCTTTCAGGACTCTTGTGCACTTCAAAGACTTGTATACTTATTCAACTTAGCAAGTCTTGGGCACTTTCGAGACTTTCATACATGTCCAATCGATTCTTTCTCCCAATCTTGTTGCGTATTCGCGAAACTTGTCCAAACAAATATTTTGACTTTACCTTTGAATTATCATGACTAGATGGAGTAAGAATTACGCATGTGCCTTTTGTATGTCTTCAAACTGGATGTACTCACTAAATGTATTGGATTTACTTCTACAACCTAGATGTACTTGTTCAGTTTTGTTATGTACTTCTTCAAACTGGCACAAGGATGTTGAATCCTCTTTGACATCAGTTGGCATCAATGACAACAAAACTTCAACAATATCCCTCTTTGGCATTGATGTCAACACCTTATGAAGTTTTGCATGTCAACACCTCATGAAGTTGTGCTCTTCCTCTGTTATGTTCACACACTATACTCCCCCTACATTCTTGCTAGTTTGAGCCTTAGTTATTTTTTGCAACCTGCTATAGTATTTCTATGTTTTTTATCATCTCTTCACAGATCCTTGTTTCTGATGCATGCTTCATGATATTTTTCAATTGTTCCTCTGTGTGACCACGAATCAGTACTTCTCTGTAGTTTTTCATTTTTGTGCAGATTGTTGTCACTGCTTCAAGCTTCATGATATTTCTTCCCCTTTAAAAATAATGGAAAAGATGTGCTTTCCATGAACAATTTTATATTCACCTCAACACTTACACTTCAAATTTTCACTGGTCTTCATGTAGTTGCTTGCTTCAATTAATCCCCCTATATTCATGCTTTATTCTCTTCCTTTTTTTGGAATTGAAGAGGTAAGAACAATCAATGCATAATTTCACTACAAAGTTCATGAAGAGACATATTCATCTTAGTGTATCTCTCAAAAGTCCATACATGTTAATCAAATATTTAGGATCCTTGATATAATGAATTCAATGATAATTGATGTTGTTAAAGCCTAGGATGATTAATGAATCAAGTGTTCAAGTACAGTACCTTGAAGTAGACTGGCATAAGTAGAGGTTGGGTACACACAAGCCAACAAAACCAAAAAAGAAAAAAAATTTAAGAACATGAAGTGGAATGAAAATAATATTGTGGTAGCCACACAAAATTCAAACCCGTATTTCAATCAAGGTAAGTTGTGTGAGAGAAAACTACACACTAAGGAAGGTTGTTAGAAATTGCACCTTCAGAATCACACCCATGTACTTTCATAAGGAAAGGGAGAAGAAGGAATTTCTCACTATAAATACCAAGTCAATGGTGAACAATACCTCAAACATAAAAGGGAAGATAAGTCATTCTACTCTTTATAAGGATGTAACATTGGTTGGTTACAATCACAAGGAGGAGAAGGAGATGATAGAGTTTTTATTGCATCAAAATCCACATCAAATAGAGTTGATTTTCTTGTTTGATCTAGGTTCCTAAACCAACTTGATCAATGCACAATTGGTTGAGAATCCTAACCTAAAGACCAAGGACCATCCATGCCATTAGGGAAGTTTTGAGGTAAAAAATGGCCCTCAAAACAAATAATGTACCATAAAAATTCACTTTATAAGAATCAATAGGATTCAAGATGATGGTGTCAACCATAAGGGTAAAATTTGTAAAACAAATTGGAGGGAAAAAGAAAAAACTATTTTTTCTTATCGTATTTTTGACATATAACCTTAACGGTTTACCCAAATTTCAAGTTTGAGAACTTGTTGGATGTGTATTTTAATTCCACATCCAACCCATACCAACACTTCATACTTCTGAGGCCCCCACAACATGAAAAAATAAAAAATTCAATAAAAAAACATATTTTAAGATGTGAAATTAAAATACGCATCCAATGAGTGCCCAAACTTGAAATTTGGGTAAACCGTTAAGGAGATATGTCAAAAATACGATAAGAAAAAATAGTTTTTCTTTTTCCTCTATACAATTTAGAACTCTTATTTTATTATTTCCCTTAGGAGACCCATTTTAGACCTCAAAACTCCCCTAATGGCCATATCCCTTGGTTGGGTGAGACAATATAGAGTTGAGTAAACAAGTAATGCAAAATCAAGTTTGCTATCAACCTTAACCTTGTAGATATTGTTCCATTTGATGTTGGTGGGACCATCTTAGGAATCCCATGATTTTACATGAGATTCCATCATTACAAGAAGAGAAAACCAATATAGAAATGTCAAATATGGGAAATCATATGCTATAAATGCACACAATAACATAATCAAACTTTTTTTAATAAGTGGTTATCAAACTAGGAGAATTTTTTATAGCACAAATAAAGTTGTCTTGTTGTTCTTGAGAGAAGGAAATAGCAAGGAGAAGGAAATGAGTTCAATATGAGGGAATATTTGGAAAGATGTAGTGGCAAGCCTAAATGAAAAGAAAATAGAAAGAATAGGAAATGATTTGGAGATGAGGGCATCCTTGGAAAGATGTAGTGGAAAGCAATACCAACAACTACATCAATTCATTGAAGCCTACAAAGAGGTGTTCCAAGAACCTTAAAGGTTGACACCAAATCTAGAGGTCAAACCCAAGATTCATTTATTTCTTATATCTAGCTAGTCCATGATTGAAAAAAATGAAGTAAAAAAGAAATTGCAAACATTGGTTGGAGTATGCAGTCATCAAACCTAGTAGGTTTCCATGCAATTCACCCATAATTATGTTTCCAACAAACCCAAGTGTTGTGCAGGAAAATACCTTATAGTGGGGAGACGACACTACCAACTTGAGTGGGGTGACAGGTAAATACATTCATTGTCTTGCATTAGTTACTACAAATGGAAAGAGGTTAATATTCTGAAAGTTGTACCTTTTTAACGATGGTTGGTCCTAGCTTTCGCATAATCTTCCGTGATGATGAACCTGCAAAACAAAGTTAACCTTCCTTAGCATATCTTGACTGTAATAAATATGATGAAATTGGAAATAAATAAACATCAACTACAATCATATATTTAACCAAATAAACATTCAATCAAATAGGCATTCAATTTGGGATGGGAAGGGTATTTCCACCTTTTATTGTCAAAGAAATGTAGATAAGTACAAATATACCTGAGATGTCCAGACACTTCTGCAACCGAGTCCTGGGCTCCTGCTCATCACAATAACTTAAGAATTCCTTCAGCATAACATCAGTTAAAGCATTCCTTCTAGGTCCCTCTCTCATGGATTCTCCTTGTATTTGTGGGACAAGGTAGGTAGTTGAATTCGAGAGGTGGTTGAATTGGGAGGTTGGGGAAGTTGCTGAACCAACTTCAACTAATCCCAATTCGTAATATTAATATATTTTTTCATTTCATCTTAAGATGTGCGTAGGTTTCATACAACCAGACTAGCGCACAGTACGCAACATTTGCAGCTGACAACCAACGTTTGCAACATTTTAGAGGATGTGCACAGGTTGTCTTCAATAAGACCAGCATTCAGAATGTAGGATCACTGTGGAAATAGTAGCGCACATGTCATGAAAACTGTAGAAAAAAATATGTTTTTCAGCTAAAGAGTGTGATATCAGCAGTAATTCATCTAGGGTCAATATAGCTCTTCCATCCATATTGTCCTTTTGTGTGATCGACAGAGAAATGTGATCACGGACGGAGAAGTGCAGATTTGACCTATAACAGATGCTCCCTAATGTGTGAGGTCAGAGGGAAACGATGGCCGAAATAAATTATAATTCCAAGTTAGAGGAGGAGCGAGAAACCGTAGAACCATGTCACAAAAGTACCTAAAAACAACGATCAAGGTCAGCGAGCAATTACAATATTGACATCATATAGATGTTCAGCAGGATACAACATGATCTCTGATACATAACTGTGAGATGTATATATAGCATGGCCACTGAAATACAAGTGTGGATCCATGTAAAAATGAGAGATCATAGCCATAACAAAAAACTGGATCTATGTCAAAATGAGATATCATAGCCATAACAACAAAATGGATCTATGTCTCATGAAGAGCCAAAATGAGGGTGGCTCAATGTTGCGTAGCTTGGGGGATAACATAAATATGGTGATGCTATCAAAGTCCCAAGGTCTTCATCCAAACAACCCAAGGTATAAACCCTAGCCATGTGAATAAATGAGCTGAAGTTGAACATGGGGGGTATCGTTTGATTACCGGCCATTGATGTATACCATTAACAAATGTGAGGGTTTCCATCGATAATGATAATGGGGCCCAAGGTACCTAGTACATTCCAACAAGTGTGAATAAGTGGACTTGAAGTCGAAAACCTGAGGAACCTATCAAATAAGAGACATTGGTGTATTCCCATTATTCAACAGCAAGGGAAACTGCCACTGATGACTGCAATCCCCAAGGTACTAACTGAAACTCTAAAATTCATTTCTAGAGCATAATGAGTTGAAGTCGATGGGAAACAGTTAGCTGGAAGGGAGGATTTAATGCATCATCCATCATCCAACACGAGGAAGACTCACAAGTTTGAGCTGATTTGGAGTAGGACAAGTAACAAGATGAAACAAACTGACACCAGGATGAACGACACATGAAGTCAAGGTAACTGCAGAATGGCCGACATAGGCTGTATCCTTGAATAGTGACCACGAAACAAAGTGGCTTAGGAATTTTTCAACATGAAGAGGAAAGTGATATAAGCCTGCAATGTAGGAGACATTGGCAGACTCTCCATATGATTGGAAGAATAACCAACTGGAGGAGTAATAAACTATGAAATCAGGTTCACCCTAAGGTCAAAAACTAAAATTCAATTGAATGATGGACTCAAATAGGTGTTGTGTTCAAGGACATGACTAACTTAACTGCCTTTGAAACTGAAAAGATGTAGACATACCCTTCTCTTCCCTTATTCTTTTTGGTAAAATAATTTCCTTCTTGTTGTTTTAATGAGTCCAAGAAAGCAAACTCAATAATCCCAATTGTGTAAAATTTTAACGAGCCCATGGGAGGAAGACTTAGGACCTTCTTCATTGTTTACAGAGTTCGAATAAGAGATAGAAGAATACTCTATAGTACCGATCTCTGGATTTTAATATTGAGCCAAGATCTGTTCTTGCTCACCAGTATTTTCAATTTTAAGGAGTCTGAAAAACATAAACAATAACTCCATACACCCATCCGTGGATTTTAGTATCAAGCTCGGGTTGGTATATGCTCGTCGGTGTTTTCCTGTTTATAGAGTCTAAAAAACTTAAACAATCCTCTATATACCCTCTCATGGATTTCACATCGAGCCCAAGTAGGTGAAATCTCGCTTGTTGTTTTCATGTTTCGTGGAGCTAAAAATCCTAAAAAAGGCTCCAAAAGTCCTTTTTCATACAGTTAGTATCCTCCCCCGAAAAAGTGTAAAATAATGAGAGAAGAACTCTTCTATCCACGGATGACTAGAGTATTCCGTTTTTGTAAGTAATCCGCAAAAGTTTGGAAAAGGGTTAAACGTATACTTAAGCGGATGTTTCTTCAAGTCCTTTAACGAGTCTGAAGAGAACAAGAAAACGCGACAATCTTGTTTGTTTTTGAAAAGTCAAGACAAGGGATTAAAATGACTTTACCAGCTTCAGGGATCGTAAGTTCATGACCTGCCAGCGAACAAAATCTCGACAACCAAGTTAGTAACCGGGACAAATTTTCTCAAATGAAAAAGTATTGAAACAATATGGTACCTATACTGATCCTGTCAATGAAGAAAACAAGCCTTAATAGTTTGATGTTTGAAATTATAGTGATAATTCGAAATATATAGTTAGTCTAATCCATCAAAATTTGAAAATATTAATGAATTAAAATAACAAAAATGAAACTATACGCTTTTTGGAAAAGTGGGTAAAAATTAAACGACAATTTCTATAAATAGTTTCATTTTTGAAAATCAAATATAACAATTTGAAATTTAGGGCAAAAGTGGAGAAAAAAAACCTCAAGCTACCTTTGCTCATTGCGGTCGAACCGGGTCACCAATTCAATTTCTGCTTTCACCAAGTAAGTAGTCTCATCCTTAGCTTGCATTTACATACAAAGTTTTTCAATTTTGGTGGTAAAAATCATTTTTTATCCAACTTTTAAAAACGTTTCTGTGCGACCACTGGTTTGCTTGCAAGAGACTAGCGCACTCGACAAAAGTACGCTAGTCTTCCTATAAGACAACCACGTTTAGGACACTACTGTCCATCATAGACAATAACGTTCACTGCAAAAACTAGGGCAAAAAATTGCAAATGACCAACGTTTGCTTTTTTAATGGAAGGATGGTATCGGTATGGTGTGAAAGGGAACATGAGGTGATAGATCGAGAAGCTTTACAAGATCCATTAACCTTGCATTCATTGCGAAGATGTGGTTTGTTGAAATTTTATAGAACAGTCAACATGTGGGCACAAATCCGCTTGCTTGAGAGGCTTGTTCAGTATTGGGATGCCAATGCATTGGTATTCATAATCCAAGGGGAGATATTGGAATTGAAAGTTGACCACATCTATTTTATCATGAGTATCTACTGAAGGGGAGACATAGTGAATCTCAAAGGGTCATCTCGCAATGTGGGTGCCCTATCCGTGCAAACTACATCAATACCTATTGTGTAGCAGGTACAGAAAAAATCAACAGTCAAGTCCTCATTTTGACTATTGCAAGCTTCCCACTCAAGGTAATCTTGAGTATTCTCAACCGGATGACCGGAAGTGCTACGCAACATCTAGCTTCAAGGAATTTCATGCACATGGGTACTGAATGCCTACAAGGAATATTATTTGATTAGTGTTCAAGTCTACTGGCAAACATGAAGCTTCAACTTTCCGGGTGTAAGACCAGGAGGATGAAGAATTTTGGGTACGGAAGCATACTATGCACCTTTTCCTTTGAAGGGTACCTTCCATGATTCTGGGGATGGCTTTGCCCCCACTTAACCCCCGTGAGCCACTAATGGGTTGTTGGGGAGAGATATTCCTTCGCCAGGGTGGTGGCAAGAGCAATTTTTGCTATAGTGAGGATAATTTCTGGGCATGGCGGGAACGACAAGAACCAGCTCTTGAGCAGTTCCCATATGCGGGCATAGAATTTCGCAACGATCCTGAGCTGGCTCTTCATCCAGGAGCAGCCTGGGGAGAGATTGGTAAGTTGTTTTTTGAAAAATTATTTAATTTTTTCATTTTTATATATATGATTTTTATGATGAGTTTGAAGAACTGAAACAAAATGTCATATGAAAATGTTGGACTAGTGCGTCCTAAGGGACACCTTCGTACCTTCATGAGACCAGTGATAGTAGGGGCATCTGATGCCATGTTGGAAAACATAGAGGGGAAGATGAGTCACTTGACTCATTACATTCCGACATACAGGATCAAGTGGATGCTGCTCGACATGCAAGAGAATGTGGTGGGTGTGCCCCTAGCATGGATTCGGCTACTGAGGAAAGTAGCTAGGCTGTTCATTTGCTATTGAGAGGCAGTAGAGTCAGATGACGCCACTCCTTCTCCATAGGAGAAGGATATATCTATGTATTATTTTGAGGCCATCGAGCCCAATTTTGTATATTATGACATAACTCTGTGACAAACTTGTGACCCAAACTCATATTATTTTTTGATATAGATTATATATATACAGTATCGGTGTTATTTACATGTGTGTTATTGTCATTATGCATGAATTATTATGTATGTGTATGATGAAGATGCCAATCTAAAATGTAATTTGCAAATGAATCAGCTAATGTATTCAAATTTCTTGGAATATGTTGATATGTGATGTAATCAAACTCTCTCTCAAGTAACTTAACGCGCAGAAACTGACATAGCAAAATAGGATCTCTAACCTGATAGACACCCATTAACTGAAACACAACTAGTTGCGAGTCGAGCCGTACCTCCAAATGTGAAATGCCATGGAATAGAGCATCTCGGAGTAACTCTATGACAACACTGTATTCAACCACATTGTTCGTTGTGGGACCTAAACAAGCCCCTCCCGAAGAAACCAGTTGGCCAGTTGGTGAGTAAATAACCCAAGCAGCTGCATCCAACTGACGGGTGTGGCGGCTAGTGCCATCATCAAACCCTATAAAGTGTTCAGTAGACATCTGAAACACAAAGAAATAGATGCATAAGACATAACAACAACCATAAACAAAGATAACTCTACAAAATATACAACTATAATACATGAAAAAGAACAGAATCCTAAGCGTAGTACTTCTTCAAGTAGAGCCTATTTCTAGGCTCTGGCAACTTATTACCTTCATAATTGGTTAAATTGTATGCACCCTTCTTAAGAACCTTAGAAACTATGTAGGGACCGAGCCACATGGACTTAAAATTTCTAGCTCCTAAGGGTTCCTTGTCCTGATCCCAGAGAATAACAAGGTCTCCTTTGAGAAAAACCCTAGGTTTGACAGACTTATCATACTATCCTTTAACTCTATTCTTATGCACTTCATTTGCTGTGAGAACATCGCGGCACTGCTCATCCAGATGTTCTAAATGCATCAAACATTCTTCCAAGACTGAAGTGTGAGGTAGTAGTTGAACAACCAACTTTAATGATGGAATCTCGCATTCAACCAGAATGACTGCTTCTATCCCATGCACAAGTTGAAAGGGAGAGAACCTGGTAGCAATCTTCACATTGGATCGATAGGCCCAAAGAGCGGGGTACAACATGATGTGCCAGTTAGTTCTGTTGGCATTAATGGTCCTTTGTAAGATGGTCTTCAAAGTTTTATTAACCGCTTCGACCTGACCATTCGCCTGCGAGTAAAACAAAGACGAATGTTCCTACCAAAAACCTAACATGGTGTATAGATCGGTCATCATCCTATTCTGAAAATGATGACCGTGATCAGTCACAATCTCTTTGGGTATACCAAATCTTGCAATGATTTGGTTGAAAACAAAATAAGTGGTCATTTCCCCATCTACCTTAACAGTAGCCATTGCCTCAGTCCACTTGGTGAAGTAGTTAACGACAACAATGATATGGTGATGACCTCCAGCCGAAACTGGATTACAATTCATAAAATCAATCCCCCACTTGGTGAAGGGGTCTACTGTGATTATAGGATGGAGAGGAGCTAGGTGTGCTCTCAGCTTCCTGGTGAAAAACTGACATCGCTGGCAGTGTTTCACAGCTTCCACACAATCTTTGAAGATTGTGGGCCAAAAATAACTGGCATGCAGTATTTTCTGGGTTGTTGCCAATGCAGAAAGATGACCCCCACAAGCTCCACTGTGAGCATCATTCAATATTGATTATGCTTCCTCTAGGGTCAAACAATGGTGTAAGATGGAATCTATCCCATGTCTGTACAAAGTATCAGAAATGATGAGATAGTTATTCCCATGACTCTTAATTTTGCGTCGTTCATCCCGAGAGAAAGTGGTGGGACACCTCAAAGTCTACAGATATACCAGGATACCCCCATACCATGGGTCATAGGATGCAATGATAAAGATATGTTCATTCGGGAATGATGACTCTTCCTCAACGTGTACTATGTCACTAGGGAATTCAGAAATCCGTTCGGCAAAAACCAGCGATTTCTTTGAGTTAGCGGACTGAAAAACAAAGTCAAATTCTTGCAGGATTACAATCCATTTATTAAATTTCCCACCGATGATGCATCAAGTGAGAACATATTGAAATGGGTTGACCTCCGCAACCATTGTGGTAGTTCTCAATAATATATAGTGACGTAGCCTTTGGACCGCATAGACAACAACTAATGCCAACTTCTCTACGTGAGAATACTTGATCTCAGGAGCTATCAGGGCACGCGATAGATATAAATAACATGCTATTGGAGTGTGCCATCCTCCTGAACATGTACTATGCCAATTGTGTATATCGATGCAACCAGATATAAGAGGAAATCCTTCGTATAGTCTGGCAGGCTTAAAAAGGGGGCTGAAAGTAATGCCTTTTTCAAGGCATCAAACGATCTTTGAGCAACCTCATCCCACAAAAAGTAGGTGTCTTGTTTAAGCAGTCTCATGAAACCTTTTGTAATTTTGGCATAGTTAATGATAAAGTGTCTCAAGAAGTTGGACATGCCCTGCAAACTTTGAAGTTGTCTTAGGGTTCGAGGAGGAGGCAGATTTACAATCACCTCAACTTTCAATGAATCAACCATTATGCCACAACTCGATACTATGAAACTTAGTAATCGTCTAGACTCGATGCTAAATACACATTTGTTGGGATTCAATCGAATCTTGTAGTATCTGCACCGTTCAAACACCAGTCTTAAATGATCAGGATGCTCTCGTCTCTTGCGAGATCGCATTGGGAGATCATCAAGGTAAGGTTCAACTACGTGCTTGATGTCATGAAAAGCAAAGTTCATTTCTCGCTAAAAAGTATCTCCAACATTCTTCAAGCCAAATGGCATCTTCCGATATGAAAAGGTCCCCCATGGACAAATGAAAGTTGTCTTGTGTTGGTCTTCAGGTTTGATCTATATTTGATTATATCCTGAAAATACATCCATGAAAGAAAACATTTCATGGCCTGCACACGCATCAATAATTTGATTTATGAATGGTGTGGGGTAATTGTATTTTGGACAAGCTTTATTTAGGTCCCGAAAGTTAGTGCAAAATCTAACGGTACCTTTCTTTTTGTCTACAAGAACAGGATTTGAAACCCATTCCATCATAGCTATCGGCTAGAAAAATCCATCTTTGAGCAATGTCTCTACTTCCTCCTTAATGGCAGCTGCTTTTCGAGGGTTAACTAGACACAGCTTCTGCCTCATAGCTTTAGCGTTAGGATACGTTGTGATGACATGCTCAACAATGGTAGGATCAATGCCTGGAATCTCCTCATATGACCATGCAAAAACGTCACAAAATTCTTTAAAGAGATTGGTATACAAAATGATCTCCTCAGGAGAACAATCTGCTCCAATGAAAATATTTTCCACGACTCCAGGTTTGATGGAAATGTTGATCGGAATATTTCTTGATATATTTTCCATATTCCCTTTGGAAAAAACAACTTTTGAAGTAGAAGGGATAGTGGACAAATCAACACTTCCACCGGGTCTCATATAAAACTCACCTCTTGATATCTTGTCAAGCTTGGGAAGAAAATAGGACCTATGGTGCATGTGTTCCCAAGGATGGTCTATGTAGATAGGGATTTCACCCTAGCTTGTGAAAATGAGAACCTGCTAAGTATTGTGGAATCCCTAGTAGCAGTATGGAAGTAAATAATGTTAAACTAAATACAAACAACTAAAGCAAGTGATAGTAAATAGTAAATCTGAGCTAAACATGTGCACGAAATATCAAACTACTTCTAACATCAACAAGAAAATTAAGAGCTTGACAAATGGTAAACGATTCTCTTTCATTAACAATGGGAAACTGATTTACATCCAAATATTACCTCAAGGGTGAGGCTGGTAGAGAGCTTTGCAACCGTGTGGTGGAGTATTCTCTAAGGCTTCAGTATCTCCTCTTCTCCAAAAAGCTAGAAAGAGGTGGCCAATGGTTCACTCTTGGTGGAGAATGCAAGCTCAAGTGGTTGAGCAAGGGTTCTAGAGTGATTTGGGAGGCATGAGAGTCGGATGGATTGTGGATATGAAATGGGGAGCCTCCACCTTCTATTTATACATTTTTAGGTGGAGGAGTGCTTGGACCATGGTTTTGGGCCAATAGTTGTTTAAGTTAATGGTTTAGGGTTTCCTCCTCATTTTCTCTATATTTTAGATTTATTTTCAATATGTATTCCCTTTTTATTTGATTTTGGGAACTTTAGACCCCTTTTGAGGGTTTTTGGTATGTTTTGGAAGTTTTTGTGTTATTTTTTAGGAGGAAAACATTAACCTTTGCCTTTTGGGTAATTATTTCGGGATTTTGTAGGAAATATGGTTAACAAAGTTAGGTGGCTAGGGGAGATGAGATGGTGAGCATTTTTTGAGTGTTAACAGATTGCCCCCTGATGTGTGAGGGTAGGAGCTCATCATATGGCCGATAGACATCATAGGTTCTGGCATTTTCTAGGGATGTGAGGATTTTGGCAGAGAATAGTGGAGACTGTAACCTGGACTCTATACGGATTGCAAAAACTGAAACAATACATGGCCTCATGAAATGGGAAAATTATCTCAATATGTGGACGACGTGGGTATACCCATGCTCATATTTAAGATATACAAATAATAATGAGGCCCAAGAGGGGACCTGAACAATACACAGAGAACTGTTGTGTACATCATAATTGGTCCAAGGGGGACACAAATCTGGGACATACTCATGGTTTGACCATGACTGATTTGGAAAATTGATGTATGGACATAAGGGCGTCCACGCTAAATGTGGTACCATAACGACTGATGCTCTGCTGGATCTGAGTGTGTCCAACAACTAGATGGACTCAATGCCCGAGAGTCAGAATATCAAGGGTACTTGAGGAAGCATATGACTGAGGTACTTCTGAATACTGTCGTCGAGCACAACTTGGATATCCGCGGGAACATATAGGGTTCCGAAGTAGACTCACCAATGTGATAGAGTTAGGGGACATCCAGGATCTTCGACTAACAACTGAAGGGACCAATACCTTGCACGAATCTCAATGGTGCAGTCAAGGTGTTGAATTCGAGCATGTGAGAAACAACCGTTCAGAGAGGCACTAAGGACTCCTCTCAAAAATGGTCCGTAGGCACTCACCACCGATGGTGATGAGTCCAAGGTACAGGGACCTCTCGGTCTATCCTATGGAATGTTTTGGCTAGCGTCGACAAAGGGAGACCTGCAACTACCAAGGAAATGATGTCTCCTTGGTAGGAGCGCGACATGTTCAACCAAGAGGTGATAGTACTGAAGGTGGGACTGTTAAACTGTGGGGGTGGGGAACAATTGAGATCACAGAGTGGGGGGGAGACTCAAACTTCCTTTGTTCATAGTAAGATGGCATGGCTTGACCTGGTAGCATATGAAACTAACTTTGGGTATGGGGAACATAGCGTAAGGGACCAGCGGCTGTGACTACAATGGGGGAGACTCAGGGGGGAAAACAAATAATCAGTATTGGGAGACTCTAAGGGTGATGCTTTGCAGAATAATTTGAGTAGAGGCAACCATATTGGGGGAGCTTCCATAATAGTGTGACTATACCTGATCTGTTGTGGCGCTGAGAGGCACTATTGGGGCCTTCTTCATGTTTTAGGGAGCTTAGAGAAGTGAAAGAAGTGTGCACAAAATAGTGCTGTCATGTGGATTTGTACAAGCCCAAGACAGTTCATGCTTGTGTGTGATTTCAATTTTAAGGAGTATGCAAGCTATAAGAAGACTCTGAAATGGTGGAGAAGTACTGTCGTGTGGATTTATGCGAGCCCAGGATAGTTAATGCTAGTGGTTGCTTTCAATTTTAGAGAGTCTGAAAGCAATAAGAAGACTCCAAGGGGGTTCTTTTTCATGTGTTAGTCTTCAAAGCCCGAAAAAGCATAAAATAATGCGATGAACAACTATTCTAGTCAATGTGACTAGAGTATTCCTTTTTCATAATTAGTCTACAAGGTCCGGAAAAGGAGTAAACTTATACTCGGTAGATGCCCTTTTAGATAATTTTAGCGAGCATGAAAGGAAGCAAGGTTGCTCGACAATATTTTCATTGTTTTAGGAGTCATAAAAGAGCTTGACAGAAACTCCCTAAGTGCCTTTTTTGTAAAGGGGTTGTTCAGCCCGAAAAGGGCGTAAAATTATACTGAACGTAATGATGGCCTGGTCCCAGTCAGGCTGACATGCAAATAGATGCGGTAAGGGGCTTGGAAAATAGTTCCCTAAGAAGGTTGCGTGAGAGCGAGAAATGATCTCAATCATCATCACGGGCGCGGTGTTGGCTGTATATAACCTTCCGGAGGTTTTCAACATAGACCCAGGTAATTCGCGGTTCAATGAACCAACAAAACCCCTACTCACCGGCCCTTTCGGAAACAGACTGCACGCAGCCTGAGGTCTCACCCGAGGCGAAGCTAAGGGGGTGGTTGTGGAATCAAGTTTCCACAACCAAGTGATGCGAGTGTTGAATGAATGATAAGTAGCGCAATACCTTGTGGACTGCTGTAGACAGATAACTACGTGAAACCTTTGTTCCGCGTCGGATACTTCGGCAAGCAGAGGTGCTTGTGCGCTAGCGCATCGAATGACTGTGCGATATGGGATACTTCTTGCATCATGACAATAATCTATCAACAACTTACTTCGCAGCAAATCTCAACAGTTCAGCACGTCAGCTAGACCACGTCTCTCTTCCAAGACAATTAATTCTAACCAATCCTACTTAGCATTCTTTATCCCTTCAACTCGTTCAAGTTCTCATCATGATGTTGCATGTCATTGAATAAACATACATTACTGCGCGCTCCAATGCTGCACTTAAATTCAATGTTCAACTATGTGACTAATTGGCAGATTCATACATTCCCAGACTCGTAAGTGTTGAATACTTAACATTCCTCCATGCATGTATTACTTAACATATTATTCCCATTCTCTTGCTGTGAATACATATAAAATCAATCACATAACAAAAAACTGCAGTATTAAACATTCATACCAAGTAAATGAACAATCATAAACACACAATAATCACATAACACAGAATTTAACGTGGTTCACCCCTCAGATGGAGGCTACGTCCACAATAACAGTTGTTAATATTGCTCTTTTAGGGAAGGGTACAACCGTTCTTAGTTTGCGCACTCAGCTACAGACTCTCTTCTTTCTAAAAAATAGGTCTCTGCGCACTCAGTTGCAAAGCCTTTACAATAGCTTCAAGACTCAAAAGATGTTACAATACTCAACAATAACTAGCTCTATGAGAGATTTCTAACCCTTTCCCATACAATTTTCCCTTATTTATAGATCACGCCCAAGGGTTGTGTCTTTACAATCATTAGGACAAAACCCTAAGGTTTCCAAAACTAGCATGGCTAACTGCCACCCTAGATGTCACCGTCGATAGCCTACTTCACCTAGGCCACTCGTGGCTCACATGCTCTTTTGACAGCCGCAGTCCTCAAAACGGTTATGACTGCATCATGGAATGTCCCTTTCCACTCCTTCTGCCTTCCTGTCGCCATCAGCATAGTGGCATAGCTTATCAACTGCTTGCCACCACTCATTTGAACAGGTCGCTTTCCTTTTCCTTCCACTTGTTACTTACCCAAAATAGGTCATATCCTCGTCTGACCTTTACCCATGTTACGAACCAAAAATAGCTCATGCGCTATGGTGCGCATCATCCTACTATGCGACCATGCCTTGGCCATCGCGGTTGCGTGACATGCGCAATTCCTCAAAATTTCCTGTAGCTTGTCACCGCGTGCAATGCACACTTTTTAGTACTTGTGCAAAATATTCCGACTTGGGCCCCGCCCAACAGGCCCCTAAGACTCACCTGTGGATCGTCCCGAGCCACTTCTACCTGCGGACTTTGGTGCCGCAGCCTCCACCATACTGAGCTTTGATGTAAAGTTTTGCAGAGTTCTTGCTAGCTCTACAACTATCTCCTTGGCTTTTTGTTCGAAACCTTGAAGTGTCTCCAGAGTTACCTGCGAGACCTTCCCCCTAGCCACTTGTTCTTTCATGGTTCCTTCTACTGCATGAAGTTCTTTGAAATTTTTGTCAAATTGCTCCATCAATTCGAGGCCTTCCTTTTCAATGGGTTGTAGACTGTCCGATGTAGCAGCCTCTTTCTCCCTTAGTGTCACCAACTCTTTCTGTAGGTCCGTGACCTCATTAAATTTATGCACTTTCTCCCTTTTTGGTGCATTCCTCAGCTCTGTGCTTGCAGCATCTACCTGCTGCTGCTTTTGCTGTAATTCCACTTTTACCTGCTGGAGCGCAGGATCCTCATTCAACCCAGTGACTGCTATAGTTATCTATTCAAGTAAGTCTTGTCATTTTGTCACTTCTACCAAAATTCCATCCATGGTTGATTTGACATCCTCAGCTAGAGTTAGGCACTGATCCGGTGGAATGACAGAGTGCCTAGCCTCAAGCTCTACGATCTTTCCTTTGTAAGAGGCCTCCATTTGTATTTTCTCAGAGGTGAGGGACTCTACCTTGGCCCCAATTTTCTTTATCGTGTCTTCCACATCATCCTCTTCTTCGCATTCTTCTATTTTTGTGCACACCGCTGAAATGGTCTCCTTCAGCTTCTGAACTTTTCCCCTTGCTGCGCTCAACTCTTGCTTGTTGTTATCTAATTCTTTCCTTAATTGATTCATATCTTCAGTTAATTGTTCACACTAATCATATGAGGCTAGGCCTGTCTCATGAATTTCTTTCGCAATCCTAATGTGCAATTTGTTCAGGTCCTCTAGGGGCAGAGCCCCAATATTCAGGTCAAGGCGACTAGTCTTTACTACCTCCTTAACCACTTCATTTGGATAAATGAGGTAGCCCGATTCAAGGTTCAAGACGCGCAGATACTTACTTCCAGCGACAGGTGGTCTTCTTTGCGCACTTGGTTCCCATGACTTCTCGTCAGAACCTGAACCTGGCTGCCCCAACCCCATATGGGCTACCATTGTCTTGACCTCCTCCATAGCTTGGATTATGGTCAACTGCAGTTGTTCTTGCTTGGATTCTTTTTCAGTGTGAGTCTCTTCCCATACTTCCTGCACTTTTGTTGCGATGATTTCACAATCATCTAGATGCAGTTGTGGCCCAAACTCAGGTTTTTCAGCCTTCCTCTTTGTGCATCGGCTTTGCGATTGCGAGGGCCCTTCAGTGGCTTTTCTTTTTCCCGTTGACGTCACTGTATGTTGACTCTGCACGTCATCCTTTTCTTTCTCAATGGGCGTGCCTATAGGTAGCCCACCCTTCTTCTCCTTCTTTGCTGCTACGTCTTCACTATCACGTTCAGTATCTTCTTCATCTGAACTTTTTATGTCGATCTTGGTCATCAAGACGAGTGGGATGTTCTGTTCATAATCAGATGCATCGTCTTGTGAAGAGGGAACTTTCCAGTTGGCATCCCAACGTTCCATCATGGCCTCGATGGTGTCCTCATCAAGTCGGTAAAACCTTGGATACCATAATCCTTCCTGCGCATTATCCCTTGGCTGAATGTGCGACTGGTGCCTTCTCACGCTAAACCTCATGATGCATGTATACTTGTCGGTCAGTGGTTGAGAAATGCGCTTCATTGCCATGATCACCTTGTGCAACTAGTGATAATAGGCATAAAAGACTTCGGTGGTATGTCGTTTCCTTGACACCTTTGAGCTCGCCCATAAGTTGGTAAAACATGTTCCCCATCCCTGTCCTGCCAAGGTTGGAGCTCCTTGATACCTGTTTCGCTCTTTCCAGCCTCTAAAGGCTATCAGCACTAGTAGCCAGCTAAAATGGAATGGTGTTCCATTATCTTGCGTTTCTTGAATATCTGCCAGAAGCTCATTCAGTAGGAACTGGCACCAATTATAATGCTTTCCGCGCAATATGTTAGATGTTGCCTTGATTGTGACCGTCAGTACCTCAGGTGGTATACACTTGCGCAAAAGATTTCCTACAAGCAACTGGGTTGTAAACTTTGTTGTGCGGTCATTGATGTCGACCGTTGGGAACCCACGTCCCTTCCGCACTACGCCAAATTCTTTAGCGAATTCGGCGCTCAGATTTCTATCCTGCTCCCTCTTTATGAGGAGGTCAGTAGGGTCCTCGCCTCTTTTTTCAGGCCTGTAATGTGATGGATCATATCAATGCGGTTTTCTAGCCATAAGAAGCCTTCATGTATGCAAGTGAGTAATGTGCGCACTACCGCGAAAAACTCGGGGCTCTTAGTAAAGTGCGACATTTGTAGTAAATTTAACAAGCCTGATGGTCGGATGGGCCTTAGCCATTCTTGGACTTCCAGCCTATTGGTGCCGGTCTGTGTGTCCTTTACGCAGTTTATATCTGCATCCGGTCTAAATTGTGGGTAAGTCTTCGGCGTTACCAACATATTTTCAAGTAAGTCCAAGTCATCCAGCTTGCAACCTGGTATGCCACCCATCAGATTCTCCTCAATTTTCACCCTGGTAGAGATAGTGGGAATTGGGATTTCATACTTGAAATTCTTTTCTATGTGGAATGGTGGGGCATCGAGCTTCTGTGGAGGGATGTATTCGGGCACTGGATAAATGGGTAAGTTTTGAGTCGAAGCCGACTACTGCAATGGTACTTCGGACCCCCCTACTCTTAAGCTCTCTCTTTGCCCTTGCTGCTTCCTGTAGCCTGCTGTGCTGAAATTCTAGATGCACCTGCCTTTGTCACCTTCATTGCTGCTGGAATCAGTACTTGCTCAAATAACCAGGAGATATATACCAACTCAACCTGTTCACTCATACAATGCTCTTGTCACTCGGCTCTCAAATAGTTCAAATGCTTCGTGAAAATGGTTAAGTTGCCGAGTGAGGTCTATTTATAGCTGCTGCTAGTCTGCAACGTGGCCTTCTACATTTTCCAAGGCACTAAATTCCATATTCATTACCAGTTCGTGTGTATGATCTTGGCCCTGTCAGCCGATCCTTCTCATCATGCCAATGTTGTTTCCTTAAATGCCAAAAGGTTGCTTGGCAAGCCAGCTTCTCAACTTCGTCGAACCAACGTTAATGGCTTAGCCTGCCAGCCAGATTTCGATGCTAAACTGGTCACGTCAGCCTTTAATGGGTTCCAAAATGTCACATATGCCCTTAAATTTTAAACTTCCCAAGTGCCACCAATTTGTTTAACGACCCACTAACTGGCCGACAGATGTCATGGTAACAGTTTCCGTCATAATGTGCTGGTAGTCTAACAAGATGTTTACTTTGGGATGCGCACTTGGTGTCGTCTTTTGTGCGACTATCGTTCCATCTTCTTTGCGTGATCAGTATCTGGACTTGTTCTGCACAGCTGCTCTCCTTTTCTTTTCTTTTCTCTCTCTTTTTTTTTTGCACGCGCAACTTCAGCAATGTTGCGTGGTACACTTCCCTGAATCATACAGAACTCTGCGTAGCCAGAATATCACGGTAAATCTTTAGTCTGCTACCATTTATCAAACTTGGCAAGGTATCTCCGGTCAATGTAGCTAACTCGACTGTGCCACTATTAGTAACATGCATTACAGTATATGGGCCAAGCCAATGCATCTTAAACTTTCCAGGAAATTTCATAAATTTGCTATCATATAGGAGGACTAGATCACCTACCTGAAAGCTCTTGTTCTTTATGTGGCGATCATGCCATGCTTTTTCGCGCTCTTTCTATACTTGTTGGTGGAAGCCTGTGACGAAGCGATATTCCTCTATCCCAACCAAGTGTAGGAGCCTTTCTTCGAGTGCTGCGCGATCTGCCATGCCTGTAAACGCTGCTATTCTCAAGCTGGGAACAATGTACTCCATCGACATTATTGCTTCTTTCTTATAGGCCAACCTGAAAGGTGTATGGCCAGTCAGTTTCTTGCAGGTAGTCCTGTATGCCCATAGTACAGATGGAATGCGCAAGTCCCAATCATCCTAATTGATGTTTCATATCTTGGTTAGCGCATTCTCCAACACTTTGTTAAATGATTCAACAATTCCATTCGCCTATGGATGATAAGGCGTGCTGCACTGTCGATGAACGTGGAACTCTTCGGTCAAAGCCTCAATGGTCTTATTCAAAAAATGAGTGCCTTGATCACTCATCAATATCTTCGGGCATCCAAACCTTGTAAGGATATTTTCATATATAAACTCTGCAGTTGTAGCTGCGCTACAGACTTTAACTGGCTTTGCTTCTTCCCATCAAGTGAGGTAATAGGTAGAAGTAATGATATACCTCACACCAGTTCTTTTCCCTGGTGGGTTAATAGGACCCACAAAATCAATGTCCCACTTCTCAAAGGCCTGCAATGTCAGCTGTGGATTTAATGGCATTTCATCTCTGCGTGATGGCTTCCCTATTTGTTGGCAAACATCACAACTTTGGCAATGTTCATTTGAATCTTTATGAATTGTAGGCCACCATATCCCTGCTCGCAATATCTTCTGCACAGTAGATCTCCCTGCATAATGGCCTCCTGTGATTCCTGAATGCGCATAAGCTAGTGTGAATGGTTTCTCATGCTCTAGCACACATCTGCGCAGTACTTCACCCAGTCCCAGCTTGTATAGCTGACCTAAAATTATAGTGAAGTTTGCTGCATGCACTACCAACTGCTTCTTCTACTACGTAGTGAACTCTGTGGGTGTGAACCTCGTAGTTAGAAATTCAATGATGTCTTTATAATAATCATCAGCAACTTGTATAGCAAACAACTATGCATCAGGAAGATTGTCTTCCAGATTCGTCAGTTCTTCTCTTGACTCAATCCTTGATAGATGATCAGGTCCCAAATTCAACCTTCCTGGCTTAATCACAATTTCAAAGTCGTACTCCTGAAATACTAGTAACCATCTGCATATGCGCCCCCCTAACACTGGCTTATTGACTAGGTATTTCAAGGCAGAATGGTGAGTGAACATGGAGAAGTGCGCACCAAGCAAGTAGTGCCTGAACTTCTATAGTGCATATACCATCGCGAGTCCTTCTCTTTCAGTAGTGGTATAGTTCTTCTCAACGGATGATAAATTTCTGCTAGAAAATGCAATGGGATGATCAATACCTCCCTCCCATGGCTGAGCAAGAACGATGCTCAATTCTATACATGAAGCATCCACATGTACATGAAATGGATTCTCCCAGTCTGGGAAAACTAGGATCAACGCAGTGACCATCTTCTCTTTTAATGTGTCAAATCCTTTCTCACAGTCCTCATTCCAAATGAATTGTACATCTTTCTTCAGCAGCTTCTGCATAGCTGCAGTTATCTGCGCATACCCTTTTATGAATTTCCTGTAATATACGATATGTTCCAATGTGGTGCGCAACTGCTTGACTGAATTTGGTGTAGGCAAGTTTACAATGACTACGATCTTTGCAGGATCAACCATCAAGCCCTGTTTGCAAACAATGTGTCCCAACATAATTCCATAGGGAACACAAAAAACACATTTCTTCAAATTCAAGGAGATTTGATGCTGTCTGCATTTTTCCAGCATCATCCTTAGGTTCACGGCATGGTTCTTCAATAAACAGAAAATGGTCCAATCATCAACGTAAACCTCTAAAAAATTATGTATAAAATCCTTAAATGCTGTGATGACTACTCGAGAAAATATGGTAGGTGCATTCTTCAATCCAAAAGGCATTACTGTGTACTGGAACAACCCCCATTCTGTAGCAAAAGTAGTCTTATTCCACGCAATCAATCCTGATCTGATGGTATCCAGAGAATCCATCAGTAAAAGAATAGGCCTCATTTCCTCCAACATTGTCTAGCATTTCATCTATAAAAGGTGTAGGAAATGGGTCATGCATTGAAGCATCATTTAGCTTTCTGAGATCCACACAAATCCTGATCTCACCCTTTGTTTTCTTATCCCGGATAACCATTGGGATTATCCACTCAGATTCTTCAGTTGGCTCAATGATCCCTACATCAAGCATCTTATCGAGTTCTGCATTAACTCGTTCTTTATAGCGCGGGTTTAGTCTATATGGTCTCTGCTTCACAAGCTTCACACCAGGATTAAGAGGAATTTTCATCACTCCTAAGTATCCCAGAATACCTTTCATCTATGTGAACTTGGTTAGGAATAAATCTCACTATTCCTGTAATATGCCCGCGATCTCTTCAACTGTGTCTTCATCCCAGTAATATCCTATAGCTGTGAACTTTGGTTCTTCGCTGGTGCCAATGTTCAGTTTTCTTGTTTTCATAGGTCCGCTCATATTTGGAATTTCTAGTGGAGGTCCTTCTACCTCGCGCATTCCGTCTGAATTAGGTATCTGGATGTTGCGCGGGTCCTCCGCATCACTATCTTCTTTATCCTCGGGTTCTCCATCTATGTGATAACAATCGAGAGCATGTTCTAGCTGCTCCTCCCATTTAGGCTGTAGGAATGCAGGAACACTGTTTGCTCCAAAGAATTCTTCTAGTGTCATGTTTCCCTGAGTGCAGTTTGATGCGAATATTTTTTCCTTAATAACCTCTAGCGCATCATTGATAGTCGAATGTTCATCTTCGAAACTGAAATGTTGCTGGAAGTTCGCAGTTCAGACAGACCAGTCCGCTGTGCCTCTGCGAAACTCCAAGTCTAGGTACCACTTCTTTGGAATCAGCTCTTCCAATGTGTGCACAAACAGATGTACCCATTCTTTCTGTGGCCTTCCCTTCCATGCTTCTGAACAGACCCGAATATGCTCTCTTGGATCCATCTGTCCATTATATTTCTCGAATGATAGGGTAACCTTACCAACAAACCGAATTTGCATCTTAATCCTACACTGATCCCATGTTGTCAGTGTCTGCTTATGTGCGGCCCACCATCTGGCAGGTGTATCGCGCAATGCTATGTCTAATGCCTATAAGCAGTGTTCTTCTGCAATTGCCCTAATATATTCATTGATAAAAGAATAAATGTTAGAGAAACCATCATAGCCGGGGATTGGGCTTACCTCCTTTTCAATCCAACGCAATGACTTGGTGATCCACGCGCATTCTCAGGAAGATACTTCATGCAATCTGCTTTTCCAGTTTTCTAATCCTACATCAGAATCTGAAATGCATGAGCTGTCACAATGCCAATTCAGTGTTCCATCCACAGTTGGATTGATATAATCATCAGCATTGGTCGTCATCTTGTACATATGGTCCAAGTCTTGGGCTATGGATTCCTCTTGAATCGGTTCAATATATAGTTCACCCTGCGAAGGATCCAATGGTGCGATGACCCTTATATTATTTCCTTCAAATATGATTTTCATAGTCTTTAAATCAATAATGGCAGAATTAGTCATTGCCCAATCGATACCCAGCAACGCTGGATAAGGATGGTTGTCATCCACGATTTCAATTACTTCGAAATCTGCATAGCTGCGTATTCCGTCAATGTCAACAATGGTGTTGGGTAACCTCCCCAAAAGTATAACAATCCATTGATTAGTCATTCTTAGCTGTAGAGGTTACTACTGTAATTTTGGTTTGCCCATCTAATGCCATGTCTGCTTGGCCAAGACATTAAATTCTGATCCTAGATCAAGAATGATCTCATCCATCTCGTAGTCCCCAATCTATGCAGTGAGTCTCATTTCCCTCCCTGTTCTTTTAGGACTCCTAATATTGTGGAATGCGTCATTGGAAGCCCCCTTCTCACTGTGTGGCACATACTTCCTCAGTAGCTTTTCAAATTTCGTGTAAGCATCTACGCTCTTTAGTAATTTCATGCAACTCCATAAGAGCTACGCGACAGAGGTCCCTATATCTATTGTGATTCCTATCTAATCGTATGTCGATGACATATCCTCTCTTTGCGGTATTTCACTACACAACTGTGTTCTCGGGGAGCCAGATGGCGGTGCTCTGAACATGTTCCGCACTTCCTGGAATGCTCCCTTATTTCTCTGTAAGTCCAGACCCGGTGCTTTCCCAGGGGATTTTCTAATCCTTACCGGCTCACTAGGGTTCTGCCTAGGATCGCACATTCCAGAGGTCGAAGCTTTTGCGCCTCCGTCTCTTCCTGTATCAATGCCACCACAAATTACTATGTTTACGCTTGGGTCCACAGTACTGCTCTTTACTGCGACCAACTGAATGTTGGGATTCAGTGGTTCTGTCCCTCTTCGTTTCTGCATTTCTACCTCCAATACAGGACAGTCTTCAATAACATGCTCAAATGATTTACAGTAATTACATGTAGTTCATGGGTTGGTACAACCTCTAGAAACATGACCTGGCTGGCCACATTTATAACAGATTACCTAGCCATGGCCTCTTCCCTGCGTTGGGGCTTTTCCTCTCCGCGGTATCCACCACCATGGCCTCTGTATCCTCCCTGATCATAGTGGGTGTTCTCTTGTTTCAACTGATTTTCTTCTTGGATGCGGTACATGCCAGCACCTCCCATCATTTCCATATTGCACTTTCTTTCATTCATCATCTCATATGTGCAATAGTTGGATTCGTCATGTCCACCTGATTTACAAAAATTACAATACAAGCTCTTAGGTGTCTTTATGTATTTATGGATGAGATAATAGTCCTCAGGCCTATGTCCTCTGCTTTTGCAGATTTCACACCATGGCGCCTGATTGTGATTCATATTTATTGGGTTTGGTGCACCACTGTCAAGATAATCTTGAAATAGAGGGCAATGTTCTCTAGTGTGGCCCTCTCCTTTGCATCCTGTGCACCAAACTTCGCGTCTGTGTTCGTATCTTTGCTCCTTTCCATTTTTCATACCTTGTAATTCTAATGTCAAGGTAGCCAACTGGTTCTGGATCTGAGACATCCCAGAACTAGTCTCACCAATTGGTGAAGCCTCCAGCTTCATTGCGATCTCTAAGGCCTCTGCCTGCGATGCAACCTTCTACTGCATCAATGGTTTTCTGATGTGGTGCAACAGCGTAGCGATGAACCATTCCTTATGCTATTGCAAATTTATCTCAAATTTCACTTGATCCAGCAACGTATTAAATTTTTGGTCAAATTCCTAGACCGTTTCAGTAGGCATCTGCTTGATTTCCTTTAATTCTGCTATGCACTGCAATTCTGATTTTGGCTTCTTAAACTCTGCGGCGAGCGCAGCCTTAATTTCTGTTAGGGTTCTCGGCTGTTCCTGAGAATATTTCATAAACCAATGCAAGGCGTGGTCTTTGAAAGTGGTGATCAGCTGCGCTCTCTTCACAGCATCATCCTGGATTTGCTTTACACTCCATACGGCTTCACATAGAAACCAGTGTTGATCAGGGTCTTCTAGACCCGTTCCTTTGAATATTGGCAGTTTTATATCATTATCTGTCATCCTGCTTCCTGGTGGTGTAACGCTCTGAGTAGTGCTGACTATCTGCGCGGAAAAAATAAATGTGGGACTCGGGATAGTTCTAGGAATACTACTCTACGTAATTTTATGAGATTGGGTATTCTTAACTAGAATAGTCTGAGTCGGAGTGGCATGAGCACCTACTCTTGCGGTGTTACTAGTATTGAGGTTCTGTGGACTAGGCTATGCTACACTCGCAGTGCGTTTATTCTAAGGTAGGGGTTGCGCAGTATTTGCAACAAGCGGGTTCTGAGGTGTGATAGGGTGGATGGTGGCAGATGACGGCGCGGTCTGATTATTAAGGTCACATGGAAGTTTGTTATTCACGCGGAGTCCAGGTCCTCCGGAATTATTTTCTTTATTAAACTTATATCTCTTTCCACTTCTCAGATTATGTGTCTCTTTGTCAAAATCACTATATATACTTTCCACCATGTCAAGATTCAAAAATATTACTACATCCTTAAAATACCCTTCTCAGCTAAAAGCATTTTAATGTATAGACTTAGACTGTTACCTCTAAATCCTTCAAAAAATTATGCTTCCGCTTGACTGTAGGACTTCAGCATGTCTATAGAAAATTCTGCTACGAATCCTTCGAGTATGCTATCGACCCAAAAGTCGACTGCTCGTGTTAATGGGTTGTCTATTGCTTTGAGCTGCGCTATGAGCTCTGGAGTCCACTCTGTAGTTACTCCTCCTTGAAAATAGGTTTTCTTTTCTTCGAGTTGCGAAATCTACTCGTGCAACTTGTTTCCAAATGAAACCCAGAAAATCTCGTGAATCTCTCTCCACAAATATCTATTCAACCACTGTACGTCGGTAAGATGCGGATGTCTATTCTCTTTGTTTGCAAAATCTCTTTCAATCTTGTCACACCAACCCTAGATCTCTTTCTTTTCAGGATTCCAATTGTTTGAACCCAATGGGAATTGATGCTCTTCTTCACACATTACTTTTCCAAATACACTATCACATCACTGGTCTTAATCGAGAAACGAAACCATTTGTTGGATGTATATAACATTCTGGAGGTTTTCAACATAGACCCAGGTACTTCGTGGTTAAAGGAACCAACAAAACCCCTATTTACCGGCCCTTTCGACAATAGACTGCATGCAGCCTGAGTTCTCACCCGAGGTGAAGCTAAGGGCGTGGTTGCAGAATCAAGTTTCCACAATCGGGTAATGCGAGTGTGGAACAACTGATAAGCAACACAATACCTTGCGGACTGCTTCAGATAGACTACTACGCGAAACCTCTGTTCCACATCAGATACTTTGGCAAGCAGAGGTGCTTGTGCACTAGTGCATCCAATGACTGTGCAATACAGGATACTTCTTGTGTCACGACAATAAGCTATCAACAGCTTACTTCGCAGCGAATCTCAATGGTTCAGCGCATCAGCTAGACCGCGCATTTCTTCCAATATGATTAATTCTAACCAATCCTACTTAGCATTCTTTATCCCTTCAACTCATTCAAGTTCTCATCATTATGTTGCATGTGATTGAATAAACATACATTACTGAGCACTCCAACGCTGTGCTTAAATTCAATGTTCAACTATGTGACTAATTGGGAGATTCATACATTCCCAGACTTGTAAGTGTTGAATACTTAACATTCCTCCATGCATGTATTACTTAACATATTATTCCCATTCTCTTGTGGCGAATACATATAAAAGCAATCACATAACAGAAAACTGCAGTATTAAACATTCATACCAAGCAAATGAACAATCATAAACAAACAATAATCACATAACAAAAAATTTAACATGGTTCACCCCTCGGATGGAGGCTATGTCGACAAGAATGGTTGTTAATATTTCTCTTTAGGGAAGGGTACAACCGTTCTTAGTTTGCGCACTCAGCTACAGACTCTCTTCTCTCTATAAAATAGGTCTCTATGCACTCAATTGCAGAGCCTTTACAATAGCTTCAAGACTCAAAAGATGCTACAATACTCAACAATAAATAGCTCTACGAGAGATTTCTAACCCTTTCCCATACAATTTTCCCTTAATTATAGATCACGCCCAAGGGTCATGTCTTTACAATCATTAGGTCGAAACCCTAAGGTTTCCAAAACTGGCGTGGCTAATTTCCACCCTAGCTATCACCATCGACAGCCTGCTCTACCTGCTCCTGCTGGCCCCCTCGTGGCTCCCAAGCTCTTCTGACAGCTGCAGTCTTCAAAATAGTTACAACTGCATCATGGCCTGTCCCTTTCCACTCCTTCTGCCTTCCTGTCGCCATCGGCGTAGTGGCCTAGCTTCTCAACTAGTTGCTGCCACTCATTCGAATAGGTCGCTTTCCTTTGCCTTCCACCTATTCCTTACCCAAAATAGGTCATATCCTTGTCTGACCTTTACCCATGCTACGAACAAAAAAATAGCTGATGCTCTATGATGCGCATCGTCCTACTGCACGACCGTGCCTTGTCCATTGTCGTCGCGCGACATGCAATTCCTCAAAACTGCTTGTAGCTTGTCGCCACCCACAATGCGCACTTTTTAGTACTTGTGAAAAATATTCCAACTTGGGCCCCACCCAACACGCGGAAATATGATTCCGACGATGCGAACAATGCAAAAAATGGAGTTCGTATGATCCTTTTGCAGGGTTGGCACACAAATCGAGGTGGTAAGAGGCCTAGAAAAAATTCCTTGAAATTTTTTTCATGAGAGCAAGAAATGATATCAAGCATCATCACGGGCATGGAAATGTGATTCCGGCAATGCGAACGCTGCGAAAAAAATAATTTGTATGATCCGTCCACGGGGTTGGCACACAAATTGAGGCGGTAAGAGGCCTGGAAAAAGTGCCCTGTAAAAGTTTTCGTGAGAGAGAGAAATGATCTCAAGCATCATCACAGGCATGGAAATGTGATTCCGGCAATGTAAATGGTGTGGAAAACGCAGTTCATATGACTTGATAATTTTGGAAAACTTGTTATAAATAGTGTGGCGGGGCCTTGTGGCATGTGTCATTGTCATTGCTGAAGTTGACAGGAGATTAATGGGACCCAGAGGCGAAAACCTTGTTTTCTCGCATTCCAACCGATGGATTTCAATTCTGCAATTTGCAAGTAAGAGTTCTTGCATCCCTCCATGTTTTCCATACAGTTTGGTGGGTGGGCGGGGCCTTGTGGTGTGCCTAGGGCAGAAAATGCTCTCTAAGGATCCCTAGCACGGGTTTTGAGAGAAACCTCACGCTTAAGGGCGCAGTGCTGGGTGCTGGAGCTGTGCTTCAAAGTGCAACTGTGGGGCTCACAGTTGTGCTTTGAAGGGGAGCTGTGGGGCTCATAGCTACGCTTCAAAGCGCAACTATGGGGGTCACAGCTGCGCTTCAAAGTGCAACTGTGGGGGTCACAGTTGCGCTTTGAAGCGCAACTGTGGGGCTCACAGCTGTGCTTCAAATCGTAACTGTGGGGGTCACAGTTGCGCTTTAAAGCGCAAATGTGCGGCTCACAGCTGCGCTTCAAAGTGCAACTGAGAGGCTAGAAAGTGCACATTGGAGTGCACGTTCTGCCTGTATATGAGGTGTTTTTTTTTTTTTTTTACACTTAATGAGTTTTCGTTTGCTGCTTGGTAGGATGTCGGTGGCTTGGTGAGAACATGAGGTGACAGACGATCTCATGGAGGACATTGCGGATGATGCAAATGTGCAGCTTTGCCTACCTCATTGCAGATTGATGAAGTTCTGCCAGGTCTCTCTGATGCGTGTGGCTAACTTGTTGCTGAACAAGTTAGCCGGATTTTGGGACATAGATGCGGAGGCATTCATCATCCAGGGTGAGCACGTGGAGATTACCTTGACGGATGTTTATTTTCTGACGGGTTTGCCGCAGTTGGGTCGGGTGGACGATACCTAGCCGAGGTGACGGAGTGACATATACATGGAGTATTTTCTGGAGCGCCATTGTTATCCGGGTGCTCACGGGATCAGGGACGACGTGAGCTAGGGATGTCCAGGTGGGGAGAGATAATGACCAGTGCAGGTGGTGGACTCGTGGGCATGTTTTTTACTGAGGAGCTATTTGAGCAGTGGATGCAGCTTCCTATTGTGATCGAGGATTATTCGTATGTGGGGATGGACTTTCGTGGAGATCCAGTGATGATCTTACCTCCGGGGCAGGCCTAAGGGCCTAATGGTATGTTTGTTTCGTGTTTTTGGCATTGTATTTTATATGTATCATAGCATAGATGATAGGTTATATGATTTATATGATGTCGAGACTTATGGTATCTCATTTCTTGTGCAGATATTGGACCAATGCCCCCAGATAGATATCGCGTGCGAAGAGGCCACATGGTGGGTTTGGTCCCTCCTGGTCGAGGTCAGGGTCGACATCGGAGTTCTAGGGCTATACTGGATACCTTACACATGGGGATAGAACATTTGTTGGATGCAATCAATGATGAGGGTTGGCAGCACCTGATCCAGAAGCTGATCGACATTTGTTATGACGCTCCACAGGAGTGGAGGCCTCTGATGAGGCATATTGCGATGGATGCGGAGACTACACGGGCTATGGCACGAGGGGATGTCCCTTGTCTTGGTGATGAGGATGTTGACACTGGGTCCAATGAGCTAGCTGAGGAGGAGGCATAGGATGACCAAGTAGATTCAAATTGATCTGGCAGTCTATGGGGTTGCCCCCATGTCCGAGGCATGTTTATTTTTTATTTTGTATCGGGATGTATTTATATGATGAGGATGTTGTTGGGGCTCCTTAGTGTATTAATGTATCGGGATTCTTTCGACATGACAAAACTTGTATTTACGGCGTATATATATATCTTATATGCACATGGATGCATTTTTGTAGTGATGTTTTTCATTTTATGTTTATGCATGTGGATGCATATTATGGTGATTATGTATATGCACGTGGATGCACATTGTGATGAGTATCTATATGCACGTGGATGCAAATTATGATGGTTATTTCTTTTGTGTTTTTTTGTGATGTTTATGTATGCCTATTTGATGGATACATGCATGGTTTATGGTTTGCTTCCTAGGGGTTGTGGTTTATGTGCCAGTCTAGAATGTTGTTAGCCATTTGGTCTGCGACACTGTTTTGATGTCGTGGGACGTGAGTGAATGTAATGGATCCAAATTTTCTAATCATTTGTTTGGTGTGCAGGAATTTTCTAAAGAGGCAGGGGTGTTGTACCTGGTAGTAGTTGTTGAGTTGGAAGACGAGTAACTGGGAGTTGAGGAACACACAAAGGTGACTAATTCCCATATGGAGAGCAGCGGTGAGGAGACTGTTCACAGCATCGTACTCGGCCTGGTTGTTGGTGGCTGCACCTATGCATACTCCATCGAGGTGGATCACCTCATATGAGGGGTCATATAACACCCAAGCTGTGGAGGTGAGGTTCAGGGACCAGCAACTTGCACCATCGGCAAAATAGACATAGAGTGGTGGAGGAGGCTCCATCTGTAATCATGCGCAGAAGCAATGTGTGAGGTTTTATATGCAAAAAGAAAGAGATACAAAGGAATGCAACTATATTACACGGACTAGTGGGTCCGAGAAGTGCTCAGGGGTAAAAACGCTTGAGGTACAACCCATTATGGGGGTTGCGCAAGGGGTTTCCCTCATAATTAGTGAGGATATATTCCCCATGTCCGAGGCATGTATGGACGATGTATGGGCCTTGCCACATTGACTCGAACTTTCCTTTTCCGGTTTTGTCGTGCGCTTGGTCATAGACAAGGACAAGGTCACCTTCTTGGAAATTGAGGGGGAGAACATGTTTGTCATAACCAGCTTTAGAGCGGTTTTTGGCGGCATCAACTGTTTGAAGGGCTGTCCGCCTATCCTCGTTGGCTTGTTCTAGGAGGATAAGTCATTCTTCGATAAGTGAGGTATCGGGGAGGAGTTCTACTATGAGGTGTAGTGCAGGGATCTGGAATTCGATGGGGAGGACAGACTCCACCCCATGGACTAAGTGGAAGGGGGTAAACCGGGTGGTGATTTTGGTGGATGTGCGGTAGGCCCACGGTGTAGAGAACAACATATGGTGCCAATTGGACTTGTGTTTGTCCACTCTGTGTTGGAGAATGGTTTTTAGAATCTTGTTGATGACCTCAAATTGGTCGTTCCCTTGGGGGTAATAGGTCAAGGTGTATTGGTGTTTGAATTTCACCATGGTGGATAACTCCTTCTAGATGGAGTCCTCAAAATGGGAGCCATGGTCAGACAAGAGTTGTTTGGGTATCCCAAACTGTGCGATAACGTGGTTAAAGAAGAAGAGGGTTTCCGTTTCTGCTTTGCAGTTGAAGCTGGGCATGTCCTCAGCCCATTTGGTAAAATAATCGATGGCCACTATGATGTATTTATGGCCTCCTGCCGACGAGTGGTTTCATTCCATGAAGTCTATGGCCCATTTGCAAAAAGGGCTGATGGTGATCACGGGATGGAGAGGGGTGGGTGGGGTTATTTCTTTGGGGGTGAAGAGTTGGCAGTTACGGCAATGTTTGACGGTTGTGATGGAGTCGGTAAAAATAATGGGCTAAAAATAACCAGCATGGATAACTTTTTCGGCAGTGGCCATTCTAGAGAAGTGGTCACCACAGGCTCTACTATGGCAGTCATTAGGAACTTGTTCGGCCTCATCTTGGGTGAGGCAACGATGGAGGATGGTGTCGATGACATGTCGGTATAACACATCGTCGAGGAGGAGATAATAAGAGGCGTGGTGGCGTATGCGACAGTGGTCATTGTAGTCGAGGTGGGATCGAAATTTCTGGGTCCGTAGGTATAGCAGGATGTCACCATACAAGGAGTCATCCGACGAGATAATGAATAAGTGGTCATTAGGTAGGTTGGGATTAATGGATGGTGACATAGAAGGGGATGGTAAGTCTGTCATGAGTTGTGCTAGTGTGAGGGCTTTGACACTTTTTGGTGTTGTAAAAGTGAGGTCATAATCCTAAAGTATGATTACCCACTTAGCGACGCGGCCCTGAAGGAGGCGGCGACTCAAGAGATAAACCATGGGGTTCGAGTCGGCCACGACTAGGGTTTGGATTAATAGGATGTAATGGCAGACTTTCTGGACCAAGAAGACAACTACAAGGGCCAACTTATCCTCAAAAGGATAATGCAACTGTGGGTCGGATAAGGTCTGACTCACATAATAGATTATATGTTCTTTTCGCGTGCTATCCTCTTGAACAAGGACACTCGAGACGGCATGGTCGGATGCCGAAACATAAAGGATAAAATCCTTTGAGAAATCGGGTGGTGAGATCAATGGGGCGTTGGTCAGGGCTACTTTGAGGACATGGAAAGCCATTTGTGCTTTCTCGTCCTACAAAAAGGGGATGCGGGTACGGAGTAGGCGAAGAAAACCCTGGACACTCATGGTGTATTCTGGTACAAAGCGGCCGAGAAAGTTGGCTCTCCCATCCAAACTCTGCAATTGTCTGACTGTGCGGGGGATGAAAGGTCCAAGATGGATTGTACCTTCAAAGGATCTACGCTGAACCCTTTTTGAGAAATGATGTACCCTAACAACTGACCTGTCGGGATGCAAAACACACACTTGAGAGGGTTTAAGCAAACTTGGTATTTGGACAATGCATAAAAACATGTCGGAGGTCATTCAAGTGATTGGAGCATTCCTTTGATCGCGCAGTGAGATCATCAAAGTATACCAGGATAACATGTGCTAGGTCGTGGAAACAATAAGTCATGGATCACTGGAAAGTGGCGCCAACAATTTTTAGACCGAATGGCATGACACGGTAGGCAAAGGTGCCCCATGGTGTTGTAAATGCAGTCTTATATTGGTCCTCTTTTCGGATGTGGATTTGGTTATATCCAGAGAAAATGTCCATAAATGAGAGAACTTCATGTCTCGCATAGGATTCGATGAGTTGGTCGATGAATGGTGTGGGGAAATTGTCCTTTGGACACACGCGATTGAGATCGCGGAAATTAGTGCAAACGTGGATGGTGCCTTGTTTTTTGTTTATAGGTACCGGGTTGGACACCCATATGGTGTGAGCGATGGGGTAAATGAAGCTTTCTTTTCACAATTTCTCGATTTCGGCTTTGACAGTTGGGATCTTGGATGGGTGAATTGGTCTCTATTTCTGTCAAACAGGAGGGACATCTGACCAATTATCGATGTGGTGTTCGACGATGGCGGGGTCTAATCCGGGCATTTTAGTGTAGGACCAGACGAATATGTCTTGAAACTCTTGGAAGAGTTTCGTGTATTCCCCGATCTTGTATTCGGTACAAGAGGTGCCTAAGGTGATGATATTAGGTTGGCCACCAAGGCGAGCAATGTCCACTTGTGTAATAGGAGAAATATTTTCCATGTTTCCGTCTTTGAAGGCATCGGGTGCTGGGATGGGGTTCTTAAACCAGTAAACCTCATCGGAGAGGAAATCCTTGGTTTCTACTGCCAATTGGTTGGCTGTGGTAGGGGTGGACTCACCAGGGATGAAATATGATTGATGGTGCATGTCATCCCATGGGTAGTCGGGTTCCGTAAGGGCTTCAAGGATTTTCTCGTCGCTGCGGAAGTACTGAGTTGTCAAGTCAGACGGGGGGAGGGTAGATGTTGGAGGCACATCGTGCCTATCGACCATAGAGATCATGTATATGGTATTGATTTCTTCCGAGGAGGAAGATGTTGGGAGATAAATTTCTTTAATAGTAGGAGGGTATGTCTCTAGGTCGGCGTTATTCAGTTCATAGAGGGCTTCTCTATAATCCGAGAGATCAAGGCAATGATGTGAGTAATGGCCATAGATTCTGCAGATGGCACAAGCGTGGTTAGTGCGTAATGCTTTGTTGCGCTGGTGAGTGGGGGGATTTAATTCGACTACGGGGATGTTGGGGTCATCGGCCAAGGTCTGCATGTGTTTTTGGAGATCGGGCAACTGAGGATAGTTGTGGGTGGCGTGGCCTAGGTCATCGCATAGGGAGCACTTTGAAGGTGCACGGGGTGGTGGTTGGGGTACTGCAGGTTTCCTTGCTGGTGGGGTTGTATATGTTTGTGGGCCTCTTCCACCGGTATTTCTAGGTGGTGGGGGGGTGGGGTTTGTTGTCGATGTAGTGGTCGCCCAGGGGGTGGGCGATTAGGTATATTTTCCACACCCGGGGGTGGGTGATTAGAATTGTTGATAGGTTGGACTTGTTGGAGAACAACTTGTGGTGTCGAGGGAGGATTGGGAGCGGGGAGGTACCACACAGATAGTCCCAATGTTAATCCTAGGAGATTTAGCGTAGCCATGATGGGCATGCTTATTACTCTGGACGGCGGGAAAAAAAATGGGATAGTGTGGATGGGAGTGGCTCTAACATAACTTGGTACCATTGGTGGTTGTGGCAGCAAGGGTGGTTGGGTGTTTGGCATTGCTTGGTTAGTTGATATTATGCACAAGTTAGATATCTTAACTATCGGCGGTAGGGGTTGTATGGACCTTAAAGTAGATGTCATGGGGGTTTCAGAGTACGTTTCAAGCCCTACTGAGGACACCAACGTGATGGGGGTTCCCAAAATGGGTTGTTCAACCATGAGGAGAACGTTCTCTGGGGCAGCGGGAGCATTAGGGTCATAGTAGGTGAGTTGGTCGATCTTGATGACCCATCCCTCATGGGGGATCATAATGCAGAATACTAATGAGGCAACTTCCTTCATAGAATACATATAGTTGAGTCCAAGAAAGAGGTTGTAATCAAGTTGGGAATCGATAACCTCAATGTCTATGAGAACGGTTTCCCAAGCTAATTGGACTGGTACGTTGGCCAAGAGGCCCTACAGTTGAAGGATGGCTCTAATGTAGGTGATCCAAGCTTCTGCCATACGAATGTCAACATAATGCATGTGGAGGAACCTTCATTGATGATGCATCGATGGATGACAAGATTTCAAATAGATACTGAGACTTGGAAAGCTAAGGTGGAAGGCATGGGTAGCTCGGATTGGTCGAGGTTGAATGCCATCAATCGTGAGTCAGAAGGGTCGATGGCACCAATGGCGGATAACAAAGTCTTGTGTTGGTTAGGAAAATTCTTTAGAACCTCTAGGGCTGACATGGCAGCAAGAGATTGGGATAATTCATCGACAATGTTGTAGTTGAGGGCCACGCGGGTGTTGGGGTTATTGTTTATGTGTCATAGCCGTAAACGAGGGGCTTTGGGGGCCCCATCGCTTGTTAGTCCATTAGGAGGTATGTGTAGCGACTGATCATTAGGAACAATGTTAGAAACCCTATCAACTGGAATGGCTTCAGAAGTGGGCCCGTATTGGTTTCAACGTGTTTGGAGGTTGACATCGGTCGAAGACATCATAAGCAGGTGGTGGGTACCCAACACCATGGGATGATTGGCGGGTGCAGCATATGGGATTTGTTGTTGTTGTGCCAGAGGTCCTTGAGGGGGACCCATTCGTTGGGTGTTCACGACTCCTTGTGTGGGAAAGGGTTATGTAATACCAAGGGTTGGTTTTGGGGGTGGCGAGGGGTTGGGTTGTGTTTGTGGGGATGCTTGACCCTGTCGTTGGGTGTCGTCAGTCCATAGTTGGCATGCCCTCTCTAAATGAGGATAGGTGTGTGTGTAATGGCCGAATAACCCACAAATCGAACATGGGTGGTCAGTTCGTAGATTGGGGTTCTTCACCTAACGGGGAGGTCTATCAGGGTTCTAGTTGGGTGGGGCAGTGTTGTTGTTGTTCGGGGGATTGGGTTGCTGGCTTCCTTGATCTTGTGGTTGGTTGTTACCACAGTTACGCCCTCGACCCCATTATTGTTGGCCCTGCTGGTTGCGTTGGGCTGGCTGGTTTTGCTATGGGTTTTGTTGGGCGTATACTTGCCCTTGAGGGTTTGGGTGATTCTACGGTTGGGTAGGTGCCGAGGCTGTCTGCTGAGGATGGTAAGATGGAGGGGCTTGGGGTTGAGCTGGAGGTGGTGTTGCTTGTTGCGGATAGTAAACTGGGGGTATCTGTTGTTGTGCAGATATTGGGTGTGGGGGGTAATAAGATGGTGGGGATTGGGGTTGGGTGTGCACAGGTGTCACCTACTGATGGTAATAGGCAGTGGGTGTTGTAGGGGGAGTATAGGGTGTTGTTCCATGACCAAAACAGTTTGGCGGACATGATGGTCCATGGGTATGTGGGGTTCGAGCCATGGGAGCACATGATGTCATTGCTCCAGAATGGGATGTGGCCCATGAGAGATCAGGGTCGTGGGTGGGGGCCATATAATTATAAGGTTGGCTGTGGGATACCACATGTCTGATGATGCCATCGGCGGCATGGGATGTCCCCGACGCATCATTTTGGGAGGAGTTACTGCGGGGAGCGTCGGGTAAAATTGAGTATAGGTAGCCGGATTGGGCGTAGATGAGGTCAAACTATTATGCTTTAAGGATAGTCTCTTCTTCTGATTGAGGCCGTTCGGATGCCACATCCTTGGCTATTGCTAGTATCAAAAAATTGAGGAACCAGTCTAGGAAAATTCGATCATCAAGCTTTATCTTGCGCAAGCTACGCCGTTTGCGCCACTCATGAACGTGGTCCATGATATGGGTGGTTGTATTCTTCCTGCAAGATAGGAGAATTTCGGCACCGGCGTCGTAACGAACTAGAAGCTGAAAGAACTATAAAAAGGTGGAGACAAGGGATGTGAATGTGGAGTGGGTCCCATGAGGCTGGTCAATATACCATTTCGCTACACAACTAGTGAGGGTCTGTTGCAATAAGCTTAGTCAGATAGAGTCATCCACTATGGAGTTGGAGGAACACCATGGATGGAAAGACATGATATGATTTTGGGGATCCTCACCAGCCTTTCCCTCAAACTTAGAGATGTCTGATGGGAGCTTGGTAGGCATATGAGGCCAAGTGAGGTCATGTCGAATGGGATTGTTTGTCAATCTGGCAATGTCACATAGATTGAGACTATCCATGAATGGTAAAATGGTTGAAGGATGTGACATGGTCATCGGGGTGTGTGTGTTGGTAGTTGCATTGAAATTGGGGCTTGTGCCCCCAGTGTTGGGGGCTGTGTTATGCATCGTGGCTGGGATCATGGGACCCCCAATCAAAGGTGAGAGAAATGTGAAGGAGGGGCCTGTGCCACCAAGTGTACCATGGATCGCCGACGGGGTGATGTTGTGTCCAACGGTTGTTGGGATTTGAAGAGTGGTAGGGATAGCAGGTGTGGGTCCTCCCGATGGTATACCGATGACGGGTGCTGTCGTGGTGACTATCATGGTGTATAGGGGAATGATGGACCCTCCATCGACGGTCCCTATAAAGAATGGGTTGGATTTCATGCCTACCATGGGGCTAGACGGAGTGGTGTATATGGGGTTTTCAGACTCTGCCTCAGAGTCAGATGCGGTGTGGGGGGTTTTATAGTCAGGTGAGAAAGCTCTATGCATGTGACGGGAGGTGTCAAGTGATGAGGCTCTGCACCGATGGCGAGTGGTTTCAAGTGATGAGGCTCTACACCTATGACGGGTGGTGTCGAGTTGTCCATGTTGCAGGGGCTTGCCCCGGAAGCGTCGAGAACGTCTCGGGGACTCAATGGTGACGATGAAAATAGCGCGGGTGGGTTATGGAGAGTACAAAGCTCAAAAATCCTAATGCAACCGTGTGTACAAGAGGAAAGCGCAAAAGTATGGCACTCAGGCCAACAACAAACTCAAAACACTTGCTATAACAGTTGTGCTACAGTGAGTGGAGTGACAAAAAGGGTGGTCAGAAAACCAACAAGCAAACGGCTCCTAAAATAGAAAAATGTTGTACTTGCTAAAGCAGGAGGAGGTAAGGGGGCATGCAAACACCTAACTAAAGAGGTATTATGGTTCGAACAAGACGTATCCTCTGCAAGGTGATGAAATCCAAGTCAGACAATATGAAACAAAGAACCAAAGGCTAATGATATCCCCCTACCAGGAGGGACACCGGGTAGACAATCCTAGAAGAATGGCCACTAAGATACCCCATTCATGACATGTCTAGAAAGGTAAGTCCGTAGCTCCTGTTCTATCATCGTTGTCCTCCCACCAAGGCAGTACACCAAGAACAACGAGTAGGTATCCTTCGGTTACTAAATGGATTGCGGTATTCCACTCAGGCCTTTGTAACCAGTCTTGCTACTTCGACCCTCCTAGGGGAGAGGCCTATAATATCCTGGGCAAGATCTGACCCAAATATTAACTCAACTTCAATTTTTTTATCAAACTTCACTAGTTAAATTTTTGCCAATTTCTCCGAATGGAGCAGGAAGTATGTGATGGGTATTGAGTTAAGGAATGAGGATGGTGGGATGAATATTTAATTCTAGAAAATGTATGAGGTTAGGTGCAGTAGCAGGTCAATATATTAGATCAGATTTGTCTTATGCACAAGGTACTAGTACCATTCACTTTTCAACATAGAGCAAGTCTATGCTTACTTCGAGGCTTCCTAGGTAGCTGGCATATGCATACTGGACAAGTGGGGATACTGAAAGTTAATAATAGAGTTTATATCATTCAAATGAATGTTGTTTATGTTCAAGAAGGTATTTTTGCAGACTTGTGAGAGTTTGGAAAGATTTGGGGTTTTTGGGCTCTCCCAGGATTGCTGAGCTAGTAATTTTTCAAACTTTACAAATAGGGTCTAAAGGACTCAAATGTCTGTATTTAAGGACTTATATGGATACTAGACTAAGTTAATGGCCTTCTCCAACTGACAGAATGTAAAAATATTGCTTAGAATGGATTTGGCAGTAAAAGCGGTGAAACTAGTCTAGAAATGACATCAATCTAGCTAGTCTTGTATTTTAACTTCACAAACTGCTTTTAAGAATTAAAAAATATGCTCTGATATTAATTTCAACTCTGATATAACATGTTCTATCCATAAAACTTGAAATCTAACATTTAGAACATTCCTTCTTTTATTAATGCTAGCTTCTCAAATCATGATGCCTCACGGGCTAGTTTTCTGTTACAATAGTGGATAAATGGAGAAGAGAAGAGAGAAGTTACTTTGGATCTAGAATGGTGGTTATTATCAGTCCATCTACTGATTATATGGCTGAAATTGCTTCATTTTGAACATTTTGGTCTTCAACGGATGCCATCTTCAACTGGTTCTTTCCTTTAGGAAAATCATCTCCAAAACTGGCTGAGTGAGTAGTAGGAGTAGGAGAAGATTAGAGATTCGATCTGAAATTTGAGTTTTGGAATATAATTTATGCAATATTCAGCTGATAAAATTCACTGGAGGTCCCAAGAACATCTCTCCATAATTATCTTCTTCCACTGGTGTTCCTCTACTAAATCTAGCTGCAAATCTCCTTCAATGGTGGCTTCCTCTTCAATCTGACATTAGATCTTCATGGCTGAACTGTACTGAGTGTTACTAGCTGTAGTATTGATTGCTGGACCTCCATAACACTCTCAGGAAACTCATAGGGTCTTGGGGCACGTCACCCAAGCATAACTTGTTGAGGCACAACACTCAACTTGGAGGGCTCAAAGCTTTCACCTACAAATTCCAATAATGATCAAAAGTTGTCAAATGGAGTTGGTTGGATTCTTTTATAAACTTTATGATGACCTCCTGAGCAAGTTCTTGGCTTGGTGACCTGTGAGAGTAGGTTACCCACTTTCCCATTCTACTCCAAAGCCATGAGGGTGCCTTTCTTGAGGAAAATAGCAACTTCTGAGCTTTCAAAACTTTCTTTCCTTCACCTCCTTCACTGAATTTGGGCAAGTGCGCTTTAGGTAGCTTTTCTGGTTGTTGCTATTTTCTTTCTGAAAGATTTTCTGAATCTTTCCACTTTCTTTACTTTCCTCTTTCGTGCTTTTGTCTAATTTTTCCAGCTTTTGTCAGTTTCCTTTATGGGTTCATCTTGCCAACTTGTCTCCACTAGATTCCTTAGCTTTTCTGAGACTTTACCACTTAGGAAACTTTGGCTCACTTACCAATTCGAATTTCCTAGCCAAGTCATCAACCACTTGGCACATTTATTAGCAATAAACATTTACATGAAAATAATACAACTCAGAAATAATTTAACTTAGCAATTAATTAATTATCCAGTAATTAATTAATTGTTATGGTGTAATGCCTCAAAATTTCCCCAATTAATTAATTTCTCAGTTACTCAATCACTTAGACTTATTCATGGGGTTAATAACTACATGGGGGGCCCTCCTTGTCCATTTAATTCCAAAATACAACCTTAGGCATCTTCCATAAGGTAGTTTCCATACTTGCTCATTAATTAAATAATTATTTCCTAGGTGAATTAGGCCAAAATTACCCCATGGACCATGGAAAAATATGGGGACATGACAATCCTCCCTTCCTAAGATTGCTTGTCCTCAAGCAATGTCAGGATTCCACCAGGCTTCTACTGCACCACTCTGATTGTAATTGTCCCCATCCACTATAAAGTCTATAAATTAAACTTGGGCCTTCAAAAAATGAAGAAAAACTGCACTGTAATTTATATCTGCAAATGAACTAGCAATGAACAAAATTTTCAACCCAGTTAGGATAACTTGAACAGAATTCTTGGATCCCATTGTTTCTCCTGCAAGGACCAAAACTATTCTATCACCTTTGGAAATATGTAACTCCAATTAATGCCCGAATCCCAAAGTATCAACTACATTTTCCCAATCATCAAAGTCAATTTAGTGAATTTGCCATCAAGCATGTGCCTTTTCATCCGAGGAATAACTGAAAGGACATTATTGCCAACCAAACCAAGTGGATAGAAAAATGTTTCTTCCAGGGGAAACATCCAATGGCTCAACTCTCTGCCATTGGAGAAAAATTTCAAGCATCCCTCCTAGCATGTGGATTCCCTCCACATAGGCCAACTTTTGCAAGTAAAATGTTCCATTAATTTATCTTGGCAACTTTCCTGCTTAGCTGCCTTCCCTTGATCATAAGCGTAAAACATTTTGCAAGGTAGTTTCATGCTTGTCAGGTAATCATTCACCCAATCCATATGTGGATGAGTGACATCAAATGGATGCAAAATGTACTTTTGTTGCTGCTCACAATTCAAGACAATGTCAATTATAATAAGAAAATTATTGCAGAAACAAGTGAACTTTTTACCTTCCAGATTTTCTTTTCCCATGAGGCCTCTATCCATCCATCTGGTGGATGAATCAAAGATCCTACTTTCTAATTTATATGAGCTATAATCAGCCATCTATTCTGCAATAGGATCCATCTCCCATGGGGACAGATCATGATCCTCCTGCTGAACATGTGACACAAACCAGAAAAATGTCTTCACCCACTGCTCATTCCCCATTGGTGTTGTTGAATCTAGAACATGTGGGAAAGAACTATGAACCTTCTTTGCATGTCTGCAACCTTCAGTAATCATACTTATGGCTGCAAATTCTTCATTACTATCTATCCCAAATTGGGTTCTCTCATCCCACTCTTTCATGGGAGAGTGATTGTCTTCAAGGAACAACTCAAGTTCCCTTGATAAACAATCCTGTGCTTGGTTCTCATCAAACTGTTCTACACACTCTTCAAGCACATATAAAAATGAATGATCCTCATGATCCACTCTCTCATGAGGTTACTCCCTATGTTCAATAATTCTTTTAGCTGAATGAAGTTGACTGAATGGTGTGTAGGAGGATAGGGGGGAACTTTATAACTTTTCATGACGCTGCAATATTTCTGGCTTGGATTCTTGGAGGGCACCTTGAGCGCTTCTCAAAGAATCTTGAGTGGCCACTAATTCATCATTGAGCTTGATGATATCTTCATCATCCCTCAAGGATGTACCATGAAACAATTCTACAAGCTCCAATAAACTATCTCTATCAAAAAGAAGGTTCAAGAATTGAACTTTTATGCTTGACATGGCTTTCTGAAATTCTTCCATGTCTCTCATGGAAGACTACTCCCCCAAATTCCAACAAAGGTTATTCATTAAGGAATGTGTGTAATTGAGGGTTTGAAGGGATTCTTGGATCTTCTATTCATCCATGTTTAAAGCTCCTATAAGAAGATGAGGTTCTTGCAGATGTTCATCCTCTTCATTTTCCATCGCTGGATCAATTCCATGCAGTGCACTTGAAGTTTTGAAATCTGATATATATGTTCCTACTGCAATATTTTCATCTTTTAGGTCCTCAAAAACATAATTTGGGCTGCAACATAAGTGCTCATTCATCCTTGATGCAACATAAAGATCTTCTCTTAAAGTTTCAGCCTTCATACTGCTTTCATTTTTAACACTAGAATTCTGAACCTCATCAATATGGAGCTCAACCATTCTAAATTTTTCAATGGAAATGGCTGCCATATCAGATTGACATAATGGCACATAAAAATCATAATTTACTAATTCACCATGTGTCATTTTCTCCTCCTTATGTGGTGGAATTTTGATGGCTTGTCCATACACCCATTTCTTTGTTTCACACCCTACTGAGATATGCTCAATTTCTGCTTCCTAGCAAGGCTCCAGGGGTGAGTGTAAATCTGAATTATGTTCCTCCTTTGGATCAGATCCAAAAGATGTCTCACCTTCATCAATCTCTCTCATTTCTTCTGCATTTGTTTTGAAATCAACCATTAAAAGATCGAGAGTGATTTTACCTCCCTCATCACCAACAATCAAGTGTTTGACTGTTGGATATTCTACTGTGCATTGACCTTCTTCATCAACTTCTTGGAGTAATGGGGCACCAGCAAGGTCTTCTTGGTCATTTCTTTACAACAAAATTGATGTCTCTCCACATTGTGTGGTGCTCAAATCACAACCCTTGGACTTCCTTCTTGAAGAAAAACCAAATAGTCTCGCAATGCTTGGCCCTGCAAGTGGCCTTAATGAAACTTCCTTCTTGATTCCTTTTACCTAAGATTGGGATGGATCCATATGTAGGGTTGCAAATTCATCTTTATTCTTTTTGGCTTCTTCTCGACCAAAAGAACTAGGTGGCTCTTGGTTTCCTCCCTTGATTTTTCCTAGTTGTGTGGACACATCTTTATTCCTCCCTTCTATCTTAGCTCCTAGGGGTAAAGATCTTGCCTTGACTTCTTTGCACACACCATCAACCATATGTGCAATCCTTCTTTTTCTATCACTATTGTAGGGGTCTTTGAACAAACTTTGAATTTCTAAATCACAATAGTCTCTAATGTTCAGGGACTTCTGAACCTCCTTCTTCAAGGCAGAGTACTCCATGAAGTACTCATAGGATTTCTTAGGGTTACCTCTTTTGAGTATTCCTTCATAATCCTCATTAGTCATAGGTAGGTCATTTTCTATGCTCTCTTCAAACATTTCTTCATCAAGGAAATCATGTTCAACTTTGTGCAAATAAGAATTTCCAACAGGGGTTAAAGGCTCCTCTTCATATGGCTCAAAAATAAATTCTTCTTCTTCACTGACTGGTAGGAGCCACATTTTGCCTCTATGAGAAGATATTCAATATTCCTTCCATCAGTGAGCTTCTTTATTTCCACAAGGGTGGAGGAAAGGGATCTGATACCACTGTAATATCCTAGGCAAAATCTGACCCAAATATTAACTCAACTTCAATTTTTTTATCAAACTTCACTAGTTAAAGTTTTGCCAATTTCTCTGAATGGAGCAGGAAGTAAGTGATGGGTATTGAGTTAAGGAATGAGAATGGTAGGATGAATATTTAACTCTGGAAAATGTGTGAGGTTAGGTGCAGCAGCAGGTCAGGATATCAGATCATATTTGTATTATGCACAAGGTACCGGTACCATTCACTTTTCAACATAGAGCAAGTCTATGCTTACTTCGAGGCTTCTTGGGTAGCTGACATATGCATACTGTACAAGTGGGGATACTGGAAGTTAATAAAAGAGTTTATATTGGTCAAATGAATTTTGATTATGTTCAGAAAGGTATTTTTGCAGACTTGTGAGAATTTGGAAAGATTTGCGGTTTTTGGGTTCTCCCAGGATTGCTGAGCTAGTAATTTTCCAAACTTTACAAACATGGTCTAAAGGATTCAAAGTTATGGATTTAAGGACTGATATGGATACTATACTGAGTTAATGACATTCTCCAACTAACAAAATGTAAAAATATTTCTAGAATGGATTTGGAAATAAAAGCGGTGAAACTAGTCTAGAAATGACATCAATCTAGCTAGTCTTGTATTTTAACTTCACAAACTGCTTTTAAGAATTAAAAAATATACTCTGGTATTAATTTCAACTCTAATATAACATTTTACATCCATAAAAATCTAAATCTAAAATTTAGAACATTCCTTCTTTTATTAATGCTAGCTTCTCAAATCATGATGCCTCACAAGCTAGTTTTCTGTTACAATAGTGGAGAAATGGAGAAGAGAAGAGAGAAGTTACTTCGTATCTGTAATGGTGGTTATTATCAGTACATCTACTGATTAGATGGCTGAACTTGCTGTATTCTGAACATGATGGTCTTCAATGGATGCCATCTTCAACTGGTTCTCTCCTTTAGGAAAATCATCTCCAAAACTGGCTGAGTGAGTAGTAGGAGTAGGAGAAGATTAGAGATTCGATCTGAAATTTCATTTATGGAATATAGAAGCATCTAATGTCTACAATATTCAGCTGATAAACTTCACTGGAGGTCCTGAGAACATCTCTCCATAATTATCTTCTTCCACTGGTGTTCCTCCACTAAATCTAGCTGCAAATCTCCTTCAATGGTGGCTTCCTCTTCAATATGACATTATATCTTCATGGCTGAAGTATACTGAGTGTTACTGGCTGTAGTATTGATTGTTGGACCTCCATAACACTCTTAAGAAACTCATGGGTTCTTGGGGCACATCACCCAAACATAACTTGTTGAGGCACAACACTCAACTTGGAGGGCTTAGAGCTCTCGCTCACAAATTCCAATAATGATCAAAAGTTGTCAAATGGAGTTGGTTGGATTCTTTTATAAACTTCATGATAACTTGCTGAGCAAGTTCTTGGCTTGGTGACTTGTGAGAGTAGGTTTCTCACTTGCCCATTCTACTCCAAAGCCATGAGGGCACCTTTCTTGAGGAAAATAGCAACTTCTGAGCTTTCAAAACTTTCTTTCCTTCACCTCCTTCACTGAATTTGGGCAAGTGAGATTTATGTAGCTTTTCTGGTTGTTGCTATTTTCTTTCTGAAAGCTTTTCTGAATCTTTCCACTTTCTTTACTTTCCTCTTTCCTGCTTTTGTCTATTTTTTTCAGCTTTTGTCAGTTTCCTTTATGGGTTCATCTTGCCAACTTGTCTCCACTAGATTCCTTAGCTTTTCTGAGACTTTACCACTTAGGTAACTTTGGCTCACTTACCAATTTGAATTTCCTAGCCAAGTCATCAACCACTGGGCACATTTATTAGCAATAAACATTTAAATGAAAATATTACAACTCAGAAATAATTTAACTTAGCAATTAACTAATTATCCAGTAATTAATTAATTGTTATGGTGTAATGCCTCAAAATTTTCCCAATTAATTAATTTCTCAGTTAGTCAATCACTTAGACTTAGTCATGGGGTTAATAACTGCATGGGGGGGCCTCCTTGTCCATTTAATTCCCAAATACAACCTTAGGCATCTTCCATAAGGGAGTTTCCATACTTGCTCATTAATTAAATAATTCTTTCCTAGGTGACTTAGGCCAAAATTACCCCATGGACCATGGAATAATATGGGGACATGACAAATATGGGGACATGACAAGGCCTTTCCGACAAATTGGTGTATAACCATTCCAATAAGTAGTAGGGGATTTTGGTACCCTAATGGACAACAACTATGTCTCACGTGAATATGAACGAGGGGTTTTATTTGGATGCCTATCCCCCCTGTCCTACCTAACTACAATATTATTTTTTGTTCCCCAAATGGGGTTAAGTGTTGGTTGAGTTAAGTGAATTTTAAGTCTTAGTTGGGTTAATTGTGTGAGATTGTGTGCAAAGTGATCTTGTGTTTGATGCCGTAAAATTAAATGCTAGAATTAAACTTGCTCGAAATGGAAAGAATGCTAAAATAAATCTGTTTTTGTGAGATAATTTGTTGAAATGTAAATGTTTGAAAAATCAGGATTTTCCTAATAAATCAGCAAGCAGAAAATAGAAAAATACAGCTACTCAATCAGTGTGTGGAGTTTGGACAGGTGGCTGCTGGCTGCAAGAAGGATGATCTCCAAATGAGACGAAAGGGAAAAAGACAGAGCACAGCTGTTGGGTCTGATTATGCGGCCCAGAGCGCAGGTATCAGGTCTAACTCTGTGACTCAAAGCGTAGGTATCAGGGCTGTTACAACGTAATTTTCCACCTTGTGAGAATCAACACTCTTTGGCCTAGAGGATCCATTTCACTGAATCAAAACCACTTTATATCCTTCAGACACTATTTTTCCCTATTTTTTTCCTTGTACGCTTGCTACATCATTACAGTGGGCATACCTGTGAGTTGCATCACTATAGCCTGTGGGTAACATGTAAAATGGTAAAAACCACTATTTTATTACTTTTTACTCCAAAAAAAAGGTCATTGGGTGACCTTTGACCCTCCATTTTCCCAAGAAATGCCTCGATGTTTCCTTTCACTTACCTTTGAGAGGACTATATATTGAGCACATATGGATTATGGATGGGAGGAGAAAGAAGAGCAAGAGAACTCTAGTGGATTTTTTCCCTATCCTCAGTCTACACTCATTGATCCTTGTAGTTGTGAACCCTTTATGTTCACCTTCCAAACTCCTATCGTAGTTTGATTTTTCCATTCCATGGAGGATTGAAGTGGTGGAGGCACAAGTGGATTGACCTAGATCTTGGTTCAGATTGGTTGTCGGAAAGAGGTCGTATCGCATTGTACTTCTTCTTGTTTATTAATAGAATAATCATATTCTCGTCCATTAATGTTGTAAATGTTGTTTATACTACATTGGGTTGCATTTACTTGTTATATCATGGGCCATTGCTATTGATGATGTTAATGCCGTTTATATATTATATGCACTTGTTGTATATTGGCTGTCAAGACTAATTTGCAGATTCAAGTGCACGGATTGAAAAGCACCAACGGGGATCTACATCAAACGTTTAGATCGAGGTTGGTTACATTCTTCATTATCTTAGCATAGCATTGAGAATTGAGTTGATTTCTGGTAGTTAGTTGTCTGTTGTGGTCTACCCCAATCCATAGTGAGTTTTCTCCAATACAAAAATGGCGACCATACTGGGGAAAACATCCATTTTTGGGGATTTTTGAGCATTAGTCCTTAATTAGAGTTGATGTTTGTCGAAGCTCTGTGTCACTAATTGGCCGTTGAGATACACTATAGAAAACTGGTTTTTTTTTGATCCATTGGACTCTTTGTTTTCCTATTTTCCTTTCCTTACCCGTGGGTGAGCTTAGCTCTGCCCACGTACACCCGCCTTTGTTTACTCTAATGCTCGTGGGTACCTGCAGGTATTCCTTCGACAGTAGCGTACAACTCTGACTTTGGTTGATTTATGACTTTTGGTTGTTGTTGGGTTGGCTTTAGATGATCCCGAGTCTTTGTTGGCCTGTTTCTTGACTATTCCATGCCTTGGTTGTGACCAGAACTCTTCTTTTCTCTTGGTTTAGCCTTGTTGGATTTAAAACCCATCTTTGGATTTAGCCTTGTTGGTTTTTTCCTTTTTAGCTCATTTAATTGGTTGAGTCTTACTATTTGGTATCTACTGGGTTGTCTTAGTGATCTTCTTGGCATATCAATGACTAGATAGTAGGATTTTTCTTGCATTTTTCATTTCCTTATATTGAAAAATACAAAAATATACATATAGTTTTGCATTTTCCTTTTGTTTATAAGAGAAAATACAAAAAACAAGTAAATTTGCTTTTATGTACTGCATCTTGCATTGACTGCTTTCTGCCTTCATTTAGATTCTGATTGTGCATCGAAAATATAAAAGGATTGCATTTTTATTTCGAAACCGTTGGATTGATTTTGCATGTTAGTGGCAATGTTTTCATTGGATAGATGAGTCTAGGATTTGACGATTTTGCATACTATTGATTCATACACATCACTAGTTTCATGACCATATCCCTTGAGTAACCACAACCATTAAAATTAACGCTTAATCTTAAAATTGATTAGACTGATTTTTTAATAGGGTACACCAACTAGCATAGGTTTAGAGTCTTGGAATAGATCATTGTGAGTTAACAATCCAAGACTACTAGATGAAACATTAGGTGTCTGACCAGGGAGTGGAGGAATCCATGGTATACATCAGTGTTCTCAGGAAGCTCTACTCAAACCAGAGTTAAGCACGAGGTCACGCGAGGCTGGTTGAAGAGATATCCCTCTGATACTGGCTGAACACAAGAGATATTTCCAGGATTTGTTCATATCTGGGGACTCTTGGGGGATTTGACTCTCATTGAGTTTCGGGCTCAGCTATCCTGCTCATACGACAGATCCCACCTACGACTATCCCCCTGAGCATTGGTTATATTGTGGTGACCATAGTTTCCTTACCTAGGTATCGCATAGGGTACTTCTAGCGATTATGTTGTTTGTGTCCTGAGTTAGATAGGGATTGGATAGCACAGTTGTTTGTTGCCGAGGGTTATGGCCCTTTGCACGCAGTGAAGCCTGGGTGTCTCTATAACTGATTCTGTTACCTCTGGCTATAGTTTGGGAGTCTCAAGCCTCTCCTAGGCGAGACATACCGGCTCTAGTGTCGGGAGCTCATTTACCCACTCTATTTGTCTGCTCTTGGCTGTAGTTTCTCTAGGTGTGTGCTTTTGATTTACTGCTTTTGATGGATAGTTGGCCTTTAGGGGAAGTTTTGATTTTATATTCTCTCTAGAGATATCATGGCACGGAGCCCTACTCTCTGTCGATCTCGTCGGTTGGATAGTTTAAAACCTTCCGAGCTTTCACGCCATGTTGCTAGGGGACGCTAGCGAGCTCCCTCTGAGTCTTCAGATTCTTACGAGACATATGTCCTAGACATCATGACTGCTGCACATTCTGATACTGAATAAATACGTACGACTCCATTGGGTAGAGTCAAACACACTTCAAACACCCCTACTCCTCGTGAGGTGTGGGGGGGTGATTGACCTGAGACCCAACGTAATTTGTTCAGTCCAGATCCACCCGAGGATGACCTATTTGATCCTTCGTTTTCACATAATTATATACACGGGATGCTAGAGTTACATGACGACACTAGTCCTATGGTCAACCCAACCACATTCTCTTTTGGTATGCCTAATTATAATACAGTTGATCCTTCCACTACGTTTGGTAGTCACACTGGCACTGGCCATAGTGTTAGCCACACTGCACACACTGGGGGCAATACCCTCATCGGGGGCACCACATTGTCCACTCACACACATAGTATGGGGACCGGTCATATTCCTCCTAACAATGGTAATGTTAGAAGGCAACCACCTCCTAGGGCTACCCAACCTCATAGTAAAACTGTCCGCAACATGACTTGCCATCCACCACCTAATACACATGCCACTACTCATCAACCCAGGACTACTTTCACAAATGTTAATGCTCCTCCTAACCATGGGGGTGGACATATACCGCATACTTTTGCGTCCATTTCCACCACTAGTAATGCCAATGTATGAGGTGGGAATATATCCTATCCACATGGACATAACTCCACCATCCCTGCTACTAGTAACACCAATGCTGGGGTTGGGAATACATCTCATGCTTATGGTCACCACACGACTGCTCATGCTAATCCGAATGCTGGGGGTGGGAACATACCTCACCATTATGGTCATTACAACTCGGTTCCTGCTACGAATAGTACATATATGTCCCATACTTATGGTGGCAACCCTTACTACAACACAGTCGATGTTGTCCATCAGTACAACCCACCCCAATATGGTGCCCAAAACACGTATATACCTGCTAACTCTCATATGGGTCAGGTCGGAGGAGTTTATCAACCCTATGACCATGGTCAAGCTTATGCTCCATCAGGTCCTCATTATAAATAGTTTAATGCTCATGGTCAAGCTTTTGGTCCACCTTATAATATTATTCAGTTCAACCAACCTTTTATGGGAGCTTATAATCAAGCTTTCTAGCCGCAGCTCCCGTTCCTTGCACATTTGAACCTTCTGGATCTTTCGAAGCTCACGAATGATCCAGTGTGTCACGACCCTAATTGGCCTCTAGTCCCTACCAAGATGCCTTTGTACATTCCTAAGTTTGAAGGGAAAGGTGGTGAAGACCCGGGTGATCATGTCACAACATTTCACCTTTGGTGCTCCTCCAACTTGTTGAATCATGATTCCGTTAGATTACGACTATTTCAACGCACCCTCACGGGGGCAGCCGTGAAGTGGTATGTTGAGTTGCATGGAAACACTTATAGGGGTTTTAACGATATCTATTTGGTTTTCTTAGATCATTTCTAGTTGTCGGTTCGCTATGATACTGGTACTGAACTTTTGTCTACCTTCCGTCAGAATAAGGCCACACATATTTCTGACCACGTTCAAGAGTGGCGTCGGTGGAAGAGGTTAGTGAAAGCCAACATTCCTCCAGAGTTCCTATTGGAATGGTTCCTCAAGTCTCTAATCCCATACATTGCTAAGGATGTTTCGATGTCCGGCATTGTGACTGAGGAACAAGCCATCTTGACAGTCCAGCAGTTAGACTTACTATACTCTTAATCTGGCATTTTGTATGACATTATTCCTGATGCACCGCGAACATGCCATGAGCCTCAATTAGTTCCTGGACCACATGACGATGGAATTGTAGGATCCACAAGCACTCGCCCTGTAGATTTGGTAGCTAATCAAATGCAAAATTTGTTGCTAAACCAGTCTAATCCCGGACAGGTTCACACCTTGTCAACTTCCACCCCGTTGTCCAATGTACACAATGTGCAATCGACGAACCAATCAGGTAACCAACAATCTGGTGGTAAGAAAAAGGGGAGAAACAACCGTAAGGGTGGAAACAATGGGAACAACAATAGGAATCACAATACCCCTTGGAAGGATAATGCCAACTCTCCTCGGGAAGGTGGAAATGTTGGTGAGGACCGTAAACCTAGGCGTAAGGTGAAGTTTCCTTGTAAGATTTTCGAGAAAGATCATCTTACACACTTATGTCCTCGAATCGAAGAAGCATCGAAGAATTTGGCATCTTACTCACTTATGTCCTTGAGCCAGATATTCTAGTCTCATAGATGATATTGTCTTAGTTGTGTACCCCATAGGACTGTAGACTCATGCACCTACCTTGGGGTTTGGGGGCAACACCCCTAAGAAAAATTTTGGGGGTTGTTTTCGCCAATAGTTTTTGGGCCCATGGTTTTGGGTAACCCGTGGTATTTTCCCATTGTATATCCCTTATAAAAGAAATACATTGTAATACGGCTAGGGTTGATGTATTAGGTTTTATGCATTATAAATATCTATGAGATCAGAAGAGAGACTGTGAGAGAGTGTGAAGAGGAAGTGCAACGGCTATGTTGCAGGTTGTATCCCTTCACTTTGCTAGACGGAATAATAATAAGGACCGAGAACTTCAGTGTGGACGTAGCCCAAGTTGTGTGAACCATGATATATTTGTGTCTCTCTTGTAATGTGTTTGTGTGATTATATTTGAATTTCTGTTTATTGTTATTGCTCTGTGATCCTGTTTTTCTAACAATTGGTATCATAGCCAAAGGTCTATTTGGCAGATAAACCTGCAGGAAGCTAGGGTTTCTTGTTCGAGTGGGAGCAATGGAGGAAGAAGGAAAGTTTAAGGTTGAGAATTTTAATGGCCAAAACTTCCAATTATGGAAAATGCAAATAGAGGACTATCTATACCAGAAGGATCTATTCCTACCGTTGGGAGGAAGAGCAAAGCAGCCGATGGCTATGAAGGACAAAGAATGGGAGGTTCTTGATAGAAAGGCTCTGGGAACAATACAACTGATCTTGGCTTCGTTGGTGGCTTTCAATATCTCAAAATAAATGAAAACAGAGGGTTTGATGAGTGCACTGGGTAAGCTGTATGAAAAACCCTCGACCTCCAACAAGGTATTTCTAATGAAGCGTTTATTTAATATGAAGATGTCTGAAGGTGGATCTGTTACTGATCATTTAAATGAGTTTAATACGGTTACAAATCAACTAAGTTCTGTAAGTGTGAACTTTGATGATGAGGTTAGGGCTCTTCTAATCTTGTGTTCATTGCCAGAAAGCTGGAATAGCTTGGTCATGGCTGTAAGTAACTCTATCTCTGGTTCAAACACCTTGAAATTTGATGATGTTATTGGTGCTATTCATAGCAAAGAAATGCGAAGAAAAAGCATAGGTGAGACATCAGGTAATGCGTTGACCATGGAGAGCAGGGGAAGACAAAAGGAGAGAGGAAAGAGCTAAGGTAATCGCAGCAACTCTAAAAAGGGCAGATTCAAGTCCAGACTGGGAAAAATAGAGTGTTGGAATTGTGGAAAGAAAGGACATCTGAAGAAAGACTGCAGATCTCTAAAGAAGAAAGGAGATGCACAGAAGAAAACTACCTAGGAAGCAAATGTAGCAGGTGATGTGTTACACGATGCTTTGATTTTTGCATTAGATAATACAAGTGATTATTGGGTAGTAGATTCAGGGGCTTCATGTCATGCTACACCCCATATAAAATATTTTCATGATTATGTTCTAGGTGATTTTGGACATGTTTTATTGGGTGATGACGAGCCATGTAAAATTGTTGGAATGGGTAAGGTATGGATAAAAGTTAAGAATGGAATTGACTAGTTGTTAAAAAATGTTAGGCACATTCTTGCTATGAAAATAAATCTGATCTCAACAGGGCAGTTGGGAGATGGCGGCTGTCTATCTACATTTGGATAAAAGTGGTGGAAGATCACTAAAGGATCAATGGTAATAGCAAAAGGAGACAGGGTAGGTATGTTGTATTTATGTCCTCATAATACTGACCATTCTATCTCTTTAGCTTCCATGGGAACAGATACAACATTGTGGCATCATAGGCTTGGACACATGAGTGAGAAGGGGATGCAGATTCTCCACTCAAGGAAGTTGCTGCCAGATTTGAAGCAAGTAAGTTTGGAATTCTGTGAGAACTGTGTTTATGGAAAACATAAGAGAGTCATATTTCTCAGGGTTGGGAAATAGAAGAAGAATGAAAAGTTAGAGCTTGTGCATACAGATGTATGGGGACCGGCACAGGTACAATCTCTTGGTGATTCTCATTATTATGTTACATTTATTGATGATGCAACTAGGAAAACTTGGGTTTATTGCATTAGACAGAAATCTGATGTGTTTGCTACTTTTAAGAAGTGGAAAGATTTGGTTGAGAATGAGACAGGAAAAAGGTTGAAGTGTCTCAGATCTAATAATGGAGGTGAGTACTGCAGCAAGGAGTTTGATAGTTACTGTTCATACCATGTGATTCGTAGAGAGAAGACAGTCCCGGGAACACCACAATAAAATGGTGTGTCAGAAAGGATGAACAGAACGATCATGGAGCATGCAAGGTATACGAGACTGCATGCAGGGTTGCCCTTACAGTTTTGGGCGGATGCTGTAAATACTGCTATTTATTTAATAAACAGAGGACCTTCAAGTGCTTTGGATGGTGGTATTCTAGAGGAGGCATGGATAGATAAAAAGGTAAAATACTCATTTTTGAGAACATTTGGTTGTGAAGCATTTGTCCATATTGATAAAGAAAATAGAACAAAGCTTGAAGCTAAATCCAAGAAATGTACCTTTATTGGATGTGGGGTTGATGATTTTGGTTATCGTTTATGGAATTATGAAAATCACAAAATCATTAGAAGTGGAGATGCCATATTCAATGAAAAGGTCATGTATAAAGATCAGTTGCAGGGAAAGAAACATGAAAAGGAAAAAACAGAGTACATAGTAGTTGATGAAATTATAGAAAAAGAAGTTCCAAAGGTGCTAGAAAATCAAGAACAACAGGAAGTGCCTGAAACTCCTGCAACTGCAAGAAGATCTACCAGGTTAAGTAGACTCCCTGAATGATACTCTCCTTCAATGTATTATTTGTTGATGATTGATGCTAGTGAACCAAAATGTTATGAAGAAGCAATGTAGGTGGAAACTAGAAAGAAGTGGGAGCAAGGAATGAATGAGGAGATGGACTCATTGGTAGGAAACCAGACTTGGGATTTGGTTCAGTTGCCTGCTGGTAAAAGAGCATTGTAGAACAAATGGATTTATAGGTTTAAGGAAGAAGAAGGAGGTAAGAAGCGGTACAAGGCCAGACTTGTTGTAAAGGGGTTTGCACAGAAGAAAGGTATAAATTTTGATGAAATATTTTCTCCTCTTGTTAAGGTGACTTCAATTAGGACTATCTTAAGTCTAGTGGCGGTAGAAGATTTGCATCTTGAACAGTTAGATGTAAAAAAAGCCTTTCTCCATGGGGATTTGGAGTAAGAGATATATATGCAGCAACCACAAGGGTATGAGGTCAAAGGTAAGGAGAACTTGGTATGCAGGTTGAAAAAGATCTTGTATGGCTTGAAGCAAGCCCCAAGGCAGTGGTATTTAAAATTGGACAGGTTTATGAAAGAACAGGGTTATAGTAGATGTCATTTTGACCATTGTGTTTATTTCAAGAAGTTAGACAGTGAAAGATATATTATCTTGTTATTGTATGTGGATGACATGCTTGTTGCAGGGTCTAACACGCAGAATATAAATGTACTCAAAAGCAATCTAGCTAATTCATTTGCGATGAAGGATTTGGGTGCTGCAAATCAAATCCTTGGTATGAGAATAACGAGAGACAGAAAAAATCACAAATTGACATTGTTTCAGAGTGAGTACATACAAAAGGTGTTGGAGAGGTTTAGAATGCAGAATGCAAAACCAGTAAGTACACCTTTGGCTAGCCATTTTAGTATAAGCAAGGAAATGTGTCCCAAGACACACGAAGAGACAGATTACATGTCCAAGATTCCCTATCAACCAGCAGTTGGAAGTTTGATGTATGCCATGGTGTGCACAAGACCAGATATTGCACAAGCAGTGGGACTTGTGAGCAGATATATGAACAATCCAGGTAAAGAACATTGGAAGGTAGTACAGTGGATTCCTAGGTATTTGAGAGGTACTACCACTCAGGCATTATGTTTTGGAGGTCTAGACACTATTCTAAAGGGATATGTTGATGCAGATATGGCAGGTGATAACGATAGCAGGAGGAGCACCACAGGGTATGTTTTTACTGTAGGTGGAACAACAATAAGTTGGATTTCGAGATTGCAAAAGGTTGTTGCACTTTCAACAACGGAAGCAGAGTATGTTGTTGTTACAGAAGCTAGTAAAGAGATGATTTGGTTGCAGAGGTTTATGGAGGAAGTGGGTAAGAAGCAGAAGGATAGCAGGTTGTATAGTGACAGCCAGAGTTCCATTCATCTGGCAAAGAACTCAGCATTCCATTCCATGACTAAACATATACAATTCAAGTACCATTTCATACACTCTGTTATGGAAGATGAACTGTTGAAGCTGGAAAAGATACATACTAGCCAGAATCCTGCAGATATGTTCACAAAGGTAGTGACCAAAGAGAAACTGAGTTCCTGCTCAGTTTCAGTTGGCCTTCTAGCATGAAGGTGAAGAGGAGAAAGTTGCCAAGCCCAAGGTCCAGCAAGTACAGCAGCGGTGGAGTTGTTGTGATCAGTCTCCAAGGGGGAGATTGCTGGTTGTGGAGCCAGATCTTCCAGTCTCATAGATGATATTGTATTAGTCGTGTACCCCAGAGGACTGTACACCCATGCCCCTACCTTGGGGTTTGGGGGAAACACCCCCGAGAAAATGTTTTGGGGTTGTTTTTGCCAACAGTTTTGAGGCCCATGGTTTTGGGTAACCCGCGGTATTTTCCCAATGTATATCCCTTATAAAAGAAAGACATTGTAATACGGCTAGGGTTGATGTATTAGGTTTTATGCATTGTAAATATCTCTGAGATCGGAAGATAGACTGTGAGAGAGTGTGAAGAGGAAGTCCAATAGCTGTGCTGCGGGTTGTATCCCTTCACTTTGCTGGATGGAATAATAATAAGGATTGGCAACTTCAGTGTGGATGTATCCCAAGTTGGGTGAACCACGATATATCTGTGTCTCTCTTGTAATGTGTTTGTGTGATTATATTTGCATTTCTGTTTATTGTTATTGCTCTGCAATCTTGTTTTTCTAACACCTTCCTCATCATCAAAACATGGCTTCGCATGCTCCCACCACTGGTTATGGACCTACTGAGACGGAAACGTCTTCTTCCAATAATGGTGGTTATGGATGTGTGAATATGGTTCAATCGGAGGTTAGTGTTGCCATTTGTCAACGCGATTATGGTGCACCACAACCTAATATGTGGAGTGAGCCTTCCCCTCCTCCTGACAATTCCTTGCATATCGAGAAGCCCTCTAATATGCTGTAGATATCGAAAGGTGTTCTTAAGTGCTCTACACATAATCCTAATGCTCAAGCCGGCCACAACTACTCCATCCTGGAAGACTTGGGCCAAACTCCGTGTGCCATGTCAGCTCTTGAAGTTTTGCAGGCCTGTCCTTCTCAAAAGCATGCCCTTTTGAGTGCGTTAGGAGTTCAAAATGGGGGAAGTCCCAGTGTTATCAAGTTCAACACTACTGATATTCAACCTCACTTACCTTACCACGTGGATTTTCAAATCCAAGTTGTGTGCCTTCATAATTTTGTCAAATGTACGATGGTTGATGAAGGTGCTTCTGCATCAGTAATGTCGTTAACTTGTTGGAAATCTCTAGGCTCTCCTCCTCTACTCGCGTCTAGAACCACACTCATTGCATTCGACGATCGGTCATTTAAGCCGCATGGAATTATCCCTTCCCTTGTTGTCTGCTTGGGAGGTAAATCTGTTTCTATTGAAGTCGAGGCGGTTGATGTGCCCATCGAATACAACCTTTTACTAGGTCGAAATTGGATGCACGCTATGAAGGCTGTCACGTCTATTATATTAAGAGTTATCTGCTTTCCTCACGAAGGCAATATTGTGACCATCGATTAGCTGGATTTTGTTAATCCCCTTCCATAGCATCCACGGGATCCATAGTCCCGCAGGTTACTCATTCTCAGCCAAAAACTAGGAACATCGGTGTTGGTATGTACCCTTCACTAATGGGAACTTATGATTTTGTTGCACCTGTGAATTTTATTGGAACCATTACCGATGATGTGTCTCCTCCTTCTCATAATATGTCGTTCCAGACTTCATATTTTAATGATCCATGGACTTTATCGTCCAAAAGTTTCATGTCTGGAGACATTACGCATATCGAGATGTGCATGCCACTGTCTGTAGCTAAGCTTGCTTACCAGCATATTCAACAAGCCACCACAGAGCCGGATCTTTCTTCTTCTCAGACAGTCGAGGAAGATCTTGTTACACTGCCAATTTGGGAAGCCAACTCATCTTGTTCACACAACTGCCTTGATGGTACTTTTCCTTCAGATGAAGCTATTATGGAGGCCATGTGTGGTAGTGAGAGGCCTTGGGAAGATATGCACCATCTCTCTTATTTCATTCCCAACCTCGAGCTTGCCGAACAAGAAGAGTTTAGGATGACTCTAGCAGAGATGGATGGTTACCCTGTGGCTCTTTTAGGGTCCCATGATGTTTTTGTGGAGGGGAATATGGCTAACATTTTCCAAACTACGTCGATCAACATATCTCGTGCTCCTGGAAAGTTCGAGAACGTTTACATCAGTGACGATTACACTCCTGAGGAGATTGCTATTTACACTGAATTATTTACAAAACTCCGAGAATCTTTCTCCTGGTCATATGAGGAGATGCCAGGAATAGACCCCCGCATTGTTGAACATGATATTAGAACATATACCAACACTAAACTGGTTCGACAATGATTACGTGCTATGAACCCTAGAAAAACAGCCGTTATAAGGGAAAAGGTGGATAAACTGCTCAAGGCTGGTTTCATCTACCCCATTCCCCTTACCGAATGTGTGTCAAACCCCATTCCTATGGATAAGAAGTAGGGAATAATCCATGTATGCACTAATTTTAGAGATTTGAACCATGCATGTCCGAAAGACAACTTCCCCACGCCATTCATTGATCAGATCTTGGATGCTTTTGCGGGAAGTGAGATTTTTTCATTCATGGATGGCTTTTCAGGGTATAATCATATTCAAATCAAACCCGAGGACCAGCATAAGACAAATTTCATTTGTTCTTGGGGAACGTTTGCATATCATAAAATTCCCTTTGGCCTTAAAAATTCTAGAGCTACGTTTCAACGTGCCATGACCTACGCCTTTCACGATCTTAAAAAGATTATGGAGGTTTTCTTGGATGATCTTGCCGGCCATTCTCGCAAGAGAATGGACCACCCCAAGCACCTCCGCATGATTCTCGAACGATGTATACGATACAAGATTCGATTGAATCCTAACAAATGCATCTCTGTTGTAAGGACGGGTCACCTTCTGGGCTTCATAGTTTTGAAAGACGGCATTAGAGTCGATCCTCTTAAAGTTGAGGCAATACTTCGGTTGCCTCCTCCGCGCAACTTGTTACAACTTCAGAGCCTCCAAGGGAGAGACACTTTTCTACGCCGTTTCATAGTCAATTACGCTAATATTACCAAAGGTTTCGCGTGCTTATTGAAGAAAGACACCTTTTTTCTGGGATAAGCGAGCCCAACATTCTTTCGATGCCCTTAAGAAAGCTTTGGTACTGGCCCCTGTGCTTAGTCCACCAGACTTCGCATGAGATTTTATCCTTTATGTGGCCGTGTCTCAAGAGACAATTGGCATGGTATTGGTTCAGGTTGATGATGTGCTCGTCGAGCATGTCATCTGTTACCTCAGTCAAAATCTAGTAGATGTTGAGCTAAGATATACTCATGTGGAAAAGTTGGCACTTGCGACTGTCCATTCAGTCCAACGGTTACGACATTACATTTTGCTTAGAACAACCACAATTGTCATGAATATCAATCCTTTTCAGTTTGTGCTATCACGACGCCTTATAGGGGGGAAGTACAATAAATGGATTGTGATTCTTTAGGAGTTTGATCTCGATTTCCATTCGGCGAAATTGGTGAAATCGTTGGTGTTTGCTGAGCTTATGTCGAACCTTCCAAGACTTGATGAGGATGTCATTCATGAAGATTCCTTTGTGGATGAGCACTTATTTCTTATCTTGTCCAAAGACCCTTGGTATGGGGATTTCATTATATATCTCCAAACTTTGAAGTTTCCTTTGCACTATTCATGAGACGAGTGATGGCGTGTGAAACATCACGCTAAAGATTATACTATCGTCGGTGACACTTTGTATTGCCGAGGAAAGGATTCTATTCTCTGTCATTTCTTAACTCACAAAGAAGCAGAGCGGGTGTTTAATGATTTCCATGCCAGGGCATGTGGCGGTCACTTATCCAGGCTTTCTACATCCCAATGTATCTTGCGAGCTGGTTATTTTTGGCCCTCAATATTTAAATATTGTATTAATGTTGTGAAAAGATGCCACCCTTGCCATGTGTTTTCTCGGAATATATGCTCACATCCAATGCCCCTTCATTCAATCGTCACCGTCGGTCCCTTCACCAAGTGGGGGGTGGATTTCATGGATTGCAAACCAGCTTCGGCTGGGGGGCATCACCATATTATAGTAGTCGCGGACTAATTTTCCAAATGGGATGAGGCCATTCCTACTGTAAAATCCGATGGTGCTACAACAGCCCATTTCGTGTTCAATCAAATTATCACTCAGTTCAGTATTCCGAAAGAGATTGTCACTGACCATGGCAGCCACTTTCATAACAAGATGATGGAGGATTTGTCTCTCAAGCTTGGGTTTAATCAAGAACACTCATCTTCTTATTATCCCCAAGAGAATGGTCAAGTTGAAGCAGTTAATAAGTCTTTGAAGACCATTCTCCAGCGTACCATCCAACAAAGCAAGAACAACTGGCACATCATGTTATATCCTGCTTTGTGGGCATATCGAACTAAAGTCAAGACTGCCATCGAGTTCTCACCGTTCCAGCTAGTTCATGGTGTGGAGTCAATTTTACCGATTGAATGCGAAATACCTTCTCTTAAACTGGCCATAGAGCTCCTCCCTAATACAACGAGCCTTGAGCAATGTTTAATCCACCTTGAGCAACTTGACGAGCAGCGTTGAGATGTCGCCATGGCTATAGATTCCAACAAATGTCGTGTTAAGGTTCAGTACAATAGGTCTATCCGTCCCCGGAAATATGTTGAAGGTGACTTGGTCCTCTTATATTACCAAGCTAAAGAAACCCTGGGGGTAGGCAAGCTCAACCCCATGTGGCATGGCCCTTACATCGTGAGGCGTGTCCTTGAAAAAGGAGCCTATGAATTAGAAGACTATGAGGGGACTGTCTTGAAGGAGCCTAGAAATGGGCTCTACCTCAAGCGATATTATGCTTGAACCTCTAGTTCAGGCTAATACTTTTGTATACTACTATATAGTTACTTCTATACATAGTTTAGCTTTCTTTTGGTTTTTGGGTCTACTGATTAGCTTTCGTTTGATTGACAGATGTCAGCAGAGTTTCCTACGTTCTTAGGGTTCACGAATGGTACTAGCCATCATACGCAATAGCTTGCTTCTGCTACCTGGGTTATTTTATCACCTGACCACCTAGTTGTGTCCTCAGCAGGTGCTTGTCTCGGTCCTACATCTAACAATGTGGCTAAGTATAGTGTCGTCATTGAGCTACTTCGGGATTCCATTTTACATGGTATCCAGTCTTTAGAAGTCTGCCTAGATTCACAACTAGTTGTGTCTCAGTTGAATGGGCAGTACTGTGTGCGAGATCCTATGCTACTACAGAAATTCCTAAGGGTAAGACTCTTGGAATGACATTTTGTTTCAGTTACGCACATTCATGTTCCAATAAGTGTTAATCATATATCTGATGCATACGCTAACTATGTATTAGATTGGCATTTGTCACATTCACAATGAAACACACAAATAAAAGAAGACATTCACACATTTGTACATACACACATATAGTAGAACCAGAGAACCAATTTTTTTTATAAATAATATGTCCAAAATGGTAATGTCATGATACAAAATTGGAGCCTGTAGCCCTCAAAAATATACATATCGATACAAAAATGAGATCCTGAGATATATAATCCCTGCGAGGAGGCCCAGCTGCCACCCTAACAGGATGTGTCTAATAAAAATAATGCACTGCATTCGCGACATGCTACATTAGTCGCACCCAGTTGCTCGGGACCCCCACTACCTGGCGCTGCATATCCTCTGGTAGTTGCACCACCTCTGCCTGTGGAACCCTGGCAGTCATCCGTGATATGTTGGACCACAGAGTCTGTAGTGTCTGCTCTGCTGCAGCACCTACCATCTCATAACCCCTTCCCCAGCAACGATGTCTCGGAAAACCATCAAGTCTCACTGGGCCCTTGTCTGCGAGAAAACAGTCAAACATTAATATATGACACTACCCCCAAAATGATTTTTGCATTTACATCTATAATAAAAAATCCATAAAAATTTAATATACCAAAAACCTAAAAAGAGTACTCACCAATGTCTCTGAATGCTGCATCTAGTGGGAGCGGCATGTCTCGATCCTACTATAAGTCTATCCCTGCATAGGGGTAGTCATCTATCACTATGATCTATCGATCCTGCCAGTTAAAGAACTCCTCTATATATGGGTGATGCCTGACGGCCACCATCCTGTCGTGTCAAGACCTCGGCCCACCGGGTCATGGCTGGGTTGTGGAGACTATGAGGAGGGACCTCAACCCTCGGATTGAGCCCCGAAACCCGCTTGAAGAAGAAGCTACCAAAAATACTGCCATACCCAAAGTTTTTCGCGTCCCCCTGCTTGCACTCTGTCAGTTGGTTCTTCATGGACCTTAGTAGCATAGTACACCAGTCAAATATCATAGGATGCATGCACTATGATGCATAGAACATAACTGGCCTGGATGCCTGGTGAAGAGCTTTGGATCCAGTGATCCGCACTAAAGTTGCCACAAAAAAATTCATACTCAGGTTGACTATGGCTCGGATGGGCACCTGAATTCCCACTGACCAAGTATTTGGAACACAATACCTCTCTATGTAGTCGGGGATAGTGATCCCACCACCCACAGTTCAAGACCGAAGGCTTGCCACCTCACCTCGGTGGGACAAACCTATGATGAAATAGATATCTTCCACCTCCAGTGAAAGTATTTTCAGTCTAGGTTGAAGTTCTGTGCATCAACATCCCAATAGTCTATCAAACGCTGGAGCAATAGGTTTTGGGCCCTCAAACCCCCTATGCTCCAAAATTTGTATAAACCACATGCTTGCAGCCCTTGCTGTGCACGCATGTCGTTTGGAACAGCCTCATCTACTAGGTGATGTTCTCTCTCTCTCCACTCTAGAACCATCCTGGAAAGAGAAAAACCCAAAGATTTGGTCAGTTTAGCTTAAAAAACTCACTTCATGACCATACCCGCAGGTAGTTGTGCTCACAGAGGCGGGTATCCGCTATCAATGTGTGCGTTGACTGCACGTACCCAGCCCTACCCACGACCCACATAGTTCACTAATAAAAAAAGAGAGATAAGTGACCAAAAAAAGACCAAAATCCACATATAAATGACCACTTTTGAGTTGGTGATCACTAGTAGCAAATTAGTGGCCATATATCACGCGACCAAAAATGTGGTCATATTTAGCTTGGTCATTTATAGCTTATCTTGTGGTCATATATTTGGTCGTATATTTGGTCATTAATTTGGTAATATATTTGGTCATTAATGGTCATGTGATAAATGACCGCTAATTTGCTACCAGCGATCGCCAACTCAAAAGTGGTCATTTATATGCATATTTTGGTCATTTTTTTTGTCACTTATCTCTCATGTTGTAATGGTGGTCGTTTATATGCAAATTTTGGTCATTTTTTAGTCATTTATCTCTTTTTAGTGGTTTCAGAATATAAATAGGGCACGGTGGAATCGAACCACCGACCTCCTTCCTATAAGACAGGTGCTCTACCATTGAGCTAGCACCCTTAATTGGATTCTTTATGGATTGATATGAGAATAAAATGTAAGGAGTGAGATATTAACATTGGACACACCAAGTTGGAGTCTACATGTAAATACAAAGTTATGAATAACTGAAATTTTTACTAGTCATAATTTTTGAGTGAAGGAACAGTCTAGGCATTTCATAATGTAGTCTTGTGACAAGTGGAAGATTAGCAATATGTCAAAACAATATAGTCCAATGTTTGAAAAACACTATTAAACAAGATATACCTTAGCTTCACTGAATACGTAGCGATTAGAAAATGTGTCGGATTCATGCTATAAACATTGATAAGACATTTTTAAGCACTTGTCAAGCTTCATTGAATTAAAGACAAGAATATCGCCAAAAAAATAAGTACTTCCCTCCAATGAAAGACAAAATAATATCACCTTCCATGCCCCAATAATGATGAGTAGGAGATATTCTTGATGGTGCAGGTGAATAATAAGCAAAGGGCCCTAATAATGCAATAAATAGATTATCCTTAGTGAATTTTGTAGATGGTACCCAGTGTAACCCTATCAGCACTAATTACAACACTTGAATTGTTAGGACATTAAGCAAGGCATTAAACAGAGCCATCCAACCCAAGGGATTGACTCCGAGACTCCCTGCATGAAGCTCAAATGCACTCAAGCTAGCGCACAAAGATAGTAAATAGTTGAAGATTTGAATGACTAGCCTCTAAATTTATAAGTTGTTATCTGTTATTCTCTTTTTTTTAATTTCCATGACTATTTTGGATTTTAGGAAAGTGCATCAAGGAGGAGGAGACAACATGTTTTTATTATGGTGCTAAACATTTGTTTCTAAAGAGCATGTATATATATATATATATGTTGACATCAACACTACACCTCGCTTCTACCAGTGCAAGCATGAAAAATAAAAGGAAATGCATTCTACAGAAATGATTGCTCAAAAGAAGCATATGCATTAGGAAGACATGCCAACAAACATGCTAATTGACGACATTTTCCATACCTCATTGACGACATTTTCCATACCTCAGACTACTCAAATCATGTAAAGATTCTGCACATACAGAGTCTTCAAATTTTTGCTGGATTTCATCTTTCTTTTTCTGCCATTCTAGACTGAGAAGCTGAGCTTCAATCCTTTTGTATTGCAGATCTTGCTAGATTAACTTCAAGTTTTGTTCTTTGTGTTCTATTGCTTGATAGCATTCAAAAGCTTAATGGACCTAAGTAGACACCTTAGGAATAGACTTGAATTCATAAAAAACTTTATTTTTCCCTATAGTAAACCATATGCCTTTCTTAATCCAAATATGAAAACAATAATCACTAAGGTATTCACTCCAATATAGAAGAGATAACTAAATTTAAGAAATGAAGTGGATAATAGATTCACATGCTGATCCCAAAAGATGCTCTTTAAATCTGTACAATGATCATCTTCTTCCACTTAACTCAATCCACATTTTTTACTTGTCACATTATTATATACTTTTTTAGTTGAATTCTTTAAATTATGTGGTATATCCTCCAAAATAGCTGTAAAGTCCAAGCCACTCTATAGTATACAACTTGGTTGAGAAGAAAATCTTGAAAACTTCTAGAATGACCCTAGGGACTGCTTGTTGCTTTCCTCGAATTTATTTTATAGCTTATTGCTGATATAAGATGAAACAAAAATTCCTATCTTAACAAGGATGGTTTTGAGTCTAGGAAATGAATGGTCCCAGTTCACCTTTCATTGTTGTTCTTGGACCCTCTTCTACCCTTCTTTCGATGGATCTCTGTGGGTAGGATTTCTTGGTGGAGGGGACATATTCCTCACTAGATATTGAGATGGTAAATTGGATAGAAGAGTCTTAGATTATACTTTCACACTTTGTCGTTGTCTGAATCCTTTTTATCCTTTGTAATTCCTCTAATAGTATTGTTTCCTGTGTCCCCCCATTCCCTACTAGAAGTCCCATAAAAATCCATTCTATTCTCATTATATCCTTTTCCTTCATTGTCTTCCGCTCTAGGTCACTATCTTCCCTTCTTCCCTTTTTTTCCTTTCTTGGTTCTTGTCTAGTGTTTTGTCCACAAAATAAAACTCCTATGTTTCCCTTTTAGGTGCTACTAGGAAATTTGGAGTTACCTCTTTATGGCCAAAGGCCATTTGCACATGCTTATCCTGCACATGCTTATCCTGCACATGCTTATCTTGTCTACATACAACTGCCATCTACCCACTGCTAAAAATAGCAGTGATTGCATAAAATGTAGGAATTGAAATTTGGAGTGTGCCTCCATAACCAAATGTCAACTACTGTAGCCAACTTGTGTGTTTAAAACAACACCTACTAAAAATAACACTTGCTAAAAGTATAATTTACTAAAAATAGTAGGTTTTCCACTCAACTCAAAATGCTAGACTACTACCCCTGAGAACATTTACTATAAATAACATGATTAAAAATTGATGATGCTTGAATAACACCATATCACATGTCACAAAAATAGGCTTATCTAACTCAAATTCCTATACGGAACAAGAACGTATTGTCTAATTTCCAATGCAGGACCTCTAACTCCAATTGCAAAAGAAATAGTATCTCGAGTTGTTACACATGTTGCTAAAAATGCACTTACTGGATTCATGTGATGGTAAAGATCAAATATATTCCATCTGATCCAATCCAATCCAACATGCAAGCTCTGTAGCATCACTTGCTAAAAAAAATAAGTATCACAAAATTGCATGCATGTCACATGCAATCTGATAGCACACTATGCATGCACCTGTAAAACACATTTCTTAATTCACAACATGAGCTTCGAGTGGCGTAATTATGGAATAGAGGAGATAGATTTATGAACTAAAAGAAGACATTACTACCAACTACCTACCAAAAGGCATGAAATCTATGGAGGCAAGGAAGGATCCATAATTTTTCCCAGCTGTATAGTCTTCAAAATATATAACACAATTTTATGTTGTGCAACTGTTGCCAGAAACATGATTGATTAAATATCATTCTTGGAAATGCTTTCACTTGTAATTGTTTCCAGAAACAGGATTGATTAAATATCATTCTTGGAAATGCTTTCACTTGCTATCAACTCATACCAATTAACTGGTCCATCCCCAGGCGTCCATGTCTTGCTCATTGGAATCAATGCTAATTACATGCAAAAACACACATTTCAAGCACGACAACCACAACAACCAGTGAGGGAAAATAAATTATCATCGTTTTCCATGAGGTGTTCTTGAGATGGGGAATAATCCAACATTCTATATTTGTATCTCCAGCATAATTTAAAAAGGATGTTACTTGCTGGTTTAGAGACAAACACCAGATACACATCTCATACTTGTGTAGAGAAGTATGTGCAATTGGCTTGAAATAAAATTACTTGTACTTTAGTATACCAATTGTTGAGCATGCAACCATATATTTCACACTTCCCAACCTTTAACCATGTGATACATATACTTCTCTACACAATTGTAGTTATGTAATAATCCTGTCTAAGAGCCTAACTGCAATTTTACAAAATTTGACAATATATTCTTCAATACGAGTAACAACATATCCATTGGATTTATCGATGAGCCCAACCAGAATCCAAATACTCTCCTTTCTGTAGCTACAAAACTAACCAAGGAAAATAATTCAAATCATCTCATACAATGGCTTGGTAACTTTTTTGTACTTAGTATGTTAAATTTTGAGCATTAATTCACAATACACTTGGATCTTTACTAAGAGAATAACATATACAGTATATCAATGCATAACAATCACAAGAAGCATGACAAGCATCACAAGAATCAAAAGCATGAGAGACAAGAGACACAGAGTTTCTGTGGGGAAAAACCCTAAGGTGAAAAACCCCACAACTTCCTCAGAGATAGAGAGAAATGGCTCAACCAAAGTACAACCAAAATACACTTGAGATAGTCTCCTAGTAGCAGATGATCCTCCTCCTCTCTAGTGCGCCACTTTCTGAGTGAGAGAAGTGGGACTTTCCGAATGATCAAAATAGAGATCTCCCGATCTCTATTTATACTAACCTGTTTTCCCAGTTACACTATGGGGCCGACTTGTCTATCTAGATACATCCAAAATATAATATATATTTCAGGGCCAACCCCACACATGGTGGTCTAATAACCCATCAACAAGTACACACACTTGCGACACTTATCAATCCACATGACGACACTTCCTTATAGAGGAATAACACATCTCTAATAAGGGTACAATAAATATATATGAAATACATAGATGAAATACATTTTGAAGTTACATATACATCAACACTCCCTCTTAACTAGGAAGGTATTTCTCGACACAGATCTATTAGACAAGTCTTCTTCTCAGGATCATCGTCATTGTTATCATCACTACTGCTGCTATCTCAACCAATCTCTGACTCTACTCATCATAGGAAGTTCTACAGAGCCAGTCCTTTTTCATACTGGATGTAGGCCAACCACCTGCAGGTCTTCGTCATCAATGGCCATGCTGTGGAATCCTTAAGACTTATTACGTGCATCACAAAACCTGGCTGCAACATCCCAGGCTATTACGAGCACACAGCTCTACCTGTCAGATCTCCCAGGAGCACATTACATGTGACCCATCACAAAACCTGGCTGAAGCATCCCAGGTTGTTACGAGCACACAGCTCTACCTGTTGGATCTCCCAGGAGCACATTACATGTGATCTCACCATAAAACCTGGTTGAAGCGTCTGAGGCCTTTTTCATCCTGTCCAAATTTCCCAGGAGCAAATTACATGTGGTCCACCACAAAACCTGGCTAAAGCATCTGAGGCCTTTTTCATCCTGTCCAGATCTCCCAGGAGAAAATTACATGTGGTCATGGCAAAACCTAGCTAAAGCATCTGAGTCCTTTTTCATCCTGTCCAGATCTCCCATGAGAAAATTACATGCCATAGGACAAAACCTCGCAAGAGCATCTCAGGATGTTACGGGTACACAACTCTGACCTGAATATCTTCCAGGGCACAAATTACATGTCCTCCCAAAGCAATGTCTCGAAAGAGCATCCCAGGCTGTTATGGGTACGCAACTCTGACCTATAGGATCTCCCAGACATGCTGATCTGCACAACCTGGTCCACGGCCACAAAGTATCATCTGATACTCACCATACATCATCCTGATGTACACATGATCATCCTGATCATCATCACTGCAACATACTGCTGCATGTCATCTGGAGAAGCTCGTCATCCATGATCAACCTGATCATACAATGCATCCATCTGATGCACACCAAGTATCTACCTGATACCTATCATCATACATAATGTATCCACCTGATACATAGATACATGATCCACACAATGTATCCATCAACATACATGATCTACCTGATCATACCTGATACATATCAATATACATGATCTACCTGATCATACAATGTATCCACCCGATACATATACAGATACATGGTCCAAGCATCCAACATTATGCATATACAAAATACATACAAATGATCCAACCGATCATATCCAATATCCAACATGATTCGTACATACATATAAATGATCCAATTGATCATATCCAGCATCCAACATGATGCGTACATACATATAAATGATCCAACTGATCATATCCAACTTCCAACATGATGCGTACATACATATACATATAAATGATCCAACTGATCATACAAAGCAGAAACTAGAACATCATCCTGATGCTCATCATTTAGCGCTTACATCCGCAACCATGTGAAGGATCCTCTTTCCAACATGCTTGGAATGGCGTCAGCAAATGTGTCCATCACTTCTTCCTTGAAGTGTCGTCGATCTGAAGAACACCAAGCCTCTCTCTCAAGTACTCGAACATCACCCTAGCTAGTGGCTTTGTCAACACAACTGCAATCTGCTCGTCCATCGCAACATACAGGAGCTTCACAGCTCCTCTCTGCACCATATCCCTGATATAGTGATATTTGATCTCTATGTGTTTCGACCTGTCATGAAACACTGGGCTCTCAGATAGCTTCACACAACTTTGGTTATCGCAGAAGATACCAATAGCATCCAATGGGAGATCAAATAGCTCAGACAGTAGCTTCCATAGCCATACTGCCTCACAACTAGTTGAATAGGCTGCAACATACTCTGCCTCGGCTATACTCAGTGCTACTCAGGACTACTTTCTGCTAAACCAAGAGATCACACCTGATCCCATACTAAAGCAGCACCCATATGTGCTCTTCCTATCTGCAGCATTGCTAGCCCAATATGAATCAACATAACCCTGCAGGTTAAACTTTTGATTCGCTTCATACTTGAGCCCATAATCCATTGTACCCTTCAGGTACCTTAGAACATGCTTTACAGCAACTAGATGAACACTCCTCGGATCTGTCAGGAACTGACTCAATGTGTTCACAACAAAGAAAATATCTGGTCTCGTGTTTTTCAGGTACATCAAGGACCCAATCATCTGACGATACATAGAGACATCAATCGGCTCGGATGAAGCATCACATAGAAGCTTCAGGTTCGATGCCATAAGTGTGGCCATGGCCTTGCAATCCATCATCCCGAATCTCTTTAGGATATCTACTGTGTACTTCCCTTGACCAAGGAAGATCCCACCTTCATTTTACCACACCTCCATACCTAGGAAATAATGCATCATTCCCAAATCTTTCATATCGAACAAGCTTCCTCTTTGTATCACACCAAGTTCTGGGAGCTTGCTACAAGCCATACAAGGATTTCTTCAATCTGCACACATGTGACTCCCTGTCAGGTATTGGGACTGAATCCCAAACATCTTCTTCATGATCGATGGATCATGGCATTCCATTTCTTCATCCCAGATCCTGGGAACTTCAATATCTTCAATAGATATCTTTGTTGCTGGAACAAATGTTGTAGTCCTTCTTTTGTAGGTGAAGATATACGGTCTTTCCTACAAAACAAGTTAAATTGCATGATTAGAAACATCTCATAATTTTTAGAACAAATTCTTTACACATAAAGAAATATGTCATGCAGTCATGTCATTATCTTAGCCAATGCTTCAATACAACATTTATCCATGTTCCACAACTTTCTAGATACCTTCCAGTCTCTACCAGAACATTGTTAAGAGTTTGCACTACTCTCAACATGTCAGAAAAGAGGTTTCATTCTAGATAAGTAGCACTAGAATGTTGTACAGTGCCATAGGCCACTTACCCATCACATGCATATTAGTAGTATACTGTTCATTAATGCAATCATTCTAATATACGCAATACATCTCCTAAGTTTAGGAACATAAGCATAATATTATTTAAACAAAAATAGGCAAGAAATGATAATTGAAATACTTATCTTTGTTTGTTTGTTGGGTGGACTCCCTCTGAGTCTTTGCTTCCTGGCAGGAGCTACTGAAGTAACTTCTTCTACACCTTTCTATTGTGGAATGTAGGAAGATGGTCAACTCCCTCTAAAAATATGCATCCTTGCAGGAGCTGCTAGAGTGTGCTCCCTCTTGATCTTTGCTTCCTAGATTACCTGTCCTTGAACTTATATTCATCCTTGCTGACATCAATCTTCTTGAACCTTGGAAAGTATAATCTGTAACCCTTCAAGCTTTCACTGTAACCCACAAAGATACCCTTCTTTCCTGAAGGATCTAGTTTAGTCCTCTTTTCCTTTGGGACATGAGTGAATACTGGACAACCAAATATTCTGAGATGGTTGACTTCAGGTTTCTTACCAGAAAAGACTTCTTCTGGTGTCTTGTTGTCCAATATCTTGTGGGGTGTTCTGTTCTGCACATATACAGTTGTTCTAGCTGCTTCTGCCCATAAATGCATAGGTAGATCTTGGTCATGCAACATTGCCCTTGCTGCTTCCATGATTGTTCTGTTCTTCCTTTCTGCAACTCCATTCTGTTGAGGATTATAAGGAGCAGTCAACTCCCTCTTAATCCCTGAATCACTGCAAAGCTTCTTGAAGTCACCTGAGGTGAATTCTCCACCATTGTCGGATCTGAATGTTTTGATCTTCTTGTCAGTTTGATTCTCCATCAAGGTTTTGAATTCCTTGAACTTATCAAGTACCTCATCTTTGTTCTTCAAGAAGTAGACCCAAGTCTTCCTGGAGAAGTCATCAATAAATGAGACATAGTAAACATACCCATTAGAGAACTAGATGACATAGGACCACATACATTTGAGTGGATGATTTCTAGGATATCCTTTGCTTTGCTTTCACTACTTGGGAAAGCCTTCTTAATGTTCTTACCTTTTGCACATCCTTTGCAAACACCTTCATGTTTGGTCTTGATTTCGGGAAGACCCTCTACAGCCTTGCTTGAAATTGGAAGTGACCTATAGTGCATATGAGCAAGTCTTCTATGCCAAAGTTCACTTGGATCCATGGATTCATGCACCATGGCATGTTCAAGTTGTCCCTTCAATTTATACAAACCTCCCTCTTGCTCTCCAATCACTACTGCATCATCTATGGTATTTCCCTTTGGCCACATTAGGACTTGGCCATCCACAAATGCAACCCTCATACTTTTTGCATCCAATGCAGAGATGGAGAGTAAGTTCTTCTTGAGCCCAGGTACATAAAGGACTTCTTTCATCTTCAAACATTTTCCAGAATCTAGGTTGTAGGAGGCTTCACCACTTCCTTTGATTGGGTATTGATAATCATCCCCAAGTTTCACCTTATGGGGTGATTCATGTTCAGATAGGTTCACAAAAGATTCCTTAAACCCAGTCATGTGTTTGGAAGCCCTACTGTCAATTAACCAATCATTACAACCATGGGAGATAGTACTTGTGAGAGCAGAGATTAGAACATACTCTTCTTAACTTGATGAGTCATCATTACTATCATCACTTTCTGCCCTAGCCTTCTTCTTGGGTGGTTCATCATCCTCGACAGCATGAGCATGAAACCTTCTTTTGCTGCCCTTCTTCTTCTTGTTGAAGTTGTTGTTGTCCTTCTTGTTCTTGGGACAATTTATGGCAATATGTCCTTTTTCATTACAGGTGAAGCATATTCTTCTTTCTTTGAAGTGATGTGAAGATTTCTTGGAGTGAGATGGCTTTCTCTTGGACTTCCCTTTCTTGGTGTGAGATTTGAGAGCTTGATATTCATTCCCCATCTTTTCTTCTCGTGCCATAAGCCTTGCTTCTTCTTGTGAGCATTCTTCCCGTAGTTTGCTGAAGGAAATCAACTTCTTTCTTGCACAGATTCCTTGAATGAAGGAGTCCCATGACCTAGGTAGGCCATTCGGAGTGGTCATGACAACTTCACCATTCTTCACCATTTCATCCACTGCTTCTAGTTGTTCCTTGATCTGGGAGACCCTTCAAAAATAAGATTGAATGGTTTCTCCATTCTGAAACTTTACTCCTTTCAATTGGTTCCGCAGGGTCATCTTCCGATTTATGTTCTTCCCTCCAAATAGCTTGGTCGGAGAGTCAAACATCTCTTTGGGTGTCTTTAAAGAAGACACATGGGGTATGAGATGGTCTTTGATAGAATCAACAATGATTCTCTTTGCCTTGACCAAGTTCTTCTTATGCAATACTTTAGCCTCTTCATCCTCTGGGATAGGGATGTCTTCTTTTATATATGAGTCTAGCTCATTCTCTTCCAAGATTAACCCAATCCTATACTTCCAAGCTTAGAAGTTATCATCCCCTTCACGCTTATCCTCAAGCTTGGTGTGGTGAGACATCTTAAAGAGTACTTCAAATGGAAATAGAAAAGATTTAGGTCTTACCACTTGAAATGCTGAAAACTGGATCTGGTCTTGGATTATGGTTTGTCGAAAAAACCTTAAAAATTCAAAATGTGAATTTCAACTTTCTGAAAGGATAGAAAGATATGCCTTGATGAGCTGATCAGCCTGGTGTATTTAGAATTTGAGATCAACAAAGTTTTACCCTTCAGATTTGCCTTTTTGTCCTCCCAGGTTTACTAGGGAGAGCCCTGAATTAGGGTTTAATTTTCCCGGAGATCTACCCAGACAAAAATCTCGATCCAAAGCTCTAAACTTCTATTTTTGCAAGGCGCTTCCATCTATGTCTTCAGATTTTAGAAATTCCTATTTTTGTGGAAACCCTAATTTTTAGGGCCAAATCTGAAAATGCTCAGAATTGAATTCTAATTGGACAGATAGATTCTCCTTGATGAGTAGAGTCAATCTACTATACTGGGTTTCCAAAAACTATGGAGATAAACCCAATAAACAAGAAACTCAAGTTTCTGTCACTGCAAAATGTCTTCTTCTCAGGTTAGCTCTGATACCATGTTAAATTTTGAGCATTAATTCACAATACTCTTGAATATTTACTGAGAGAATAACATATACATTATATGAATGCATAACAATCACAAAAAGCATGACAAGCATCACAAGAATCAAAAGCATGAGAGACAAGAGACACAGAGTTTCCGTGGGGCAAAACCCTAAGGTGAAAAACCCCACAACTTCCTCAGAGATAGAGAGAGCAATGGCTCAACCAAAGTACAACCAAAATACAGTTGAGATAGTCTCCTAGTAGCAAATGATCGTCCTCCTCACTAGTGCACCACTTTCTGAGTGAGAGAAGTGTGACTTTCCGAATGATCAAAATAGAGATCTCCCGATCTCTATTTATACTAACCTGTTTTCCCAGTTACACTATGGGGCCGACTTGTCTATCTAGATACATCCACAATATAATATATATTTCAGGGCCGACCCGACACATGGTGGTCTAATAACCCATCGGCAAGTACACACACTTGTGACACTTGTCAATCCACATGACAACACTTTCTTATAGAGGAATAACACATCTCTAATAAGGGTACAATAAATATATATGAAATACATAGATGAAATACATTCTGAAGTTACATATACATCAACATAGTAGAACAAGGATCTAGATATTTTTGTAAATACAACAAGTCTTGCACTCCCTTATAGAATTGAAAGCAACCCTTCCATAACTTTCAGTAGGACCCATATTGGACAATACGATAATGTGTGGCAACTGTAGATGCAAAATGGTTGTCAAAGACAGTAGCAGAGCCTTCATATATTTTCTAGAATCACTACAAATGTGGAAATTAACTAAATCTACTTGTAAAAGTATAGTCCATTAATTTTCTGGTCATTTCCATAATTTGAATGAAGAGTTTCACTTCATTAAGGTTCTCCAACGAATGTGTTGGATGCATAATTAAATTCTTGATATGGGGATCTCCATAGGATTGTGTGCAAAATTGGTTGTGAGAAAAACCTCCCACAAATTGGATCTCATAGATATTTGGGTAAGCGTTGATTACTTTCTCACATTTCTCATCAAGATGAGATTTCATATTTTTAAAGTGGGGTGCTTCTCAACAAATGGATGAGACTCACAAAATTCTTTGAATGACAATTTTTAGTACTGTAGGGAATGAAGAATGGGCCCAATTTCGCCTCAGGTTGCCCATAATCTTCAGGAATTAGCCCAGACTTGCTAATGAGGCTTGTTGCCAACAAAAACATGCCCAGAAGTGAAGATTTAGGGTTGTAGTATGCCTAGACATACCCATATATGTTATTTAGTGCTGTTGGGAGGCTGAGACATGCCCAGAATGCAGATTTAGCCTACATAGCTTCAACCAAAACCGTTTCTTAGCAAAAAACCCCATAAAGATCTCAGTCTTGATGCTCTGAATATGCCATCGATCTACTGCAGCTTCATCAGTATGGAATGAAACTTCAAAATTTTAGTAATGGCGCACTAATTTATATTAATTTTCCCTCCATATCACCTAATTAATCATAGGTCGGCCCTAGAATTTCCCTTATACAAGTTATCCCTAGCTTCTTCTCTGTGATAGGCCGGCCTCAATAGTCACTTTTGCAGGTTGGCCATTGGTCCTTGATTGAAATTATGCCTACCATCAATATATGAACTAAAGGTTATGGAGTGTATGGAATAAATAGATAGCTTCAGTGACCAAACCCTCTATGATAAGATGGATCAGTACCATGGTCAAAAGAAACTTTCAAAGTTTCAAAATTGCACCAATAAGCAGTGAGGTAACAACATAGAATATCAAGATCTATCCCTTTAAGTGGCTGTGGAACGCTTAACAACATGAAGAGGACAATCTTCTTCTTAATCACAATCTCAGATATTTCAACAACCACTGATTCCAATTTTCCTTGCCACATGGTCTTTTATCTTTAACGTAGATTGTGTCAAAATATGAATGCAATTGGTGGATATATAAGACTCCATCATAGCTTGATATCGAACTGTCACCTGTAAATGAAAATATGGACTGTACGAATGCCACTGACCAACATTAGTTTCATCAATCATGTTATTACAACTTCTATGTCAAGTTAGCATAAAAGCACTCATTGCATTCTACTGTGCTTCTCAAATCAGCTAACAAGCAACTGCATGCCAATAAAAATAAACTGTGATTAAAATGATGTTGATTGCAGAGACGTGGAAAAGAACAATTCCAACGGCCAGATGTGCATTGAAATGTGATCTAATGGTAAGTGTGGGATTCTACTAACCATATGATCCAAGTTCAAATTTTGATGGGCATACCCCAACCAGTAAACAGATACATTAAAGCAAAGAGGGGACAATGTTTATGCAGTTTTCGTGTACAATGTTCTGGAGTTTCATGGTGCCTCTGTCTGAACAAATGTGTTTCACTAACGAAAAGAAAAAAGAAAATACAATAGCCAGGTTCTAGAATGACGATCCTCTTCACTGGCTGCTAAAATCGTATCCACTGCTTCATGCTAATAATGACAGTTAATGCATAGGTCATAACTACACCAATGTGTGCAACATTCAAGGACCATGGACCATTAAAAGGGATCGTGTTAAATGCAAGAACTTAACCTTGGCCATACTCCAGCCCTACACAGACTAACCGCAAACAACAGTCAAGCCCTAGCTGCAGACTAACCGGATGAAGCTATATCTAATAAGCATGATTGAAATAATTGGGATTGATTGTACGTCAAGTCCAATAACCATCTAGATTCACTTATGCCCAAGAAATGGAGTTTCATCAAATTGAAAGTGTCGATACTTATAAAACAAAAATCACTGTACAGAATGAGTTTCTACTTAACCTAGAGAAATTTTTTTTTACAGAACAGATGATTGGTGTCTCTGCATTGAATAAAATGAAATTTTAATCACAGAAACAACTTACTTGTCATTGTTGATGAATAACATGAACCAACTTGTCTGTTTTGCATAGGAGGATACATTGTATATTCAGAATGTAGCCTCTCCAAATGTACTGCTCTGCCCCTACTCTACCTCGAGATTGGATTAGAGAGTAACCAACTTCTCCATTTTACAGAGCCATATGTATTGTAGATTCCGAATGCAACCTTTCCAAATGGCCTACTCTGCCCTGAGATCGAATTAAAGAGTACGTAACTTGTCCCTTTTACAGAGCCAGATGTACTGTAGATTCAGAATGCAGACTCTCCAAATGTCCTGCTCTGCTATGAGATCACATTGAAGAGTATAATAGAGTACAGATATTGAGGACCCAGACCACTTTTCTTTGAATTGATTTTTCCCACTCGTCTGATTGAGATGTTGAGATTCCATACATTTGATTAGATTCGAACTTGTTTTTTTTCAAGTTTTATTTGATATGCGTGGAAATTTTCAACCTAGCTACCTTCAATGTGGGTGGAAGGGAAGTCCTCTAGCTCTGATCTTTGAACTTGTGACTTCATAAAAGATTTTATAAACAAATTACACTTGTTAGAGTTTATACCACTCCTCTTTAAGTATCTTTGTTCTAGGTTTTGTATTATTCTAATATATTGGGTCATAAATATTAAGAACATTAAAGTATATTTTGGCATCATAGAAATAAGAGAGCCAACATATTAGTAAGTATTATCTATTATTACTTTGATGGTAGTAGGATATATGGTATTCATGTGTTAAGGACATATGGGAAAGAAAAAGCAATAGAGGTATGCAAAGAGGATTGCTAGCTTGTTGGAGGTTGTTTGATGAGACGGGGTGAGGAGTTCAACATTAGATTGCACTAGCATCATGGGAATCAGTACGAAAATACAAAATTTTGATGTATAATGTACAAATGGGCTTTCAATGGATAAAGAAGGCATGTCATGGATGTTATCAGTTCTCATCTAAAACAACATCATCCGAGAGTTATACCTAGAGATGCAAGAAAATACTTTAGGAAAAGGGGAAAATGTGGTTAACAAATTATCCAAAAGAGGATCAAATGTATTTGTCAAACCTATTGAAGGCGATGGTGCAAAGTATAAGACACCTAATGTAGGAAAATCCATTTAGTTTTGTATAGGCAATGTCAAGGAGGTAAGCCGTAAAGTGTTAGTTAATGATCATCTTATCACCTCATCCAATTGTCTTGTGGGGTGTATCTGTCAAACTTGATCTAGATAGGGTTCAACCAAGGGTGAATCCACAATGTGCAAAGCTTATGGTGAATAACACTAATATGATCGCACTAAGATTTCAAGGTTTATAGGGGTGCATCCTGGACTTAGATGTGTTGAGTGAATATAAACAAAGGATAAAAAATAATTTGGGAATTCCAAGTAAAAGTCAAGTGAAAAATATAAGGGGTTATGTGAAGTGGAAGAAAAAATCAGTGAGAATGGTAGTTGGGGAATAATATCTAATGTTGGAGTAGGTCATAGATTACAATGGTAAAACCTTCACAAGGAAATTCTATGGGGAGAGGAGTTTTGGAGTGAACCCTAATTTACTAGTTATAGGTGGGTGACCAATTTTAGGTTATATCTCAAAAATCCACCTGATGATGAGAGTATGGCATGGGTTCATGCTCAAAATAGAAAACAAAAAAAATATGAGGATGTGGTTGGTATTTGGGGCCAATAGCTTTGTCAAGACAAAAGTGGTTAGTTTCCTTAAACCCTAGGTTGGAAGCATCTATGAAGTAGATGGTATGGGTTAACTCAACATGAATTCCCATAGAATTATGTTCTTATAATATATTAAGGGGAATTAGAATATTTGGGAAGAACAATACATTTCAACAAGTCCTATGAAAACATTCATTATAGAACTATAGCCAAAATATTGGCTTAGTCAAACTTAAAACAAGGGATTTTCCTTGTTGCTTGCCTCTAGAGCACACACTTGTGGATTTTGACACAAATTTGACAAGACTAGGTGCAAAATTTTGGTAACTTAATATAGAAATAGTAGATTAGTAATCTAAATACAAGAAGTTACCAGCCAAATTAGTCATCTAGTTCAAATTGAAAGTTGAATAGTGACCTCCTGAAAACTCAAGAGGTCATAGCACTCCATTTTTATCATAAAATATAAGTTTGATAATGAAGTTCATGACTTTGAACAATAGCCTTGATCCTCTCTTCGGAGATTGCACTCTAGTAATGAGTTATTTTCATGGATAAACTGTAACTAGGGGACCCAAGGAATAGATACTTCAATTATCACAAAGAATGGGAGAACCAATATGTTTCTAAAAAAATTCAACATATATGGGTCATTAATCTTAGAAACGTCGGCAAGATTTTAATTGTTATTTTTTACAAGTTAAAAGATATAATGCTGCTGGAGAGAATCACATCCTGGTATGACAGATGTTTCAAAACCTTATAATATTCTGGGAATTCACTTAAGCAGAAATACACACCCTGCTATGGCAGACATAATATAAAAGCACCAAACAGAAAAATTCACTTAAGCAGAAATACACACCCGGCTATGGAAGTTCCCCGTTAGTCATATGCCAGTACCTACCTAACTCCTCCAGTCTTCTGGTTAGTTCTCGAGGAAACTATGCAATTTTGTACATGATTTCAAATACATGTATCATAGTATGTATCTCCAATAAAAGTGGGTGTCCTTTACTATTACTAAGAGTGATGCTAACTCTGTAGTCCACTCAGTCAATTAATTACTAAGGAAACAAATGTAGATTCAATATTGAATGGAAATAGACTTTTTATACATAATACATTTAATTAAATATTTACAAATATATTATAAATGTACATAGATATCTATATAATAAAATTAAACATATATAATAATAAGGAAGTATGAAACTGAATGATATTTTTGTTTTATAGTGTTTAAAATTTTAAATAATTAAAGTTGGGTTTTTTAATTGTTCACTAGTAAAAATGGTATTACACCTACATCAAATATTTGAAGAATTTTCAAGCCAATACAACTGAATTATGCTACTATGGAATAGAGTACCCTTCAATAGCTTATTGTAACTACCTAATGGACAAACCAAGTTTGAACACTCGTTGATTCTCCTCCTCAACTTCCATGAAAAATTCTTTACTGTCTTCCAATACAATCTCTCTCAACTTGAGCAACAGATGAGTGGATTACCACTTGTCTAGTTCACTCTGAAACCAAACAAACAATAATATAGTTAAAAATTAAGCAAGCCCTTCTCCATAGATTCCAAATTTATTCCTAATCTAGGACTTCCGTTCATGGAACTAGATCTTGCTTGATGCTATATTGCCTATTCAAATTAATTTTAAGCCAAGTTAAGTTTGATAATACATCTTTTACTCATTTGAAAGAATTGAGTCTATCTCTAGTGTCCAACATTGTGGGCACACTATAAATTCAGATTTGGTAAATCTCAACTTGATAGGCAAGCCTTGATAACTCACTAGCCACAAACCCTCTCGATAAATAGGAAACCTGGTAATACCAAGCACAGCTCAGCCTACTCAGGGGAAAGGAATGTTATTAGCCAAGTTTCATACTACTGCTGATTTTTGTACTTTAAAGCTCAATACTACCAAATCTTGATACCATGACCAAAACTTGACATAATATTTTGGATTTAGGGTTACTGGTCAATATATCCAATTATAGAGCAGAACTTGACATGGAAATTCTGACCAATGATCCAATTACAGACCATAACTTGGCATGAAATTCAAGTAAACATATCCAGTTCTGAGTCGGTGACAGTGCATCGTTTCCAGTTGCCTTGGAACAAAACAGTTTCAAGCATTAACACACTGCATTCATTTTCAATCGACCAATCATGCAGGGAGATTCCACGATTTTAACAAAAAATTTAGTGAATTTGTCTACCCATTTCAATTTCCAATAAATTATTTTCAACAATTTTCCATTTTGACTGGCCATCAATGCATGGATTTTCGATCAACCAATCACGCAGGGAATTTCCATGGTTTTAACACAAATTTCAGTGAATTGGTCTGTCTGCCCATTTCAATTTCCAGCAAATTCACTTTTCCATTCCAGCGATTCAACAGTCATAGCATCGTCCATTCCAGCGGGTCAAGGGATTCTTCATTCCAGCGATTTAATTGTGATGTACGCCGGAGGAATGCACAACAAGCAGCCATAAAGCTCCCAAAACCAACAGATCCGTCACCTGAGAAAGGCCAATCCAACTCTAAAATGTACCCTAAATGCTCTGGGCAATCCCCAAGCCTTGGGAGCAGTACCCATGCAACTATGAAAATAAATGTACCAATGGGTTTTTCAGTCCACACTGTGGGTCACTTTGATCGAAAAACAACAAAAACTTGGCATCCTCGCACAAGTGGCCAACATGATATGTGATATCTAATCAGATAAGTTCACCGCACTCGTTCAATTATAAAATGCAATATTAGTTCTACAGCTGATGAAAAACAAATCTTATTTTGACAACTGTTAAAGTTATATGTGCCATCATCAGAAAACTAGGACAAATAATGAGATATAACACGAGAATAGAGTATCACTTTGAATTTTGTGTTTCAACATTTAAACAATTTGAATATGTTGTGTTTGAATAACAATGTCTAGCATCCAAAATGATTTGAAGTTAGCATGTTATTTTGACACTCACCAAGACAATATGAAGGACATATAATAATTTAATGAACTGGCTTCGACTCCTTGATGTTTTCCCCGAAGGTCAAGAAAAGGGAATACGGTTGGCATCCCTCCAATTCTACATAACTGTCAATTTATCTCTTTACAAGAGAACTGGGAGAAACTGAAAAACATACGAGCAATTCTTACATCTTACTTCCCTTAGAATTGTAATGATAAAACTCTCTGGAAATTAGTGACACGAATCCAATAAAACTCATACCCAAGTTTAGAATGCATTGCTAGAGCCTGCCTAGATCACCAACGAGGTTGTCTGGTACATCCATGGCAACTTCCCATGACAAATCCAACTGCTTCTGCTGTGCACGCACCTGTAATGAAAGAAATTATTACATAAATATAAGGTTTAACATATCAGACAAATCATCAAACTAAATAACACTTTTTCAAAGTCACAAAAAAAGTGAGCATCATAACCATGAAAATAATTTATCTATTGTTGAATTTTCCCAATAGTGTTGCAGAACAAACATACAAGCATTAGGATAACAGAAGAAACATCTGGGTGAAGCAGATAGAAACCTAAAGCATTTTCATTGTTGAACCAATGATATCTGACAATTTGAAAGGAACATGTTCAAGTTCAAGTCGGCCTGCTTCTATCTTGGCTAGATCAAGAATGGCATTTACAATGTGCAAGAGGCAATCTGCAGACTGTGATACTGTTAAAAGGTGTTCGTGTTGCTCCTTTGTCAGGTCTGTATCCAGTGCCAACGATGCCATTCCTATAATACCATGAATGGGAGTTCTGCTAGCCAGATCCATCAAAATAAAAGTCATTAATGTGACTTAATCAACCTTTCAACTTATAATTCATTTCATAATTCCTAATAATTTTCCAAAGCTCTTTTGAGCGAATAAATTATGAAACCACTCCAAATAAAAAATTTCTCCTATTATATAACCAAAAAACAACCTATCTTGCATGAAACCTAACCCACTAGGCCACATCAGATGTCAAAAAGATTTTCACTGTCGTCTCCTGAACCCTAGAACCAACTATCTCATCTGTATTTAAGGAATATGCAATGGGTGTAAATGGTAGCCAGAAAGATCCTCTTTTTAAAACTTTTCTGAAGATGATGCCTATGCATCTAAAGAGTGGAACAAACCACGGATTATAGCAATAAATATAATATATCTGTCATTCATTTGACATAAGCAAAGAAATAAAATAAATTATCTTACAAAATACTTTCCCTACCAAGTCTGAGATGATCTCGTCCTCTTTCAGTTCTAGCTGATGGAGTGCTAAAAAATAGGCATAGCATTAACACATAAGCTCTAATTTCATCAAATAATAATTCCATTCCAGAAAACATGAGCTCAAGTTTCCTATTAGCTATCGAAAAGAGATTCCTACAAGTTTTCAGCATGTATATTATACATAAAACTGAAACATAATGCATATACAAAGACACTAATAAAAAGTATTTTCATGCATGTGCATCAAAGAGTTTGTATTTCCATGCGTGTCCATAAAAGACTTTGTAAAGGCACATTTAGCCTATGGCTTAAAGTAATACAAAGAGACATCATTTATTACAGCTGTAAACAATGGTGTTTGACTAAAGAAAAAATCAACTGTCCTGTAATACAATATAGCACCAAAAATCATATGTTTTGTCCATGATCAAGTATACTCTGTCCACACCATCTATGACCATGACGCCCCCAACACCTGTTAATCGATGTCATTTGGGTGGACCTGTGTCACCTGAAACAACAAACTAGGTATAGTTTCCAAGACAGTAGATGTCTTCGAAGTGGCACTCCTACAATTTTAGGGTAGGGCATTACAGCCCCAAAAAACCGTTGGACAGAATATAATTTAAGGTGTCCAAATAACCATGCAGGGGTGTGTCCTGTCACTTAATCACACTCTTCTTGGTTCTTGCCAACCCGACGGGGGTCTCCCTGAAGTGTTTGAAGCTGTAACTTTAAATGGTTAGGAGAATGTGCATCAAACCTGCAATATACTTCACTGTTTTATTTGGATTTGCAACTAATTTCTTAGTACGAGCTAGGTTAAAGTGCGGATATATGATATAAACTAAGTAACCAGACACATCCTCCAGGGCCCCCATGTCGTGTGGGCCACATGTGGGCGTGGACATGATGGCCCCACATGGGGGACATGACTTTTTTCGTGTCCCAAAATTGGGACACGCGTGGGGAAAACTGTGTAGCGTGGGGAAAAAACAGGACACAAAAATCGCGTGAGGAATAGCCCGCGGGCCCATAAAAATGCGTTTTTTGTCTTTTTTTTTGTCATTTGCTAACTGCTGGGAGTGTGAGGGAGAGTTAGAGAGAGCCCAAAGTCATTTTTTTTGCAGGTGAAGGAGATTCAAGAGTGTTTTCTTGCAGGTGAAGGAGATTCAAGAGTGTTTTCTTGCAGGTGAAGGAGATTCAAGTGTGATTTCACCATCAAGGTTGAAGGAAAATGTCTCAACCAGCTAGGGCAGCAGGTAGAGGGCAAAGGAAAGGGAAGAATTCCCCATCTATTCCCTCTCATCCTATTCCTTCTCCAAGCACAACCCCTTCTTCTCCTAGTAGTGCTCCAATTGGTTTTAGTCAAGCTCATCCTCATTATAGCCATGCTTTGGCAAAACAACAAGCACAAGAGAGTAAATACCCTTTGTGGAAGTATGTGATAAGGAAAGAAGGTGTTGGAACAAAGCTTGGTGGGGGAGGCAATGTGTGTTGGACTTGCAATTTCTGCAAGCATGATTTCAAGAGCACCTATTACCGGGTTAAAGGCCATTTGTTGGCCCTCCCTTGTGGGATTTCTTCATGCAAAGCTGTGAGTGTTGACCAAAGGAGGGAGATGGAAAGAGAATACCATGTTGGGGTAGGGAAGGTGGCTGCAGCAAGCAAGACATTTCATTGTGAGGATCCTCTTCCATTCTTGAGGAAACCCTCTAGCACTAGGAGTGGGGTTGATGCTATTGCTTATCCAACAAAAAAGAGGCCAACTTCAAGAGGTCCAATGGATAGGATTTTCCAACAAGAGGCACGAGAAGAGGTAGACCTCTCCATTGCATTTTTCTTCTACCTCAACTTCATCTCATTCAATGTTGCATGGTCACCATTGTACTTTGAGATGTGTTGATCTATAATGGAACGAGCTCCAACTAGTTATGTGCGTCCTGGTTCAGAGAATCTTAGAACCACATTGTTGGTTAAGGCAAAGAAGGAGGTGGATAAAATTATTGGTCCAATTAAATCAAAATGGTCCACATGGGGTGTTAGTATTGTTTCAGATGGATGGATGGATCCAACACGCCATCCACTCATCAATTTCATGGTGTCTTCCACAAATGGACCGGTGTTCTTGAAAGTGGTGGATTCTCTTGGGAAATACAAGGATGCACAATATATGGGTGATTTGTTCATCAAAGTCATTGAAGAAGTAGGTGTTGATTCTTGTGTACAAAGGTGATTGCAAGGCTGCTGGCATGATTGTGGAAGCTAAATATCCATAGGTATGTGATTGTTAATTTACTCATTTATTTGAAATTTAGAGTTGTTTGTAAGTTTGTAACTTAGTTGTAGTCTTGTAGAGTCTAGGAGTCTAGACTCAATGACTCATTCATACTTTCTTTTATTGATCTTACAAGTATTTTGGACACCTTGCACTGTCCATTCTTTGAATTTAGCACTGAAATCTATTGCTTCAGATGTGCCATGGATTGGAAAACTTATTGAGGATGCACGCCATATCTGTAACTTTGTACAAAACCACACCAATTCCCTCACAATCTACAAAGAGTACACACATCTTTTAGTGTTGAAGGTTCCAGATACTTGGTTTGCTTCCTCATTCATCATGCTCAAGAGATTGAGATAGGTCAAAACCGCTCTTGGGTCCATGGTGATTTCAGAGTTTTGGGATTTTTGGAGAAAGTCGGATCAGAATGCTTCACAAAAGGTGAAGGACACAGTATTACATGATGGTTGGTGGGATAGGGTAGTCCTTAGCATCAAGATCATGGAGCCAATCATTTCTTTGTTGCGGTTTGTAGACACGAACCAGCCCATCCTAGGAGATGTTTATGAGGGGTGGGATTCCATGAGGACCATTGTTATGGAGAATGAGTGTGTTGAGTATGAGACATCGGTAGAGAACTTATGGTCCATCATACAGGGCATTCTTATCTCCAGGTGGGATAAGAATTGCACACCTTTGCATTGCTTGGCCCACTCATTAAACCCCAGGTTCTACGCTCAGGATTGGCTCAGTGGTGGGTCGGGGCCCTCATCCAGAGTCCCTCCTCACATGGATGGAGAGATCTCAGAGGGGAGGAAGATAGCATTTAGACGGCTACTTCAGGATAGAGATGACCTTGAGGTGGTGGAGGAGGCATTTTATGAGTTTTCCAGTGGCAATGGGAGATTTGGAGGATATGAGGTGGTTAGAGACATGGTAGTTAAGAAACCCCTTGTTTGGTGGACAACTCATGGGGCAACATTCCCTCTTCTACAGAAGATAGCCTTGAGGGTCCTCTCTCAAGTTACTTCATCCTCTTGTTGTGAGAGGAATTGGAGCACATATGGGAACTTGTACAATGTGAAGAAGAGCAGGTTTGAGCAGTCCAAGGTAGAGATGATGGTGTATGTGCACTCCAACCTTCATCTTATTTACAGGAAGAGGGAGGATTGGGCGAAGGGAAATGCACAGATGTGGGATGTCTTTCCTGATGAGATGGGTTTGGACAGCAATACCGAGTTGGCATTAGCCAACATGGATCTTGATGATCCAGTGCTAGATCCGTTCACTTTTGATGAGGGTGATCGTATGGAGTGGTCATCCTCCAAACCAACAGATGCAGTTAGTCAGATTGGCAGAGAGGAGGAGGAGGAGGAGGAGGAGGATCAGGGCAGTGATGAGTTTGTTGATTCAGGCATGGAGGAGGACTATTGAGTCATTGACAGATGGGATTCTTCCATCTTGATCCACCCGTTTTTTGTATTTACTATTAGACTATTAGTCTATTTGGCATTTGCCAGTGCCCAGTGGCATTCCGACATCTATGTAATACATTTTGATTTTGATGACTTAATGAGAAATATGGTTCTGAGTCTCTGACATGCATCTATGTGTCTCAATGTCTCATTGTGATTTGTGATTGTGAATGACAAATGTGTTGTGATTTGTGAATGATCTAATTTCTATTGAATATTTCATATTTGTAATTGTAAATGTAATTTCTATTGAATATTTGTAATTGTAAATGTAAAATTTTATTGGATCTATATGTCTATATTTTTAAATTTTAATATATTTTAAATATATATATATATATATATATGTATATAAAACATGTCATGATTCAGGGGGTCATAGTGTCCCATGGGGACACTCATATTTTGGGGACACTCGTGTCCTGTGTCCTCATGTCAGGTGACTTAGGTTCTGACCAATTATCCAATTGGAAATTACAGACCAGAACTTGGCATGAAGTTCGAGGAAACATATCCAATTATAGCCTAGGGCTTGACATTTTTTGGTCATTTTATCTCTGAGCTCAGATCATCATAGTTTTATCACTTGACTAACTCACGAAGGAATACTTCCTTGTGGCTGTAAAAGCTGTGTACTATCAAATCCAAAAGACGACTAACATGTAGTCCATAGCCCCCAGATTGAATTTACCTAGATGATGCAAATAATAATAAAACAAATATTAAAGGCCCTCAACCAATAGTACAATGCAAACCAAGAGAACCAAAACAAATCTGAAAGCCACTTAACAACCAGTACAAAGCAAACCAAGAAAATGAAAACAAATCTCAAATCCACTCAGCCAACAATGATGGAAACCCAGAAACATTGATGGCTAGATGAGGCAATTAAGACAATTAAGATGATGGCAATAATAATAATTATACCTCTGCTTAGTATTCATGTTTTTCAACCGAATCATCTGTTGTTTCCTATTGTGCTACTATGGTTCAAGCTTTCACAAAGTATTTCTTTGGTATAAGTCCTCAGGGATTTGTTTTTTTTTTAAGCATTACACAATTGACAACTCTTTGAATGCCACTAAATGCAACAATTAACGTTGGACTTGAGAGCGTGCCTTATTTCGAAAGTAGATCTGTTGAAGTTGATCTGTTGGAGACAACATCCATTTTAACTAAATAATATATAAATGTTTACATAAAATTGGAATTAAAAGAAATTCCCACGGAACTAAACGTCTCATCCAATAGACCTACTCATTGAACTTGATAAGTTCAATGAAAGCATGATTCAGATATGAGTTTATTTGATAAAAAGCTTGAAGTCATTAGAAACACAGCATTTGCCTATTCTTATTAATTTATTAAGAAATACAAACACAAAGGAAATGGAAGGGACACACTTTTTAAGTAATGATCATCTCATAATGTATGCCCTTTTGACCTCCATCAAACATAGTATGCTTCCTTGAACAAAAAGAAATGGCAAACAATGTCCACCGAATTCTACAACTCCAAACAAATTCGTGTATGAAGTTGGAAAGAGAACCGCAAAATATAGAAATATTTCAAACAAATATGTTGCATTCAAAATGTGTGTGCATATATTCCATGCAAAGGGAGAGGGGGGAAGCTCAGATATCTTAAACAATTTCCCCTCGTCCTTCAACCAACTAGAAAAAATAAAATTAAGGACCTTGTCCTAAGCTAGCAATAATGGTTGATGTATTTTATCTTGCTGCAACTACAAACCCAAAACTGTTTATGCAAACTCTAAATGTAAGAGGGAGATGAGGGAAATAAACCTAAACACCATGGGGCGGTAATATTTCCATTTAAAGTCAATAGATTGATGAGGAGGAGTGGATGTAGTGCCTTCTGGAGGAAATCACATCCATATTCTTGCTTTGGGACCAAAATCAGCAGGGACAATTTCTCACTTGGGTTCTGGAGCTATCCTTCCCACAGTATACCTGCAAGCAAAATAAAAAACATTCAGAAAATCATTCACTTTGTTCAACAGAAGGCATTTTAACTACAATGTAAAAAATACCCTAGTAGAGAGTAGCATAAGATTTCTAAGAGAATAAGATAAATACACGAGGATAATAGAAAAAGTAAGATATAACACAAATGATGATACAAATCCAAGCTAAAGTAAAGGAATCTCAAGCAAAGATCAATCAGAAAAAATCATAGTTATTGGATTCGGCCTTATAGGCCTAACCGCACCCGAATCAAATTCTTCAGAATCAGATTCTCGGATTCTTCATCGGATTCTTTCACCTTGTTTTGACTAATCTAAAGTTGTTTACATAGGATAAATGTAGGATAATTAGGGTTAATTAGTGTTAGGGTTCTGAATCCCCAATTCCTAATTTTGGGATGAGTATTGCACCCATATTTGATTTCGATCGCACCTACGGTTTGTGTAACCTTGGAAAAAATGGATATGAACTAGAAAGTGATGAAAATACAATATTTGACAAAGGCATGAAAAGTATAGAACCAGATTTAAGAAATTTGAACTAACTTTGTAAAATAAACAAGGTAGAGAAAAAAATTTAACATTAGTAGAAAAAGCCATATTAGGCATTAGTAGAAAAAGCCATATTAGCCTTTAGCCATCAATGCTTAGTAGGAGAACCTGATTTCTAAGGGAATAAGTTGATAAATACATAATGATAATAGAAAAAGTAAGATGTAAACTGATGATCCCTCAAGGGCCCTCTCGCCCAGTCAAGTGAGTTGCTTGTGGTGCTTGGGTTGTACTATCTTCAAACTAGTTGTAACTTGTAATGCTTCATTTAATTTTAAAGGAAATACTTAAAAACAAAGGACAACCGAGAATGGGTATCATCCTAATCCAAAAATGGATTTCCCCATCTAAACTTGTTAAATGCTCCTAAACTTGATCCTGCCTCTGAATATAGAAAAGTAAGAAGCCTAGCTAGAAATGGTCATTACATCTCTTAACACCCTAAGACAACACAATTTCACTGATCTTACTTTCTTTCTTCTCATTTAGATTTTCTAATTTAGAGCTATCATAATCATGGTTACAATTGAAAGTGAGAGGTAGGACAGCACAACCGTAGCTTCTGTTCTTAATCTACTCCAACTAGATTAGGAAGTTTACAAAATGTGCTATACAAACAGACAATAGTAAGCCACAGGAACAACTGGACCAGCAAGAGGATGACCAACATTATCATTTTTAGTTTCCTATATAGGAGAAGGGATAGGAACATCACCAAAGTGGGCCTATCACCTATCATCCCATTTGTTTGTAATTCTCCCTTGATTGGTACTACCTAAGCCACAACGAGAACATGGATGCGTAATAAGTATGGATTTTTGTTTGACCCCTGAGCTTCACTAGCTTGAAAAAATGATTGATTGGTAGATAGCTAAAAGAATGGAGGAAATTTTGTCAATAGCAGGGGCAGGAGTATTGATGCCGTGATGGTGTCTACCACCACAGCCTCTTCTATATCTGGTCCTACTGCTGGACCTTTTGGCAAAACCTTGACCAAGGGATTGCTTTTTTCCTTCCAAGATTTTCTATTTTAAAAATTCTTCTTTGATAGCTGCTAAAAATATTCAAACTTCTATTGAAATTGTTGTCTGTTTTTCATTCGCTTTCATTTCTTTCCAACACAACTCCAGTAGAAATCTCAACCATTCTTTGCAGTTCCGCATTTCAGTTTTTACTGGTGTTGTGACTCCTATTGGTGCTTCTTTTCATGGGATCGCTCCCATTTCATAGAAAAGCAGCACCAAGCACTAATGCTATAGGTAAACTATACTTGAGAAGGGAAGCAATGCCTGAGAGGTTGAGATGCTTTTGGGACTTGATTTCATTGTGTTTGTAATTTTATAATAAATTTTTGACATTTGACAAGGATCCAAATTTTGCAAGCTACTTTTGATGTGATATTTCAAATTTTCCTTTTTTCATTCACCTTTTCTTAGGTTGGGCTACACTTCTGAAGTCTCTGGTTTGGGAGAGGAACTGTATTGCAGTCTTGCTCCTTCTAATTCCTCTTTCCAATTGAGACCATGTCTTAGTCTAAAGTTGAACCACTCACATCTTTATTCTTATGCTTTGGCTTCATAATTGTACTTAGTAGGATATAGTTTTCCTAGTAAAACACCTATGTCAGGATACTCTAATATAAAACTAAGAATCAAGGGATTACTGGTTCTCTTTGTTCTCTTTCCATTTGACGTTTTCCTTTTGAATCAACATGAACATGGATGTTTCCCTTTGAATGAGTATAGCACGGTTCCTCCCTTCAAGCAACTACTTGCTGCTTCACCTCAGGTATGGAATTCTTAGATTTGAAAAATGAGGACTCAAGACTGTCTTTATCAATATTGCCTTTTAGGGTGGTTCTACATTGCCATGTATGTAGACCATATTAATTAGGTATGCACCAGAAAGAATTAACCACAACCATTGATATACAGAACAATTTTCAGAAAATAAGATTTGGTTCATAATAATCAATAGAGTTCTGAGATTTCTTGTCTTGGGTCTGACTAGTTTAGAAAATTTAAATGAGGGATTGAATTGCATACAGGCATGCCATTGTCTTTGTATAGAAGATCTATCAGCAGAAGAAAATGTCAACTTAAAAGTAACAATAAAGTTATATGCTGAAAATTGGTTAACTACAGAAAAATCCTTTCTTAATATATAGTTTCTTATCAAGGATCACGTGGGTAAAGGTGCTACTAGCACAAAACAAAAAATCCCTTTTTAAATAAGTATTGGACCATTCATTTCCTTCTAAATTTCTAATCTAGCAGTGACCACCACCAGCACTGTAAAGGATCTCCTTTGCATCATGGTCTTGTTGAATTTCCTATTTTAAGAGCTGAAATATATTTCATAAATTTGTAAAACGTTTAAAATGATGTATGAGATAAAAACAAGGATGTGGTACCATGAGATTAATATATGCCAAGCTCTAGGCTCTACACTTGTCTTCCTTCTTTTTCTATACTGCTGCTTCAATATTTCTTGAGATTTATGTGGCATAAATTTTGGATACTCTAGTAGTTGTAAGTGGATCATAAGTATAACTATGTGTGGATTTTCTTTTGTGAAAGTTGTGATTGATCAGGTTGGAAAATGTGCATATTAAAAAATAGATATGGGTGTAGTCGTATAACAACAAGATAAAGGCTATCCGGGAGAAGGTTTTTGTCTTTGGTGGGGAATTTAGCTTCTATAGACCCCCCCACCACTAAGGATTATTTTCCTAAATTGCTTGTGTAATGGAAAATCTGTAGCCAAAGTTTTACCTGTAGTTCCCTCCCTTTGCATTATTTACCCAGCATAGTTTGTCATTCTTCGAGAAGAAAATTACATTTGTTACAAGGATATGGTTGTATTGTTACCAGATTTGTGCTTTCTGTTTTGCAAGTCCTAGTGCCTCCTCAGTTTTATAGCCCGAGCACCATATGTCCTCTAGTGATGTGTTTACTTTTTTAACTGCCTAGTATTATGTTGTTTTTTGTGTTGTTTTCCCTTTATTATATCCCCCCTCTAAAATAACTACTCCTTGGAAACACTAGCATGGGCATGGGTTCAGAGGAGAATGCGGAACAGGCATGCAGCAAGGAGGCTATATGGCAGGTTTTGAAAACCCAAACTATGAGAGTCATGTAAATATAGAACATCCATAAGACCATGTGAAGATTATATTTTCTATGTATTGCCATAGTTGGCAGAGACCCATTAATTCTAATGATTCTACATAAAGGATTTTGTGGAGAGATAAAACAAAAGTTGTTCCTATGCTCCTATAATTCAGCCAGAGATCAATTAATTCTGCCAATTCTGGAGATGAGTTTTCGTTGACCTAGGGTTTCGAGCAGGTTATTGTATGTGCAGAAACTTGGATTTCTTCAAGCTGGAATGCCATCCATTCATATTTTGCCTCATATTCTCTTTCATGGCATTTGAATTGTAACGTCCCCTTCCCCATAGAACAACAAGGAAGGAAACGTTAACAACATACCGGGCTTATGGCATATTTAGCCCCAATAATTTTTGCACATAAATAACTAACATTTAAAACTTCTATATGCAGATTCGATTCAATATAAACACAGCGGAATTAAATAATACATCTGCACACAGTTTCATCATGCATTCAACATATAAACAACAGTCATTAATTAAAATGCTTGCAGGGCATAGAATTAACATCAAGAATACTTATCTCGAATTATAATGGCCCAAACGACTGGCTACGTGAGAGCAACGTTCCACCCAACCATAGACCTCTGTCCAGCCTGTATTCTTTCAGCTGAGAGATCACCCCCGAGCTGGGCTGTGTATCCACTAAGGAGGAACTAGTTGGCTCACTCACAGTCAAGGTTTCACTCAAACAGCCATGCTAAGCCAACACACGGTTGGGTTTCTCAAGCATGCAATAGGAGATGGAGGAGGATGCTAGTCCACTGAGCTCAATCCCAGAGCCACATACCCTTCAAACTAGACTCAGCAATCCCATCCTCTATTCATACATCCACAATTGGATTTCTCACAAATCTGTCACAAACAACCCCAAATCCGTCACTCGTTTTCTGAGCTGCAAAAACTGGGTTTTCCCATGGCTTTTGGGGTAGCTATTGCTCCCAAATTCGCCCCAAGGTTCCTACCAATGGATCCCCCATTGGATTCCTCTGTCCAATACCAAATCGGGACGTTTTTGGCTTCCCAAAACGTGGGTTTCCTTCAAGTCGCGATTTCTGGTTTTCTCCTTGCTGGGAGCTCGTTTTTGGGTGGGCAAAGATGTCCCATACTTCCACGATGGAATGGGGATAAGGATGGAGCAACCCCCAAGATGTAGAGTGACTTGTGGGACAAGTCAAAATAGCCCATGCCTTCCCATACGAATTTCAGGGCTGCCCATACTCCATCAAAGTCATGGGCTGAAATCTCAACCACTTCCTTACAATTGGCAATAATGTCACCTAAGGAAGTCAATGGGTTCACATAAAGACAAATGGCAACCTATGGGTCACTCCCATAGCCCCCTCACCACTCCCTAGTGGATACACGTGGCCCCTTCTCATTCGTTGCCTCCGTAGCCAGTTTTGGACATTTTATATTGCCTGATGTTTAATTTACATCCTATTACAATTTCCATGGCTTAAGAGCACATGGTATCAAAATATCAAATACTTGCCCTTAAATAAAATTCGGCTTTCACTAGCGGGGCCTTGGCCTTGAGCTCCACGCTAGGAAAACATACATCACAAGTACACATTATTTACATTAAAGGCTAATATATCCTAAGGGTCGAATTGGGGGTATTACATGAATACAAAACAAGAAACAAATTGTACAAAACGAGGAAAATAGTTGCAGTATCTGATTCTTCCTTTTCTCAACATTCCTTGGCTTCGACGATTTTCCAAAAGCAATACTCCACGCATTCATGATAAGGATTTGAAGCATTTATACAGTCCGGATGAACTCGCTGCTCCTCTGCCATGGCTGATACAACCCAACAAACCCTACCTCACTTCAAATTCCAGAAAATGTCCCGCAAAACACCCCAATAGCGAAATAATTTTTGTAATTGAAACCACGACTTGGGCTTATACTATGTGCCGATTGTAATGTTGAATACCCATTAATTCCTTCTCCAAAAGATGCACTATGACACTAGTGCTTTCCTCTCGAGTAAGAACCACCCAACTGGTATTGTTCGAAGAAATTTACAGATCACTCCACTCCTTGAGAATATATTCTCAATGAGGAGAGCACTTATTAAGGTAATGTAAGAATATAAAATCACTTATCCCGACGAATTACCTTAGCTTAACTAGTTTCTCTCGAACTCCTACTATTGAAGAATCCTTAAAGACTGCCGCTTCGCGTTGCAGCAATAGTGCCCAGCTTGCTAGTTCAGCATATGTACCCGACGCTCTTCAATGAAACAAACAAAATAATATATATGTAAGATCTAATTGATAATTGTAGACTTTTAACATTACCCAACACCTCTCTTCCTTTGTTCAAACCAACATGGAGAGATTAATATGAGGTAACCAAGATGTATTGGGCAAAATCGATTTTAATCCAAAGATTTATTAAACATTTATGGTATTAAAAAGAAATCGATTTCAATTTAGGAATTTATTAAATATTTAGAAGATCAAATAATTAAATAAAAAATGTATGAAAGTTAAATAGTTTTTTATTTGTTTTTATTTATAATGATTGAATTTATTTTTATTCTATAAATTGTATTTTCTAATTAATATTATTATGTCGATAGGCTTTTTTCTTTGAGGTCAATTTTGAAAAAATTGTACCACTTTTATCGTCCTTCCAACAAATATATTTCCGCCGCATGTACTTCTCATCTGCTTTGGATTGTCCATTGGTTTTCATGTTGGCCCATGGTTTCCACTCCTTGTTCAATGGTCTATGCTCTCTACTCGTCGTCCTACCTGCAATTTATTAAGCCACAATGGTAGGTAAGGACAACGAACCCACATTTTTTTTTTCCTTGTTGTAGAGAGGGCATTTCGAACATGCCAAACCCCTTAAGCTTGCAAGGAATGAACATGTGGTCGATGTAGTTGAAACCCCAATTGCTCATGCTTCATTTGTTTCAACACATGTCGGATAACAGAGGGCATTCTTCCACACCTGTCACTTCATCTGTTTCGGTACCTTCCAAATAGATTTCATTTACAGATGGTAAGTCGATATCTGCAGATTTCATTGGTGAAGGTCGGTAAGTCGATCTCATCGAGTAGGTGTCAAAAAAAGTTATTCTCCTTTTCTTTATTTACTATGATATAACCTAAAACAATGAATCACCGTCTTTCCTTGGCGATCTTCTTGCATGTAGAAAGGTGATCCTAATGGCCACTTTCATTAATTATTTTTGCATTTAATTTTATTTTAAATGTAGTTATTAATGTAAGTGGTGCAAATTTGCATATAAAGGTTGTTATTGTAAGCGGTGAAAATCTACTTCGTGCATTAATGCTGAGTTCAGACACATGATGAGGTCTACAATTTACTAAATTCTAACATTGCAAATGGATTAGGGGGTCTCTGAATCCATCTGCAGTGTTAGAATTTAGTAAATTGTACAAATTCATTGTCAAAATTGTAATTTTTCATTGTCGGAGTGACACAACTAAAAATGACCAAATAAATGACCACTTCTTAATGGTTATTTTTAGTTTAGTTCTTATCCTGTGACCAAATTGGTCATTTATCTTCGTCATTTTTAGTTTCAATCTTATCTCGTGACCAAATTGGTCATTTATCTTGGTCATTTTTAGCTAGCTCACTTAAAATTTCTCAATTTTGGTCATTTATCCCTTCAAAAAACTATGGTGACCAAAAATTTTGGTCACCTGGTCACTTATCTCTCATTTTGTACTAGAGGTTATAGCCTGCGGGTAGTGTTGTGACCATGTAGGGCATGGCCAAACAAAATTTTTAACCAATGAAATTTGAAATAAAAACATTGAAATGGAAGGTGGGGATGAGATTACCAACCTGCTCCTGACGGTTTGATGATTGGACGCCTGTAGCTCCCGGAATCAGCAGCTGAACTTTGAGGTGAAAATTAACCACAAAACTCCAAATGGGTGAATAGTAAAAATGAATTGTAATTTGTAAATTTTTATTACTATTTATAATTTTCAAGACCCACTTGTCTATAGTTTTTGCCATTTAATACTGTTGTGGACTAATACAATGTCATGGAATAGCGTTTTTAACTAGATTTCTTCGGCGAAAGTTGTTTTCGAACGTTTCACACCTACGACAGGTACGTTTCACACCTGGCATATATGTTAGATGTCATTTTCACATGCATTATGCATTTGACCTTTTGACCACTTTCACAAACCCTAGGTGCAACCCTGCTTCTTAACTGACATGGAACCTTCACACTATTATAGAAGTGTCGTTATGTGGCGGTAGGGCCTTTCCAAACATGGGTACCCTAGATAGAACCCCTTTTTGCATTCTGGTGCCCATGCCGTTGTTTTCCCTTAGGAATGGGAGTCCTTTGTAGTTACGCCATGACGTTGCGATAAAGACTCATACTCTACTTTGTCTTATGTTGGCCATCTCCCATAAGGACCCCCCCATTTATATCAAGTTGTGATTGCATTGCATCATCCTGCTTGCTGCTTGAGCCCTGTGCCAGCTCCTGCTTACTCTGTTATTAGCTTGGTGCCTGAGCACTTTTCCCTATCGAGCCTTGCAGAGCTTACATTTTCCTTTCACAATTTGATGGCCTTTTGACCATGAGGGAACACACCCCCCGAGTGTCCACATCCTGCATTGCACTTCCTTGCATTAATCATAGGTATGTTCCACTGCTTGGGACTAGTTTGCTCACTATTTGACACTAGTTCTCTCACTTGTTGTAATAAGCAATTTTATTATTTTTCAAGCTTTCTCAAATATGAAAAAGACCATAAAAATCAAATATTTCAAAAAGTCGGACAAGATTACGATTACTACTTCTTGTTGGTAGCTGTTGTGTCGCCTTTGAACAGAGCATTCATTCCACTCCATACATTATGAGTCAGAACTATAGTTGGACCTTAGGAGCTGTACTTGTTTCTCAGTTTACCCCACCAATTGGTTAAGCTTCCAGTCATTATGGATCCCTTTGTGGCACCTCCTGCATCACACAGTCTATATTGAGTCTATGCTTCCTGAGTCTATCCATCTGCTCATGCTCTTGTTCAAAGGAAGTCCTGAAACTAGAGTCAGCCACTCCTCAGATCTCTTGACTATTGCATGTCGGCCATCCTTATTGAGTCAGTCTGTTTCACCTGAGATCTTCCAAATCTTTCAACATAGCTGGTACCTCATGTTGGTTGATGGGGGACGCCTTAATGCCCTCCTTCCAGCAAGTCTCGTTTCGTCAACTTCAACCCATTTATTCTGGAACTTGAGGCTTAGAGTTCGGTTGATTACCTTGAGGCTTGTAGTAATTAGTGGCAGGTTCTCTCGCCATCGACAGTTTTGGGAATACATCAATGTCCCTTGAATGATGGATTCATCCTAGTGTTTGACTTCAACTCATCTATTCACACTCCAATGATTTTGCTCTGTGCCTTGATGCCCATTTTCATTATTGGTGGGTTGTCTCGCGTCTGTTAATGGTATACATCATTGACCAGTAATTAGACGATGTCACATCAGGTTCGACCTCAACTCCTTTATTCACTTGATGGGACTTGCACCGTCGAAGACTTGTGTAGAAGACCCCGGGTGATAGTGGCATTTAGTATGATACTTATGACGATGACTTTACATCTGAGATATCACCTCTCAGTTATCAGCAGTTTGTACCTCTAGTTTGCACCAGTTGTTTCCTTTTTAGCAAGAGACCATATCTTACTACAGAGAGATCATGGCTATGATCACTTATGACATGTATTTGCTATGTACTACCTATTCATGGCCATTGTATCAGATTGTTGTACTACCGACATGTATTCAGGGATACTATTGTATTATGATGAGTGAGTTGCTCCTTCCACTTGTGTCTCCATCACTCCATTTCTAAGATTTATAATGTATTTCGGCCATCGTAGCATCAGTCTCTGACCTCACACGTTAGGGGGCATCTGTTACAACGTAATTTTCCACCTTGTAAGAATCAACACTCTTTGGCCTAGAGGATCCATTTCATTGACTCAGAACCACTTTATATCCTTCAGACACTATTTTCCCCTATTTTTTCCTTGTATGCTTGTTGCATCATTACAGTGGGTGTACCCACAAGTTGCATCACTATGGCCCATGGGTAGCATGTAAAATGGTAAAAATCACTAGTTCATTACTTTTTACTCCCAAAAAGCGGTCATTGGGTGACCTCTGACCCTCCATCTGCCCAAGAAATGCCTCGATGTGTCCTTTCACTTACCTTTGAGAGGACTATATATTGAGCACATATGGCTTATGGACGGGAGGAGAAAGAAGAGCAAGAGAACTCTAGTGTATTTTTTCCCTATTTTGAGTCTACACTCATTGATCCTTGTAGTTGTGACCCCTTTATGTTCACCTTCCATACTCCTATCATAGTTTGAGTTTGCCATTCCATCGAGGATTGAAGTGGTGGAGGCACAAGTGGATTGACCTAGATCTTGGTTCAGATTGGTTGCCGGCAAGAGGTCGTATCACATTGTACTTCTTCTTGTTTATTAATAGAAATACTCATATTCTCGTCCATTAATGTTGTAAATGTTGTTTATATTACATTGGGTTGCATTTACTTGTTATATCATGGGCCATTGATATTGATGATGTTAATGTCGTTTATATATTATATTTACTTGTTGTATATTGGCTGTCAAGACTAATTTGTAGATTCAAGTGGACGGATTGAAAAGCTCCAATGGGAATCTACATCAAACATTTGGATCGAGGTTGGTTACATTCTTCATTATCTTAGCATTGTCATTTATATAGCATAGCATTGATAATTGAGTTGATTTCTGGTAGTCAGCTGTCTGTTGTGGTCTACCCCAAGCCATAGTGAGTTTTCTCCAATACAAGGTCTGACTCCGCAGCTCAAAGTGCAGGTGTTAGGACTGAATCTGCAGCTCAAAGTGTAGATGCAAAGGTCGAACCTGCCGCTCAAAGTGCAGATATCAGGCTGAAATCTGTCGCTCGAAGCCCAGACATCAAGGTCGAATCTATGGCTGTAGCGGCGCCTAGGGATGTTAGGAACCCATGTAAACCCTTCTATTTACTTTGTTAGTATATTGTTGTTGGACGCATATGCTTTGTAAGTCGTCCCGTAGCATATGTTGATCCATAGTTTGTATTATAGTTGTTGGATGCATATGCTTTGTAAGTCATCTCGTAGTAATTGTTGATCCATATTTTGTATTGGCCCATGGTTTGTATTGACACATGGTATTGACCCATGGTATTGGCGCCTAGACTTAGTATATAAGTTTGTGTTGAGACCAATGAAGGTACAGTGAAGTTATTTGTATTGAGCTTGCTCAAAGGAGGTTGCCCCCTCGAAGTGGCCTACGATCAATATAAAAGTGATTATGAGTTCTGTTATTTATGTTATTTCGTGTGTTTTCATTAATTAATTATTGCAGGTTCTTCACATCTGGTATCAGAGCACTTTCTTGCGCTCGCTGGGTGAAATTTCTGCCAAATTTTTTTTTCGCATCTATCGCAACTTCGAATCTGGGAATAATCCATATCCTCTTAACTGTGGGAAGTACTTGGGAATAAGCCCTAAAAATCATTGTCAAGAGTACCACAGGAACCCCTAAGTAGTTGGCCCATTGAAAGGACCTGCCAGTGAAAAGGGCAACGACCCTTACCTGATTGACTAGTTCCCACCCGTGAGGTAAACCAAGAGCTATTGTTTGTGGCAAAGCGGTTATCAGTTTTACCTGAGCCGTGGAGTGAGGGGTATTGCCCTAATACTCAAGCCGTCAGACAACATTGGTGGTCGAGTGAATCCCCTGAACCGATAGGAAGCTGCACATACCTGGGGTCCATCTCTTTCGATCACTTCCGCATTGTTTCAGATCCATTCCGAGCCGTTTCAGATCCAGTCGTTCCAGATCCAATTATTTCATATCCAGCCATTTTTTATCCATTTGGAATCGTTTCAGATCCATCTGTTGCTAATCCATTCCAAACAAAAAAAAAACTGTTTTTTCGCCATATCTCCCTTGTTTTAACTCTGTTTCCCTTGAAACTTCTCGGACACCCCTGCAATCCCATTCTGCATATTTCATTCCTGAAGACCTTATCCCAAATTCTACTTCCCAAAGCCAGAAATCTCACATTTGTCTATTTTTAGGGTTTGCCATAACTTCTTCAATTTTCACCCACTCGCCTCCAAATTTTGCCACCGTTTTCATTCCCTATTTCTGCTTCTTTGTCCATTTTTGACAAATTTTCTCATTCTTTCACCCCACTTTTGAAATCCCCATTTTTTGCTTCCCTATCCATTAGAAAGTGTCCAAAACCTAGTCAAACCCCAAGTACCCATCCAAGTTTTTCCCAAATCCAAATTTCCCTTTACTAAATAGCTTTTGTTTGTGTTTTTCTATCCATTCCAAAAAAAAAAAATCATAGTTATGGTTGTCACCTGCGCAGGAACAAAAACTATGGAGGAAGCAGTTGCGGCCATCCAAACCAAACTCCAAGATCTGGATGAAAAATTTCTCAACCTCCATCTTCAACATTCAGCCACGAACAATAACCGACAGCAAGAATCTTCTGCAGCCAATGGGTTCTCTTCTTCCAGCACTTTCCGTGGTCCAAAGCTTGAATTTCCTCACTTCAATGGTGCTGATCCGACTAGATGGATCTATTGTGCAGAACAGTATTTCAGTCTGCATAATACTTTTGATGTCCAACAAGTTCCACTTGCATCCTTTCATTTGGAACAGGAATCCCTTCAATGGTACCGTTGGTACATCAAGGTTCATGACAAGCCAAAATGGACAGATTTTTGCCAACTCCTTTTGCAACGATTTGGTCTTAGTGCTTTTGATGACTTCACCGAAGCACTCACTAAACTTTGTCAAATTGGCACTATGAGAGAGTATCAGATAGAATTTGAGAATCTAGCCAACCACACAAAAAGATTGTCTGATGACTTCTACAGGAGTTGTTTTATCAGTGGTCTTAAGGATGAAATCCGCCCAGAGGTCAAAATGTTCTATCCCAACACAATGATGGAAGCCCTGGGGTTGGCTAAGTTGGAAGAAGACAAGATTGCTTCCCAACAACGCTCCAAACCTACTTTTGTTCCCTTCCAAAATATGGGTTCTCAATGACTTCCCATCCCGCCAGCTCCTCGACCAACTCCTATCAAGCATTTGTCAGAAACAGAGATGCAGACACGCAGAGAAAAAGGGCTTTGTTATAATTGTGATAAAAAATTCACTCGGGGGCATAGATGTGTTCAACAAAAGCTCTATCTCTTGGATGTGGATTCTCCACCCGCCTTTGAAGTTGGTGAAGAAGCTGTAGATACACCAGATGATCAGGTCAACATTCAGGAGCCGCTTATTAACTTCCCATCTCAGGAAGACCACCTAGAGATATCTCTCCATGCTTTATTCGGCGTCACCACCCCCCAAACAATGTGAGTCAAGGGTTACTTCAAGAAGCTTCTTCTTACAATACTCATTGAATCTGGTAGCACTCATAACTTCATTGACCCTCGGATTTCCAAACATGCTGATTGTTTTATCGATCCTTGCTCCAACTTTGAAGTCATGGTTTCCAATGGGGGAACCTTACCTTGCAAGGGAAAGTGTCACAATGTGCGTATCTCCATGGAAGATTATAACCTGTGCTCTGACATGTTTGCCTTGTTCTTAGGTGGATGTGATGTGGTTTTGGGCGTTCAATGGTTATGCACACTTGGCCCCATCTTATGGGATTTTGCTGAACTTTGGATGCAGTTTTCAATCAATGGGACACAACACAAATTTATGGGCTTACAACCAGGGTCTCTCTGCATCATCAGTACACATCGCCTAGAAAAGATCTTTAAGAAGAATTCACATGGTGTCATATCTTAGCTCCATTCTATCCGGATGCACCCACCAACGGTATCCACTACTTCCTTGGATAGATATGCAGGTGTCTTTGTTACACCAGTGGGCTTGCCGTCTTCGATAGACCTTTCCAGTAAGCATTTAGCCGCATCTACATCTCTGCAGGAACTGATGGCTATTTTTCCTGTAGTACAGAAGTGGCAGCCATCCCTACTAGGAAATTATTTCTACATCAAGATTGATCTCCAGAGTCTGGAACATTTTATGGAACAACAGGTCTCCTCACCAGCACACCGGAAATGGGTTATCCAACTCATGGGTTATGACTATGCGATCACTTACAAGAAGGGTAAGGATAATACGGTGGCAGATGATCCTTCTTGCCAATTTGATGACCCAGTTTCTCTTACATCTATTTCTCTGCTTGTTCCAAATTGGTTGCAATCTGTTCAACATGGCTATCTCTTCTATGAACTCCATGCTTCTTCATCGGCACAGCACTCTAAGTTCCTCAAAACCTATGACCGGGATCAATGTAACTTCTTTTGGCATGGAATGAAAATGAAAATTCACCATATGGTGGTTGAGTGTGATGCTTGCCAGGTTAACAAGGGTGATACGACACTCCTTTCGGGACTGCTCGAACCCTTTCCCATCCCTGCACAGATGTGGATAGCTATTTCTATGGATTTCCTAGAAGTGCTCCAATGGTACAATATCACATCTAAAATGACACCATATGAAGCAGTTTATAGACAGGCACCGCCAATTCTTCTTCCATACACACTTAGTAGCTCCCCAGTTCAGGAAATTGACTCGATTCTTCGACACCGCAATCAAATTCTTCTCATTTTGCAGGACAATCTTCACATGGTAAGAATTCGACTGAAACAACAAGCCGATCAACACCGTTCTGAGCACACTTTTCACACAGCTGATATGGTCCTTCTTCATCTACATCCTTCCAAGCAATCCTCCCTAAAACTCAAAAGGCTTCAATGGGCCAGAATGTAACCCGAGGATGCTATAGGGGAACCACTCCTTCAGATTCTGCATCAATTTCCACATCTAAAGCTTTGAGGACAAAGCTTTTTCTAAGGGAGAGGGGATGTTAGGAACCCATGTCAACCCTTCTATTTACTTTGTTAGTATATTGTTGTTGGATGCATATGCTTTGTAAGTCGTCCCGTAGTATTTGTTGATCCATAGTTTGTATTATTGTTGTTGGATGCATATGCTTTGTAAGTCATCTCATAGTAATTGTTGATCCATATTTTGTATTGGCTCATGGCTTGTATTGACACATGGTATTGACCGATGGTATTGGCGCCTAGACTTAGTATATAAGTTTGTGTAGAGACCAATGAAGGTACTGTGAAGTTATTTGTATTGACCTTGCTCAAAGGAGGTTGCCCCCTCGAAGTGGCCTGCGATCAATATGAAAGTGATTCTGAGTTCTGTTATTTCTGCTATTTCGTGTGTTTTCATTAATTAATTATTACAGGTTCTTCACAAGGGCTCGGGAAGCTGTGGCTGTAGCGGCCGCTAGGGCGTGGGTAGCTATGGGTGAAGCGGTAGCTAGGGAGAGGGTGGTTGCGGCTGCAGCGACAACTAGGGTAAGGGAAGTTGCGTTTGTAGCGGTAGTTAAAGCTAGGGAAGTTGCTATTGTAGCGGTGGCTAGGGTAAGGGAAGTTGCATCTATAGCGGTAGTTAAAGCTAGGGAAGCTGCGGCTATAGGGGCAGCTAGGGTAAGGGAAGCTGCGGCTATGGTTGGGGTAGCTGCGATTGGAGCAACGGCTAATGGGACAGAAGTTGCAGCCGGAGTGGTGGCTAGGGCCAAGGGTAGTTGCGGTTGCAGCGACGGCTATGGAGGGGTTAGCTATGGCTAGAGCGGTGGCTAATGAGACAGAAGCTGTGGACAGAGTGGTGGCTAGGGCCAAGGGTAGATGCGGTTGTAGCGATGGCTATGGCGGGGGTAGCTGCGGCAGGAGCGGTGGCTAATGGGACAAAAGTCATGGCCGGAGTGGTGTCTAGGGCCAAGGGTAGTTGCAGAAGTGGCTATGGTGGGGGTAGCTGCAGCTAGAGCGATGGTTAATGGGATAGAAGCCACGACTAGAGTGGTGGTTAAGGACAGGAGATGTGCAGCCGAGACGCGACTATGGGCCTGGAAGCCGAGCTCTGGGACGCGGCTACAAAGCCGAAACCTAAGCTTTGGGGCCTGGAAAAACACCGAGAAAATCGATGAACAAACTAGTGGCTAGGGTTTTCAGGTCTCTTTAAGACATAGCCAGGGCTGAAAATTGTGGTAAAAACTTCAAAAACATAGTAAAACTTCAAAAACAGTGTAAAAATTAACTAAAAACTAGAGAACCAAGGGTTCAACCGGCGGAGTCACCAATCTGTAGCTAGGGATTTCACCCTAGCTTGTGAAAATGAGCACCTGCTAAGGATTGTGGAATCCTTAGCAGCAGTATGGAAGTAAATAACGTTAAACTAAATACAAATGACTGAAGCAAGTGATAGTAAATAGTAAATTTGAGCTAAACGTGTGCATGAATTATCAAACTACTTCTAACATCAACCAGAAAATTAAGAGCTTGAAAAATGGTAAACAATTCTCTTTATTAACAATGGGAAACTGATTTACATCCAAATATTACCTCAAGGGTGATGTTGGTGGAGAGCTTTGCAACCGTGTGGTGGAGTATGCTCCAAGGCTTCAGTATCTCCTCTTCTCCAAAATGCTAGCAAGGGGTGGCCAATGGTTCACTCTTGGTTGAGAACGCAAGCTCAAGTGGTTGAGCAAGGGTTCTAGAGTGATTTGGGCAACATGAGGGTAGGATGGATTGTGGATATGAAATGGGGAGCCTACACCTTCTATTTATAGATTTTTAGGTGGAGTGCTTGGACCATGGTTTTGGGAAAATAGTGGTTTAGGTTAATGGTTAGGGTTTCCTCCTCATTTTCTCTCCATTTTAGATTTATTTTCAATGTGTATTCCCTTTTTATTTGATTTTGGGAACTTTAGACCCCTTTTGAGAGTTTTTGGGTTATTTTTTAGGAAGAAAACATTAACCTTTTCCTTTTGGGTAATTATTTGGGGATTTTGTAGGAAATATGGTTAACAGAGTTAGGTGGCTAGCTGAGATGAGTTGGTGATCATTTTTTTAGTTTTAACAGTGTAGGCCTATCATTGCTTCCAAAATCACCTCATTAGAGGGAAAAATAGTGTCTAGACAGTCAAAAGAGTGGATAGAGTCCGCTGACCATGTAGGAGCATAGTCCATATCTGACTCAGTAGAGACCAATGGAGTCATGATATGTTCTATTGCAACATGTTGTGAATCCAAGTAGGTTACCTCTGCAACAGATAAAGGCACAACTGGTTCTGATTCGGTGGGGAGAATCCATGGATCTGTCATTGGACTGACCGTGAAAATATCAGACGAAGAACATTCTTCAAAACCAATAAAATGAACAGGATAAGGTTGGTTAAAAGTGCCTATTAATGACCCATAGAGACCTACTCCCAAACTCTCAGTAACTAGGTGGGACTAATCAACCAACAGAATCGTTGAATCCGATGAAGTCTGGTTTTTCTTCCGAGTAAACGAAATTTGATCAACTATGATGATGTTTCCTTTGTGAGGTAACATGAAAACTTGAAAAACGGCCGACGGAACTGCCTGCATGGAATATGTCTATCTCCTACCCAACTGCAAGTTATAATCAAGTGTAGCATCCAGAACTTCAACCTCTACAGATACTAGTTTTCCCGCAAGTTCAACATCAAATGATGGTAAGACTCCATGTGGACAGAAAGATCTTCCATCAAAGGCAGTAAGTACCGTGCTCGAGGGGGCTAACTCAGGTTCGCCTAAAGCCTTTTAGCAAGAAATGGACATTAAGAATGTAGACACGCCCTCATCTACAACAATTCGTCCAATGGTCTTGGGACCATGGATTACCTCTATTTGGAGAGCGACGTGGTATGAAAACCAGGTTTTTTATTGGTCCTATCAAACCAAGCAAGCATATTGGATGAATCTACGCTCCCGATCGTTGTGAGAAGTGCACTGCGTTGCAATGGGAAACTCTGCAGTACTTCTAAAGTGGACATGGCACAAGGAGTTTGGGCTAAATCCTCCACAACATTGTAGTTGGGGGAGGAAAGCACGTTGGGGTTGTGCACAACTCATTTGAAGAAACCTTTCAGAATCTTCGGTAACGAATCCACTGGTATCTTGATGTGTAGAGGGTTAAATGACTCAGGAACATCCTTTTGCTGCGGATCCGGGCTATAATTTCTAGCTCAAGTTTGCAAAAAGCATTTGAATTAACCATATTAATGAATGATTGATCAGCAAATGAGGCATGAGGTATGCCCCCAGCACTAGAGTTGCCAGAAGTTGAACTTTGTCGGTGAGGGAATGGATCTTTCAAGATAGCTGGTTTCTTCTCACGAAGCAACTTCTGGGGTTCTTCCATCAGAGGGCATTGATGGATAAGGTGGTCCTCTTTGCATAGCTTGCAAGGGAACTTCACTTTCCTTTTTTCCTTTTTACCCTTCTCGACATTTTTTGTGTTTTTGGGATTTTGGTGGTTCCCCTCCCCTTTCTTTCCCTTTCTTTTGTTGTTGGGATTTCGAGGGCCTTTTTTATTCATCTGCACTTGTTGTATAGATTCCATTTTTGAAGGGTAGGATGCAACTGAAGTTGCTTGTACAACAGAATGTTTGACAAACAAGGCATGAAACTGCTTTTTTAAAGCATCAAACGCTACAGAGTCTACTGAACCAACGATGCCATCGGCATGTGGTCCAGGATTAGGTTTACCTAGATCTATGTTAGACCTCGGTGAATCAGGAATAATCTCATATAGGAGCCCAGACTGAGCATATACCAAGTCAAGCTGTTGCGTTCTTAAGATAGCTTCCTCTTCGGAGGACACCCTTGAAGTTGCAAATTCCTTAGAAATATAAGGAAGGAGTGATTTGAGATACCACTCTAATAAAAATGCTGGAGGGATGTCAGCTTTAATGAGCCTCTTTCTCCTTCACCACTCCTGAATGTGGTCAAATAGATTAGTGTCTTTGTTCTATCGGAAGGTTGATAGAAGGTCTATGCCAACGTCATACCGGACAGGAAGTTGAAAGTGATTCAGAAAAACAATAGCTAGATCCCAAAAGGTGCCATAAGTAGCTGCAAGTAGTTCAATATACCATTTGGCTACAACAATTGTCAAGGTTATCTGGAAGAGCCTCAATCTGATGGAATTATCATTCAGCGAATTTGAAGAGCACCAGAGATGAAACATCATGACATGGTCACTGGGATCCTCACCAGTCTTACCTTCAAAATTTGGGATGTCTGAGGGAAATTTAGTGGGAACAGGTGGCCATGTAGGATCATGGTGCACGGGGTCATTAGTGAGTTTTGAAAGATCTGGAAAGTTCAGAGTTTCTAGAAAAGATAAATGGGTTCGATACGATGGCATTTGATAGACAGGAACCTGGTATTGGGAACTTCCCAGTACCTAGTTCGTGTACTGCTGGTTGGGGTTTCCCCCAGCCATCGGTTGTGAGGTACAAGCATTCAAATTGCTCCACCCAAAAGAAAACGGATTATAGTGGTCCATTGCGGCTAGGTATTAACCCAATCAAATTGTGGATTAATAATATTACCCCGTCCTCCATCAACCAAAGATAAAGTGATACTCCCTACAAGTATATTTGATGTATTTAAATTATAACCTGCGTAGGGGTTAAATCCAGGTGTAGTTGTAACAGATGGTGCCATCATCATACCCATAACATGCATAGATGTAGAGGGGATCGATCCTACAATAGTTGTGGAAGCAATAGTTTGAGGTATACCCTGGAATTGTTAAGTGACATGAGGTTGAGTAAAATTCACTGCAGGTATCCCTGTCAAAGGGACATTATTTGGTCCAAAAGTAGGGGTAGAAACTGAAGCAGATGTCAAATCTTGTGAGCTTGGCATGCCTATAGTACCAACATTAAAACTAAAGGACAAGCTCAAAGCAGACGCAGTCTGCGAAGAGCTCGGTGTTGCAGTGTTTGTAAAAGAATGATTGACAATCCTTGTAGCCATAGCAGTTGTGGGAGTTTGAGGAACTCCCTTCTCATCTCCTGGGTTAGTCATGGTGTAACCAGGTGTAAACAAGTACGCACTGTACTTATGTTGTCCTAGTAAGCCTACAGGTACTAGTAGTGGATCGTTGGGTCCAGTCAAAGGAGGGCTGAAAGGAGTGCTAAACTCTCTAGAAGTTAAGTCCTCAACCTCAACATTATCAAAGACCTGTTGATCCTGAACTTTGGGCTGTGGTTCTCCAGGTATTTTTGTTTCTCCCATAAGCTCAAATGAACCACTGGAATCCATCCTCCGGTGTCGCGGTGGCGGTGGAGGCTCCACAATGAGTGGGGGAAGGTTTTGCAACCTCTGAGACCTACAAAGAGGTTGTTCCTCCACAACTATATAAAATGAAAACTAAGTAAAAAAACCTAGTGGGAACAACGACTAAGGAGAAAACAGCATACCACTAAAAATTTCCTAAGTGATCAAACCAAGCAAACAAGGAAAATACTCTCAGAAGCAAGTCTGGATGATGAGTGCCCAGAACAAACTAATAGAGTATCGATGGTTAGTTACGTGGCGTCCAATGGAGGTCCTCTGGGTGCAAGCATTTGAATCACCAAACCACCCTCCCTGGATTACTTCCAAAGGGTTATCTTCCACGTTCGTCCAAGGTGAAGTTGAAATATCCTTCCACTCTACGTATGTGGAGCCCTAGGGTTATGATACTAAGGATACCACCGATACGAAAAAACCTCGGGGAATAGTTGTCAACCTAGCTAAGATGCATGGGCAAGATAACAAATCCTGAAATCCAAAAGCACTTTAAAAGTACTAGTGGACCCCCGTATGCGAATTAGCTCTGGTTTATGGTTGAGAGGAAAGTGAGGGGGTATCCTCAATAGCTCCAATCGTCCACGGCCTCGTGCTTAACTCTGGTTTGAGTAGAGCGTTCCCAGGCTATTTTGATAGAGGTGGATTTACCTAATAGATTGTCTTACTACGATTGTTGAGTAATGAAGCCGATTTCGGGCAGTTTAAGGTGATTTAAACCCGAAACACTAGCCTAAGCTAGTTGATGATGTGTATACCTAAAAAGAAAAAGTTGCTAGTTAATTTTATTAAGATTTGTTTTTAAGGGCTACTTTTTACTCAATAAGGGTAGTGAAGTGTGTGGAATGGTTTCGACAGAAAGCAAACTACGTGTAAAAAAGGCATAAAATTCACAAAAACTCCTTTTTCTTTTCATTTATTTTCTTTCAAAAACTGAAACTAGGCAATCCTAAATAAAAAAAAATTCAATTTTCTTTTAAATTTTCAAAGCAAGACAAACTATGCTACTTCAAAAAAGATGATAAATCTCACTACTAAGCTACCAATTTCAATTTTTGTCTTTTCTAATATTTGCAAAAGAAAAAGAACTTGGAAAGGAGCAAGTAAGACCTAACGCAAAGTGCAGGTAAATAAAAACAACCTAATGGCTTAAAACAATCAAATAAAAAAGACTTCATAAAGACTCTACCTACCGAGTTGTTTCGATGGAAAAAACTCTAGGTTTGGAACAAAGTGTAAAAGAAGAAAGGAAAAGAGATGCCTGCAATGGAAAGACAGACCTAAAAGGCTGCTCCTGAGCACCAAAACCTAATAAAACACCCGCCAAACAAAGGAGTAGGTAAGCAAACCAAAAAGTAACCCTACCAACACACATACTCAAAGGAAAATATAACTAGAAAGATTTAACTTACTCAGACTGATCTAAACAGATGTTCAGAAGGTATCTAGACCAAACAACCTTTCAAAGGAACCCTAAAAACTCAAACTGGGACCAAACCCTTAAAAACAATACAAGACACAGTAAAAGTGCGCAGTTGTTGCTACATGCAACAAGCGTTGAGTGCACAGATATGTATAACTGCAACAAGTGTAGATGGAAAAAAATGCACAACAATGTCTAGAAGAGATTAGTGCACAGCATCAAAAGGTCTAAAACAGAAGTAAAGACACCTTAAACAAGTACTAAAGCAAGTAAAGTCAATCTACAGGACTTCAGAGAGGTAAACAAGAGTTATAAAAGGCAAACATGTATCAGTGATCAGTCAGATAAGCAAGGAAAAATGCTATAAGTAGACCCACCCACTTGGAAACCAAACCCTAGTAGAAGGCTTGAACCTACAAGATAAGTGTGCTACTGTGTGGTATAAGAACCAGTGCTTGCCACAAAAAATGCACTACTGTGTTTCAAAGAAACCAGTGCACAAGACATTATATGCGCTACTGTAAGTACAACAGACCAACGCACAGGGACTTAAATCAAACAAAAAGGCTTTGTTGAAGCAGACTAAAATGAATCAATATAGAATGAACATAAAAAAATGACCTATAAAACCTCTCAGAGAACAAAAGTATGAATAAAGTGGAAGAAAACCTAGCAAGGTCCCCTAGAGCAGAAAACAACCGGTTACTCCCCAGTGGATTCGCCAGTCTATTGTGTAGGAAAATACCTTATATTGGGTAGATGACACTACCAACTTGAGTGGGGTGACAGGTAAATACATTCATGGTCTTGCATTAGTTACTTCAAATGGAAAGAGGTTAAGATTCTGAAAGTTGTACCTTTTTAATGATGGTTGGTCCTAGATTTTGCTTAATCTTCCATGATGTTGAACCTACAAAACAAAGTTAACCTTCCTCAGCGTATCTTGACTGTAATAAATATTGTGAAATTGGAAATAAATTAACATCAACTACAATTAGATATTTAACCAAATAAACATTCAATCAAATAGACATTCAATTTGGGACGGGAAGGGTATTTTCACCTTTTATTGTCAAAGAAATGTAGATAAGTACAAATATGCGTGATCTGTCTAGACACTTCTGCAACCGAGTCCTGGGCTCCTGCTCCTCACAATGACTTAAGAATTCCTCCAATGTAACAACAGTTAAAGCATTCGTTCTAGGTCTCTCTCTCATGGCTTCTCCTTGTATTTATGGGACAAGGTAGGCAGTTGAATTCAAGAGGTGGTAGAATTGGGAGGTTGGGGAAGTTGTTGAACCAACTTCAACTAATCCCAATTCGTAATCTTAATATATTTTTTCATTTCATCTTAATATGTGCATAGATTTCATACAAGCAGACTAACGTACAGTATGAAACTTTTGCACTTGACAACCAGTGTTTGCAACATTTTAGAGGATGTGTGTAGGTTGTCTTCAATAAGACCAACATTTAGAATGCATGATCACTATGGAAATATTAGCACACATGTCATGAAAACTATAGAAAAAAATATGTTTTTTCAGCTGAAAAGTGTGATCTCAGCAGTAAATCATCCAGGGTCAATCTAGCTCTTCCATCTATAGTGTCCTTTTGTGTGATCGATAGACCAATGTGATCACGGACGAAGAAGTGCTGATTTGACCTATAACACCAAGGTTAATGACTTGTCACCATGATGATCAGATTTCATTTGCGAAGGGTTGATGACTTGTTGTACCAATTACAATGTGGGCCAAGTACTTCAGTACCAAGATGGTTTTGAGTGAGAATCAAATGAAAATTGAAGTAGAAGATGTATGGAAGATAAGAGTTCAAAACTAATCAAGGTTAATGCTATCAGTTAATAATGTATTTTCGTCTATGTAATGTGCCTACAAATTTCATTAGAACGCAAATTGGTTGGAAATTTTAAAATTTATAATTAATTACGCCGATAGCCGTTAATATATTATATTTTTGGATATGGAGGAAAAAGTATAGACTCCCTAGATTTAAGGGAACAAATTCCAAGTGTATAATCGAGATCACTTTGATGGTTATCGTATAATTTGGTTAAGATTAATTAATATCCCTCATGATCGCGGCTTGAAGCAGTGGGCACTTAACCTACATTTCTCGAATGTTGGAAAATTTTGTAACTGAATATTTACATCTATTTAATGGCATTGTTATTCATCTCCATTTTTTTAGATGCGTGTCGATTTATCTAATAACTCATGGTCCTCAAATTCAACATTCTAAATATTTATGTCATGAAATTGGAAATACCTAATACTAATGGGAATCTGAAAAATTTGCAATATCAACGGCTCAAGGACGGCCTGTAAAATCAAACCTCAAAGGGAATATGATAGAGTTGTTATTGCATCAAAATCCACATGAAATAGAGTTGATTTTCCCATTTGATCTAGGTTCTCAAACCAACTTGATCAACACACAATTGGTTGATAATCTTAACCTAAATACGAAGGACCATCCATGGCCATATACCATGGTTGGTTGAGACAAGTGTAACGTCCCGAAAATTCATAAAAATTTAAAAATTTTCAAAGAAGGCATTTACGACTAATGTTGATGTGCAGAAGTAAAATAAATGTCAATCTGATAACACCACTTCATAATGTTTGAAAACATATTACGACAATACTTTGCTTATGCTAAACTCTAAAACTATGTGATGTATTTACATTCACTTGCGATACAATTTTCTTTATATGTGCTAACATTTTGCTTTTTTATGGTGATGAAGGGGTCCTACAGGGTACCTGGAGGCTTACTTAGCTATGTAGCTAAAGCATTTGAATCTTGATGTTGCAGAACACAGCTAAGAGTGATAAAATTCAAGTTATCCTTCAGTAATGTTCTGCATTCCGAAATTGTATTACAAAACTTAGAAAAGGATTATCTTCCCTTCCTCAAGTCAGGTATTCTAGTTAACTTCATGTAAACGTCGTTCCGATTTATTGAATTATAGTTTGAAGATCTACGTTTGTAATTGAATACAGAAATATAAGAACCTTCTCATGAAATCTAATTTAGAAAAGTTGACTTTGAGAATCATAACATAGGTCTTAACCAATTCCATGTAGATATCATTGTAATGTTCTATGTTTTGTCTAGGTTATTTATTCACTATTACAGGGTCAAGGAATAAGCATCGACTTACTAAATGTAATAACTTCTCTATGGTAATATATAGTGATATATTAATGTATATCGTGGTTTTAATATGCACAATGATTTAGTATAGGGTGACAATACCTATATAGTTAAAAGTGTGCATTTGTGAAATGTAAACCATATGCAAATACTATGCATTTTCTACATGTATAAACTATATGCAAATACTATGCATTTCCTACATGCATAAACTATAGGCAAATACTATGCATTTCCTACATGCATAAACTATATGCAATTACTATGCATTTCTAACATGCATAAAATATAGGCAAAGGTCCAAGGTATGAGACAATATGAAATATGAACAATATGTGAAACTTTAAACATCAATTCGATGCCTAGTTGATACAACACAAAGGTTCTAAACTATGGACTTACAATATTATGTGTAATGACAGGTTGCAACCAAAATCTTCCTGCCAACTTTGATAAGGACATGGTACTAATGTATTAGTGATAATACGTTAGCAGGTGTTCGTGTCCAGTCTTAGCATTAAACTCTCCCATATACTCTCTCGGTGGATATCCCGGTGGTTGCTATCGTGGATAGTGTCACGTGAAGGTTTTGTAAGAATAAAGCCATCGTCGTCGAGCTGTGCAAGGTTTGACCTATAAGTATACTAAGATGGAATCCATGGTGGAAGTGGTAATTAATGTTTTCTTAAATATGGTTGTTGCTCATAATACGATATGCCCTGTTGGAAAAGGTCTCCACCGTTGATCTCGTGATGCCCTTGGGTTTTGGACTAAACCCTAGTCTTCGACTATGTCTCATTGAGGTTGTTCCTTGGCATTCATTTGGCGTTAATGAGTGGCTTGGTGGAGAGGTCGACCGACGTGTGAATGTTTAGGGTTTACAGTGTTGTTTTTAGGAGGAACCTCTATAGGATTCGATGATACCCCGACCTTGAGTAGTATAACTAGCAATCAATAGAGACTTGCCATACACCTCAATCTCTACACTCAGCAGTAAAACTCTACACTCAGCATTAAAACTCTCCACTCAATAGTAAACAAGGAAGACTTACACCATGATCAAAAACCTAGTTTTTTCCCTCATTGAATCTCTTGTGTGCATATAGTAGAACCACAAGGTAAATTTCCTCGTCAGGAAAAGTGTTGAACCTCAATCCAAATTAGATGGCTCTTAAAAATATGCCTAGGTCTTTTTGGTGGTAAGTTTTCAATAAATGAGCCTCAAGCTCCAGTCCCATCTTTCAGGGCACTATGACCACAATTCAAGGGAGTTGTCCCATACCAACAGCTAGTTACTTGCCTCATGATGCTGCCACTTGTCCATTGCCTTCTATCCCAGATTACATTCCACCTAGTGGGTCAGTAAACACTCTTTCAACAATTCTCCTTTGGTGAGTGTCTCCTATTTTATTTATTTAAATAATAATATTGTGCAATTACAGTCATCCTTGGACACTTGTCCAATTATAAAACTTTACAGTAAAAGTTAAGATAATTTCTTCTTCAAACATAAAATGTTTTCAACAAATGGGTATGTTACAAACACCCCCATTTAAGCTCAACATCATCCTCGATGTTGCTTATTCTTCGTCAGAGCCTCCCTGGAATAGAACCGGATATGCTGCCATCATGTTACTTTCCAGTTCCCAGGTAGCTTCATCAGGGCTAAGGTGCTTCCATTGCACCTTTACCTGCCCTATGGTACGAGTCCAGAGCATAATTTTCCTCCTGTCAAGAATACAATCCGGTTCCACCTGAAAATATCCTTCAGGTTCCACCTACATGTCATTCCAATTCATCACATGAGTAGCATCGTGCACATACTTCTTTAAAACAGAAATGTGAAAAACATTATGGATTCTTAAATTAGATGGCAGAGCCAACTGATATGCAATAGGTCCAATCCTTGATAGGACTTCAAATGGTCCACAGTACCTAGTTGGTGCTAGTTTAGCACAACTCCCAAGCTTAAAATAACTTTTCTTGGGTTTTACCTTTACAAAGACATGATCTCCAACCTGAAATTCTCTTTCAGTGTGTTTCAGATCTACATAACTTTTTTGTCTATCTTTTGCAACTTCTAAGTTTCCTTGTACGTGTTTCATGGTTAGCTCCATCTCTTTTAACAAATATGGTCCTAACATCAATCTGTCAACATGATTATCCCAAGAAATAGGAGTACAACATTTTCTACCATATAAAATCTCAAATGGACTAATTCTAGTAGATGCTTGATAATGATTATTGTATGCAAATTCAGCTAAATGCAAATAGTCTTCCCACTTAGTTGGTTGATCTTTAACATACATTCTTAACATGTCTTCTAAAATCTAGTTTACCCTTTCAGTCTGTCCGTCAGTTTGAGGATGTAAAGAAGTACTGAAATTTAATTTGGTATTTAAACCTATAAACAATGTTGTCTAGAAATTTTCAGTAAACTTGGAGCTTCGATAAAAAATAATTACCTTTGAAATTCCATGTAAGCGAAAGATTTGCTTCATAAACACATCTGCAATGTTAGCAGCTTTGAAAGTAGTCTTAATAGGAATAAAATGAGTAGATTTACTAAGTTTATCCACAACCACCATTATGGAGTCATTCTATTTATGATTCTTAGGTAAGCCTGTAATAAAATCAATACTTATAATTTCCCATTTCCATTCCGGAATTGGAAATGGCTGCAATAGGCCAACTGGGTGTTGATGTTCAACCTTAATGGTTTGACATTCAAAACACCTAGCTATGTACTCAGCCACTTCATTCTTCATGTTGGGCCAAAAATAATCCTTCCTTAACATAGTTATCATTTTCTGATAACCAGGATGTCCCGAATAAGGAATTTTATGAACTTCATCCAAAATCAGCAGTTTAACCTTTGACACATTAGGTACATAAATTCTATTTTTATAAGTCATTAAGCCCTTTTCATTAATGTTGTAATCTGTTATTAAATTTTCACATAAATTTTCAACAACTTTATCATGCAATTTTTGATAATTTTCATCTTGCTTGATTCCTTCTTCGATTTGATTTTCCAGATCTGACTTAAATGTGTTGATTTCTATCACAAAACTTAATTTGACATTTCTTCTCTCAAGGCAACAACAACTTTGTTTTCTTTACCCTTAATGTGTTGAATTTTGAAATCATATTCACTAAGGAAAGATAGCCACCTAGTTTGCCTCGCGTTAAGATTTGTTTGATCCAACAAGTATTTTAAACCTTTATTATCTGTTATTATTGTGAACTTTCTTCCAATAAAGTGATGGCGCCACATTTTCAGTGTGTGTATCACAGCTATCAGCTCTATATCATAAGTTGCGTAATTCTTTTCGTGGATTTTTAACTTTCTAGGCTCAAAAGCAATAGCATGATCTTCATGAGTTAAGACCCCACCAAGTCCATCATTGCATGCATCAGTGCATACAACGAAGTCTTTGTTAGGATCAACAATTTTTAATATAGGTGTTGTTGTTAATAACTCTTTTAACTTCTTAAAACTTTCTTCGCATTTTTTATCCTAGACGAATTTCTTTCCCTTCTTCTGCAAAGAAGTTATGGGGTTCGCAATTCTAGAGAATCCTTCAATAAACTTTCTGTAGTAACCTGTTATTCCCATAAATGACTGTATGTCAGTTACATCTTTAGGAAAAATCCATTCGTTAATTGCTCTTATTTTATCTGGGTCGACAGAAATTCCATCTTTAGAGATTATGTGACCTAAGTACTGTATTTTATCTTTATAAAAGTCACATTTACTGAACTTAGCATAAAGCTATTGTTCTCCTAACACTTGCAGAAATTATTCTTAAATGTTCATCGTGCTCTTCTTTAGTTTTTTAATAGATTAGAATATCATCAATGAACACAATTACAAAATTATCTAAGTACTTATGCAGAACATTATTCATTAAGCACGTGAACACTGTCGGTGCATTAGTTAACCCAAAAGGCATAACTATGAACTCGTAGTGCCCATAACGAGTTCTAAAAGCAATTTTGAAAATGTCTTCATCCTTTATTCTAACTTGATGATATCCATACCTTAAATCAATTTTAGTGAATATCTCTGCTCCGCATACTTGCTCAAATAGATCGTCAATGCAGGGCAAGGGATATCGATTTTTAATTGTCATTTTATTAAGTTGACGGTAATCTATGCACAGTCACATGGTACCGTCATTTTTAACAAAGATAATCGGTGCTCCACAAGGAGACACACTAGGCCTTATGTAGTCCTTATCTATTAATTCTTTTAGCTGAGATTTTATTTCATTTAACTCGTGAATATTCATTCTGTAGGGAGCCTTTGAGTTTGGTAGCATACCCGGTACTAACTCAATGGTGAAATCAAGTTCCCTTGTTGGAGGTAGTCATGGAATTTCTTCCGGGAAAACATTAGAAAAGTCCCTAAGAATAGGTATGTCTTCCAGTTTTATATTATCTTCTTTAGATGAACATTCATCACTAATAACGTTCATAGCAAACATTTTACAGCCCTTTCTTACAACTCTCTTTACTTGCAAAGCATAAATTTGTCTTACAGATGTTTTCCTAGGAATTCATTTTACTGTTTCAGTATTACCTTCACTATTCAAACAAGTAAAAGATTTTTCATAACAGTTGAGTACTACTCTATGTTGTTCAAGCCAATCCATGCCAATTAACAAATCATATGACCCTAATGGAAAAACATTCAAATTAACTTGTGTTTTCAGCTGACTCACAGTTACATCACGACCTTTGGAAAATTCTGTAACCTTTCTTTTAGTGCCTGTTGCTAGCTGAACTAACCATGAATTATCAAATTTTTCTACCTTTAACTTGTAACTTTTCACTAAATCAGGTCAAATGTAACTCAAACTTGCACCCAGATATATTAGAATTGAAATAGATTTGTTTTGTATCATACTTTCGATTTCGACCATAGATGTTTGATGATCTGCTTGACGATTTTCCAGCGCTGCATTATCCTGGGCATTTCTCTTGCTACATCACCAACTGTTGGCTCCATTTGTATGGTGTGAATGTTGTTGACTATCTTTCTATTGCGTGAGCATTGAGCTCTAGTATAGGGTCCACCGCAGTCATAACACTTCAAAGTTTCCCTCTGTTCAGTATTTCTAGTGTTTTTATTATTATTGTTGTTATTATTATTAGGTACATTCCTTGCAGCAATAAAATTTTGTGGTGCATTACCTATGTAATTATTATGATTCTGAAAATTTCTATTATTAAAATTTTTCTTAAAACTTCCATAATTATGATTAAAACTTTTCTTTTTATGCTCAAAATTATTAGACTTATTACTTTTCCAACTCGATACACCTTCTCTTCTATGTTCTGTTCAAAACTGAAATTAGCCTTCCTCATGGCTTCTTCAAGAGTTGAAGGGTTATCGTACTCAATTCTGTCCTTTATGTGGAAGGGTAAACAACTTAGAAACCTTTTTATCTTAGGCTTTTCTTCAGCTAGGTAAGGTACATACCTTAACAAGCTAAGAAATTTGCTGCATAACTCCTTCATGGTCATTGAACCCATCTTTAAATCATAAAATTCTTTTGACTTATCTTCATAGTACTGTTCGGACAAAAACTTTTTCTTAAACATGTTCTTAAATGTACTCCATTTTATGTCTTTATCCTTAATATTCTTAACTCTTTTGACATCTTGCCACCAAATGTCTGCCCTTCCGGTCAGATTGTATATGGCCATCTTAGCTTTTAATATTGCGATGAGTAGTTATAAATCTAGAAATATTTCTTCATTCCGGACAGTCATGCTTCAGCTGCCTCTCCCTTTTCATTTTTTCCATTAAAAGTTGGAGGTTTTATCTTTCTAAACTCTCCTAAAATTTGTTCATAATTTTTACGTCTATTCTTAGGACCACAGTCTACTGTCACTGCTGTCTAGATCAGAATTATATTTTTTTGCGATAAATTTCATCATCATCATCAGAAGAAGAAGAGTTACTTTCAATTTTATAATATTTTGCTTTCTTATCTTTGTGTTTGTAGGACATTGTTCCAGATTCAGTTCTTACTTCTGTTCTCTTATCTTTTTCATCTTGATGGTACTTATCCAATAAAATCTAATTTAATTCTTCATGTGCTCTTAAAATCCTTTCGTTTTCTTCCTTAACACTTTGTATTTCATATTTTAAATCTTTAACAGTACGTAATAATTCAGATGATTGATTATTGAGTTCTACATAGATTTCTTCATTAATATTTTCCTATTCATTATTATTACGTTCATTATGAGGAGATCTGTCCTATGCTGATTCTTCTGGTATATCCATACTTGAAAATTAAACGTTAAATTGTTTTGAACAAAAAAAAAAAAAAAAAAAGAAGAAAAAGAAAAAAAATTAATAAAAGTCAGTAACTAAGTTTTCTGTTTTCATTTTCTGTTTTGCGTGCGTGAGCCTATTTCAGGCCTAGAGTTTGAACTCGCACTCTGATATCACATGTAACATCCTGAAAATTCATAAAAATTTAAAATTTTTCAAAGAAGGAAGTTACAACTAATGTTGATGTGCGAAAGTAAAATAAATGTCAATATAATAACGCCATTTCATAATGTTTGAAAACATATTACGACAATACTTTGCTTATGCTAAAATCTGGAACTATGTGATGTATTTACGTTCACTTGCGATACAGTTTTCTTTATATGTGCTGACAGTTTGCTTTCTGATGGTGATGAAGGGGTCCTACGGGGTACCCTGAGGCTTACTTAGCTATGTAGCTAAATCATTTGAATCTTGATGTTGCAGAACATAGGTGAGAGCGATAAAATTCAATTTATCCTTCAATAATGTTCTGCATTCCGAAATTGTATTATAAACCTTAGAAAAGGATTATCTTCCCTTCCTCAAGTCAAGTATTCTAGTTAACTTCATGTAAACGTCATCCTGGTGTATTGAATTATAGTTTGAAGATCTATTTTTGTAATTGAATACAAAAATAGAAGAACCTTCTCATGAAATCTAATTTAGAAAAGTTCACTTTGAGAATCATAACATAGGTCTTAACCAATTCCATGCAGATATCATTGTAATATTTTATGTTTTGTCTAGGTTATTTATTCACTATTTAACCACAATATTCAATATGGTTGTTGCTCGTAATACGATGTGCCTTGTTGGAAAAGGTCTCCACCATTGATCTCGTGATGCCCTCGCGTTTTGGACTAAACCCTAGTCTTCCACTATGCCTCGTTGAGGTCGTTCCTTGGCATTCATTTGGTGTTAATGAGTGCCTTTGTGGAGAGGCCGACTGACGTGCGAATCTTTAGGGTTTTCAGTGTTGTTTTTAGGAGGAACCTCTACAGGATTCGATACCCCGACCTTTAGTTTGTGAGTGTTTCCACAGTGAACTTTCAATAGTTGTCTCTCTCCTTTGCTTGGTTTCTCATGGTGGTTTTTTCCTTGGTTCTCGTTGAACGTGGCCATGTTTTGTTTCCAGCACATGGTTCTTTTTCAAGGTAAAGTAATAGGCTTCGAAACCTATTTCTTCTATTAGTGTATTCGAATTTCAGATGTTGTTATTTCGTTCTTTGAAATCCCTTAAAATATCTTTTAACCAAACTTTGTTTATGTGGCAGGTAATCCTTGTCCTCGACTTCCTTCATTCGTAGAAGAAGTGGGAAAAGCGCTAAAAATCGGTAAGCCTCGGAGGTTTCTTGTAGATGACACTATTGATTCCTTGTCTGGCTTGGTTGATACTTCCATCATGTGGGTTGGATGTTGTTTGTACTGTCAATGTAAGGTTTGGTAGCCATATGGCATATAAGGAGAAAGTTGGTTTTCGGTTTACTCCATGTTTTCCATGACTGTGCGACACTTGTATCCATGATGCTTAACCGTGTTGACCACAATATTTAACCCTTGGATTTTTGGATAAATAAAAAAATGTTAATTGTTTAAGAACTTGTGTTTCGTTTTTGCTTTTGTTGTGTTGATTTGTCAATTCGACTGCCTATTGTTTTAAATAAGAACTGCATATAAAAGTGCTAAGCCTGATACTGCAATGAAAGTTGTTTTGGTAACTGTTAAAAGTGTTTATTCCTTGACTATTTGATATATGGAAAGGTCTTCGGTCTATGTGTTTTTATACTGTATGTGTAAATTTGTTAATGGCCAAAAGCCAAAATACCTCATTTTGCACTTCAAACCCTAATGTCTAACTTCGTTTTACTGTATGGAAAATGTTTACGGCCTTGAGCCCTTGGTTCAGTATGTGACTAAGATGTTGAAATGGTTAAGGTGTTGAGAGCCGAAAAGGGCTTGGTCCTTCGAGTTGGAGTTTTAAACTCATTTTTGTTTAAATAAAAGGATGTTATCGATGAGTGGTTGAATGACAAGTCTAAATGGTTTTGTTTCAAGCTGGGTCTAATACCCTAGGCTTGTCATGTCATGAATGGTTCTGATTATTTTTTTGTTTAAAGGTTTGAGCCTTATTGTCAAATGAATTTTTCTGTGTTATGGTTACAATGTACAGGATGTGACTGCATATATATAGAATATATGGCATAGTGCCTTAATCGAAACTTTGTTTAGTGAAGTCTGTTAAATCTAATACTGTATGTTGTTTGGGACAGTCGTTGAGAAATATAATTGTTTTTATTTTATAGCTATTAAATTCATAAACATTGATCAATGACTAAAATGGAGTTCGAATACTATAAAGTATGAAAAGAAAAGATGGAGAAGTGAATAGTATTAATCTACTGTATGGAAACAGTTAACCTACAATGAAACCCTAGGTTTTGTGCAGAATAAAAAAAAATGTTTTACTTCTATTGCTATAATATATTATAATGTTTGTATAAAATGTAAGTTTATTTTGTTTTCTGAAACTAAACATAAAATAAATTGAATTGCAGAATATAAAAGATAAGGGAAATTCTAGTAAGAACATAACAACATTCACCTATTCAATCACTGTGTATCTTTTATCTATTTCAATTTTCCTTCCGTGTACTAGAGTATGGTACAGAAAATAGTACGTGGAAAAATACAGGGAAGACATTTATTCAATCTTTTCATATACTTAATCATCATTCTACAGAATCATAACCAGATTTAGAAATCGAACAACTACTTCTGCATGATGATAACTACCAGCTTTTAACTAACGAATACTAATTCATCAATTACAGAAAATAAATTAATTACTTAGGAACTGAAATAAAAAGTAGAACCTGTAACTGTAGATAGGGTGAACAAACACCCGAGGGGGCATGTTCCTCCCAACCTTCTCCAGAAGAAGCAGCCAATCTACTTGCCTCCTTTGGACCCCCGATCCTGTTTACTGAACCACTAGGTATAAGACTCTGTGTAGAAGCAAGGCACTCAGGTAGTATAACCAGCAATCAATAGAGACTTTCCATACACCTCAATCTCTGCAATCAGCAGTAAAACTCTGCACTCGGCAATAAACAAGGCAGACTTACACCATGATAAAAAACCTAGTTTTTCCCCTCATCGAATCTCTTGTGTGCATACAGGAGAACCACAAGGTAAGTTTCCTTGTTAGGAAAAGTGTTGAACCTCAGTCCAAATTCGATGGCTCTTAAAAATATGCCTAGGTATTTTTGGTGGTCAGTTTTCAATAAATGAGCCTCAAGCTCCAGTCCCATCTTTCATGGCACTATGACTACAATTCAAGGGAGTTGTCCCATACCAACAGCTGGTTACTTGTCTCATGATATTGCCACTTGTCCATTACTTTCCACCCCAGATTCCATTCCACCTAGTGGGTCAATAAACACTCTTGCAACAGTTCTCCTTGGGTAAGTGTCTCCTATTTTTTTATTTAAATAATAATATTGTGCAATTACAGTCATCCTTGGACACTTGTCCAATTATAAAACTTTACAATAAAAGTTAATATAATGTCTTCTTCAAACATAAAATGTTTTGAGCAAAGGGGTATGTTACAATAGAGTTGAGTAAACAAGTAATGCAAATTTAAGTTTGCTATCAACCTCAACTTTGTAGATGTTGTTCCACTTGATGTTGGTGGGACCATCTTAGGAATCCCATGCTTTTCCATGAGATTCCATCATTACAAGAAGAGAAAACCAATATAGGAATGTCAAATATGGGAAATCATATGCTAAAAATGCACACAATAACATAATCAAACTTTTTTTAATAAGTGGTTATCAAACTAGGAGAATTTTGTATAGCACAAATAAAGTTGTTTTGTTTTTCTTGAGAGAAGGAAATAGCAAGGAGAATGAAATGAGTTGTAGATGAGGGCATCTTTGGAAAGATGTAGTGGCAATCCTAAATGAAAAGGAAACAACAAGGAGAGGCAATGAGTTGGAGATGAGGGCATCCTTGGAAAGATGTAGTGGCAAGCAATACCAACAACTACATCAATTGATTGAAGCCTACAAAGAGGTTTTCCAAGAACCTTAAAGGTTGACACTAAAGCTAAAGGTCGAACACAAGTTTCAGTTGTTGCTTATATAGCCAGTCCATGATTGAAAAAAAAATAAGTAAAAAAGAAATTGCAAACATTGTTTGGAGTAAGGAGTCATAAAACCTAGTAGGTTTCCATGCAGTTCACCCATCATTATGGTGCCAATGAACCGAGGGTTAATGACTTGTCACCATGATGATCAAATTTCCTTTTCCAATGGTTGATTACTTGTTGGACCAATTACAATGTGGGCCGAGTACTTCGGTAGCAAGATGGATTTGAGTGAGAATCAAATGAAAATTGAAGTAGAAGATGTATGGAAGATAAGATTTCAAAACTAAGCAAGGTTTATCCTATTGGTTAATAATGTCTTTTTGTCTATGTAATGTGCCTACAAATTTCATAAGATCGTAAACTGGTTGGAAATTTTAAAATTTATAATTAATTACGTCGGTAGGCATTAATATCTTATATTTTTGGATATGGAGGACAAAGTATATATTCTGTAGATTAAAGGTATCAAATGCCAAGTGTATAATTGAGATCACTTTGATGGATGTCATATTATTTAGTTAAGATTAACTAATAACCCTCATGATCGCGGCTTGAAGCAGTGGCCACTTAACCTACATTTCTCGACCGTTGGAAAATTATGTAACTGACTATTTACATATGTTTAATCGCATTGTTATTCATCTCCATCTGTTAAATGCGTGTCGATATATCTAATAATGCATGGTCGTCGACTTCAACATTCTAAATATTTAGGTCATGAAATTGGAAAGACCTAATCTATTAATGGGAATCTGAAAATTTAAAAGTTCTGCGGCTTGAGGGTGGCATGTAAAATCAAACCTAAAAGGGAAGATAAGTCATTCTACTCTTCATAAGGATGTAACATTGGTTTGTTACAATCACAAGGAGGAGAAGGAGATGATAGAGTTGTTATTGCATCAAAATCCACATGAAATAGTGTTGGTTTTCTCGTTTGATCTAGGTTCTCAAACCAACTTGATCAATGCATAATTGGTTGAGAATCCTAACCTAAAGACCAAGGACCATCCATGGCCATATCCCTTGGTTGGGTGAGACAATATAGAGTTGAGTAAACAAGTAATGCAAATTCAAGTTTGCTATCAGCCTCAACTTTGTACATGTTGTTCCACTTGATGTTGGTGGGACCATCTTAGGAATCCCATGCTTTCCCATGAGTTTCCATCATTACAAGAAGAGAAAACCAATATATTACAAGAAGAGAAAACCAATATAGGAATGTCAAATATGGGAAGTTGTATATGCGAAAATGCACACAATAACATAATCAAACTTTTTGCAATAAGTGGTTATCAAACTAGGAGAATTTTTTATAGCACAAATAAAGTTGTCTTGTTGTTCTTGAGAGAAGGAAATAGCAAGGAGAAGGCAATGAGTTGGAGATGACGACATCTTTGGAAAGATGTAGTGGCAAGCCTAAATGAAAAGGAAATAGCACATTAGAGGAAATTTGAGGTCTAAAATGGGCTTCCTAAGGAAAATAATAAAATAATAATTAAAATAATAAAACAATATTTATTAATTTTGGAGGAAGAAAGAAAAAACTATTTTTTTGTTCGTATTTTCAACATATCGCCTTGTGTTTTTACTCAAATTTCGAGCGGAAGCTCTCGTTGAATGCAAAATTTAATCCTGCATCCAACGAGTACCCACACTGCATACTTTTGACGGACCCCCGTGCCTAAAAAACAAGAAATACCTGAAGTTTTTCAGGTATTTCTTGTTTTTTAGGCACGGGGGTCCATCAAAAGTATGCATTGTGGGTACTCGTTGGATGGAGGATTAAATTCCGCATCCAACAAGTGCTCCTCCTCGAAATTTGAGTTAAAAAAAAGGGATATGTTGAAACTACGAACCAAAAAATAGTTTTTTATGACAAATATCTCAAGTCAACCATTATGCTTGACTCATTTTATTGAAATTCTATTGATTCTTAAATTCCAACTCATCAAGAAATTATGCTTGCCTCGTTTTCTTATATGTTGGATCGTTTTCTTATAAGGCCCATTTTAGACCTTAAATTTCCTCTAATGAAGAAGAGGCAATGAGTTCGAGATGGGGGCATCCTTGGAAAGATGTACTAGTGGCAAGCAATACCAACAACTACATCAATTGATTGAATCCTACAAAAAGGTGTTCCAAGAACCTTAAGTTTGACACCAAATCTAATTGATTGAATCCTAAAAAAGGTGTTCCAAGAACCTTAAAGTTTGACACCAAATCTAGAGGTCAAACAAAAGATTCAGTTGGTACTTATATAGCTAGTCTATGATTGAAAAAAACTAAGTAAAAAAGCAATTGCAAACGTTGTTTGGAGTAAGGAGTCATCAAACCTAGTAGGTTTCCATGAAGTTTACCCACCATTATGGTGCCAACGAACCCACAGTTAATGACTTGTCACCATGATGATCAAATTTCCTTTGCCAAGGGTTGATGACTTGTTGGACCAATTACAACGTGGGACAAGTACTTTAGTACCAAGATGGATTTGAGTGAGAATCAAATGAAAATTGAAGTAGAAGATGTATGGAAGATAAGAGTTCAAAACTAAGCAAGGTTTATGCTATTGGTTAAATTGGTTGGAAATTTTAAAATTTATAATTAATTACGTCTATAGGCATTAATATCTTATATTTTTGGAGATGGGAAAAAGTATAGATTCCCTATATTAAAGGTAACAAATTCCAAGTGTATAATCGAGATCGCTTTGATGGTTGTCGTATTATTTAGTTAATATTAACTAATAACCTTTGATCGCGGCTTGATGCAGTGGGCACTTAACCTACATTTGTCGACCGTTGGAAAATCCTGTAACTGAATATTTACATTTGTTTAATTGCATTGTTATTCATCTCCATCTATTTAGATGCGTGTCGATTTTATCTAATAACTCGATTCATCTCCATTCTAAATATTTAGGTCATGAAATTGGAAAGGCCTAATCTATTAATGGGAATCTGCACATTTGCAAGCAAGCTCCACGGCTAGAGGGTGGCCTGTAAAATCATATCGGATGAGAATTCAATTAAATAGAATACCAGAAATTATATTTCTTTAATAGTTTTTACTTCTCTCCAACCTAATATGCTTGATTTGCTATTCTGCAGACATTGATTACTATAGGCTGTGCAAGGAATATTTTAGTTCAGAACAACTTGCTTATTGGCTGTTCTACAGCATATTTAAAACAATATGCAGTAGGACGGGGAGAGCTACTGCACAAAATGGGGTTTATGCCCAGGTTTAATACTTTTGCTCAAAAGAAAAACAATCGTCTGACGGTGCGGGTGGAAGTATTGCAAAGTCAACATCCAGACATTAAATTCATGTTTGCGGACTATTACAACGCAGCTCTCGATTCTCGAAGTGGGTTGGTAAAATTGCAGTGCTTTATTTATTGTTTGCGTTGGTGGATGGTGTACATATTTTGTACCACTAAATTTGTGGATTTACTACACCACGACAATTTATTGTGGATAGTCATTATTTATTTATTTATATAATAGCGACTGGCCAAGCCAAGCCGTTAATTCTTATTTATATTTGTCTGGACGTTTTTCCAAAGTTTATATAAATACATTAATTTTATTAAGTTTTATTGACAGCTTGGATATTTACAAGAGATCTGACCTCAAGGTGCTTCCATCCAACTTCTTTATCAATATATCCAACTTCTTTGTAGTAAGACCTTTTAATTTTAAGATCTATGAGAGCTTTTTAATTTTTAGATGTTAATTTTTAGGTTACTTATGAGAATCGGTCCAAGCCGAACCAGCACTATTTAGCAATATTGAGGAAAGTAGAATTTAAATTTTAGTGTCACAAAAAGAAAAAACAAGTTTTTGTGATGAAACCATTTTTCATTTCTTGTTTATATTTGTTTGGACGTTTTTACAAAGTTTATATAAATGACTAATTTTATTATGTTTATTGAAATAGTCTATATGGATATAAGAATATATGAGTTTATTTTTACATTCTAGGTACACAAAAATGCAAAGAACATAATAATTCTTTTCATGTTAAAAATGAAAAGAACGATATAATAATTATTTTCATGTTAAAGAAATGATTTGATATAAAATGTAAAAAACTCAAATGATTGATATAAAATGTAAAAAACTCAAATGATTTGATATAAAATGTGAAAAACTCAATTGGTTTTTAAAATAAATCAATTGTATTATAAACTAAAAGTTTAAGTTGTATTTATGGAAATTTTGCATATATATAAGTTTATTAATATAAATTGTAATAAAAAATTTATTCACACATGTTTACATTTTTTTTTTACATTTGATAGAAATAAATCTATTTAGACATCTTCAATAGTAATATAGAATTTAATTCTATATATATAATAAATATTTTTTCTGCTAATTTTTTAAATTTGTTTTTGTAATTTGAAAATAGTAAAGAAAATTTATATATATATATATAATTTTTAAATAAATATTTTTATATAATTTAAAAATAATAAAGAGAAATTTAGAGTTTATGGTATTATTTAGTTATTTATATATATTTAATAATTTTAAATTTATTGATTTAAATTTAAAAAATTCAATGATTTCTAAAATAATATTTATATTTATTATTGGTTTATAAAGTAATATTTCATATTTATATTTAATATTGGATGAAATTAAATTAATCACTCAAAGTTTATTCAATAGGTTTACTTAATTTTAATAAGTTTTTTTTTCAGTGAAAAAAAACCATACTATTGGTATTCAATTAGTGAATCAAATAGTACAAAAATAAATAAGTCGAAGAGAGACTTATTTGACATCATATAAGTGATAGTCATAGATAAACAAGTTCAGATCAGATGTCCACATTACATACTTCTAACATAGTATCTCTATCCTTAGAATTACAACCATGGTAATTATATATCAAAAATACCGATAGAGCCGGAATCAACAACTTGTGAATCCAAAAATTCACCCCAGTAGATGACTCCTTCAACCCCATCATATGCAGATTTTGAAAGTGAGTCAGCCAATGCATTATGTAACTTATAAATATGTTTAAATGAAATCTTACTTAAGAGTTGAATCTTCTCTCTAGTTCTACAGCACCATTGGAATAGAGCAATGATATTAAAATTATACTCTCCTTGCACCCATTTAACAGTTACTCTTGAGTCACCAAAAAATGCCATCTCCTGAAGACCAAAAGAGATTGAGACAGTAAGAACACACCAAAGAGCCAGTAACTTAGATTTTGTGTTAGTGCCCCTTCCACAATTCATCTTAAGTGTAAAGTAGTGTTCCTTGTTCAGAAAAATGACACCACCTGTAGCGCACAAACCATCCCTCGCGGCCCCATCAAAAAAAGCCACAGGTCTATGATGTTCAATGACTAAAGAACTGTCAATTTTTTTATGCCTTTTAGCAATATTCTTGCATTGATCATTAACCATAGAGACAATCATGTTGAAGGAACTCACCAAACTAGGAGTCCCATCTTTAAAAATAACTTCTTTCCTTTTCCTCCAGGTATCCCAAGCAATGATAAAAGGAAAGAAAGGATGATCGCTGCATTTTATGTTCCATTCCAGAGTACATACATCAAATGTATCAGTACGCCACTATAGATCAATGCTGAGAAAGATTGTAACTGATGTCCAAAGAGTTTTAGTGAAATTAGAATCCACAAACAAATGGTTGACCGATTCCAAGTTATTTTTACATAAATAACAAAGATTGGGGCCCAACCATCCCTTTCTAATAAGATTGTCCCAAGTTTTCAATTCGCCTTGCAACACAAGCCACATAAAACACTTAATTTTTAGTGGTATATCCCACTTCCATAGAACTTTGTACCACCAATTTGCTAGGTAGATACAAATATCATTAAAAATAGCCTTGTATGTTGTTTCGCAGTCACCTTCTCGGTGGCTTCATTGCTTCTCCATATAAGAGCATCCTTTTCCTTCGATAGTCTGCACCGAGCCGAATTCATCCTACAAATATATTGTTCCCATTCCTGTGCAGCATTGTTCGAGAACCCCAGGTCCATGGCACAAAGCCAATATCCCTTGCCATTAGTTGCATTAATCCTTTTTATTTTATCCAGAGTAGCCCGATCAAACCAGTGTAAGGTATTAAGTATGTCATTTTCACAGAGCATAACCATTCTCTAACCCCACAATCGGGTCTATCCCTACCAATATGTTCTCTAATAAGTTATTTATATATTTAAGATTCTATTTAGTTATTTATATATTTTATATTTTATATTTAATTTTACTTAGTTGTTTATATATTTAATAGTTTTTAATAGTTTTAAGTTTGTTATTTATTTATATATTTAATAATTTTAAGTTTTTAGATAATAGGTTGTCGGGGTTATGTTGAATTGTGGCTACAAGGGTTTTTCCACATTGCAATGTTAATATGGCGTTCATCATGCTTGAATTATGCTCACTTGATACATATCTATGTTGGAATGTAGTTGCATTCCTTAATGGATTTTACAACATTTAGCAAATGTTATGTCACATTACAACATTTTGCAAGGGATTGTTTTTCAAGGGTTTTGTCATAGTGTGACATTGTTGCATAGTTTCATCACATTGTGACATTCACCTTTGGATGTTCATCTTGGTTGACTTATGTGACTTGGTACATTTGTTAATATTTTGGCATGCAACTTTCAATAAGGTTTATGTTGGACTATGATATTGTTGATACATTCCTCAACTATCATGTTGCATTCCTCAACGATTTTTTTAATTACGAAATTTAGAAAAGGTTATGTCACATTACAACATTTTGAAAGGATTTTATGTTTCATTTATGTTCTCCGTAATCATGTTTAAATTATATCATCTTGGTACATTACTCAATGGTTATTTTGCATTATGGATATTTTCTTAATGGAATTGCATTGTTTTTCAAGGTTTTTGTCATAGTGCGACTTATATGTTGAATTGTGGTTAAATTCGTCAAGGTTTTTTCCACATTGCAATGTTCATTAACGGTTATGTTGCACTAAGACATTCTTGCATTATTATGTCACATTGTGACATTCATATTTGCGATGTTCCTCGAAGGTTTTATTGGATTGTAATATTAAATGTATCGTGAACATAACATTCATTAAGGATTATGTCACACTGTGAGATCCATCAAGGGTTATGTTGCATTGTTATATTTATGTCAACAATCTAATGTGACGTAAATTCATTAACATGAAATTCCATCACCCATTAAGAATTATGTCACATTATGATATTCATCAAGGGCTATGCTGTGTTGTGACATTCATTAAGGGTTATGTCGCATTGCAATGTTTGTGTTAAATTCATTGCTTGGTACATCCATCAAGGGTTAGGTCCGTGACATTCATCAAGGGTTATGTCACATTCCAATGTTTATGTTGACAATGCAATGCGCCATAAATTCATTAATATTAAATGTCATCATTCATAAAGGGTTATGTCTCAGTGAGGCATTCATCCAGGGTTATGTCACATTGCGATGTTTGTGTCAAATCAATTTGTTGGTACATTAATAGGGTTGTGTCACATTTTACTTATGTCACCTTGGGAGATTAATCAATTGTTATGTCGCATTGTGTCAAAGTTCCTCAATGAATTTGTCATATTATGATGTTCAACAAGGGTTATATGGAATTGCAATGTTTTGCATTGGGCTGCAACATTCTTCCATTGTTATGTCATAATATAAAATTAATCTTTTCAATGTTTATCAAATTTTTTGCAAGCATTTTGTCACATTGCAACGTTCATCAAGTGCTATGTTCGATTATGCCATTCCTCCATGGTTTTGTCACATTGTGACATACATATTTGCAATGCTCCTTAAAGGCACGGGGGCTTCACTAGAAGGCAATATAATATCACGTTCATTCATATTGCGGTATTAAATATTCATGCAAACCTAAAAATTATATTGCTTATATATTAAGGGGCAAAGGGTTTTTTTATTTAATGTAACAATACAAAAAATACTTTGGGGTCTTTTTTATATGGGTGGGCTAACAAATATTTTCCAAATGGAGATGGCGGGATCACGGCCGGATGAGAAATCGAGTTGAGGCAAGGCTCGGGCTTACCAGTACATAGGGAAATCACGTCTTGAGGCATCCTTGAGGCCACGGGTTTCGTGGTAAAGTGGGTTTCCAGTCGATCATAGTCGAGAGGTAGTGGTCATTGACAACCAATTGTTACCAATTACACTCAGCCAGTTGTTCCAAATATCATTGGGAGGCTCTAAGCCTCCAGGGCCTGTTATAGGCCCTCAATAGGCCTTGGGGCCTTGAATACCCAACCACTTGTGCCTATTACAGGCCTTGGGAGGTTTAGTTAGCCTCCTAGATCTTGTTACAGGCCTTAGGGGCTTGGATACCTAGCCCACAACAGGCTTAGTTAGTGATTGGGGAACTGCAACATGCAATCTAAATGATGTACTATCTGGATTGGCTCTGGTGATATACAAGAAGTGATCTCCCATCTCTTCAGTAAACCATTAGATGTTGCAAATCATAATGATATGTGGTTGAGTAATTGCATTGTGGTTAAAGTAATGTGCATCCAAAATATACATCGAAAGAAACAAGGTGCATTGTAGAATGCATGTGGGGTCATAAGAGGGGTATCATATCAATATACCAAGTAGAAATATAAAGGGGTATAAAAAATGTTAATGAAAAAATTGATACATACAATATCTAGTGAAAATAGGGGTTTTTTTAAATTGGGAAGGCATATTGGGAGGGGGTAAAAAAAAACGATTTTGGAAGGTATTTTCCAATATTTAGTGAAATTAGGGGTATTGTTTCATATGCCACGAATGAACGTGCTATGATAGCGGTTTATTGAGTGAAGCCCCCGTGCTTAAAGGTTTTACTGTATTGTAATATTAAATGTCTCTTGAAGATGATATTCATCATGAGTTATGTCGCACTGTGACATTCATCAAGGGTTATTTTGCATTGTGATGTTTATGTCTATAATGCAATGTGACATAAATTCATTATTATTAAATGTCATCATTCATTATGGGTTATGTTGCATTATGATATTCATCAAGGGTTATGTCGAATTGAGACATTCATTAAGGGTTATGTCGCATTGTCATGCTTATGTTAAATTTATTGGTTGGTACATTTTGTAAGGGTTATGTCATATTTTACTTATGTCAGCTTGGGACATTAATCAATGGTTATGTCACATTGTGATATTTATGTCAACAATGCAATGCAACATAAATTTACTAATGTCAAATGTAATCATTCATCAAGGGTTATGTCACATTGATTTTTATGTCAAGAATGCAATGCGACATAAATTCATTAATGTTAAATGTCATCATTCATTAAGTGTTATGTTGGATTATGACATTCATCAAGGACCATGTCGCATTGTGATGATGTCTCCTGAATATGACATTCATGAGGGGTTTTGTGACATTGTGACATTCATAAATTTTTGTGGTTGATTGTGACATTCCTCCACACTTATGTCACATTCTAAAATTCATATTTGCAATCTTCCTCAAAGGGTTTGCATTGTTCATCAAGTTCCATGTTTGATTGCTACATTCCTCTCTAACTATGTATGGATTTATCTCAAAAATTGTTGGCATTTCCATGTGTTGGGAGCATTATTTGTAACTACTGTAATCATAAGGTCAATTTTTTATTTATTGCAATGTTTTCTTATGTATTCACATTCACATGAAGTAGGATCCTATAATGATTTATAACATTGATTTTACATAAAGATCACATTTCAATGTGTATCAAGCATTACTCATAACAACTAAAATTTTATAGCCAAATTTTTATTTCTATCGATTGAATGTGAATGGAACAAACAAGTGTACTACAGAAACATTATAAAATAGCATAACTCACAAACCGTATGAATAAATCTTCAAAATTGTTGGCATTACCATGAGTTGGGAGCATTCTTTAAAATTGTTACAATTATATGAGAAATTTATAATTTTTAACAATTCACAGCATGATCAAGAATATATCGATTACTGCAGTGTTTTCTTATGTATTCACATTGATACATAATACAATCCTTTAACCATTTACAATATTAATTTCACATAATGATCACATTTCAATCACTATCAATCATACTCTATAGAACTAAAATTATATAGGCACACTATTACAAGGTGGAGATGTTTAGGACATTTTTTAAAGACATAACTAATATTTCATCTTAAAATTCTATTTTAAATTGGAGATGTTTAAGACATTTTTTAAAAACATAACTAATATTAGTTTTAAAATTCTATTTTAAATTAATTTTATATATTTTAAGAATGTTTAAAATAATTTTTTAAGACCAAATTAACATTTCATGTTTCAAATATCTATTTTATATTGTTTTTATTTTTTTAGTTGCTATTCTCTTAATTAGAAAGTGATTTTATGATATTGTGGGGAGGGAAACAAAATTGTTAAGAAAAGTGATTTTATGATTTTGTGGGGGAGGGAAACAAAATTGAGTTTCTCTGGTTTATTTTTCATCAGTGTGCTTTGACCCGTGAGGTGAAATCAATGCTAGAGGTGATTGCTATAAGTCTTTTCTTGGTCATCTTGCGGATTAGCAGATCAATGGAACAATAAAAATTGGAAATGACATCAAGCTGAACTAACAATCAAGCGGAGGTGAATTCTTGCATTCCTGAGGTAAATCTTTAACTATTATGTTTCATGTTTTGCATTGCAGGCTAGCTAGTTACCCAACCCAATCGTAGTATACATAGATTTCCGACATAGATCACTCGTTAGTTGCAGAACTAGTCTTTATCTCAGCCTAGGCATCAGATCTACTCTCGTTAATCTCGCATGAATGTAAGCATTATTATAAGTTTTTGAGATATGCTCTCACTGTTGTTGCGGTTTTTAACAGAGGCCTTCATATGGCAGGAAGGAATCTTCCAGGTCAAATCTTCCAGCAGAAGCTTTAGGTTAAACCTTATCATGTTTGATGGAGCAAGGGAGCAACACTAGTGACTTATTTGTCTGTCCGATTCTATGGTTTGTGGTTGAGGAACATCAGCGGCACAGTGACCCAAATCAAAAGGTTCACGACATAAAACCGCAATTATACTATGAACTAGCATACTCTCTAAGAAGGGAAGGTGTACCTCCACAGTAAAAATGTGTCCCAAAACCCTTAAAAATCAATTGAAATCCAAAGTCTACGGAGAATCCATTAGCGAATTTTTTGAATGAATTTTCATTAATTACTAAGGAAAATTTAAGGAAAATTCAATAGCAAATCTCTTGAATGAGCTTTATTAATTATTTGATAACCATAGTGTTGCATTAATTATTATACCAGTATAGATCCATCTTAAACCTGTATATATCAAGCATTAAGAGGAATTCAATTTTTTGAGGTGTATTTTTTTTTTTAAATTTAAATTCAAGAAATCTGATCTCTCTTGATTTATAGATCCGGGTTTAAGTTTTAAGTTTTTATTTTATAAACAAACATCTATTTTTTTAATTACTTTTCATAATATTTTATTCGACATGAATTTTTTTAATTAAAAAAATTACTTTTTATGTTAAATTACTTTTTATATTTTATTAGATGTAATGCTACATGTAACGGGTTAGAACATCTCCCCATACTGGGTTGCAATGAGAATGAGTACCCAGCCTTGGGCCTTCTTGTTATTGTTGAATAAGAGAATTATATTTGTTTATGATTGATTTGTTATTTAATCTCTGTGTTCAAATTGATTTATATTAATTGTTTCCCTATGAATGTGGGAGGAACTAGAGACAGCACCTGCCACACAGTTTTTATATTAGCAATGGCGTTATGTTATTGCATGGGCACTATTCCACGTTAATTGCATCGTCAACAGCACTTAGCATACATACATTGGTTCCTTGAAGGTAATTCACAAAGAAATATGCGTCCGTTCAAGGTCAGAATGAAACAATTGATCAGGTAGGTAGTCACTGCATTGTGAGAGCCTAAGCTTGAGTATTTTAAATTCACTCTTGATATTGACTTAGATAAGAGCTGGTGATTGCTATAAGCGGGTGGAGAATGTCCGCAGAATTTGTTATGAATCAGAAACTCGGTCTCTTGAAAGGATTTCTATAGTTGTCGATTCGTTTCACGCGCATTTGTTAATTAACCCTCTTTCTCCTCTTGCTGTAGCGGCACATAAACTAGTTTTTGATGTTCCATTTGGGTTATAGAAAGAGTAATTTATTCAATTTATTATCATCTCATGAGATTTGATCTCAGTTTTGTCCATCGATCATTTGAGTTATAGTGTCTCTGTGGATAAGTGGTCATCCAATGAGGAAAGGAAATTAAACTGTTTATTTGCCATGCAGAGGTGGGGTATGCCATTTCAAGAAAGGATTGGGGTAAGGGATTCACCACCAAAGCCCTCACAAGAGCGTGACACATGGTTTTATGTTTCACTCATGTGATTATATTATAATCACAATGAATATATGTTGGCTTGGTAAATTAGAAAACTGTTATGTCACATTCTAACTAGGTTTCATTATGAATTTGCCATGTTATTATTTTATTTGATAATATTTGAATTAAATACATTCTTCTTCTTATAATAAGCTAACATTAATTTTTTTATTGTGTAATTATATAATTACAGTATCACAATTTAATAACTATTTTTACTATGTATGGAATAAAATGAATGTTGAATATCATAATAATATAACTTTAAAAATAAAATAAAATCATTATTAAATATAATAACCATTATGTAATATTAAAATTAAATTAAATAAAATATTATATTATTTTTATTATTCAATAATAATACTATGGTTAATTAAACAATATAACTTTATTAATACTATGAATGTGCCTTAATACTCGAGTTTTTAATACCATATCTATAATCAAACCATAATATCTCTATGTACCATAAATATACTATTTTTCATTCCTATACTCTAATATTATTATTACATAATTACTATTTTTCATTCCTATACTCTAATATTATTATTACATAATAATATTTTCAAATATGTAATTTTTATTATTATTTATAATAATTTTGATTAATATACTATAATATCATATTTAAATCATAATACTTTTAAATATATTATTTAATTTTATTATTTAATTTTTTATACTATTTTAGTTAAATATTATTTTTAATTATTATTCAATAATTAATTTAATTTTATTATTAATTTTCTTATATTTATTTGGACCATTATTACATTTAATTAAATTATAATATTTATATATATATATATATATATATATATATTTTGAATTAAATATTATTATTAATTTGACTATAATATATTAATGAAATACTATATTATTATACTTAAACCACATTAATATTTTAATTAAATACTATATTTTTATAATATAATATTAATAAAAAGTATTCTCCTTATACTTTAATGATATTATTATTTAATTAATTATTATATTGTAATTAATCGTTATATTTCTTAATTATGTACCATCATTATATTAACTTTATTTACTAAAGTATAAAAAAATATTATAATTAGATAATCATTTTTAATATATTATTATTATATAAATAATTAAATAATATCATTTTATTATGAAAAACATAATATAGGAAAAACATTATTAATGTGTCACATATATTATAAATAATAATATTATTAATGTAATAATAGTTAATTCTCAAGTGATTAAGTTGAAATTAATTGTGAATGGTAGAAGTGCGAACATTCCCCTAGAGAAAAAAAGATGAATATTAATTAATTAATTATTTAAATCATTAATGATTATATTATAATTAAATAAAAAATAATAATTTATTAATATTAGGGAGATATTTAACACATAGTGTAAGGAAAATCATTACATTAATAATATTTTTGCTATAATAATCAAATATCATCATATTATTAGTCTTATTTAATAAATAAATTATATTATTAATTATGTGTTATAATTATTTAAACTATATTAATTTATTATTGTTTTGGAGATATCTCTATTTGTTAACCAGTTTACTACTAAGAGAAACATTAATAATATTAATGTGTTTGATAGGAGAATTTCACACATTGATAATGTTATTCTTTATAATATATGTTAAGTTTAATTTAATTTACTTATTCTTATTATTGGTATTAGTACATATTAATATTATTAATATTATTAACCTAGTTGTTGCTATTTATGAAATAATTTATAAGAGTCTTTGAAGCTTAACTCAAATTTACTGGACTAGAAGGAACTAATAATAAACAACTCTTTCCTTCTATAAACTATTTTTGGGACAGGATAGCAATAAAAAGAAAAGACAGCATAAATCCTTAACACATGAAGAGGAAGATACAATATTTTGATGGAGCATGTGCTAACAAAAAATGTGGGTTGGGAGGTTACCTGCAAATTTCAGATTTGGAGATTAGCTTTCAAGCGAACCCAGGAGAAGGAATTAATAATGGTGCTGATTGAGATTTCTATTGCAGTTGGCCAAAGAGTGATCAGTGGACACTATCTTAATCTATGGAGTCTCTGAAATGTGGATTAAAAAAATGAAAAAGGAAATAACTATAAATAATTATGCCCTGCAGAATCTTGGTAACAGCCTAAACACTTTGGTGTCTTTTTTCAGAAAGGTGGAATTTGTTCATATATATATAGAGAACAAAATGAATTAGCAGATGGTCTTTCAAAAGATGGATTACTATTGGAAGAAGGCAAATGCAAAATGATCACAAAAAGTCATGAAATTTAGCATATAAGCTAAAAAACTTTGGATTTTATTTTATAGTGATTAAATTTTAGAATTCTGGAAATTTGAAACAATGTTTAGATAACATTTTTGCAAGTTTATACATATAGGACTGATGTATACACAGTTTATTATCGTGCTGTTTAGCACCTGTGAAATGTATTCGATGTTCAATATGATCCATTAATATGTTTTTTACTTGCAAAAAAAACTCAAATTTACTAATTAACTCAAGTACGTGGCATAATGAAGAAAGGGCTGAGCAAATTTATTTGGGGTCAGCAATTTTATTTGACCATATCGTAAATCCCCATCGGTCCTCTGCGAATGTGAAAATTTCATGAGTTTTTTCATCGTATCTGATACTGTATATATTCGACATAACGGCGTGTCTATGGAGTCGTTCTTCTTCCTCTTCCTCATCATACAACTTTTTGTGATCATACCAAGGTATCTCTCCTACGCATTCTCCGCTGATAATGCTGTAAGCCTTTATACAATTCGCCCTCGGATCTGTAAAATTGCTCAAAGATCAATTATGTTTGTGTCTTTTAACAGTGCAGTAATAATTTGACCAGAAAAAAATTAAAATGCTTGGGATGCTTGCTTACAATCGTCATAATCATAAAGCCCTTCAATGTCAATGCAAGAAAAAAATATAAGATCCTCTGATAAGCATGGAAATGCATTCAACACTGTATCCGAAAGCTTGAGCAGAAAGCTGCCCTTAAAATCTAGTATTTGATATTCCTTTGGCCAAGTACCAATGGGGACTACAATCTGTTTTCTCTTGAGCACAACTATCGGTTCATCCGACGCCATAACATTTGTTTTCCTTATGTCGGGATTGCAGGAGGAGCTAATGTTTGCAATTACCATATTATTGTCGTGCTGCTGAAGTAGGATTATCGCGTCACCACAAAGTTTAAGAATAAACACTCCAATTTTAGGTTGGACGGGTGATATCGTAACTTGCTTAACAAAGCGGCCATCCTCTTTAGCAAATACTTTCAGAGAGATTTCACTCTGGATATCACCGTTAAGCATCACCATCAAAGAGTTCTCCGGACTGCGTGAAATAAATTTAAAAATTTGTATAAGAGTTGATAGCTGAGGATCAGAATAGGGTAATTATTATTTTGAACTTATGAATCAACAAGACGTTATAGGAATCTTTCAAATCCATAGCATATGTGTCCGTTAGGTGTACGAACCTTTCAAATCCGTAGCATATGTGTCCGTTAGGTAAACGAACAATCCCTGTTTGAATTGTATACAAAATGGTGTAGTTTTTCAATTCGAATACCTTATGCTGTCTGACAAGCCAAGCCAATATATCATAGTTAGAATGGATTTCATCCCAAAATAAAGGATCATCGGCAGTTTCAGTTCTAGGCGTAGGGATATAAATGGATTTTTACCTTTGCAAAGGGCAATGGAAAATGCCCTTGCTGTTGGGAAAGTCAAAGCTAAAAAACGGTGTCCAGTTCTCTTCTTGAAAATGGCGTCTGAATTCTACGCAGTGTTGGTAGAATGCTCTGAACACATTGGACAAATAGAACTCTCAGAAGTACATTCAACTTGAAAGAAATCACAGTCCAAGTAAGAAGTAGTTTTAATAATAAAAATTAACATACTCAATTGGGGCAGTTTCTAGTCGATATCCTACTTCGATATCATGAATAAACAATATTATAGAATCTTCATGCTTGTTGTACCATATATTACAAATCGTTATAGGTAGCTCCAACCAATTTATAATTCTCTTCGTCTCTGTTAAACTCAAGCGTGTATATATATAGTTAGAAATTTAAATTCAAGGATTTATATAAAGTTAAGATATATATATTTACAGATATAAATATAATGAATTCACCTCGGTTAAACACAGTCAACCGTGAGTTTCTCTGATATTTCATAGAAACCATAAAAATCAACCAATCGGTGATGCAAACTGATGTGATGTCTTTGTATTGTCCACTACCATATTCCTGAAATTTTTATACCATACAGGTCAATAAAAATTTGTTGAGGAGGTGTATTCTACTCAATGTGAAAGAGATTGTAAAAGCATATTCCCCTTAATATTAATAATAATATCAGTTTTTAATCATCCAAATTTTTGGAAGTGTGAATTATTTTAGATTGTTGTATTATCAACTAGCACAGTCACTTAATTTGTGGTTGGTGAATATCAATAAATCACAAGTTAAATGTTATGAACAAGTGATTTGTTATTTGTTCTCTATGTTTAGTTGTAATAACCAGTTTTCCATTACATTCTTTAGTTAATCACTACCTATTATCCATGGATAAGTTATGAGTTATCCATGCATTAACTACTACAAGTTATTTTTAGACTATAAAATCAATCTGGCCAGTACATTTTTCCTATTCTCATTCAATCTATGAAAATCATAGATGATAGTCAACCCAAATTCCAAATTCTAAGATATAAACACCTATTAATATAAAAAGGATTTACAAAACTTGTTTTTATATTGTAAAAAATGTTTATATACATATATAACCATGGAATATTATGAACCCTATATCTAAGACAAAGAATATTATGAACCCTATATCTAAGGCAAAGAGAGATAAAGTGGAAAAGCTATGGCCAAACCTGGAAGTGGTAGTCATGAAAGAAGTTGATCCTTTTGCTTGGATTGGAGATGGTAAGTTTTGAAGTAGTTTTTCTGTTATATGGTTTTATGCCGCAGCAATTGAATTTTTGAATCGTAGACCGCCTTTGTTGAATGTCTGTATTTTGTGGTGGACCGTTAGACATTTCCAAATTCATATCAGGTTCAGGAATAAATTCGTATTGCTGAGAGAGTGTAGGCCTTTTGGCTGGTTGGTGTGCATGTTCATCTTCTTCGCTTTCTGTTACTGCCTCACAGAGAGTCCTTTTAGTTGGTTGGTGTGCATGCTCATGTTCTTCACTTTCTGTCTCTGCCTCACAGATAGTCCTTTTAGTTGGTTGGTGTGCATGCTCATGTTCTTCACTTTCTGTCTCTGCCTCACAGACAGTCCTTTTAGTTGCTTCGTGTGCATGTTCATCTTCTTCGCTCTTTATTACTGCGTTATCCATTGACGTTTACTTCTGCTGTTGCTCCAATAATAATTTCAGTATCTATAGAATGAATTCAAGAGAATGGAATGGCTTTAAATCATTTGCCATGATTGCATTGTCATCTGACCGACGGTGGCGACGTTTCACGGAATGACTTTAAAGTACCTTGAATGAGATCTAAAACGTTACATTTAAATTAACTCGTCCAGATTATAATTTTTTACTAATAATTTAAGGTGTAAGTAAAATACAAAATTTATATCTCAATAAATTTGGTTTGGTTAATAAATCAATTTGATTTAAATTAATAAATTTATATTTAAAAAATATTCATGTTGATTTTAATTTTTTAATTTTTAAATAAAAATTTAATTTCAAAGAAATATAGTTTTATTATCAGTTATCAAGAAGGGATATATATCAAGAAAGGATATATACTTTTCTTTTAAAAATCAAAGTCTTTTGTTATCCCTTCCAAGGAGCCATCAATCAAAAATCAAAGTCTTTTAAATTTATATTAATTTTAAATTTTGATAGAAATACTATTTAGTACATTCTAGCCATGTTTGGTACATTCTAGCCATGGGATCTCTGTCACTTTAATTTTGTGCAAATGGATGTTCTCTCCTAGTCTCATGGCAACTTACTAGGAGCGCTTCACCTCAGTTGAAAACCAAAGGCACCCCCTTGAATGAACACCTATGAACTTGTGCACCTCTACGTGGAAACTATTGGTAGCGATTAATTACTTCACTGTCACAACTCATCTAATAATTATTTGGGCAGAGTATTACATCGTTTTTTGAAGAGTTATCACTCACATGTTTCAACTTATCAGATATTAAAGGGGTAGAAGAGTGATCACTCACATGTTTCAACTTATCAGATATTAAACGGGTAGCATGTTTTTGCAAATTGTTGAATGGGCGCCCATCATTACTGTTGCAGGTCATGAAAAGGCAGAGTATCTACACAAATTCTGAAGAGTTAATTTTGGTTTAGCTCTGTCCATGATTGTTTGTATGAGCTGAAGCTCACTTCCGTTGTGCCTAAATATCCTTCAATTGGTATTAGAGCTAAGTGTTTCTGATTTTTGTTCATTGGTTCTGTGCTCATTTCATGAATGAGCCGTATGATTGTATGTTGAACCTTTTTTGTCTTGTTTGGAGATTTTACTATTGATTTTTACTCCAGCGCCCCCTTCCCGCTACGTAGAAAGAGCACAAGTAAGTTCAGTTTGCATGTTCATCTTTGTGTTTGTAAGAGCTCCTACACTCCCTCAAATAAAGATTGAGTCACCATTTAGTACCTGAAGTCTAAATCAAGTGTTTCTTGTGTCATCCGTCTATTGATTCTTTGTTTGTGCTCCCTCAGATAGAGGTTAATCAATGGAAAGGAAGACATTATTCCTAGTCCAGAGCTCCCATATAGTTTAATGGTAGAGCAGTTTGAATCCCACTGTTTGGAAAGTTTGCCTAATTTGAGTTGAAGCCATTATGAGTGAAAGAGGAGGACCGGGAGGCCGTATCCAAAAGAAATTTAAACAAGTATTTATTTGAAGACAACTTAGACATGGGGAAAAGCAGAAGGATTAAACAAACGAAGAAGCACTAGTAAGTAGAGGGGGGTTTTGAGAGGATATTTGGTTTAAAAAAAAAAAAATTGAATTGTCTTAAATATTGTCTTTAAGCGACTATCTTAAATTAATGTCTTAAACTATTGTCTCTATAAAGACAATATAGAATGCAAATATTTTTGTCTCGAGAGACAATATCATTTTTGTTTCTTTAGAGACAATATATAAAATAATGTATAAAAAACATTTAATAGTTCGAGCAAAATAAACTAAAGATTAATTGTATTAATTTATGGTAGGGCGCAGTGGAATCGAACCACCAACCTTTTGCTGTGTAATGCAGAGGCTCTACCATTCAACTATAACCCTTTTAAACAATTAGGAGAGGTAGATTCTTGTGTAACACCTAATAATTCTTATTGTTATCAAATATACAATATTTATTTTATTTTTTCAATATTATTTTTATAGTGCACATTCTTATGCAATACAAAGTGTATAAATTATTGGAAATAAGGTGTCAAAGATTATAAAATTTAAATATATATATGGAAATCATTTTACTTTTGGAAAAACTCTCTTGGTAAATGCAAAAAAAAAATAAAAATATCAGCTTCATCTACAAACTTAGCAAAAAAAAGCTGCACATTATAAGGATTCACACCAATGGACTGAATTGAAATGAATTTAGAAGTATGTAGAGTGTAGATTTGGAATAATATCTATGGCACTCAAATGGAGAAGAGGGCCCTAATAATGATAAAATATGCCTATATTGAGCAAAATTAATTGCTCACAAAATCTTACATATAAGCTATGGTGTTGTAAACATGAGTTTTAAGACAAAAGGAATTCCCTCAAGGACAATCCTTTTGAATTATCCGATTTTCACATCTCCTAACTGCAGTGTCAATAGATAAAAAAAAAATTTGTCACAAATCCTGATTTGTAATTTGTAATTTGTTTTTTCTCTAACACTTCTGTTATTTTGTCCCAATCAGAAAGCCACACAGCATATTTCCATTTTCATAGGTGGAAAAAGTTTTCAATCATCCTCGAATTGAATGCTCGTCACTCTTTCACCTACAACACAAGCATTCCAAATTTTAAATAAAGCATACAAACTTAGTGACTCCATTTGCCTGTCCATTTGATCCGAGATGATGCATGGGACTTTCTTGCTGATAAAAGCTAAAGATGTTGACAAAAGTTTTTTATTTCTATTAGTGCTTCAAGTATCCCACATAAAATTCATCCACCATATCAAATACCCTTGAAGCATGTTGTGGTATGAAAAATAAAAGGAAATAATACCATCATGAAAGATTAATGAGATTCAGCACTGAACAATTACATTAAGGGTATTTAAATATATGATGAGCTTCAGGAACTATAAAACCCTTCAGTAGAGTCATCCCAAGTATGTGATAGTATTGCATCACCACGTGGATGCTCAATTTACCATATACATAGGAAGTCACATCATATACATGCATTTTATATTCTCAGCTAAAGGACAAGTGATAAAAAGTACAACAACAATATAGTGAAAATAATCTATTAATATTTGTCAAAACTGGGTTAAATTTAAGTGTTTGGAGCACTTGACTTCAAAGACATTGATTGCCACGGACATTTTTTACAAAACAAAGATAAATACAAAATACACAAAAAATTAAATGGACTATGTAACACTCTAAAAATTTAATAATAAAGTATATATTACTTAAAATAAGAAATTAAAAAAATATATATAATAATAAAGTTTAATTAACAATCAAAACTTGATTTTGTTAATTTAATAAGATTAGGAAAATAATGTCTATGAAGGCCATTTGGCACTCATGTATAATACACTTTAATTATATATTAAAATTAGAAAATTATGCATAAATAGAGGAATTTGGGTTCATTGAGGGGAGGATTGAGGCTCTTGTTATTTTTTGGGAGGTTTTTTGTTTGAGTTGTCGAGTCTGGCTACATTTTTGAGAGGGTTCTATGGGCGTAGTGTGGGGGAGATGGAGGTTTGGAGGTTGAGGGTAGAGTAGGATTCTGATTATGATGACCAGTTGGCTTGGTATTGCCGAGTGAGGGCTCGGGGATTCTCAGTCTACGACTGAAGGGTTGGTTGGGAGGAGAGCAGTCCTCAAATGTGGTTTTCCAAGGGTCGCTACCAGGTTCCTATGTGCTTCTACGGTATATCTGTAAGTGCTAGTTCTAACAGGTACGCCTTCCACTCCCTATCGAGAATTTTGTATTTAAATTCATAAAATGGGCTAGACAGATTAGTAAAATTCTTTTACTAGTTCTATTTTCGAAAATTATTTCTGAAGTTAACTATATTGTTTAATTATTATCCCTTCCGTATTCAGAATTTAGGTTTTATTCATAATTTAGGTTTTTTTTGTCATTAATATTCTTGGGGCTCTACATACGGTATCAAAGTGTAGTTCATGCTCTCGGACCTTAAGGCTTGTTCACACCTAGAACTGCGTGAAATTTACACTATACTGAAATATACAAAACCTCGACATAAATATTAAAAAAAAAAAATGGAGTAAATACCACGACACTAAATGTCTTCCAAACTCTATGTAGACCACCTTATCTCTTGAATGAGCTAGCAGCTTGTATTCTAATAAATGGGTACCCGCACGAAGCTGGTACCAAAAATAACCGCAACAACAACATGTGAGCGGAAAAAATAAAACGATGCGCACGTGCCTCCAAAGGAGTGCACGCATCGCTGCTTCGGCAATGCCGAACATCCACGTGGACAAAAGAGGCGCGCATGCGCCTTTGACATGTACGCACAAAATGGCGCGCACGCGTCAGTGGCGCGTGTGCGCCTCTTTTTTTTTATAAAAAAAAAATCTCATGGGTTTGTCATTTTCGACAGACCCGTGATCCCATTCTCCAACCCGCGAGCACATTGTGCAACCCCGTGAATGTGTCTTTGTGCACCCAAATCGTCCTCAACACTAAGAAATTGCCCCTACACCACGGTGCCATCCATTTCTCTAGGTAGGTGCTCCTCAAAGGACAAATTTGTGTTTATCTTTTGTTTTCCATTTGAATTCTAATTTTAAGAAAAAATTACAATCCATTAAAAAACCAAGAAAATTTAATTGCAGGCCATCTACACCTAACAAGATGTCAGACACACCTGAACCATTCGATGAAACCAATGAAACCCGACCTCCAAAAGAAAATATGGGAACCCACAATGAACCAAATGAAAACCCCGGAGATCAATTACACCAAGACTTAAATCAATTGAGGGCACTAAGTAATGAATTGTACAGTACCAAGGAACCCTCTCGGGTTTCCTTGGCTTCATCACTTCAAAACATTATTGAATCAATCAATATTGCACATAGTGAAATAACAAACTTGAGCCAATAAGGGCTTGAATGAGGGAACACTACTCCACTGGGTTGTCCAAAGAGAAAATAAAAGACCTCAACATCACCAAAGCCCAGTTGTATAGCAAGTTCATAGTTCCCTCGACGGGACAGCCTACAGTTGTGACGAGAGCTCAGGTTTGCATGGACTGGTACATTTACCTGCCATGGAGAGATAACTAGAGAAAGAGGTGGTTCATGGTGTTTGACAGGCCCCCGTGCAACAATTTGGAGGTCCCACAGTATTTCCTTCGAAAATTGTGGGCTGAGTTTGAGCTAGGGTACCATGTCAACTATTTTGACATCATTGAGTTTCAAGGTGTCTGTCTTGGCTCTCCTGCACCAGGGAGAGAGCCAAACCCCCCTCCTCATCCACCCAGGTTTGTTAGCATTCTAGATGAGATCCATGACTCCGTCAGACGTGCCACACATGACTTGCTTTGACATACCAAATTTGTGGCCATGTCTTCCTAGAGCCGGGAGGACATCAATGAGACACAGACAGCTGCACAGTCTATGGGTGGTGGCCGAGACATGCCGGGTTATAGTTGGAACCCAGGCGGGGTCTTCTAGTTCTGCTGGAACAACAGCACATCGTTGTTCTCACTATGGTCATTTTTTGCATGGTGATACGCAACAGCATGCCACAGGGAGCTTCATGGATCAATTTTTCTATTGTTTTATTTAATGTTCAAGTATTTGTTGTATTTTATTTGATAGCGTATTGTTATTATATTTAACTTTGAATTACACATTGTTGACTTTATTTGTTTTAATGTTCAGTTATTGGGTGTCAGGTCTCCATCCCCTAGGTGTGAGGATGTCGGTTCCTTTGACCTCAATGGAGCCATGGCGGCAACAGAGAATATTGCGGCACCATACACACAGGTGACTTCTTTACTTTGAATAATGAGATCCAGTTACGAGTAATTTGTGTTTAGTAATTACAAATTAATTCGCATTGAGTAATTACCATATTATCATCGTATTTTATAGTTGTGTTTATAATATTGTCTAATTTATTTGAGAGCTATAAATTTGTATAATCCCACCAAAAAAAAATGAAACCTTATAAAACATGAAAACCTAAGAAAACTATAAACATTTGTCCATGTTCACTTTAGGCATCCTAGACCTCTGATGATTATACAAATGGGAGAGAAATTTCCAAAATTTGTCATTCTTACTTGACTAATGATGAGCCCACAACTGGGGTTTTGGTGATGCCTGCAGTGTCCTTCATCCTCAGACTACCATCCAATGCTTGCTTTCTCTTCCTGTGCTTGACCAATGCCATGTGTGTTATTGTTGATTTTACATTTGTCACCATGTCATCCAAGTTATCTTTGCCATGTACTGTCCTTGTCCAAATCATCTTCAAATGACCACAGTATGGGTCATTTGACTCATGGCTCAATAGGTGTGCCAATTGTTCCAATCCCCATCACTTTGTCCACCAAATCAACCTTTGCTGCCATGCCCTTATGCCATGTGTTCTTCAAGCTTAAACTTTGAGAATATATTACCATGGTAATTATCACTTTCCCCCGTATTCTACTAATAGGTTCTTTTAATGGTAAAGGTGGTCAAATCACTTATATGCTTCTGCTAACTTTGTTGCATCAATTGAGTACATTGAGATGTTGTACTTGTCACTTTCGCATCCACCGAGACGAATAGGAAAACTATTTATTGTTAGGAATTTTCACTGCATTGTGCAAAACTCTCGGGAAAAAGAGAATCATATTGGCCAAGATTCTAGAAATTCAAGAACCTGATATTTCTCATGTCCTTATTACCCTAGTTTATTATCACGGGATTTCCAATTTATTCTAATACTTGAGACTGAAAGTAATCATACTACTACTCCTAGAACATGCTATTAGGAAAGACATATAAACAATGTAAAACAACTTATCACATGTATTGTCACTAAAGTTTTTGAAAATGATGTAAGGCCCATAAGGAAGAGCAATAATCTTACAAATATGGTCTATGGGGCCTTGGTATTTAGAACCTCTTTGCAAATTTAAACAATGAGATGCCATTTTATTTGATGATGTAAATGTTATGGAAATAAAAGGGCTCAAGATCCTCACTCTAGGGATGCAAATACTTTTCCACTAGGTGAATCAAGCTTGTAGGAAACTACAAATCTATAAGAAGACATCAAAACCTAGGAAGTCTTCATCAAGAACCCAAACACATTACATAGGTTTCCAATTCAAATTTGTAAATGGACATGAATTCCATTTGCTTATGAGGCACTGCACATCTCTCTAGGGCCGAAGGAAAAGCTCACCTACGCATGGGGATGACTCTAGAAAAGGAAAAGCTCGACATGTCACCTTCTATGCCCTCTCACCTTATTTAATTTTAATTTCATGCCATGCCACCTTCTATCCTTTGAGAATATTGAATATCATCTAACTTGAATATAAATTAATTGCATTCATGTTTTTTAAGTACCATCATTGTCATTCTCATTTGCATTGTGTTTAATATTGTTAGTATTGTTTTAATAAATTAAGTCTGAAAATTGTAGTGTTCGCACAGGTGTCCGCGGGCTCCAGCGACTAGCCACCACCACTGGGGACCAACAATTCTCCCTGTGCGCAGGTATCGTGTGTATTAAAGCATAAATTTAATTTCAAATACGATGACTTGTCCGTGTATATATTTATATTTTTGTATATTAAACTATGAGGTTATAAATGTGTACGCAGGTGCGAGCACCTCAGCTTGCCAGTATCATTATTCCTCCCTCCCCAACCTTTCGGCCACCCTATATTCCAATTGTATCCCCTGACATACATGCCCCATTCCCCAAACCCTTCCATCCACCCCCCCCCCCTATATAGCACCACAGTTCCATCCAGCTCCCCCTTACGTATCATATCCAACTCCACCTCCGTATCAGTTTCCCATGTTCCCACCCTCCCCCATCCGACAATGGAACACCACCCATCCACAGTCACCCATCCCTCTACCACAACACAGACCTTGCCCCCCCCCCCCCACATTCCCCCAGCACACTTGCTTCCCCTTCCAAGGTACCCCGATCCATACTATAGCCAGTTGGGGTTTATAGCCCTAGATGTCCATCTCCACTTCGCCCACCCCAGTCCATGCCTCCTCCTTCCAACCCCCCTTCTTCCACTATTCCCCCCCAGTGGTGTAGCCACCGTTGATGTGGCTACATCCTCCCCTTTACCGTCCACCCTAGAATTGGAGTAGGCTGTCCAACCGACTACTCCATCTGCCAGCCCCGAAGACCAGCCGATTTTGTTCATGGTGATATTGACTAGTTTATCAAAATCTCGTTCAATTTTAATGGAAATTACTATATGCATCTAGTTTCAGCATTGATTTGATTGTTCTAAATTTTTTAGGGTTGCATTGCCGAGAGACTTGGATCACGGAGGAGGGATACCCTCTCACGACTTACAGTCTCGCATGCGGTGAGTTATCCAAGATTTGAAAACTATTTTTATTTTGAAATTATGTTTTATACTTGTATAATTGCCAGGAAAATTTGACATATCATTGTTGTCATTTCAGGGCTCAGGGGGATGTGCTCAAAGACGCCAGAAAGACCCAGCTTCCTCTAGCACGAAGAAGAGGAAGATTGATTTTGGAGATCCATGTGGGAGCTCCGAGGGTGGGCAGAAGGATTGAGAGACCCTCCTATGTACACTAGCCACGATGTGGCATTTTCGGCACGAGTTGCCATATTTTGTATAGGGCATCATGGGCCATATTTTGTATAGGGCACGAGTTGCCTTTTTTTGTATGGGGCACGAGTTGCCATTATATAGACACTGGGAACGATGTTACATTTTTCCAAAAATTGTACATGATTGGATCATTTTTGCATATTAATAGATGGATCTGCAATTGTGTATATGAGTTTGTCTTTGATTACATTTTTGCATACATGATTTTGTCTTCAATAAGAATGTTATGGAAAAGTTCTCACATACATATACATGTTATTTCTAGACACCAAGTGACCTCAATATGAGTGTCTTGTATTTGAATGGGTCTTGCATCTTTTCCTTTCAACAACAAGATACCTAACCAAGCAAACTAAGGAGTGATGTTTACATTACAAAGTGTTGTTACTTTAGGGCTACAAAAAAATATATAGCATAAGAAAAATCATATCCCACTTCCAATCATGGGCCAAAATTTTCCTGAAAATCCTCTTGATATAGGAAAAGAAACCCTAGGTAACCTGTAGTTGATATAAATAAATTAGGAATGTACACAAGCCTAAGATCCCATCTTTCCTATAACTACACCCTTAGAGACAACTCCCCCACCTTTTTACCATGAAATCTTCCAACAAGAGAATGGGAATCCATTCCCACCACCTCATACATTTTGATATCCTTTCCTAGGACTAGCCTCATAAGAGAGATTGTATGTTTTACACACTTCTTCCTCTTCATTTTGACACTACCAACACCATTTACTTGCATCCCTTTGTTGGCTTCACCTTTATCATTATCAACGTGCTTTAAATAATTGTCTCCTCCATATCTAACCTTCAACCAACTACCATCCTTTTCCAAAACAACCCTTCCATCCTCGAGATCTATAGGATTCACCCTTGGACTTACTAGGTCCATAACCACTTCATATACAACACCTAAAATAATTTCATTATCCTAATTAATCCATTTGAAATAGGACCCTTGCCACATTTATAATGAATAGTCTATCACGATTCACAACTCTCATCTATGGATCATAATGTTAATTACATGTTATTTGAATGGTTATTATTTCACAAATTTGTCTTAAGAAATTACACACAACATATCCTAAATGTTTATGGTTTATTGAATGAATGTTTACAATCATCTAATCATTTACATTCTAGAAGTTACCAAACCTGCGCAAGTGGTTTACTGATTTCATTTCCAACACATCTTTTTATATTTATATGCTCATGGATCATATGGCAAAACATTTAATTAATTAAGTTTGTGAAGATAAGATTTCATCCATCTTTATTGAAGTGATTCAAATCACTACAACCTAGTTGGACCCTTAATAGATTGGGTGAAACCCTTTTGCAAATATTTTACTCTCTCCAAGAGGGTCTCATTCAATAATCACTCGTAAACTAATAATTATAACCTTGGCATTATTAGATAATATCATTTGTGGATGTTTTTGGGAAATAACCCAACATGTTTTAATGTGAATTTTGATTCTATAACATTATGGTTCATTGTTGATTTAAGTTTTGTGAATATCTTTATCTATCCATGAATGATCTTTCATTTTACACATGAGCAAATATTTAATTATGAAAGGTGTCTATTTGATTAATTCACTTGCAACTTTCTGAATTAAGCACTCACATGGGACTTTAACTTAATGGAAAACACATCTTAATCTTCAAACAAGTTTGAAATCCTAAGACGTTTTCTCCAACCTTGATCTAGAAGTCTCCCTTGGCCTTTAAAGTAGGCCTAAAACTTGGGAAAATCTTTGTTGAGGTGACAGTGGCAATCGGCTTCGGAAGTCGCACTTGTAGCATTAGAGGATTAAGACTTTGCCACTTGGGTGTGAAAACAAGATGTAACAGGATGCACTAGCATTTATGGATTAGAGAGATAGGGAGCGCATTCATGCACCATCCTCCATTAATTTCCAGTTTAGATGTTTTTCTTAAATTAGTAGTTCAATTCTAATTCTGCATTTTTTGTTTTATTTAGTTTTGCATGCACAGTGAGAGAGTGCAGTTCCCTAGGCACTCATACGTGAGGATTACAGTCTAAGTCAAGGGGGCGTATCTCTAGGAGGATACATGCTTGCTTGCCTCAGATAATCCCAGTACAGGTGCACTTAGTTGGCCCATTCATTGTCACCACCATCTTCATCTCTAACTCTAACCCTAACTCAATTTCCTTCTATAAATCTAGCCCTAACCCTCACCCAAACCCTAGCACTAAACCATCCTTTTCATCCTCACCATCACCATCACCATCACCATCACCGTCACCATCACCATCATCATCATCACCATCCTCATCATCATTGTTAACTCTAACTCTAACCCTAATTCAATTTCATTCTATAACTCTAGCCCTAAGCCTCACCCAAACCCCGGCACTAAACCATCTTCTTCATCATCACCATCAACATCACCGTCAATGTCTTCATCATCACCACCATCTTCATCATAATCATTAACTCTAACTCTAACCCTAATTCAATTTGCTTCTATAACTCTAGCCCTAACTGTCACCCAAACCCTAGCACTAAGCCATCTTCTTCATCCTCACCATCACCATCACAATCACCATCAACATCTTCATCATCACCACCATCTTTATCATCATCATTAACTCTAACTCTAACCCTAATTCAATTTCCTTCTATATCTCTATCCCTAACCCTGACCCAAACCCTAGCACTAAGCCATCTTCTTCATCCTCACCATCACCGTCACCATCACAATCAACGTCACCATCATCATCATGTCTTCATCATCAAACCAATCTTCATCGTCATTGCTAACTATAACTCTAACCGTAATTCAATTTCCTTCTATACCTCTAGCCCTAAAACTCACCCAAACCCTAGCACTAAGCCATCTTCTTCATCATCACCATCACCATGAACGTCTTCATCATCATCATTAACTCTAACTCTAAACCTAATTCAATTTTCTTCTATAACTCTAGCCCTAACCCTCGCCCAAACCCTAGCACTAATCCATCTTCTTCATCCTCACCATCACCATCACCATCACCATCATCATCAACGTCTTCATCATCACCACCATATCCATCATCATCATTAACTCTAACTCTAACCCTAACTCTAACTCTAACTCCAGGTTCCTCATCAACATCTCCATCATCATCATCTTCTCCATTGTCATCATCTTTGATCACCATCACCATCACCATCACCATCACAATCATCATCAACGTCTTCATCATCATCACCATAATCATCATCATATGTGCCCGGTGGACGATTTTGCAGAGTTGACCCCCGTGTGCAAAAATTGTACATTTTTTAAGTGATCAAAACCCTAGTTTCAAAGATGGACGTATAAGATGGCATCGGGTCCACGGGACTGGAGGAGAGGGGTATCCCTGGCACTATCCTGGCATCCTAAATCCAACGGAGTCAACAGTTCGTCGATCGGAGCCACGGTCATCATTCTATGGCTCGTTCTGTCTCGCATCCGAAAGGCCTTCAGGGACACCTGCTAGATACCTCTCGGGGCATAGAAGTCCAATTGTGCAGTAAAAATGGGTTTTAGGGAGTCCTACAGGTGTGTCTAGGTAGGTTTCAGTTGGGAACGCTAGTCGTAAGTGTCCAACGGACGATTTTGCAGAGTTGACCCCAGTCTGCAAAAATTGCACACTCCCTCACTGAGCAAAACCCTAGTTTCCAAGATGGACGTACAAGATGGCACCGGGGCAATGGGACTGGAAGAGAGGGGCACCCTTGGCACTATCTCTGTGTCTTGAATCCAATGGAGTTGACGGTTTGTTGATCAGAGCCACAGTCGTCATTCTATGGCTCGTTCCGTCTCGGATCCAAAAGGCCTTCAGGGACACTTGTTGGATACCTTCCAGGGGCATAGAAGTCCAATCGTACAGCAAAACTGGGTTCTGGGGAGTCCTGCAAGTGTGTATAGGCAGGTTCCAGCTAGGAACACTTGTCGCAAGTCTCCGGCGGACGATTTTGTAGAGTTGACCCCCATGTGCAAAAATTGGACACTCCCTCACTGAGAAAAACCCTAGTTTCCAAGATGGACTTACAAGATGGAACCGAGGCCATGGGACTAGAGGAGAGGGGAACCCCTGGCACTATCCCAAGGTCCTAAATCCAACAGAGTCAACGGTTCATCGATCGGAGCCACGATCGTCATTCTATGGCCCGTTCCGGATGGCATCCAAAAGGCCTTCAAGGACACATGTTGGATATCTGCCGAGGGCATAGAAGTCCAACCGTGCAGCAAAATGGGGTTCCAAGGAGTCTTACAGGTGTGTCTAGGCAGATTCCACCTGGGAATGCTAGCCGTAAGTGCCCAGCGGACGATTTTGCAAAGTTGACCCCTATGTGCAAAAATTGCACACTCCCTCACTAAACAAAACCCTAGTTTCCAAGATGGACGTACAAGATGGCACCGGGGCTAGGGGAATGGAGGAGAGGAGCACCCCTGGCACTATCCTGATATCCTGAATCCAACGGATTTGACGGTTCATCGATTGGAGCCACGGTCGTCATTCTATGGATCGTTCTGTCTCACATCCAAAAGGCCTTCAAGGACACCTGCTAGATACCTGTCGGGGGCATAGAAGTCCAACCGTGTAGCAAAATCGGGTTCCAGGGAGTCCTATAGGTGTTTTTAGGTAGGTTCCGGCTGGGAACACTGGCCATACCTACCCGATCGACGATTCTTTCCAATCTTTTCATTTTGTTTAATTATTTTCATAATTTTGTTTTGTTTAGGGTTTTGACTTATTTTGTTTTAAATTTTTTATTTATTTTTATAAGTTTGATCTAGCTCCCATAGTTGAAGTTTCATTTCAAATTATGAGTGAGTGAGTTTCACCTAGGGCACACCCCACAGCTTCCTTCGAAGACCCGAAAGTGGTGCCAATGGGCCGTCTCTGGAGCTAGGGTTTTTCTTAGTGATGGCCATTCAAAATTTGCTAAAGGGGGGCATTTCTCATCTAGGGGCCCCTCGGCATGCGTGGCCACCATGGACAGGTCCACAATGGCCACCTGTACCTATGGGAGGCGATAGAATCCATGTCCTCTCATCGGTTTGGGTTTCGTGGCCCCAGGGAAAATCCTCCAAGTGTCCCTGAACGACCCCGGGGTGCCTGACTAGAATGCTCGTAGCACCCGAACCGTGGCCCGGTTCATGAATCCGTCAATTCTGGTGGGTCCGGGATGTCAGATTTTAGCTAGGGTCCCCCCCATAGCGTCCCCCGAAGACCTCGAAGCGGTGCCAACAAGGCATCTCCGGAGCTAGGGTTTTTCTCAGTGAGGGCCATTCCAAATTTTCTCGAGGGGGCCATTTCTCGTTCGGAGGCCCCTGGGCATGCGTGGCAACCATGGATAGGTCCACAATGGCCACGTGGACATTTGGGAGGAGACATAATCCAATTTCTCTCACCGGTTTGGGTTCCGTGGCCGCGAGGCAAATCCTCCAAGTGTCCCTGAACGGCCTCGGGGTGCCCGACTAGAATTCTCGTAGCACCTGAATCGTGGCTTGGTTCGTGAATCTATCAATTCCGGTGGGTCCGAGATGGCGGGTTTCAGCTAAGGGACCCCCCAAATCATCCCCAGAAGACTCGGAAGCTGTGCCAATGAGTCCTCTCTGGAGCTAGGGTTTTGCTCAGTGATGGCCATTCCAAATTCGCTCAAGGGGTGCATTTCTCATCTGGGGGCCCCCGGGCATGTGTGACCACAATGGAAAGGTCCACAATGGACACATGGACTTGTGGGAGGTGACGGAATTGAATTCCTCTCGCCGGTTTGGGTTCTGTGGCCCCGGGGAAAATCCTCCAAGTGTCTGTGAACAGCCCTAGGGTGCCCGATTAGAATGCCCATAGCACCCGAACCGTGGCTTGTTTTGCGAAACCATGGATTCCGGTGGGTCCGAGATAGTGGGTTTCAGCTAGGGGACCCCCCACAGCATCCCCCGAAGACATAGAAGCTGTGTCAACGAGCCATCTCTGGAGCTAGGGTTTTGCTCAGTGATGGCCACTTCGGGGATTTGCTCCAGGGCCACGGAACCCAAATCGGCGAGCGGACTTGGATTCCATCGGCTCCCACAAGTCCACGTGGCCATTGTGGAATTTTCCACGGTGGCCACACATGCCCAGGGGCCTCCGGACAAGAAATGCACTCCTTGAGCGAATTTGGAATGGCCATCACTCAGCAAAACCCTATCTTCAGAGATGGCTCGTTGGCACAGCTTCCGGGGCTTTGGGGGATGCTGTGGAAGGTCCCCTTGCTGAAACCCGCCATCCCAGACCCACCAGAATCAACTTATTTGCGAACCAAGCCATGGTGCAAGTGTTACAGGCACTCTAATCAGGGACCCAAGGGCCGTTCACAGACACTTGGAGGATTTTCCCCGGGGCCACGGAACCCAAACCAACGAGAGGACTTGGATTTCGTCACCTCCCACAGGTTCAAGTGGCCGTTGTGGACCTCTCCACTGTGGAAACACATGCCCAAGGACCTCCGGACGAGAAATGGACCCCTTGAGCAAATTTGGAATGGCCCTCACTGAGAAAAACCCTAGCTCCAGAGATGGTTTTTTGGCATCGCTTTTGGGTCTTCAAGGGATGCTTTGGGGCGTCCCCTAGCTGAATCCCAACATCCCTGACCCACCGGAATTGACGGATTCATGAACCAAGCCACGGTTTGGGTGCTACGGGCATTCTAGTCGGGCACCCCAAGGTCGTTAAGGGACACTTGGAGGATTTTCCCGGGGTCACGAAACCCAAACCGGTGAGAGGACTTGGATTCTGTAGCCTTAGATATGTCCACGTGGCCATTGTGGACCTGTCCACAGTGACCACGCACGCCTGGGGCCTCTGGAAGAGAAATGGCCCCCCTTAAGTAAATTTGGATGGCCCTCACATTGGTGTCAACTTTGGAAAATAGTCCACAGGGCACTTATGGATAGCATTCCCAGTGGGAACCTGCCTAGACACATTTGCAGGACTCCCCGAAACTAGGTTTTGCTGCACGGTTTGACTTCTATGCCCCCGGCAGGTATCCAGCAAGTGTCCCCAAAGGCCTTTTGGATGCGAGACAGAATGAGCCATAGAGTGACGATCGTGGCTTGGATCGATGAACTGTCGACTCCATTGGATTCGGGATGTCGGGATAGTGCCAATGGTGCCCCTCTCCTATGGCCTCGTGTCCCCGGTGCCATCTTGTACGTCCATCTTGGAAATTAGGGTTTTGCTCAATGAGGGAGTGTACAATTTTTGCACACGGGGGTCAACTCTGCAAAATCATCTGCCGCGTAGGTACGGCTAGTGTTCCCAGCCGGAAGCTACCTAGACACACCTGCAGGACTCCCTAGAACGCGGCTTTGCTACACGGTTGGACTTCTATGCCCCTAGCAGGTATCCAGCAAGTGTCCATGAAGGCCTTTTGGATGCGAGACGGAACAAGCCATAGAATGACGACCCTGGCTCCGATCGATGAACCATCAACTCTGTTGGACGTGGCCCCGATGCCATCTTGTACGTCCATCTTGGAAACTAGGGTTTTGTTCAGTGAGGGAGTGTGCAATTTTTGCACACGGGGGTCAACTCTACAAAATCGTCTGTCGGGCACTTACGGCTAGCGTTCCCAGCCAGAATCTGGCTAGACACACCTACAGAACTTCTTGGAACCCGGTTTTGCTACACGGTTGGACTTCTATGCCCCCGGCAGGTATCTAGTAGGTGTCCCTGAAGGCCTTTATGATGCGAGATGGAACGAGCCATAGAATGACGACCGTGGCCCTGATCGACGAACCGTCGACTCCGTTGGATTCAAGATGCCAGGACAGTGCCAGGGGTGCCCCTCTCCTCCGGTCCTATGGCCCTAGTGCCATCTTGAACATCCATCTTGGAAACTAGGGTTTTGCTCAGTGAGGGAGTGTGCAATTTTTGCACATGGGGGCCAACTCTGCAAAATCGTCTGCCAGGCACGTATGATGATGATGATGGTGATGATGATGAAGACGTTGATGATGATTGTGATAGTGATGGTGATGTTGATGAAGATGATGACGATGGAGAAGATGATGATGATGGAGATGTTGAGGAGGAACCTAGAGTTAGAGTTAGAGTTAGGGTTAGAGTTAGAGTTAATGATGATGATGGATATGGTGGTGATGATGAAGATGTTGATGATGATGGTGATGGTGATGGTGACGGTGATGGTGATGGTGATGGTGAGGATGAAGAAGATGGCTTAGTGCTAGGGTTTGGGTGAGGGTTAGGGCTAGAGTTATAGAAGGAAATTGAATTAGGGTTAGAGTTAGATTTAATGAAGACGATCAAGATGGTGGTGATGATGAATACGTTCATGGTGATGGTGATGGTGAAGAAGATGGCTTAGTGATAGGGTTTGGGTTAGGGTTAGGGCTAGAGTTATACAAGGAAATTGAATTAGGTTTAGAGTTAGAGTTAATGATGATGATGAAGATGGTGGTGATGATGAAGACGTTGATGGTGATGGTGACAGTGATGGTGAGGATGAAGAAGATAGCTTAGTGCTAGGGATTGAGTGAGGGTTAGGGCTAGAGTTATAAAAGGAAATTGAATTAGGGTTAGAGGTAGAGTTAATGATGATGATGAAGATGGTGGTGATGATGAAGACATTGATGGTGATGGTGATGGTGAGGATGAACAAGATGGTTTAGTGTTAGGGTTTGGGATAGAGTTATAGAAGGAAATTGAATTAGGGTTAGAGTTAGAGTTAATGATCAATGATGAAGATGGTGGTGATAATGAAGACGTTGATGGTGATGGTGATGGTGACGATGATGGTGTTGGTGATGGTGATGGTGATGGCGATGATGAAGAAGATGGATTAGTGCTAGGGTTTGGGTGAGGGTTGGGGCTAGAGTTATAGAAGGAAATTGAATTAGGGTTAGATTTAGAGTTAATGATGGTGATGAATATGGTGATGATGATGAAGACATGATGATGATGGCGATGGTGACGATGATGGTGATGGTGATGGTGATGGTGATGGTGATGGTGATGGTGATGGTGATGGTGATGGCGATGATGAAGAAGATGGTTTAGTGCTAGGGTTTGGGTGAGGGTTGGAGCTAGAGTTATAGAAGAAAATTGAATTAGGGTTAGAGTTAGAGTTAATAATGATGATGAAGATGGTGGTGATGATGAAGACATTGATGGTGATGGTGATTGTGACGGTGACGGTGAGGGTGATGGTGATGGTGATGGTGATAATGAAGAAGATGGCTTATTGCTAGGGTTTGGGTGAGGGTTGGGGCTAGAGTTATAGAAGGAAATTGAATTAGTTTTAGAGTTAGAGTTAATGATGATGATAAAGATGGTGGAGATGATGAAGACATTGACGATGGTGGTGATGGTGATGGTGATGATGAAGAATATGATGATGATGGAGATGTTGATGAGGAGCCTAGAGATGATGTTGGTGATGATGATGACAAGTCCCTCTAAGTGGTTATCTATAGGAATAAAGCATCAATATCCAACCATAAATGAGCATGTTTTAAAATATATTAGTGGAAACCCTAGGTTGATGACACAATGCTTAGATAAGGGAAAAAACCCAAAGTCTAAATAGATTTGGGTGATCACTGAGCATGGGGAACCAAATCTATGAAAAATGTTGGGGATATAAGAGTTTTTTGGGTTATAAGAGCATGGGAAACCAAAACCCTAAACCAACATAATCATCATAATATAAGAGTTTTTTGGGTTGGGGATATACCTCAAGGTACCCAAACCATGAAAAAGGTTTGGGTGGACACAAAACTAAAGAGAGAGAAACTAAAGAGATATTTGATCGATAAGAAATTTCACAGTTCCCCAATGCTTTTCTCAAGTATAGATCTCAAAAATATCACCCTTGAAACTTTATGATAACTCCCTACCCCAAGTGAAAGAACCTTCTATCCATACGTGGATTCCTAGAAGGTTTCGTCTACCGAGTTAAATTTTCAAGACCATTGTAATAGATTATGTACTTCAAAAAATTTCCTAAAACCTAGGTAATTCTAATCTTGAGAACCTATCAAAACCGCTATCTTCAAATGCTACAAACATAAATATATATATTTAAGAAAATACTAACTCAAATTATTCAAATTTGATCCATATCACATCACCATTTTATTGAACATAAAAGAGAAGCATGGAACATTTTAATACATATAGGAAAAATAAAAAACATAGGCAAAAACATGTATGTATGTATGTATCAACAAAAAATGCATGTACCAACGAAATAACATAAAACTACACATACCTCGATGTAGAACATAACATTCTTTGACGCAATTCTTTCTCTTATGTAAAGTTGACTGGCCCGATTCAATAAATCCATCTAGATCCTCTCTGTTGCTAATTGTCTCCATCAATCTCTCGTGCTCTGAATGAGGCCGGTAGTAGCATACCTTGGTTGAGCTCTTGCTTGACATTGTTTGAAGCTGGATGTTTGTGCCAACGATCAAGTTTGTTAAGTGATGCACCATTGAACCTGGGTCGTAATCCATGAATACATGCCCACTAGTATTTCTTGACTTCCCATCCAGTGTAAGATATTCCCCCTTAACCACCATCGATCCAATAGTAAATTCAATTCATTCATCATCGATTAATGATCCGTAGAGGTTTTGCTTACCTTGGATGCACCATGCCAACCAATAATCCATGCCCCATTTAGTGTCTTTCGGTGCAACAACTGCGTATATGTGTCGTGGTTGTACAAGATCTGAGATATGGTCGTAGTCTGTCGAAATCGCTGACTGACCCTCCTCTAACTCTGTTGTTTCAACAACTGCACATTGGTCTATTGCAAGTGACAGACGATCCCATTCGTCAACCCAGTCCATGCATTCACATTCATCCCATTCGCCACTGTTGCAAGGGTTGCAAAAGCATGCAAGATTTCGTGTCCATATTTCAAATAAGTGGTTGTTTGAGCTTTGAACTGAATGAAATCCACGTGTTCCTTGTACTGCGCCGCAAATATAGGAATGCGATCGATCTATGTAAACCACTAGCCAAAAATTTCTTTCCACACATCCTGTCACTGATGATGTTTGTTGATCTCTTGCTTGTTCTAACATTGTTGCAGAGCACCATTGAACTGTGGACCGTGCATCTCAGATATGAGGTTCCTAGTCAAACCTCATCTATTCCCTTTGTAGTGCGGTCTTGATGCATGCACTGACCCCATCATGCTCGCCTTTGTCGTGCCCAGTCTCAAAATAGTTCCAGATATGTGGCACATTATAAGTCTTATGCAAAGTACTCATCCATTGGAATACTCGGGCATTTTTGAACTGGCCCACACAACCATTTGACCATATCCAATGCTTATCCATCTGTATATATCTCTCCATCAATTGATCATAGAAAATTCGAAAACAGTGTTTCACATAATGTAGATCATGGGCTCTATCATCACTTATGTAAAAGTTTGTCTCCTTCTGTATTATCCTCTTGTCATTGCTGCTCTCTGGACCATGCCTATACATAATATGTACCATGATGCTGACTTGGTCTGAATGGTAGTATTGACTCTGGATTTCATTTTGTGGCTGAAGGGTGTAATTTTATACAAAATCCACAATTGACACTATGGTTCCAACGGGAAATGTGTCCCTGCATTTTCTGTACTGCTCATCTTGCCATCGCGCTACATGCACATGTTGACCATACTGCTCGGTTTTCTCGTAGAATTCCATCAAGAAGTCACATACCGGTACCTGTTACCATGGAAACAAGGGAAATATTACAATGTGGCCTTTGGAAAAATGTATATGCCATAAATTGAACGTGTAATATGAAAAATATGCAATATTCATTTGTACCTATGGCTTTACCAATGCAATCTTTTTACTTTCTCTGAAACTGTCTAATTGATAGGTCACGTACTTGAAGCTCTGCATCTCCACACCCATCATGCCAAATTCTATGTCCTTGCTTTCATGAATGCAATGGTTCAAAAGAGAAAACCCACTGCACATAGAACATGTCCCATATAGACACGATTTTTCATAATACTTTTGTCCTTTGGGCCTTGGACACATGATGTTGTGGATAAAGTCTCTTGATGCATTCGATGGTAGTATGTATTCATTGCAGCCCTACACAATGTTAGTATGCAAATTACAAAATATATGTTTATATGTGTCATAATAATATTCATATTCTCCGTGGTATCTACAACAACAAGTGTTCCGATCAATACATATACGAACGTAGCATGGTTTGCATTTTTCAAAGGACCTTTGGCCCAGGTTCAATTGTGTGTGCTCGTTCCTAAATCTCTCATAGAGTTCAATCTGTGTGGTGTCAAGGAAGTGTTTAACATCGGGCTCATGTTGAGTAGAACCTTTTCTCGGTTTTATCACGTCTCTTCGGTTTGATGAAGGTCTAGTATAATCATGCCAAAACTTTTGTACTCAATTCTTAATAGCATCAATTAGCTTCCTATCTGCACGAGGCAACCTACCAACAAAGGCCCAAAAATTGTTTCCACCCGGAGTGTCAATATTTTCTGTTATAACAGAGTACTTTTTAATAGTTTTTCTATTTAATTTGAGTATGTGAGAAGTGTGTGATAGTAGGTGACGTTGCCTTGTGGACTTTCTTACAACTGATTCCGTTAAAACATGATGAGCCGCACAAAGATCTTTTGTACGAGACTTCTTCCCAATCACATTAAATGCAGATTGGAGATTTCTAACAATATGACTGTTGGCCTCTGAACTTTTCACCATCTTTATGCCCAAAATTCTCCTAACAAAAACTAAAAAATGTGACTTTAACAAACAGAGCAATAATTGACATTTACCTGCATCACATTTGGATTCAAAATATTCTTTAACAGTTTTGTTGCATTGCCATTCGATAGTGCATTTTTGCAACTTGCCTTCAATCCCCGACATAGCACTCTCATCCACATGAATACGTCTAGGAGTTCTTCTTCTTGCACTGGAGAGTCGAGGTAGGGAGGGTGGACATGATACATGAATACCCGAGCTTGTTTGTTGTGGTGCTTCATTCATAGATTGGGCCATAATGGGAGTGTGGTTAATAGGGTTGTGGTCTTCTTGGGGATGCAAATTAAGCAAGGCTTGTATGTCCATCTCTACACATGAAACATCTCCCAAAATTCTTGTGTCGCGAGGAACTTCAGAATGACTCGTTGATGGATTGTTGGTTGGAGATTGTGTTGATGTTGGAATTTGAGTTGGGTCCATTGGACGCGACCGCTTTACCCGTGGTTCTGAACAAGAGGTTTTCATGTCAACAACTATGTTAGGATTAGTGGAATGATCTGGGGTAATGATAGGACCATGTCTCAATCTTTCCATTACCAACCTAGCCTTTTCTCTTAAGTCATTGACCTTTTTCAATGGGAAGATTCCTTCTAATTTTTTTTTTTGCGTTTCATGAGTTTCCCATCTCCAAAAGTCTCTTTAACACAACTATAAAGCCTACCCCTACAAAAGAAACAACAAAAAAGATATTAGTGCCATTATACAATGAACCTGACACATTCCAACATAGCTTACCACAATACAAATTAACATATACAACTACAGACTATGTTGGTTTATTTTTGTTCGAATAAACATCATTATCCCTTACAATTCCAATCAATATAGATGATGTTTGGTCAAGTGTAGAGAGGAGAAACTAGTGTCTTTCCTTGCCATGAATTCATAAAAATTATGGTAGTAACACCCTACAACAGAGATGGCTAGAGATGCCTTGGGAATAGTTTGATAGTTTTTCTACATCAAATAAGGTAACCTTAATTAGTTGCATTTTTTGCTTTCTCCCTTAATGTTATCAATTCTAAATTTTGCACCTAGTTTGATTGCTTTGTCTTCATAGTGGAATGGTATATCCTTCCATTTGAGGCAATGTCCTTTACCATCATAAATTACTAGGTTATATAACACATTAAGGAGTTGAAGAAACAACAACAAACTATTTCCTTAGATCTATAAACCTGGAGATGATAGAATGTGATTTTGAGTTTAAAATACCCATGGTTGAATTCAAAAATGCATCACAATAGAATGAATGTATACCTTGTTTTGTGCAAAACCTTAAGGAGGATGCAAAGGTTTCTAACAAGGATCATTGTCTTGGGAAGGGTGACTAGGGGGAATATAATTTGACCTTTCAATGTGCAATATCTAGGGTGGGGAGGTGTTGGAGAGTGGGGAACTAGGGACTATACCAACAATCATCATGTTGAATAGAGCATGAAGTGGGAAAGTCTTGGTTTTTGGAAAAAAAAATCATTATTAAAGGTGAGGGGATATTGTAAGGATGGTAAATATGGATGAATATTATCATATTTGGATTCATAGAGAAAGGAAAGGTGCATATACTTACAGATATCCTCATTCCATACAATGGTATTGAATAAGAGATGAGAGAGTTGAGGTTTTGTGGATGAGTTGAAGTGATATTTTTAGTTATGTTTAGTGAGTCTTTGGTTTTTTTTGCTAGCATAATATTAGGTGAAAAGAACAAAATTAACTTGGGAACTAATTACACAATGAGGAGGTTGCATACTTCATCTTGTCTAGTGTTCATATGAGTTTTTTCAGATGTGAACTTGGGAAATCTTCGTGTCAAATTCATTGTTGTCAATGCATGGATATTTTTGTGGGCATATGATAAAAACAAAAAGGCACTGGCTCATCTCAAATCTTGCGAATAAAAAGACTTATTTACAATTCACCATACCTCTATAGAAATGATCTCCACTTGCAATGGAAACTAGTAGCTTGAATGAATCTACTAGATTCCAATACAACTGAAGATGTTTGATAGATTCCAAGGGTGATTTTGTGTCCAATAGATCAAAGAGTGTCCAAAATATCAATGAGTATGAGCCAATAAGAAACCTGTGAGAGCTTGAAACCCGCAGAAGAAGTGAAACCCGTGTTTTTGGTAGAATTCCCGGGAAACAGAGAACTCTATTTTTTTTAACTAGCAACAGGGCTGCGTACACGTGTTTTTTACGCATACACGTCAGGAGTGCGCACACGCCCAAACCCGTGCACTCACCCCTGTATAATAGTTACACCATTTATTCCCCAACGTTTACACCATTTAATGACAAACTTCGCCGACTTCAAAAATATTTGCATAAATTGGACTCGGTGATGAAATTTGAAGGGTGGGTCTTAATTTGTATTGGAAGGGCTTAC